>JAFKAC010000010.1:1403868-2105802 GCA_025766275.1 Lactarius indigo | reverse complement strand
ATATCTGGATTGTAAAGGCAGCCACTGACGTCAGCTCGAGCTACGATGCGCTCGTCGACTTGTTTGAATGCCTCGTAAATTTCCTCAAACACCTGAGAATCTACACCGATATTCCCTTGATTCCTCCGGTGACAGAGATAACCGTAAAGCTAATGGTCGAATTAATCTCCATGCTCACTCTCGCTACCAGGCAGATTAAGCAGGGTAGATTCGGTGAGTGGATCCATTTCTCTGATACGAGAGGGCTCAACGCTGCGCAGAGAAATTCGCAAAGAAGCTACTAGGGGAAAGCGAGATCGAGGGCGTGCTACGCAGGCTGGACCGTCTCACGTAAGAGGAAGGTCGGATGACTATGACCCAAACTCTCGAGGTTGTCTACGGACTTGTGAATAACTTCAAGGTTGCCATAAGTGGTACGCAGAGGTTCTCAGCTAATAACAGACGTCCAATTGAGCTCCGCAGATGGAAGAGCATCAGTCGACGGCATATGGAAGGCTTTGGGTGAGCTTTATTGTATTCTGCCAGTGGGATCCACGTCGCTAATAATGAGGGGCAGATATGATGGAACAGATTGCGAACGATATAAACAGGATGAATTATTCGTTATTAATCTATTCTGCCATTGTAGTTCCGTGGCGTTAAAGTTGGGCGCAGGTGATCGCTTGCAAAGGGAGTTAAGAACTTGGCTCACCCCTCCGGATCCGTCACCTAACTACAAGATTGCGAGTGAGATCCATCAAGACGGAACTGCATCCTGATTCTGCGAGGGAAGCGTCTTCGCCGAGTGGAGCACGAAGGGTTCCTTGTTGTATATTCACGGAAAACGTGGGTGTTCAATACCGGGCTTACGACAATTATCATTTATCCCCACGCTGCAGCGGGTTCTGGGAAGACTAGTATTCTGATGTACGCGGCGTTTCATTGCCTTAGGTTGTGGATATTCACGCATCCTAGATCCACAGTCATCCGAGAAATCGATAGGATGCTGTAGCGAGTAATAGTCTTCGACCCGAAGGGAAGCGTAGAGGGAAGTGAGAAGTAATAGGAAACACAGAATGCAGACAGACCGTCGGACGCAGACGGATAGCGTTAATGTCGAAGTAAAAGCATAAGTTGTATTTTCCGTCCTCGACCATAGAGTATATACGGGTGCTTAATAATCGAGTAACGTATCTAAAATGTATCGTTCCGAGCCCAGAAGGACTATGGTCCTTACAATGCGCAAGGTCGGACTATACTGATCCAGCAGGGGGCGAATGTGGGCTCTACATGACTGGATGTCGGGACCGCTCTCAACTGATAGTGGCGTAGACGTGGATGCTCCAAATGACAAAGGCGGAACCCCGTTGCATTCAGTAGCAAGCAAAGACCATCTGGCCGTCGTGAAATTCCTTCTCAAGAGTGGCACAGATTTCAACATACGTAATGAAGCTAATGAAGACGGGAAGTCGGCCTTGGACCTGGCATTCGACAATGGGAAACTCGAGGTCGCAAACTTCCTATCTGGACACTGTCTCTGAGTGCGGTGAAGTCATCCATATCAATCCCCCAACCATGGAATAACACTTTTCAGCCGTCACAGAACCGTGAAAAGGTGAAACCCTCCGACCATGGGCAGCCCTCGCTGTACACCGCGTCAGACAGTGGACAGCTTGACGTTATGTGGTCACTACTTGACCGAAGTTCAGGTGTCGATGAAAGGGACAGAAAGGGTGCAACCACAATGCACGCGGCATCGATCAAGGGGAAATTCGAGGTGGTAAAATTGCTGATTGAACGCGGTGCGTACGTGAACTCGGTGCTGATGTGAACGCAAAAACGAGGGAACAGCGGACCCCGTTATACACGGCGGGGTACTCCCATGACGACCTCAGTACGGCCCAGCTCTTAGTAGAGCGCGGTGCAGATGTGGATATCCGAAGCGTCAGCGGGCGGACTCCAAGACAACAGGCGATGGCAAATGGAAATTACAGGATCGCAGAGTTCTTGTCGGGGTGTACAAGTGCCAGTGCCAGTGGTACCGTGAAGTATATTTGAAGTGTAGAATTTGTGACACGGGCTGGGGTCACTGTAAGACTAGTATATTCATCCGATTTCGATTCCTACGATTCCTGCCCCATCACTGACAGGTACGATGGCACCGCCACTTTACGAGAAATAGCGGACGCCAGTTGCACCATCGCGGTATTGTACCCAATGACTTTGTTCAGATTGTCAGGATGTGTGATATGTACCATTTTTGACTCGGAGAGTCACTCATGCCCTCCGTTTTTCAGTGTGGGAGGGAAGGGGACTGGCGCATGGGACTGTCGAAGCTATTGTACAAACCAATAGATGGTAATGACAAAATAGCCAAGTTAGCGGACTGCACAGATACAGGGCAGAAGCACTTCGTGCTTCTCGACCAGGGATGAGGGGTTTATATTTCCGAGGTGAGGCCGGGACCGGAGTACGTAGGGCTCCCCTGGAGCAAGCTGATGAAGGTCGGGAAAAGTGGGTCTCCTCACCAAAATTTTGGCAATTACTGGGCGTAGTGTGGGTAAAATAAAAGTATTCTGGTTCGTTGAACCAGTCAAGAGCTTGGGTGGACGGCCCGGGATGGCAACACGAAAAGGAGGAACGTGCACGTGCCACCTTATTCGTTCACTCATGCTGCCGCTCCCTCGTCGCTCTGGCAGAGACCTGCGTCGAGTCGCCACTGGAAATGTATCTTCATGGCAATGATGACCGTACGTCTTCCATCGGGTTATCGGGTAGCTGACTTTCGCGTGCATTGGGTTTAGGTGAGTCCCTCATTTCTTCCTTTTCCCGCTCTAGGTCATTTTTCCCTGGACGACGGGATGCCACGACTTCCACGTGGCCAAACATGGGTTTTCGAGCACCCGCGGGTCCCCAGCTTACCATTTCGTCATTCCTACCCGCCCTGCCCCCCTGAGCAACCTTGCCGATCGCAATCGGTCCCTCTTCGAAAGAAGTCAGTTCTGATGGTGCATGGTAGCCTTTGGCTTTGTCAAACCTTTCCTTCTGGCGTATGGCACTTTGATCACCATATTACTACCATATTTGTGTAGCGTCGTCGCCGAGTTGGGGCTCTAAGAATACGTTTTTGGGGTCGTCGCTGCTGGAAGGTTCCTTGGCGGGTTGCGCAAGCTATTGGTACGTGAATCCTAATCGAATTCCTTCGGAGTATATTCTGATCAGTCTGAAATATCCCATGCGCGCACCACAAGACGCCTTCGCTGGCAAATCATTCGGATGCTCCCGCGACCATACTGAAAAAGCCTAAAGTTTCGGTGCTGCCAGTGGTGTCTTGTTCGAGACCGTCGTCAAATATGGCTTCAGCGAACTGACTGTACGGGCTACGGTACATCCGATCAGCAACGAGCCTAAGTGATCCACGGAATTTTTGGTCCTCATATGAACGACTGCAATTAGAACGTATTTCCGGGCTGGCACAGTAACTTTGAGCGGGTCCAATAAGTGTTCATTTAGCAATATTCTCTATGTATTTTCGGACCACCCCCGTTACTAGTGGTACTGGTATTAACCTCAATTACTAGTGACAGATCGTTGTACTAACTTAGCGCTAGATATGTTGTCTGGTTCTAGATGCAGTGTCCAGTGCAAGGCAAATCGCTCACTGGCTGCGCCACTTGATTTTAGTTATCGTAGGCACAACCCTACTAGATCTAGGTACTGGTAGCTCAAACTTAGCAAGTCTGCTGGGTTGAGGCCCAAATATAGAGCTAGCTGCGCTAGTCTAGAGCCGATAGTAACAGTGCCACTCTAGCAACATGTCATTATACTAACACAAGTGAGATGAGGCACAACTAGCAAGTGACGTGACTAGGAAGTTATAATTTCCTTGGTCCTGCGGAAGCAAGTCCGGAAGTATTTCCCCGCTAACCCGAGCAAGAACTCGAGGGGAGATTGTAATGGCCATGGTCTTGATGTGGGAAATGGGTACCAGTGGAAGCCTAAGAAGCGTGCGCGAGGCAAACAAAAGGAGAGCAACACTAGATGGCGAAAGCACTCAGAGCCGCACGCGTGTACGGCGTCGGAAAGTTGCTGTGGTTACGAATACTTTCGATACGAGTACTTTCGACTAGCTACAAGAGAGATAAATTTTCCAGGGCCTCGCGCGTTCCAGCCTTCCAGGGACCGCGGGGCACTTAGTTTTCTGTAATACAGTAACTTGAATGACATTGTGATTCCGAATTTCCGATTCAGCTACCGTAGTATTTCAGCCAGGCAAAACCAGGTTCCGATCATAACCGGTTTGGGTTGCACGCGCATAGTACCAGTGCGTCGCAAAATCTGGCGCCTTCAACGATTTACTCTTTGACTCGTAACCACATTTACGCGACTTGCTCGCGGACGGTCTCTGTCAAGCCTGGCATTGTCTCTGTGCGTTCGGACCATTTTTTTATAACTACATTTCGTGTGCCTCAGACTCCACGCCCTCGAGTTGGCCCCTGGATCCCGACGATCAGTACGATCAGTGGCTGCGCCGCCCACACCAGCGCAGAAGGTCAGGCACCCCAGTGTGCGGAGTAGCACCGGTCCCAGGTGCTACTCCTAATTCTGAATCAAAGGACCTTTTTCCTCTCAGCGACTTACCTCGTAACTTTCTAGTTCCTCACGCTCTCCAGAATGAACGCCGGGCTACTGCCATATTGATATCTGATATGTATGTACAGTAAGTGTAATGTAGTGCTATAGCTTCAAGTTCTCGGCTCATTCCGAGGCCTGACTAGCCATTTTTTGTTGGCCTTTCTCTGAGCGTTAGATGTAGACTCCCAGAGCATGAAATATTCTATGAAATGCATGAAGAATGAAACATCAACCCAGCCACATTACGATGGCGCGGCCATGACAGTCAGCGGCAACACCACAAAAACTTAAAATTGGGAAGCGAGCAGGGCCCAAAGGACATAACTTTTAGTACAGTATGAAGTGTATATACTCTCCGTTGCCGCGCCTAGACTGATGCTTCATCCCATTTGACCGCCGGCGTGCGGAAAGGCTTATCCGAGTCACATGGTGCAGCCTTCCAGTCACCTGGCTCCATACCGACAACGACCGAGCGATCGACGCGCACTTGAACCAGTTCGGTGCCATCCTGTTCGACATGGTGGACATGATGGACTCCACTTGAGGACCTGTCTGTATCTTGGTCGGAATCCATGTCCCTCCACATCTCGCGACGTACGCACCTTTGGCACTCAAGGTGCGGGTCGAGCGATGGACGTATGGGGGGGTTTCAGTACTGAGACGCTCCGCACCAGCACCTGATTTTCGTCGTCTGTCAGGTGTTCTATTTTTGTCGTATAGAGGGAAGACAAACCTTGCAGATTGATGAGAATTCTTTGGCTCATAATCCACGTGACGACGCCACCGCACGGCGCACTGGAAATAATAAGTATTAAGATAAAAGTTAAGATACACCGTATGACGCACGCAGACACCTGAGCTCCACATACAAATAACGTGTGAGTACGAGCTAAGCGTTTATACAAATTATCTGACCTGAATGAAGGTATTGTGCGTTCTGAATAGGATTGCGTTGATAGTATTGACCACTGTGGAGATAATGACTCTGTGAGTCACAACCGGGAGGGGGGGGGGTTGTAAAATGAC
This sequence comes from Lactarius indigo, assembly GCA_025766275.1. Taxonomy (NCBI): domain Eukaryota; kingdom Fungi; phylum Basidiomycota; class Agaricomycetes; order Russulales; family Russulaceae; genus Lactarius; species Lactarius indigo. The sequence goes on along the minus strand of JAFKAC010000010.1, from coordinate 2,100,162 downwards.
CGACCTGTCAGAGCAACAAAGTATCCCAATCCATCATAGACCATCCTATAGTGGACTCGTCGATTTTGGGAGGACATCCTGAAAATGATACTTACATCTTCACAAGACGGGACGTACTAGAAAGGACTCAGTTTGGTGATAGATTATCTCAGAGCACGGTTGCGACATACAATGGTGAACTTGAGTGGTACTTGAATAGGTATCCCATTGAGATGCTTAAGGTGAGAAGATCGTATAACATTCCGACGAGGTAGAACAACCAGGTAGAGAGAAAGAGTGTGGGATGCAGAGTTGCCGCTCCACAGCTAGACGGGAGAGTATGAAGCCGCATTCAACACTAGAGGGAGGAAGGGCTCACGATCCCTGATGGTCAAAATTGGCGTCAGCGGCACTATCGGTAGCAATGAGAGGCAGGAAGGACACTCACGTCGGTGAACACAGCTAGATTTCCACAAAGTAAGCTGCGTCAGAGATTAGAGACCAATGTGACGTACGAATACGACGCCATACGCTCGAAAGCCATTCCAACTAGACGAGTGTATGAAGCGTAAATCACACAGGTATGACCGTGGTACTCACCGTGGCTGAAAAAACAAAGGCTAAAGACAGCACAATACCCACGTTCCTATTCTTGCGGGAAATGGTGAATGCCCTATGGAGAGCGTGAGATATCCGGTATTGTCGACCCGGGCACCATGTAGATTGTAACTTACCGCAGACCGAGTATCGCTTGTGAGACCATGCATTGAGGCACTGCGTTTTCGTTCATTCAGTTATGGTATAGCCACAGAGATATAAAACCTCGGAACCTCTGATTAAAGTCGGAAGAAGAAAGAGTTTTCGGCAAGACTCGGGAGTGAAGCTGTGCGAGAGGAACGACCAATTGCCCGTCGCCCCCGCCAGAATGCTTATATATCTGTGTCCTGCCTTAGACTAAATTATCTCATAGAGAGAAGGGAAGACTGACCGGATGAGTACGAACAGGACCAGGCTTGCGCTATACAAGTAATTAATTGCGTTTTCGAACGGTAAAGCGGCATGATTGGGCACCTCAATCGAAAGTTGGAACGGTAGAACGCCCTATAAAAGCGCCACTCCGCAGGAAGGGTCAAGATGTAGCTAGCAAGAACGTTATCAGGTACAAGGGGATAGCGGAGGAAACTTGGAGCGCACTCGTAGGCTGCAACAGCTAGCGCAGCGATTCGTATGTTGTTGGCAGCCAGCGCAGCGCTCGACGTGTTGACTGCTGCGTCAACAAGCGACATACCGTGGACGATGTAAAAACACAAGTAGTACAACAAGGCAAGCGAGCGGAGGGTGGGAGTCTCCAACGCGCAAACCCTCGTCGGGCCCTCACATTTTAGAGGCAAAATCGGAAAACCACTAGTCTATTTTGACCGAAACAGGGTGTTCATCGAGCCCCGACGCTTCCGCCGGATAGAAGCGGGGGGGTTCGGAAGCACTGCAGGAAGATTGATCTGGGAGATGGGCCTTGCGGGGAACAATCTGGACGGTGCTATTCCTCAGTACACATGTGGTGGTGGCTGCTATCAACACTCAGGCATGTGCCGAAATTGATTTAGGCGGCCCGGATTAGAAATAAAGTTACAGTAATCAAGAGATCTAAGATAGATATCAGTGATCGCCTAATTCAGGTACAAGGCAGCGGAACAAGCAGAAATCGGTGCAGCGCTTGGTGCGGCATATGTTGTCTGGGGTTGACGTGCAGCACCACGTGGCTATTAGTTCAACAGTTGTAACCTTTCTGATCCAAGCCCGACCAGGTGCGATGCTACCTCAACGTTAACTTGGAACTTCCTCCACTCAATCCCATATCTAGCTAATACGATGTGTGACCCGATTCTCTACTTCATATTTGGCCAGCACTACATATGGTTCTTCTGCGCTTGTTTCTGCGTCTGTTCTGCATGTTCAAATTCGTGTACCGGCAACCTCATTCTCCCCTTAACTAAGGATCTGAAGCTCAGAAGTCCTCCCTCCTGCTTAACATAATTTCGTGAATACTACCGCACGTCCCGCATGGGTTTTCGACGTCCGTACTTCGGACACTTGACCACGACCATAGGGTATTGTGATGACCTCTGCTACTGTTAGAAAACAACCTGCGCAGATGTTGGGACCCAGTTACTCGTCATAAAGTAAAGAGTCATTACCACACTGCCAATCACAATGACTGCCAGTCGATATAATCCAAATGAATGAAGGGGAAAGGGAATGGAAACAAAAAAGTAGGTTTCGTACACAGGAAATGAGTCTGGTCCTTCCATGTTTCTTGCTGCCGGATCCCTTGAACACCGCGCCGTCCGAATCATCATCAAAGAGCCACGGGGGAATGAGGGGGGTTATCCAATCCTCCCCCGTTTCCTACCGCTGAATCCTTTGAACACTGCATCATCGTCCGAATCACCATCGGGATCCACCAGCACCGCGGCCGGCCGCTTCTTCGCCCCGCGCGCTGCGGCCCGCCGGACCTGCGTCCCGGCCGTCGAGCGCAAGGTGGACGTTTCCCTATCGTCACCAACAAGCTCGCTGACAAGTGCGCTATCCCCGCCGTCGCTGATCACCTCATCGTCCACCGCCATATCTCCACCACCACCGCCCTCCTCGTCCGAGGGATCAGAAAGGAATAGCGCCTGCTGCTTGCCCTTGCCTTTCGACGCCTTGGTTTTTGCTTTGGTCTTTGCTGCTGTCGACGCCTTCGAAGCGGGTTTCTTCGACTTTGTGGGGGAGGCAGGGGCGGGTGCCTTGGCTCTCGTGCCCGCTTTGCTCCTCGTGGTCTTGGGAGCAGGGGCTGCCGAAAACGTCTCTTCGTCCATCTCGTCGTCCTGGCCTTCACCTATGTTCAGGTCGATGCTTTCGTCTTCGTCCTCGGCGATCGTAAGCGCCTTTTTACCGCGGGCCGCCGTTCGCGATGGCTTTGATGGTGACTTGGACTTGCTGAGCGGAAGGGGCGGGTGCGCAGCTGTGATGTCCTGGGAATCAGAGTGACTTTGCGATCCAGACGCCCCCGACTTCCAATAAGCTGCGAAAGTAAAAGTTCAGATTCGCCCTTCGAGAGAAAGACGACAAAGGAGGCTTACCGTTTCCGATACCATAATCGTTCTCTTCGCTCACGACCAGCTCCACAGTCGGCCTACGTTCGATTAACGAGGTGGATTTCTAGATTACCCGACGGTCGGCTATTTTGTCGAGAGAAAATAGAACAGAGGGCGATCCGAACCTTTTTGAACTTTTTAAAGTTCGATCTGCCAACCCATTCTGATTTGGCGTCGTCTTGGTTTCGCGCGGCTAAAGTGGACCTCGCGCCGCCTCGCTGGACGTCCATTTCTACCACGACCATAAAGTTGCCCCTCAGTCCCACGTCGCCAAAATCGTCGATCGCGTCCCACGGCCTGGAGGTGGCGGCACCATCGTCGGCAGTAGTAGTAGCCGTGACGACGGCGTCCTCAATTTGGTCTTTGTCCTGCTTTTTTTTGGCCTTGGGATTAGTGATACGCAGCTGGTTGAACTCCCGGTCAAAGTCGTCCTCGAGTTTCTTGCCGCGCTTCATCGAGTTGACCGCCTTCAGGAAGTCCTCGTCCGTGTCCAATTTGTTCGTTGTCGGCGATTTGGCTGACGAAGGCGGCTTCGCAGCGCCAGCGCGTTTGACTCCCGTCGTTGCCGCCTCTGCCGCGCCTATATTTTGGGCTTGTGTCGAGGTCGAGTTCGGCTTGGGCTGCGTCGCGACGGACTGATGAACGGAGTTGGCATTCACCGCACGCCGTTTCGGGAGGCGTGTTCGCTCCGCGTTCTCGCCAGCTTCGGCCGAGATGTCTACCATCTCCGCATCGTCGTCGGTCCTGCTGCGCTTCGTTCCCCTCGCATCGCCACTCTGGCTCAGACTCTGGCTTTCCTGCTCCTCTGGCACCGCGCTGAGCATCCCGATACCAACTGGCGTCGACCCGGTCTGCTGCGTCTCACTCGAGGCGTGGTCGGGGTTGCTCGCGTCAAACAGCGCTTTGTACTTGTCGAGTTGGGCGGATTGAGACGGCAGAGGTTCCGGGTTGCTGGAGAGCAGAGCAGACGAAGGTTCAACGCCCTTATTTGCTCGTCGACGTGGCGGAAGCCTGGAAACTTGAGAAACAGGCTAAAATTACAGAAAATTGAGGTCTTTTTGCAGAGAAATGCATGAATACACGCGCATACAGTGGGCAACTGGCTAGCTTCAGGAGGCGGAGCCGGCGTCTGTGACGCCTCTACAACTACCGCGTCGTCTCCGCCCCCCGAAGGCGTTGTTGTGCGTTTCCGCTCTGTTGCTCGCCTGGGTGGGAGCTTGGCACTATTGAGCACAAAGACGAACAGAAGGCAGAAAAAGTGATATCACTTACCCGGCGAGGTAATGGGGCCTTTGCAGTCTGAGACTCGGACTCGGGAGCAGCCCTCCCACTCAAAGGTACTGCCACCGGTGGAGGTAGCTCGGATGTTGTAAGGGTGGGATTGGGGGCCTTGCGCGCGGGACGCACATCTATAGGAGGCACGAAGGAAGGCTCGGCCTCTAGGGTATTGGGCACGACATCTGGGAGAGGGGTCTCTCCTGAACCTGTCTCGGCGTTACACGGGAACTGTATGCGGTGACTAAGTAATGACGTACTTTGCTTCTGCGAGTCCGCAGCGGTCGCCGCTGAATCCACATAAAACGTGTCGACGTATGCAATAGCCTGTAGGATGTTCTCGGGGAGGATAAACTCCAGTTCCAAGCTGTGCGTGGGATCGTCAGCTTAAGCTCGAACTCGAGTTGCAAGCCGTAAACACCTTTTGGCGACAGACACCATCTCATCCCATTCATCTGCGCCGACTGCCAATTCCATAGCGCCACCATCTGCCACCACTACCACCTTCGCGTTCTTCTCCTCAGCCAGTGTCTTGGCCCGGACAAGTGCCTTTCGCCAGCGCACTACGCCGGCGCTGACGGCGAACGCCTCATACTCTGCTCCGCCTCGCTTCACTACCTCCCGATATCCGGCAGGGACTTCGAATCCCTTATCTCCGGCAAACACAAAGCGGTACCCCTTCAACATGTTAAGCCTGGTTTCATTAGGCTCCCATGCTCGTAATGTCTTCAGCGCCGTTGGGAGGTCGGCAGCGAAGCCAGGACGAAACCGGCTCTCGGAAGGGAGTACGAATGTATGTTCCAGGGAGCGCGGAGTCTCGCGTGGGTCTAATATGGAGAGATCGAGGAGTTCAGACAGCCATTCCGGCTTGACAAGCTGAGCGGCGGACAGGAGGGAGGTCATGTGTGCGGGGGAGAGTGCGTGAGAAGGGACCAGGTGATGAGTGATATCAGGATGCAACGTCCGCACGACGTGGACACCTATGCAGGCAGAAGTGAGCTGTCCGCAGACGAGAAGGAGAGTGGGTCCATGCGCACCAAGAGACGCGCAGCCGTCGATAGGAATTGGGGTCCTGACTTTGCCGGGCGTTTCGAAGCAGCATATTCTTTGCCATTGCACGCTAAAGAGCATATATCAATTGATTTACGTGCTGAAAACAATGGGTGGCGTACACACGTTAATGGTAGACCACTGACGATATCAATCCGGTCGTCGTGTTGTAGCTCCAACATCGCACCTGGGTTGACAATCACACCATCAGGGACTCCCTCGCGCCATATACGCATGGTCTTGTTTTTGGAGTTCAGGATCCGTAATGTTGGCGTGTACCCTGTGTTTGTCTGCGACTACGGTTAAATCGCGCCAAATGTGGGACACCACACGAGCGTACGACGTCATCCGGGGAGAACCCGCCAACTACGAACTGGCCATGATCGTGGGAGACCTTCTTGTGATTTACCGCGAGGTCGCAGTCAGATTTACGGCCAATGCGATATGACTTTCCGCTCTTGAGGACCTTGGACTCTGCATCGGATCCCCTGTGAGTGTTCGATACCTTCGTGTGGCAGAGGGAAGGAGAAGACAGTACTTTGAAAGCCCACCTCGTTTAAAGCTTCACCGTCGAATGGGCCAGTGATGATCCACATTCTTACTTTTCAAAAGGTGTACAGTACATAGGGCGTTGGTAGACGCGACTGTGACTGACTCGGTACGACGCGTGATATTCAACGATCACGCGCCACAGTTAAGCCACTTATCGGACATAAACTCCTCTCAGTCCAGCCTGTCTCGGGGCCGCGGGCCGCCGACCGCCTCGGCAGACGACAACGACCCGCAAACGCAGCAAGCGGTCTACTCTACGCCCCCACTCTGCAAGCCACACATCTCCACTCGCTTTCCCCAGGTTCTAAAAGGAGTACCACTTTCGCACTCCCAAAGTTTGAGCAGCTCTGCGCTAACCCACCATATCCCCTTCTCTCCAGAGTTCGCTCGAGACATCGCCGGGGTCCCTCCACGATGTGCCTCGAGCGCACGCGCAGCTCGAACGAGCGTTCTCGCTGATTTTCGTGAGGGTGCTTAACCAGACCCTGCAGGAGCTGTGCACGTTCAAGTTCAACCGCCGACATCAGGTCGGCTGTGCGTTTAACTCGCGCATCTAAAGCCCCAATCCCGGCCAAGGACATGTTCGACAACCCCACCAGGGGCATCACGACGGCCGAAGAGACGCAGCGGGACACCCGGCGAGGCGAAGGTGCATACAGTGTGCTGGTGGGACTCGGGTAAAGCATAGCACAAGCAGGTAAGGACGTTGTTGGCCGCGAACTCTCGAAACATTACACATGTCAGTAAGCTGATCTCTGTTTGGCTTCTTTCTACCGCCTGGGTCACCATTGACACCGCTTTTTCTAATACACAAAATGCGTGAACGCGAAGGGGTGGGTTGAGCACTATCCGAACAACTACGTGACTTGTGGACCAACTTAGCAGAAAGTTGCTGTCCTTTGAAGGTTACAATACTGTACAATGATCCATTGACGCGCTTTTATTCCACTTTCTTCAAATCGAGTGAGCTCACGCAGTTTGCTAGTTTGATGCAGATCCAGGACCTCTACTCTCGATGTTCCATCCTTCTGGCCCGTGCGTGTCCCTCATCAAATTTTGAATCAACGAGTGTCAACCCCGAAACAAAATCGAAGCACCCTCAAAGGTGTTTGACTTCGGTGTTGCAGGCAACAGTACCGATTTTGATGGCTTATGTACCTAGTATTTCTCTTGTGATCCATGATTTCATAACGCGAAAGCTATCCACGATTGGCACTTGGACAGATTCGACCTTCTCTAGGACTGGCTACTACCTCCACAGATGACCTCGGACTAAGGATCACCACACTGAGTGGCATAGATTACTTGTTGCGTTTGCGGGCGCGTGGCCACTCACTCATCCCTGGGCTCCACAGGGAGTACATTGCTCTCACCCCCTCCATAGCTGAGCAGCCCAGTTGCATCCGATTTCCATCACTGCAGGCGTGATCCGATTGCACACTCGCCAGGGGCCACTTGTTCGGCGAAGTGCCATATGCAGTGTCCAATATGCCGGGGGATAGCTGATAGACCCACATTGATGAATGTCGTAAAAATTGTCGTAGTAGGTTGTCCCTGCACATAGATTTCCCTTAAGCAGTTTCTGAGCTGTCTGTGTTGTTGACGGCGGCTGCAGCAAAGCCGTGGGAAAGTATTGCTTAATATGAATATATCTGAAAAGGGGTATGGCTCATTCACCAGGGCTCGACTGAGACTCAGCAACCACAAACTTCACCTCTCACTCATCCATGGCAAACCTCACCCGCTCTGCAAAGTCTAGCAAACACTGGATTGAGCATGACCTGAACACATTCAACATCCAGATACAGCTTGAAGATAAAGCCACCTTTTTTGGGGACCCTAACTTACCCCTGCCTGTAATTGATGAGGAGATCCTAACTACACTAAAGGGGGAGGATATGTTGTCAGACCACAATGCTGAACTCATCCACCTCCTTGATCGGGCAAATGGGCCTACAGCTGGGGGGTCTGCTGTTGATGATTTCACTGTTGAGTTGCTCAAGCGACTTGGCTATGTGAAACGCAACAGGGTTGCCCACACCCAAATGGATATTCCTTTCCACATTTGTGGAGAACAGAAGCATGCAAAAACTCTTGTTAGTCTTGTTGATCATTTGACAGATGATATCTGTCTCCTTGTCCATGAGGACAAGCTCTATTCCCCAATAGAAACCTTACCACAGCTTATTGCTGAGGCAATTGCTGCATTTGACTCCAACAATTGGCTGCGAGTATATTTGAGAGGAGAAGCAGAACTTGAATCCAAGGCATGTGACCCCTATACTTTGTAGGTGTGCTCTGCTCACTTGCCATGCAGATCATGCCAGGCATCATTCAAACTGGTACAATGCCTACCTTCTACAAGATCCCTGTCACCACCAACCTTGTACGCAATGTGCGGCATGGCACATATCCATCAGAACCCACCATTGTTTCTGTCCATATTCCAAATCTCCCTAGCCCCCTTCACTGTTATGAGACAGGGATGAAGCCCCTTGATAATAGGCAGGGTATTCTTCATTGCTATGAAGCATTCAAACATATTGTGGGCATATAGGCTATAAAAATTGTACTACTCAGGCTCACATGAATGTGTCATGTTCATAAGTTTGTTCAATGAATAACTATATATGTTCTGCCTTTTCCATACTTTGACCACATGCCAGGCCTTGTACCTTGTCTTGGACTCATTGATGAGATCAAAAGATGTCACGCTGCCACCATAGAGCTCTCACCATCTGAAGGGCAAACCAAAAGTGAAGAATCCGGTCAACAACGCAAAGTAGCTGTGTTGGTATCATGATTAGCTCCATTAATAAAAATGGTGCCTGACTCCGGCAAACACACATCCTGAGGGCACCTTCACCAGAGACCCAGCATGTGGTGGGCATAAGAACTTGAAGTCTATGACGCTAGGACCATCACAATTGATCCATTGATGGACCCGGGTGCCCCGTTCGCGTAGCTCCATTGATGTCGGTCAAAGTTAAGACCCAGACAAAGAGTAGCACCACACAACATGGCTAGCAAACGGCATATCTGATGTGACAGAGACGCAGGAGGGCAGTTCTGTTCGAGAGATAATAACCACGACAGCACATCTTCATTGCTTCCATCATAATCGAGATCTGGCATTGTTGTACATGTCCGAATCACGGACCGAGCCAGTGGGTGCTTTGCGAAATACGATCGGCGAAACCTGGGCACGGCACATATATCCTTACTAAGGGAAAAGTGCCCATCAAACAGGGAGGTGGCGTAGGACGACTAGTAGCTCCGGTTGAGTACACAACTACATGGCCGGTTGTGCCAGTGTGCCAGTGCCAATGTCGGCTTTGGCACCTTGGTTGGCACAACTCGAAATAGCTGTTCCTAGGATCATGATAGATCACAAAAAAGTGTCAAAAATCTGGATACAAAAGGAAGAGTGGGTTAGGGACTGGAACGAGCAAGAAAATAAATTAGCACCCACCACGAGAGGAAGCGAAGATGAAGAGATTCGCGCAACAACACGTCCAGGTCCAGGTTGCTAGCACGGGCCGGGTCTCCGACAGAGGGTCTTCACCAGGACGATTTCGAGGCATGTCAAGCCCAAGCTTTCAGCTCGCCGACCTCGCCTACACCAAACTCATACTTCATGCTCTCAAATACCCTCACCAAGCGGTCAATGGTGTACTCCTCGGCTCACTTTCCGAGTCTGCTGGCAAGACCGTTGACATAGTCGACGCGGTTCCTCTCCAGCACCATTGGTCGAACCTTAGCCCTGCGATGGAAATTGGTCTCGGAATGGTGCGTTCAGCCTTTTCTCTCCATTCTCATGTATCAATGGACCTGAGCAATTGTAAATCAGGTCGCCGCCCACGCCCAGGCTCGCAAGCTCCAAATCGTTGGTTACTATCAAGCGCCGGAGCGTCTCGGTGACACGACGTTGTCTCCCGCTGGCGAACGTGTCGCGTGTAAAATAAAAGACTTTTTCGAAACGCCTATCGCGCTGGTGGTGAGCTTTGATATCGATATCCCCCCCCCCTCTTTTCACACGTTGATCACACGTCCCACAGATCAACGGTTCTAAGCTGGATGACGAGAACGGCGGGGCGTTTGTTGTGCGTCCTCCTAACGATATTTGACTATGATCTCCCTTAACCTTTATTTATTTTTAGTCTTATGTCTCCCTCTCGTCTACGTCGACTGCCTTCCGTCCAGTAGAGCACAAGCTCAGGTTCACAAAATCGATTCCCCATCGTTCCTTGCACCTCGCTCGCCACACGAACCTGCTCAGCCAGTTTGGTGATTTTGACGATTACCTAGAGGACACGACCGTTCAATTTTTGACGAACGGAGCAGTAGAAGCGGCGCTCAACTCATCGCAATAGGGAGGGGGGATTACGCTTCGGTGTGCTTTCATTCGTCCATGCAACCGACTTTACACTAGATCGTTTTTGGACTTTCTTCGTGCCTGTATGATTATGTTCTCCTAATGGAGCTACTCGCACCGTACTTCTCTTTTCTGTACTCCATTTTTGACAGACTGGGGTCTAACCGTTCGGTCGACCGCAGGACGGGTCCAATACAGCAGATCATGGTGACATGCGTGAGTGTTGATGATTCATATATTTCAATTCCAAGGAGATTCGAAACGATATTAAGACGACGTGTCCATAACTCCGTTTATCGTCGCTTGAACTGCTCCCAGTTCCCCGTTCGGAACAATGCCAGTGTCTCTTACTAGATTGAAGTCTCATTCCCTACAGTAAACAACGGGGTTACATCACTTTCGGGCAAGTTTCGGCGGCAAAGTCGATCTATTTCGTTGACTTTGTTCTTGTGTTTGTTGTTTCAGCTGGGCGCCATTGGAGCGACCCCAAACTTACTGTACTAGCTGTGATAATCGTCTCTTACTGTAAGTAGTGCCAGGGTGTGTACCCGTGCCGATCGATCATTTTTTAACCAGTGGCCGCCGCCCCGGGCTGGGACTTCCCTCTGCCATCAGACGAAGGCATCAGACGTACATTGCTAGCAAACCGCTCAAGTCTCAACTAAACTTGAAACCCTTCTTTCCTGAACATGCATAGCGACCTCCGTCAAGATCTGCTGTATGTCTGCTATACATCAACGAAAGACCCGGTTTGGTCAAAGTGGGAACGATCCATCAAGGAGGTGGCGCTCCTCCGTTCCAAGGCTGCCGCCCGCGAGCTTCAACCACAACAATCCGCTGACCTTCCGTCCTTTTGATGGGCTTGGACGATATGCTCGGTTGCAAATAATTAGCTATGGCAAATTGCGTGAATTCAGACTACAGCTACTAGCACACATGCATATGCTGACCCCTTTACAGAAAAGACGAGATACAAAACAAAGCGCGACAGAGGGAAGGAGGGACAGAAAAACAAAAACAGAACACATCATATCACACTGGCGCTCCCTTCGCCTTGCCCACCTCCTGCGTGCGCAAGCGCTGCAGGACCTTTTTTGCAACCTTCTCCTCGCCCTCCTCGATCTTGGTATATGTAGTCGGCAGCTCGAGGCGTTCCTGTCCCTGCACGACCCATACCTTATACCGCGGGACGGCGGGGTCCACTGCTCCCTCCTCGAGCAGCGCATGTAAGAACTGGGGGCGTGGCTGCCCGTTCGCCTTGCAGAATTCTACTCCGCGGAGGGAGGGGGGAAGTTCAGTGCCTCGCGCAAGGGGGGCAGGAATTTGCGAACGTACCGATGAGTTCTTCCTTACACGAAGGAGGCGCATCTGTCGAGGTGGTGGACGTCTTTGATTTCGTCGCGGGCTCCAAGACAGGCGTAGAGGCCTTGCTGAGCAGATAGGCACCACCCGGTGTCGTTGAAGAGGACGACGACGACGAGGAAGATGAGACAGCGGGCGGTGCGCTCACCGTCGCCTCAGCACCTCCCCGAGAGAACGCGACGGCAGACATCGGCGGCGCGTGAGGACCGGGCTGCCATACGCGCGGTGGGCTGGGTGGAGGTGGAGGGGCCCGCCACCGCGGTTTGGGTATCGGGGGAGCAGCGGGCATCAAGTCCGAAGGCGGGGAGGGCGGTGGAAGCGACAGTAGAGGCGGTGGCGTTCGTTGCTGTGGACGGTGATGAACAGGAGGCGCATGCGCGTAGGCGTATTCCCCATAAGCATAGTCCTCGCCCGAGCGCCGCCTCAAGTCATCATCGTACACATGTGCAGGAGGCTCTGGCGGTAGTGGCGGTGGCGACGTGTAGCGATTGTGCCTTCCATAGTCGTAGTCATAGCCTGGAGGAGGAGGAGGAGGAACATAGTCACTCTGATGGTAGGCGCCGCGACGGTATTCGTTGTCTTCTGGGGGGTATGATCGTGCGGGGGCAGGGGCGCGCCCGTGCCAAGGCTCCGTAAGCGGGGCTGGCGGCGGCGCGTAGTACGGATCCGAGGCATACACGCCTGGATCGTCATACCGCGCGCCGACGACGCCAAGCTCGTACTGGTGCCCGTGCTCGCGCGCGCCGTAATCATAAGGTCCTCTGGGCTCGCTTCGACCGTGGTGCAGAGACGGCTCCGTAGCGGCGCGACGAGGAGGCAGTAGTTCACGGGTACGCTGGAAGTGTGTTGGGGCCGGCCGCCGTGGAAGGACGGTCACGGGAGGTTCGTCAGGTAGCTCACCAGGCTCAGGTTTGGAGTCAACATAGCCAGGACGCGGTAGGAACATCGGTACGGCCGATGTGGGCCTCGCGCTAGAAGTCATCGCAGGCGCGCCTGCGGACTTGGATGAACCTACCGCGGCGAGGAATTGCCCAGTCTGGCTTAGCAATTTTGGCTTCTTTTTCGGGTTTCCGTCCTCGTTCTCTGCTGCTTCAGGGGCTTTGCGCTTCGCCTTTTTTGACTCGCGAGGCGGAGGCAGCTCGACTTTATATCCCTCGGGCGGAGGCTCTCCGCTGAACCGAAGAAATTCAATGGCTCCCTGTTCGAATGCAAGTTGCACGACGGCGACTTTTGCGTCGTTCCTGTTGCGGTATTCAGAGGGCACTGCCCAAGAGCGTTTCTCATGCTCTTCAGGTTTTCCCGTCAGCTTGAGGGTCAGGATACACCCGCACGCTAGGAAGTACGTACGGAGCGTCAGCTACATGCAAGAGAGAGAAAAGGGGCCCACACACACCGTCGCGATCTTTTGTGTATTCAAATATTTCCGGTGGCTTGTTCGGCCAAAACTTGCCGTACTCAGAGAGCAGCAGCGGGAATATGCTGTCGAAAACGAGCGATCTCGCTTCGGGGGTTATCTTCGCCTCGATGGCCGCGCCAATGCCGCGCACATACGCACCCACATCTGCTGCGAGTGCTGCGAGACACACAGCGCTCTTGGCGTCCGCTCGTTTCGAGAACTGGGGCTCGACCATGTACGTGCGAACCTCGCCGGGGCGCGTGAGGCGGAGCACGGCGCCATGGGCTGCCAGAACCCATGAGTATATAGGACCGACCCAAAAAAAAAAATAGTGCGTACTGCCGAGCTTCGTGTCGGTCGTCCAAATAAACTTCAGCTCGAGCTTGCCGCCCCGCGCGGACTGGATGAGCGTGTTCAACCAGCCAGGCGCGTTGATCTCTGCCACGGTCTTATCGTCGACGGCCTCGGGAAGCGGGCGTGGAAGCGCCTCGAAGAAGCCCTGCAGCGTGAGCGCGATCGGGGGCGGAGCGGACTGCGTTTCGTCCTCCTGCGGTGCGAAAGGCCGCGTCTCTGTTGGCGCCGTCTGTCCGTTTCCGAACTTGATAAAGTCTAGGATGCCCTCAGCAACCGCATCCGCGGCGCACGCGGCTTTGGCCAATTCGAACGTGGCATAGTCGACGTCGACTGAGCATGCGCGGAAAAGATGCAGCGAGAGCTTGATCTGCAGCGCGCATCCGTACTCTATTTATTTTTTTATATCACGATGAGATGATGTTATGTATGCATAGCGGGGCGCATATACGAAGGGAGACTCACTGCCTGTTGGTTTGCTGTCGATGAGAAATATCCACCGGGGCTTGACGCGACCCGCGCGCCACTCGACGCAGCACTTCTCGATCTCCTGCACTGCCGGGTCCTCCTCTGCGGCAGTCGGTAATGGCGCCTGAACTGAGCCGGGTGCGTCGAGCGGCGCGAGCACGAGTCCGCGCTTCACCACGGCATCGGGAGAGCCGTACTTGATAAACTCTATCGCGCCCATATCTACCGCCACGGAAGCAGCCGCGGCGCGCGCCGCTGCCTTGCGCGCAAACTCGGGCTTTGACGTGTACGAGCGCGTGGCGCCATTGGGACGCGTAATGGTGAGGATGCATCGCTTTTCTGTATGGGGAGAGTGTGATGAGATCGGGGACGAAAGGAAAAATAGCGGACGCGACTCACTTTCTTTCCCCTCCTCTTCGATGATTTCGTAATTGAGGGCATCGATGCTGCCGAACGTTTGCGAGCATATCTGGTGAAGGACGAATATAGGCGCAGGTATCTGCGCGGGCTTGCTCTCGCCATCTTTGTCTTCGACAACTGGCGATTGCGCGACAGGCGCATCGTGGTAGAGCGGATTGGAGAGGAAGTTCTCTTGCGCGGTGGGTTCCTGGTATGGATCGCGGAGAAAGTCATCGAGGGTGAGCGCTCCCAGTCTGAGGAGGTTGGAATTGACTATCTCGAAGTAGCTCTGAGGTGGTATTGACACTGGTAGAGGCGGTGGTGGTGGTGGTGCTATTGGGGAAGAGATCTCAAGATGTGCAGTGATCGCCGCCATGGGTTGTGGCACGGCCCCTGCCCGGGGACAAGCTCAAGGTTATATAGACAGACAAGCTGCTTATCGTCTGGCAACGACTAACGCCCATCCTCTACGTCACGACAGCTGGCACTTTGCTGGCACTCCCTGCTCCCCGGGCCGTCTCACCCGCCTGTCTCATTCGTCCATGGACACCTCTGCCGAGCTCAAAGAACATTATGACACACATGGCTACGTTATCATCCCGGAGCTCGTAACGCGCTCCGAGCATGACGGTCTCCTAGCAGCGACAGAGCGCGCGGCTGCGCGGACGCGCTCTGGGTCCTGGACACACGCGCGCGTCGTGGGGAAGCAGTTCCCGCCGTACGGCGCGGGGGACGATATCTGGGGCGTGCAGCACGCGATGCACCCTGCGCTCGGGGAGCCCGCGTTCGGGCGGTGGTATGCTGGGGATGCGGTGCGCGGAGCGGCGAAGACGCTCCTGGGGTGCCAGGACGACCATTTGCAGATGGGTAGGTTGTGCAGTAACGCGGATGGACTGGCCAAGAATCGCGAATGATTGGAAACACCAGAACTGTTCAATATCCTCGTGCACCCGCTCCGCTCTGACTTTGCGCTGTGCTGGCATCGTGATGACATCAGGAATTCGGCCGACGAGGACGAAGAGCGCGCGTCGCTCGAAGTGCGGCACTATGGGGTATGTGACGCCCCATCTTTTTCCTGGTCGGATTCGGACGATCGTTTTGAAACAGGTCCAGTGGAATACGTAAGTAAGCTGTCTGCATGCGACAGCCTTCTTTATTCACAGTGGTTGTTGGTCCGATGGCGCACAGTGCGCTGCGTGAGGACAGTTCACTCTATGTTGTCCCTGGTTCGCATCGCGTTCCGCGTACTCCGGCGCAGCGCGCCATGTCTAGCAGCACGATCACACCCACTGACCCGCTTGCCATGCCAGGCGCGATACGGGTAACCCTCAAACGTGCGTCTAAGACGACCAATGGTATCAGCACATGAATCGAAACTGATTTTGATAGCTGGTGAAACGGTGTTCTACAATAACAATATCCTCCACTGTGCTACATATAGTACCCGCAGGCCGCGTGCGACATTACACGCGTGCATGGGGGACGCACGTGGTGGATCCACACGAGCACGCAACATCCTGCAGCACGGTCTGGAGTGGATGAAAGATGACGCATTTCGCGAGACATTGAGTTCCGAGGGGAAGCAGATGTTGGATAGACTGGTGAGGATGCAAGAAGAGCTGCATGACAAACCGGTCGAGTACTCTTTGGAAGGATGAACGAGACATGCCCTCGGATCCTCAGACGATGATAGTAATCAAGTAGCAGTAGTTGTAACATCCATCCACGAGAATAACGATATGTATTTTGTTTTTACGACGCGGTAATGGACCCGCAACGTTCAAGAGCTCGATAGAAGACAAGACGACACACAAACCAAACCACAAACAGGGGTTTTACAGACTTAACAGGAGACGGATAAACAAAAAAACAAAAACAAAAAGTTAAGCGTAAAAAAAAAGTAACACAAACAGAAGGACGACGAAAACAATTCCTGGGCGCTGAGGGAAAAGGACCCCAATAAGAAAGGGGGGTGTTGGGGCGCCTAGGCGGTGATGACGGCCTCGACTTGGGTCGTTTCAATGACGACAGTGGGCACATTTGGCTCGGGCGCATTAGGAGCTTCTGGAGCCCCTAACAGAGAACAAAGTCAGCACAGGGCGTGGGGGCGCACGTTTGGTACGACGAGGTTGGTGGAGTAGGGGATGGGCGCAACGAAAGGGTTACTTACCTTGGTCAGCGGAATCCGCCGCACCGTTCTCCGCGGGCTCGTCAGCGAGTGCGTCGACCTCGTCTGCCTCCTGCTGTTCCTTAGCGGCCGCGTCCTCGTCTGCCTTCCCCGCCGCCTTTTTCTCAGCGCCGCTCTTCTTGCTCTTCGACGCAGGTGGCGCAGGGGCAGAAGGGGCGGCGTCGGTTTTGGCCTTCTTGCTACGGCTCTTCACTGGCACCTCCGTCGCAGGCGCCGGAGCGGCCTTGCGTTTTGGTCGGCCGCCGGCCTCGGGGGAGGACTCTGCCGGCACGGCGGGTGGGGCCTGCTCTTCGGCAGGACGCGCGCGCTTGGTGGATGGCCGGCGGGGGGACGAGTCGTCCTTGTCTTCGATATTGAGCTTCAGGGCCTCATCGACTGTGGGAGGGCGATGGTGCGGGGAAAGAGCGTCGCGGGGGACGCGGTCAGTGGAGAACGATGGGGGGATGGGGAGAGCGGGGACGGGACGCACGGCCTGTTGTCTCCACTGCGCGAAGGAACTCGAGCATGCCCTCGCGCTTGCGCTTGCCGGGGTTCGCGCCAAAGTCGCGGCAGATAGCACGGAGGGTGTCTGCCTTGAGCTTATCCCATGGAATCTTGGATGAGGCTGCCATCTGAAATTTGGGGCTGTATGGTACAGGGCGGATTGGTGAGCGAGAGCGACGAGAGCGTGAGAGAACCAACGATGACAGACTTGCTTAAACAAACCAATACGCGGGGTGGGAATTAAATCACGTGATGCTTTCCATTCGGCGCTCGGCCACAGTCTCGATCAGTCTACGATACAAGACTACTACACAAGAATCGCCGTCCCCATCACAGCCAGTACTATTACGAGGGGTATCTGAACTACAATATTCGGGCTCGCATTGTTCGGCACTGGGGATGCAGATGACGTAGAAGACGCCGACGCAGGCGGCAAGGTAGTCGTCTGGGACGGTCGTACCGAGCTACCTGACGACGTCGCTGGCGACGCCGTCAACGGACCACCACCTTGCACAAGAATCGGCTGGGCGGCCTCGGTGGGGAAGATGAACGGTGTGACGTCATAGCCTGCGTCGCCCGTGCAAGCCGCGATACCGTTGTTAATCCCACACTGGATATCTAAGGTGACCGACAGCGGTGCATTGTTGTACACCAGATGCGCATCATTCGGGCCCTCGACCAGGGTGGCTAGTCCATATGAGTGAGAAATTGTACAACAACACCGAGGGAGGAAAACTAGCGCACCGGTGCCGACGAAATCGACCTCGGTGAAAGTACCAGTGGGAGAGCCGGGAACGATTTCCCATGTGGTCCGGCCCTGGCCATCTGTACCGAGTTCACTCGCGCTCAATGGCTGAGGATCAAAGCCGGGAACGAAAAGTGACGTGTCTGCGCGGGCACCTGGTAAACCTATGCGTAAATAATCGATCTCAAGCGTTGGACAGAGGTGGCGCTGTACATATCATGAGATGGTGCAACACGACGAAGGAGAGTAATGAAAACGAATGCATGTTTTATGAGCGGAGAGCGTAGTTACTGTCTTGAGCGATCGGCGATGAAGGGAATACTGGTAGAGTTTTTTAACAAGCGCCATGTGGTGCACAAGGTATTTATATGAGTCAATCGGTGTCCGCTTTGAAAGGTGCAAAGGTGGCCGCCGTCAGAATAAGTTCCTGGTTACGGTATAGTAAACACATGGTGTCCGTGTGATGGGAAAGCAAGTCGGGTAAGCGGGCCGGTGCACAGGACCAGCTCATTCAGCGGCGCTTGCGTTGTCGTTGTTGGGCCCGTCCTCGCTCCCCCCTTCGTCACCACGCTGGCCCAGTCATGGGGTTGATTGAAAGCCATATTGTATTAATGACCCTTCCCTTAGAACTCATAACCCACATATTATCATTTATTTCCTGGCCCTTCGACCTCCATCCCCTGCTCTTCGTCAGTCGACGTCTCAATTCCATCGCCGAGCGAGTACTCTATCGCAACATCGGCGACCTTCCTGCCCGACGCTCCGTGCGTCTCCTTCTGTCGCTCGCAAATGCCCCTGTGGCGCGGCGCGAGCTCGTCAAGGCCCTCGAGCTCAACTTTACCGAGAACAGGGTGCTGTTCGCACTAGAATTGCTCATAGCCAAAGTGCTAGGCCTGCTGCCGCGTCTGCGCGTGCTGAACGTGGAAGTGTCCGTCCACGAGAACAGACACCGCGCGCTCGCGTGGATATTCCCGCGAGACGCCCCTTTCAAGCTACGATCCTTTTCGACGTCCATCAGGTGCGCTTCCCCATTTTCTGTCCGTCGTCGACCTTGCGCGCGTGCGTCGCACGGGATTTTTTTTCTATCTTTTCCGTTTCCCCCCTCCCTTTTTTTTCGCGTACCCGCTGAACAGAGGAGCTGGCCTGGCGACAGACTCGACCCGGATTTGGCCGCGTTCCTCGAGTCGCAGCCCGAGATACGCGACCTCTCGCTGCGCGGCATGCCCGCATCTACCTCGAGCTCATTTACCCTCCTTCCTTCCGCACTCCCGCACCTCGAGGTATTCCGCTCCGTGCACGTGGACCCAGATACTCTCTGCCAGGTAAACGCCGCAACGCCAATGGCCTATCTATCGCTCGGGCTGACTTCCAATTGGTGCTGCTGCTGCAGGTGATCGCGACGCGTCCCGTGCAAGGTATCTCGCTCTCGCTCTTCTCGGAGCACGGGTATCGCGCGCTCGAGGTTCTCGCGCTGACCTCGATGCCTGTTCGACGCCTCACGATCCTCATCGTCGACGCGTCGGCGCCGAACGAGTTGTTCCCGCAACTCGCTGCGCGCCTTCCTCACCTCGAGGCGCTACACATTGTAGCGCTCGTACAACACTACAATCTCGTATGTTCCTACCCCCCCTCCCCTTTTTTTCTTGCTTGTGTTGAAAGTGTGTGCACGCAGGAAACCCTGCTCGCGTCGTCCCCGCTACTAGAGGCGTTTGCAGGCCTGCGGTTTTTAACGTTCATGGCAACCGGCGCGTCGTGTTATGAGCTCGATGATGAGGCGAAGGTCGCCGAGCATTGGGCACGTGCCTGCCCAACGCTCACGACGATCATCCTGCCCAAAGGACGTGTGTGGTTCGCGGGTAGTGCAGGTAGGTGGGTTCATTCATGATTCTAGGTGAGGGGAGGTTTGTCTTTAGGGATTTATAAATATCGTCATTGGACACTTTTTTTGGGCTGCGGATCTGGTTTGGGTATTGCTTTTTTGGTAGGGTTTGGTCGGGGGGCATGCGTCATGACCCCCCTCATGATAATGGGTTTTTTGAATTAGAAAGCCTGAAGTGATAGGTGTGTCTTTGGGTCGACTCATTTGGGACATATTCCAGTCAGATGGCCCCGATAACATCTTGCCAAAGACGAGACAACAAGCACATTGTCTCATGTGACTGAGGACTCTATTGTCCCCAAATTTATAGTGAGAACGCGTGGAGTCCGCTTGAACGATGTATAGTCAATCTGCTGGCGAGCGACGTCACCAGAACATCGTAATTGGTCATTGGGCGCTAGCGCCAACGTCGCAAAAACGGAAAAGGGTTGAACGTTTAGCTATCGCTGACCTAACGAACGAACAGGGACTGGTATTACACATCCAAATTCAGTCTGCGGCCATATGTACGTGCGCGAGTTATTCGTTTGAAGGTCAATGGCAACTTCTTGGGCTGTCTTCCCCAACATTCGCTGGCGGTGTCCCGGACGACTCGACAACTTATATGCGACTCGGCTTACCCTGACCAACCCACGAGAGCACCAGGCTATTCTCGAGCCCTCTGTGAACCATATTAAATCCCACCAGTCGAGCGGCGTTTGCTGGAAATTTCTACGCCCGTGCTAAAGCAGCTAAACACACTCACTCCGAATCCTTCAGTCGCCTCTCATCACGTCTTGACCGTATATGCGTTAGGCACGTCACCAGAGCTCTGCATTCATCAGAGATGTGTCCAGTACTACAAGACACCTACTCAAACTGCTGTTCAGTTGCGGGCCCCGGGCGCATCACCGTGGATAATTTAATAGAACATTTAGGTGATGAGAAGTACGTATTGTCGCGCGTGATAGTGACTAAAACGACCAGGTACTACGATGCCTATCTCGCATTCTTCGAAAATTACCTGCAGACCCATTCCCCAACTGAGGCGCCCGAGCGTTCATTTCTTTCCTGCGTACCACTTCAGGTCTGAACTCGCAGCAACCGACGTTCGCAACTCGAAGGAGAAGCCGCAGCCGCAGATGCTAAATCGTCTTCTCGCGGGACTAGTCCCTCATTTCATTCACCTCGCCTACGGGTTCGAGTTTGGCATCATCGGACAGATCGTGCAGGACGCGTAACACACCCTCTCCCAAGGGCGCCGTTACACACATATTCCTAATAACTGGCAGACAATCAACCATCACACGCTAGCCCACGGTGCCAACCAGACTGAGTTTGTCCCACTATCCTACCTTACGAACTTAGCAGATGCTGACCCCCCTAATCCCGCACATGGCCCCGAAATAGCAGGCTTCAGAAAGTCGGCGTCAGTTTCTGCTCCTGAGATCTGAGAAGCGGTCCGCATTTTTTTGCATTCCGCTGCGAGGCTCATCCCAAGGGAGGGTCGTCGTTTCCTATTTCTGTTCCGCCGTGCGACGACTCCAGCACGTCCAGCCTCGAGGCACTCGTTCACGAGTCGCCTACTGCTGCACCAGAAATATTACCTCGCTATGTCCGCATCATGCTACATCGGGCGCGGCGCCTACGCGCTGCCCATCGCGGACTTGTGTGTAGCGACAGACCCGCAGTTAATTGCCTCTGCTGGAACTAGAGCTGACGCTGGATGGTGGCAGTTGCGTCCGGAAGCGGGGTTCGGTTCCCGGACGAGCATACGCCGAATCCCGTGCAAGAGCACGGGGACTTGGCTGCGTGCTGGGGCACCCGTGAGAAAGGGTACTTTTCTGCCTTTTTTGCTGTTGGTGAGGAGAAGGTGCACACGGGGGAGGCGTCGACGCTCGAGGTATCGAGTGACTGGACAGGACGCTGTTCGTGCGAGTCGCCGGACTCGCGTTCGATCTGTTCGAATGGGTGGACGAGAGTGGCGGGCGGGTCTCTGGGATCGGGACGGTTTCCCAATATTGGGTGTACGGTGTGAGCGAAGGTACGGCTTAATTACTAATAAATTTGGTGTAAGTGAATATATCGCCGTCGCCTCTTATTCGTCAACAAGATGGTCGAATATCTAATATTTGGCACTGGCACTGACCACCCGTCTACTCTATTACGAGGGTCCAAGAGCCTGCAAGCGAGAAAGAACCTCGATCGCCTTTGTCCTAAACAGATGACCTTCTGTAAACCACTCCGGAACAGCGTCCTGCTCCTTAATCGCATCGTCTAGCTCCCTCAATGCGTCATCAATATGAGAACCGGACTGCCCCTCCACCATGTTCTCCAATAAGACCAGCAGCTCATCCGTGAGGTATCTTGGGAAGACGGTATCAAACAAGAGGCCACCGTGATGATCGAATATAGCCAAGTCGCAGACGACGTTAAGAATGACGCGCTGTGTCCCGATAGAATGCTTGTATTGCCTCCAGTTGGATGTAATGGTTCTGAACGTTCCGACAATCATGGCGGAGTGGGCGTCAGGTGACAACGGTATGAATAAAATTTGTCGGGTCAGAAGGAAAAAAAGTTCAACCCAATATCCGAAGCCACCGCCGTCACGGAAATCTTGCAGGCGATATAGTTGTCGTTCCATCAGACGTCGTCCACCAATGCTTGTCCAATTGCGCTGGGGGTCGTCCAACTCATTCCACAATGTCCCCAGGCTCTCGAGCATCTCTTTGTAGGTGTCGCTACTTCGTCCGTCAATGATGTCGCGTAATTTGGAGGAATAGGAACATAAAAACCGAAGGCGCTGATGGAGATATACGAACTGGGGTAAGAATGTTGGCTTGTTGGGGTTTGGATTGAAGAATTGGTTCGGCTTCATGATTTCAGTCGGCTCATAATCATCCAAATATACGCCATGTATGTTAAAAACCAAACCACTGGCATAGGAAGCGATGGAACCATTGATCATAGATATCGGCGTATCAATGTCCGCCACATGGCCTGTTGCAGCAGCGATGCGTTCGAGCTCGGAGATGTCGTCCTCATGATCGCGCGCTAGGACTTCCTTCACTTGTTCTTCCGTCGCTTCCTTTTCTGAGGGTCTGAATACTTCACGAAGTCGATAAACACAAAATTGCCTCGCGGTCTCGAAATAATCGTCAATCTTTCGGGCATTCTTGAGCGCATTTTCATCGATATCGCCATTATTTGTTTGTTCGCCACCGTCTTCCGTTACGAACAGTGAAAGTTTTTCAATAGCAATACGCGCGTCCTGCTTTGTGCTATTATCGCCTAGCATTCCTTGATGGGCGACCACAAAGGATAGGGAGTGCAAGCGTGCACCGAATAATCCGTTAGATCCCGGTGCTAGGTGGTAACGTTCGAGTGATTCGTAGAGCGGATCGAATAGCTTTCTAAGATCTCCGAACATCTCCAGTTTAATATCGGCAATGATCACGAGTGACGCCACCGTTTCAACACATCCACGTGCACGCTTGTGCCACAATTCCTTATTTGCGAAGACGCTGTAATTATCGCATGTACTGATCAGGTGTCGTACACGCTTGCAGAGGTCATGGATGGCAGGATCTCCGTGTGCATAGACATCACCGGGCACTGGGCCATCCCAAGAGAGGCGAGGCAGTGGCCGAGCTACTGTCACATCGTGTGGGGCGTCATTCGTAATTCGTGTACCAATGATGCGTCCAAGGGGATGGAGAAGGCGGAGAGGATAGCTGATGCTCTGGAAAAGTGGGGAACGGCGATATGGTAGAGCGGACATGCTAAGATCGTCATTCTGCGATATGACTGTCGGGTCATTCGACCAAACGTTCGTGTCTTGGTGTTGCATTACCTGAGAAGCCTTTCTCCATACGTCGATTCCCCATTTAGAGGTAAAAGCGCCAGGTATAGCCATCACGAATGATTCCATCTCGTCATCCTCCGTCCGATTATCGATCAGCCATCGGATTGCCCGAACGTCGCGATCTTTGCGTTCGTCGTTCTCTTCCATCGCCAGTTGCATCTGTCCTTGTGATATGTTCGGGCTCACAACCTTGACCGTTCCACCAGATGCGCGGTCCAAGTAGCTCCGTGGGTGCACCTTCTGCCTCAGATACCATATTAAGCCAGAGAATGGGTTCCGGAATGGAGATTGGGGTTTGATGACTGGAGCAAACATGCTGAACACGTAAAGAAACGCGCAAATGGCAATTGGGATGACAGTGGTGACGCCAACGGTGGTGTTTACATTGAAGAGTGAGTCACCGAGTCCTACGAAGAATAAGAAGAGGGAAACGTGGACGAGGCCGGGAACAGATTCCGCGACCATGGGCATATACCATCCCTCTGCACCTTCGTATAGATACTGGCGCAGTCGAGCACTCTTCAGGGGATTGCTATACCTCTGAAACACGTGCATGTAAACCCGTACCCATTGTTGGACGAGAGTTGCGAGGAGTGCGGCGGTAATGCTGAAGACTAGGCTCATGAACCAGAAAACGTTGACCCGAACATCAGAAGGATTTAGAACGAAGTTATATGGTGGATGCGGTGTGGATGGGATGGAGATCTGTGGTGCGATAGAGGAAACCTGCTGGGAGATCTGGGCGAGTAGCGCGACATTCTGTTGCTGATAGTAGACCATCTGCTGGGCTGGATCAACTTGGAGGTCGTGAATCTTATCGACAAGAAAGGAAGTGAGAGCAGCGGAGAATAAACCGGCCTTGACGACAGTGCGTGAGCCCGTGGCGTGGTCGACAAAAAATTGACGATATAACACGCACGAATATGAGGACGCCGTCCATGTCGTCTTTGAGGGATTGAATCCGGGCCTCGTCATGGCTCATTGCTTCCTCCATGTGAAGAGACCACAAGGCGTTGGCGTTGTCATTGAAATCCCCAATCATGTGGGGCATTTCGGGAGGTATTGGTTGTTCGGTGTCACCAGGAGTTCTATCACCAGGTTGTACATTCTCGCCTGCCAGTTCTAACGTGTTAGGTCCCAAAGTCACCATGTCACTAGTAAATTGAGCTGTGGCCTCACCTGAGCTGGGGGGTCATCTTTCGTTGCCTCAGGCTGCTCTTGCGACGGAGCAGAAGAGCCAGCCTGAGCTTTGAGATCCGCTTCTTCTCCCAGGGATGTATCATTTCCGGCACGGGTAGCCCCCAAAACTTCTCCTTCGCGTCCAGGTGTCACGGTGTGGGTGCTCATCTCATGAACTTCCTTCCGTCTAACCTCTTTGTAACGAAGGGTGAGCGGTGAGTACAAGACGGTTGTAATGCACACCTTCGTCCTCGGGCTGCGCTTCAAGATCAGCACCCCGTGATTTATTTCTTCTCCGAGTTTTCCTAGTCATCAAAAGCTATACAGGATAAGAGGACCAAGGGAAGGAATGTCACACAGCCCGAGATCGCTGTTCTAAAACGAAGAGGAACGATTACGGCCGTTACCGAAGAACACAATGAACGCGTCTGAGTCTTCCCTTCCCCGCACTCCCACGCTGCCACTGGCACTGGCATCTTGAATACGCCGATCTGGCGCCGAGATCAGACCTCGACTCCGCCTTATACGAAGGTCCACTTTGTGCTCCCGCTCAAGCGCTCAACATCATCTACTCAGCTCCCGCCGCATATCAATGTACTCAGGAATTGAATACGATTCACCATATTGACCCCCCTGTACCACATTATAGAACATTAGGGTACTGAGAAGTACGTGTCATATCGCTTGGGTAATGTCGCTCGTGATGGGGACTACGGCGACTCTCGCCAGCAGATATAACGACACCGACCTCGCATTTTTCACGAACTACCTACAGAACTACTCCCCGACAGAGCCCCACGATCATTTCATTTTCTCTTCCGCGTACAACTTCCGTCCTGACCTCGAATCCGATGAACGCAACTCGAAGGAGAAGGTGCAGCTGCAGATGTTGAATTGACTTCTGGCGGGACTAGCAGGCCTGCAGGCCCGAGTGTTGCATTCCCTGACGACTGCATGGGTACGTAGTTCGCGCTCCCTCTAATGCTCTCATTCCTAACAATCTGACACAGGCTGCAATCCACAGCACCGACCTACCGACCGACCAAACTCTTTCCTCCGTCCTACTTTCCCAACTCAGAAACGGACACCACTGATACTGACCTCTGAGTCGGTTACCTCTCTAAGATCTCACAGGTTTCTTCGAGATGTTAGGCTTTGGGGTTTCCACATCAGCACCCACCACGAGAGGTGCTCCGCGTTCACCGCTGATCTTCCGAGTAACCCCATTTTCCCGTATGTGCTAGGTACGAAAATCACTGGCCGTGTAATTCACGATCTCGTCCGGGAGTGTACCATGCGGGGTTGGCGCGCGGCGGGGGAGGTCATCGAGGAAACGTGATTCGGTATGGTATCGGTGGTTGGGCTTCGCGCGGGGCTGGTGGGTACGGATCAACGCCGGCTTTTTCGTGTGCGTTCGCCCCAGTACCTTGCCTTCTTTCCCCCCCTTCTCCCATTCATTCCCCCCCTTCCCAATCCTTCACCCGCCTGGACAAACGGTAGCTTGTTCTGACTACCTCACACTGTGAGCACTTCGTCATCTCGGCCGTCTACCGGCCGAGACTCGTCCTCAAGGGCGAAGTATCTCCTTTTCATTATCCAGCTCCAACACGCGCCGCCTCTCGTTCGCCAGTCGCATGCTGCTACTTCAGACGTACTGCTCCGTGTTTGCGACGTGGTAATTACGCGCGGCAACCACACGCGCCCCATCGTGGACATCTAGGGCGCAGTTGGGTTCCTGGAGGAACACGGATACAAGACCAGGCGCCCGCTCCCGGACTTTGCCGTTCGCCGGGACATGTGGCGCCCGGGCCGGGATACAGTATAGTACTCATCCCTGTCTCGACACGACCGTGACGACGACTTCGGGACACACGGAACACCAGCGCGGTATGATTTGAGTCTCACATGTGACTTGATGTGACCACTACCTTGGGTCCCAATTAACGCCCCACCGAAGTTGGGCGAGGGCATAGTACGACGCTCTGGTCGATGTCTCTTTGCACGAGTGGTACGGCTGCTATTGTTGTAGAGGTGCGTCGTCACGTCTCTCTGAGGAGGGGTTGCGTCATTGGCGCTGTAGCAGGCCGTACGTCCTGCGCTTCTCGATTTCATTATCGAAGCCACGAATCAAAAGGATCACCGTTTCAAAGATTTTTTTTCGATCATATCCCTACTTGAACAGTTCGACGTGAGATCCTGCTACTACGGTAATTGGATCCCGTGCAGTTACTTCGGTTTCACGAGCCTCCAGAAGACGTTGAACCTACAAGACAGATGAAGCGGCTAGATACCGAGACATATATGGTGGCCCCAGTGAGTGTACCCTGCGCCATCAGAGTGGCTGGCTCTGACCAGTCATCGCCTGATCGCATGGGCAAGGGGGGAGCATTCGAGGCAAGTTATTGTGGACGATTTGACGAAATTCGACCTAAGTCGCGACGATGGGCCCACGTTCGTTATGAATAATCCTTGCCCGCCACCGGGGCGGGTAAGGCGTACGTGGCCTCCACCTACAGGGGTGCTTACTGCATCGCCAGATCATCGACTACTCAACGGCCCAATTACACCGCCTTCTGGAACAACGTCGACGCCCTGGCCGCGAAACAATATACCTAAACCTTCAAGTTCGAGGCACCCGCCGCATAGAGTCCCTGAGCAGTTCCCCCATCGTCCCGGACCCAAGACAATGGAGGTTGGTGATGGTCCCTTTTCCCTCGCGCTTAACTACCCCAGTCCATATGAATAGCCCATTTACAGAATGGATTGGGTTAAGACGGACTTTGAGACACCTGACGTCTTTAGCCACCTTCACTCCCTTCTAATGTCATACACGTGCCTCCCGCCCTTACATTGTGAGCATTCCCTGGTCCCTGAGTTTTCGAGCGGTTTCTGGACCACTTCAGCGCTAATTTTGCGTGGTAGTATTTGTCTTTTCTGGACATCTTCACTCTTTACGTAATGCGCAGGTTTGACATTTCGGCTGTGAACCGCGCTCGGAGTTTGACGTCCCCGGTCCGGCGCTTGTTTATACTTGAACTCCGAATGGCTCTGAACGCATCACTCTTGTTTCCCAAATGACCTTATATCGTGTTGACACCCTCGAGAAAGTCGACTTTTCCATCAGTTCGCAAGACACATACCTCTAATGACGAGACCCGTTGGTTGATAAGTCAGGAATGACTTGCAGAGGCAGCGAAACCCAGGTGGAAGTAAACTTTTACGATTTTCGTGCCCATGGGTCACATACCTCTTAATCTCCACTTCCTCGACTCATTGGGGTCACCAGGTGTAATCGCGGACCTGCCACACTGCTACACGTGCGTTACATACGTACGAGCGAAAGGTATAGTGGCTGTTTTTTTTTTTTCCGCCGGAAGGTGACAGTACCTGGACAATTCGCCTGCGCATGTGCGTAAAAAAGTTCTAAGATCCGTAGTGGTCTGTCAAGAAATCCCAGGGTGTTCTGTCGAACAAATTCAGTAATGTTCCGTTCCGTTAATAAGTGGAATACCGGCGATAATATGAGACAGCGTGAAGGTGTGATCGCAGCACAGTCCATACGCAGGCACACCGCAATAATGAACACCATTTCCAACCCCTTCATCGTGAGTTTAGGCCCAGTTCTTTCGGATCATATGAGGATGACTGCTCGTGTTTCTAGAAAATAATGCGGATCAGTGGTCGAAACTCGGGACGCTCCGAATTGCACGCCAGTGTCGGTTGTTGCAAATGTCTACTAGCATGCGTGTCACCTCTCAAGGGCAATTATCCCGTAGCAGCTTCTTTGGGTGCCCAAACGTGGAGGGACTCGCAGCAAACATCCCTGGGTATCGTACTTCCATCTTCCATGGTGACAATGGTTAGAAAACTTGATACTGGATGACTCAACCCCGCAATCTGCGAGGACTAATTAGCCGGATGCTAGTAACGTTTTTGCGGTGCATACATGCACGTATGGTGCCTAGATGCCAACTTGGACGCCATAACCCTCCCTGGAGTTCTTGATGCCCTTACTTTCCACCGGGTCGGGTCAGCCCCAAGTCGCCGCTTAGACTACCACTCTTGGACAGCACAGCAGGAATTTCCCCAGTAGACATAGTGTACGACGAGCGTCAATCCAGGTCGGAATGTCCTTGTTCAATCCGTTGACAGCAAACCATCTAGCGGCGGTAGATCCAAGGGCAAGTCCAAGGGGTAAACCTGGATCTTCGAGCTTCAAGTTTGTGGTACAGTACTATTGTTTTGTTTATTAATCCAATTTCTATACCGGGATCGCACGTCGGGGCCGACTCCGCATCAACGAAAGGGCCGGTCTAGGCATTCACAGGTCACGATGTCAAACGGAGCGTCACGTGTATGCCTTAGCACCGAACGGGCCGTAGCCTGGGCTCCTCAAAAGGGGATTTTCTGCGGCATTTAGGTCTACAAAGGCTTGAAATACATAAATTAAATCGGAATTTCTATTCCGCTGTCCGTCTGGAACTGTAGAACTGCACAGACATGGTACCTCGGCGGCACCATCGCACTTAGTGCGCAACACCTGTCCGCCTTTGCGAACAAGAGGGTCACTCGCTGCACATGACTTGTTTGCCTCCATGATCACCGCGTGACGCTTGAAGCTTGAACTGCGAGTATATAAAGAGCGCAGAGTAGCTGGTTTGATGCAGCCATCGAGACTTTGCCATGCTTCGTCTGTCGATTCTCCTTTCTTCTTCGGTGTTCTTTGGGCAGGTGGGTTCAGCCTACGATTTGCGTCCTCAAATGCACCTAGAGCCTAAACCTTTTGATCAACAGGTCTTAGCTGCTTCAGTGCGTACTAGGAGCGGTCCCTCAGGGTGGACGTCATTCCGCTGCCTGGAGTGAGTTTCCTCCCCCATGCTCCATATAAATTTGGTTGAGTCAACCCTTTTCTCCTTTGTAGAGACGGTGGTAGCCCTTTCCATCTCCCACTGCTCAACGGCGCCTCCTATGATGATCACGCGAATATGACCATAGAAAGTTGCGCTGCTTTCTGTGATAGCCAGTCGGTGTCATACCGCTTTATGGGTCTGACAGACGGTTCTCACTGCTGTACGTCTTCTATGGAGGATATGACACCGTGCTGCTGAATTAGATGACCTGTTCCAGCGTGCGACAATTTCTTCGAGTATATCTTCCAGAGGGCAGGTAACCAGGCGTGCAGCAGCACACCATGCAGCGGTGACCCGTCCGAGGTAAACTGTGGTGGCCCATCTGCAGCCAGTACCTATCAGAAGACCGGCTCAACTTTCGTCATCCCGACCCTAGTCCCATCCGTTGGTCCGTGGACGAGCCAAGGCTGTTACAGGTCAGTGAGCGTACAAGTATCCTGATGGCAGCGCTGACCATATTTCAGTGACTCGCCCAGCTCTCGTGCTCTGCATGCCAAGGTTGATGCTGGCGATACTACAGTGGAATCCTGTATCGCAGCCTGCCAGGCCGACGAACACATGCTCGCCGGCGTAGAATTTGGGCAGGAGTGCTGTGCGTCTATTCCTTTGGCCCCGGATCCACTGCGGTATCCACTGACGAATAAATGTTAGGGTGTGGCGAGGAGATTGATCATGGTCAAACGTTTGTTGGAAACGACAATGGGATCAGGCATGGCAATTTCCGGCCGTTCCCAGATAATGCCTACTGCAATATGCCTTGCCAAGGCGACTCCACCGAATTATGCGGCGGAGCAGGCAGGATCAATGTGTACAGTTTCACGGGAACTTATCCTATTGGGGCCTCTGTCGTGGCGGGTGCTGGCGGGTGGACGTCTCGGGGTTGTTACAGGTACGGTTCGGTCGTTGCTTGCTTCGTCTCTCCAACTGAGTGTTGATTCCCTTGAAAGCGACTCGACGTCTTCACGCTCGCTTGAGCGCCGTGTTGATCCAGGGGACGTGACGGTGGAATCGTGTGTGAGCACCTGTCAGTCACAGTCTTTCACGATCGCCGGTCTCGAGTTTGGCCAGGAATGCTGTACGTCTACTAACTACTCGTGATGCTATTGCTGGCGCAGACTAACGGCTGATGTTTAGGGTGCGGCAATCAGATCCAATCGCCTGGGGCTCTCATTTCGCAAACCTCGTGCAACAAAGCGTGCACTGGGAACAATACGGAAGTCTGTGGTGGGCCCGACGCGTTGCAGATCTACTATTAGTGATCGCGCAATAGTATTTACAATTTTTACATCGTATTTCTGTAAGGGTAGTTCTGTAAGGATACCTTGCGAGCTAAATTCAAGGCCTAGTGATTCTCTTCCGTTTTTTTTTCCTGCAGCTACAAGGCTCCATAACAATTTCCTTGCACGCTTGCGTACTAGAGAAATCGAAAATCTGGTGCATACTGTATTGGTCAAACAAGTGGGCCCAATCGAGACTCCAATATTATTGTTCTTCTGTCCAGAAAAACAGTAATCATTGAGTTAGACTGACGGGTCCTGTCCGGACGAAGGCCGAATATAGCAAGTAGTATCATGCCAAGTTATGGCGCTTTGAACGAGGAACCGTCGTAAGTTGTCAAGCTAAAACCGTGACTCCGTGATACCTGCTTTGTCGATTGACCAAGCCAGGGAAATTCTCGGGAATACCCGCGACGAGCTATCGATGCCGAAATGTGGGCGTTGAGGCCTTTGAGGCATCCGAGTCGTCGCAACGAACTCGTTTCCATCTCATCTCTACCTTCCGAGGTCTTCGTCGCCACATTCTCCTTTGTGCGTTCACATATACCAGACTCGGACAGTCCAGACCACTTGATACTAGTTGAAGAGCTGGACTAACTAGGGCGTCTACAAGTAGCTCAGCATCCACCAATTTTGATAGTGATAGCGGCGTCCAGTGGTCTCCACTACAAGAAACACGTGGCAGCCTGAGTGCGTCATCTAGAGTGCAGCTGGGTTCCATGAGGAGATCAGGCGCCCGCCCCCGCACTTGGCCGTTCGCTGGGACATGCGGGCGCTGGGATACGATATTACAAATTCAACAACGTCTATGGCCGCATATGTGGTCGGGAGTTATTCGTTCAAAGGCCAATAGCAACTTCTTGAACTATGTCTTCCTCTCAAACATTTGCTACCGGGGTCTCGGACGACATTTTCGACAAATTATATGCGACTCTCACATCGACTCATGCCCTTGGCTTTTCCGGGTCAACCAACGAGGGCACCCTGCTGCTCTCGAGGTCTTGCGCCATGACTTCAAGAGACGCTCGCCCTTTGTAAACTATCTTAGGTTTCACAAGCGTTGTCCAGGCCTAGCACAGGCCGCAGATCGCGGGATCGACCAAACTGGGCCCATCCCGCCATCCTACTATCAACTCACCAACAACAACCAATACTGACCCCTCCGATCTCATGCATGGACGCGAGATCTCAGGTTCCGGCAATTCTGCGTCTGCGTCCGCTCTCGAAAAGCGATCTACATTTGCGTTACACCTCCGCATCCACGACGAACCCACGTTCACCGTAGACCACCCTAGCGACGCCCTACTCGAGCGTATTGGCTGCAGGACGTCACGCGCGACTGGTGCGCGCCAGATTAACATCGACTTTCTTGTGCATGTTCCTCTCTGCCCGCTAACTCTAACTCTCCTCACTCAGTGCGTACCTCGTCATCTCATCCTTCTTCATGCCGAAGCTCATCCTCAAAGAAGGATCGACGTCTTCTGTATACGTTTCGCCATGCGGCCGCTCCAGCACACCGGCACCTTTTGCGACTCGCCTGCTGCCCTAGACGTATCTCGCCGATCCGCCTGGTACATCGGGTACGACAACCACGCGCTGCCCGTCGGGGACTTGTATGCGGCGACAGACGCGCGACCATTCGCTCCCGCTGGAGGCAGGCGCCCGGATGCGCGTGGCCGTGCGTCATCCAGAGCATGGTTAGGTCCCCGAAAGAGCACACAACGAAGGTTGTACGTGCGTTCGCGCACTTCGCTGCGCGCTAGGGCACTTTCCGCGTTTGCTACTGCCGGCGAGGAGAAGATGCTCACTGAAGCAGCGCTCGGGGGTATCGAAAGACTGAACGGGACATTGTTCGTGCCAGTTGCCGGACTTACTTTCGAATGGCTCGGATGGGACAAGAGCGAAGGCAGGTCCGTGGGATTGGGACGGTTTCCCGATGTTGGGTGCGTACGGCGTGAGCAAAAGCGTAGCTTAATTATACTATTATACATACACCATCGCGGTTCCTTCGTTAACGAGACTATCTACTAGTATTTTCAGTGAGGTATCGGTATTTGGTACTGGTACAGGTCAATGTCGCGCTACGCTACGAAGAGGGTGCAGGAGCCCGCGAGCGAGACTCGGAGATAACCTTCATCGCCGCCGCCCTAAACGCATGAATTTTCAACCACCACCTCGGCCCGGGGACATTATCCTGCCTCCTGGCCGCATCCTCCAGTTTCGCCATTGCGTCATCAATATGAGGACCGGATTGCCCCTCTACCATGTTACCTAAGAAGATCAGAAGCTCATCGGTAAGGTATCTCGGGAAAGCAGTATCGGACAGGAGGCCATGGTCGAGTATAGCCAAGTCGCAGATGAGGTTGAGAATGACCTGCTGTGTCCCGAGAGAATGTTTGTATTTCCTCCAGTCGGATGTAATGGTTTTGAACGTTCCGACAATAATGGGAGAGTGGGCTTCGGGTGATAGCGGAATGTATAAATGTTGTTGCGTCACGAGGAAGAAATATTCAACGAAATACCCGAAGCCACCGCCGTCACGGAAATCTTGCAGGCGATATAGTTGTCGTTCCATCAGATGTCGTCTACGAACGCCCGTCCAATTGCGTCGAGGGTTGTCCAGCTCGCTCCACACCGTCCCAAGGCTCTCGAGCATCTCTTTGTAGGCGTTGTTACCACGTCCGTTGATGACGTCGCGCAATTGGGAGGAATAGGAACATAAGAATCGGAGGCGCTGATGCAGGAATATGAATTGGGGTAGGAATGTGGGCCGGTCTTCGGTTGGATTGAAGAATTGCTTCGGCTTCATTAGTTCACCCGGCTCGAAAGGATCCAAATATACGCCATGCAAGTGTAAAATCAAACCATTACCGTAGGAGGCGACGGAATCGTTGATCCTATATATCGGCATATCAACGTCCGCTATTTGATCCATTACAAGAGCGATGCGTTCGAGCTTGGAGATGTCGTCCTTGTGATCGCGCGCCAGGACCTCCTTCACCTGTTCTTCCGTCGCTTCCACTTCTGAGGGTCTGAATACGTCACGTAATCGATAAACACAGAATTTCCTCGCGGACTCGAAATAATTGTCGATCGTTCGGGCATTCTTGAGCGCATTTCCATCGATATCGCCATTGATTGTTTGCTCGTCGCTGTCTTCCGTTCCGAACCGTAATCGTGAAAGGATATCGACAGCATTACCCGCATCCATTCTTGTGCTATTGTCGCCTAGCATTCCATGATTGACGATCACAAAGGATAGGGAATCCAAGCGCGCGACGAATAACCCGTCAGATCCCGGTGCTAGGTGGTAACGCCCGATTGATTCGTAGAGTGGATGGAATAGCTTTCTAAGATCTCCGAACATCTCCAGTTTGATATTGGCAATGATTACGAGTGACGCCGCGGTTTCGACACATCCACGTGCGCGCTTGTGCCACAATTCCTTGTTTGCGAAAATGCTGTAGTTATCGCACGTACTAACCAGGTGTCGTACACGCTTGCAGAGGTCATTAATGGCAAGATCTCCCTGTCCATAGAGGTCATCGGGCACCAGACTAATGAGACGGCGGTTCACCGTCACATCAGTGACGCCGTGGGGGGTACCGTTCGCGAATCGCATCCCAATAATACGTGCAAGGGGTTGAAGGAGGCGGAGAGGATAGTTGGTGGGTTGGAAAAGTGGGGAACGGTGACGCGGTAGAACGGACAAGTGGAGATCTGCGTCGTTCTGCGATAGAATTGTCGGGTCATTCGGCCCGCCGTTGGCGCCTTGATGATGTGTTACTTGAGAAGACTTTTTCCATACGTCGATTCCCCAATTAGAGGTAAAAGCGCCAGGTATAGCCATCACGAATGATTCCATCTCGTCGTCCTCTGTCCGATTATCGATCAGCCATCGAATTGCCCGAACGTCGCGATCTTTGCGTTCATCGTTCTCTTCCATCGCCAGTTGCATCTGTCCTTGTGATATGTTCGAGCTCACGGGCTTGACAGTTCCACCAGATGCGCGATCCAAGTAGCTTCGCGGACGCAACTTCTGCCTCACATACCATATTAGGCCAGAAAAGGGGTTTCGAAATGGAGCTTGCGGCTTGATAACCGGAGCAAACATGCTGAACACGTAAAGAAACGCGCAAATGGCAATTGGGACGACAGTGGTGATGCCGACGGTGGTGTTTACATTGAGGAGCGAGTCGCCGAGTCCCAGGAAGAATAAGAAGAGGGAAACGTGGACGAGGCCTGGCACTGATTCCGCGACAATGGGCATATACCATCCCTCCGCGCCTTCGTATAGATATTGGCGCAGTCGCGCACTCTTCAGGGGGTTGCTGTACCGCTGAAACACGTGCATATAGTCGCGCACCCATTGTTGGACGAGAGTCGCGAGGAGCGCCGTGGAAAGGCTGAACACGAGACTCATGAACCAGAAAACGTTGACGCGGACATCAGAAGGATTTAAACTGAAAGCGTATGTTGGAAGCGGAGCGGATGAGATGGAGACCTGCGGTGCGATAGAGGAAACTTGCTGGGAGATCTGAGCGAGTAGCGCGACGTTCTGTTGCTGATAAAAGACCATCTGCTGCGTCGGATCGGGTTGAAGATCGTGAATCTTATCGACGAGGAAGGAAGTGAGAGCCGCGGAGAACAACCCGGCCTTGACGACAGGGCGTTGAGTTCTGGGAAAACGCGGTGACAGTAATGTAAACACGCACAAATATGAGGACGCCGTCCATGTCGTCTTTAAGGGATTGAATGCGGGCTTGGTCGTGGCTCATTGCTTCCTTTAGTTGCAGAGACCACAGAGCGTTGGCGTTATCATTGAAATCTCCAATCATGCGAGGCATTCCGGGAGTCACTGGTTGAGCGGAGTAGGAGCTAGGCGTTCCATCATTGTCACCAGGTTGATCAATTGCGCCTAAAAGTTTCTAACGTGTCAGGTCCCAACGTTATTAGGACAGCAGGGAATTGTGCTGTGCTCACCGAAGTCGGTGGGCCCTGTGGGGGGATCTTCCGGAGGCTCTGCCCGCGCCTGCGGCGAAGCAGAGTCGGCCTCAGCTTCACCGACTGCACCTTCCACTGGTGCACCACTTCCAGTGGCCCCCAAATCTTCGCCCTCGCGTCCAGACGTGTGGGTACTCATTTCATGAGCCTCTTCCCGTCCAACCTCTTTGTATGGAAGGTGAGCGGAGAGTACAGGACAGGTTGTAATGCACACACCTTTGTCCTCGGGCTGAGCCTCAAGGTCAGCACCTTGAGATTTGTTTCTTCTCCTGGCTTTCCTATTCATCGAAGGTTGTTGTGGGTAAGTGGGAAGAGGAAAGAAACGCCGTTACACAGGTGGCCGCCGAAAAGAAGCAGGAACGAGGGTAGGGTTAGAACAAGGCAACCGTGGCGCATGCCCTCCTTCCTTTGCGCCGCCGCTCATCTATTCGAATACGTCAGTCTGTAGAACCAATCCATTTCACCCACGCGCTGCACTCTGTAACTACTGAGGGGTCGGTAATGAGTCCTATGATTCAGAGTCCGCTCACATTGGATTACTTCCGGGAGTCCTGCCCGCTCGGTCGCGACAATGCCTCAGATGGACGGATTCCTTATAAGTCACGAGAAGCACACTCTGTGCTTCTGCCCACTTTCAGTTTTTATTCGAACGTTTATAATAGTCTTCCAGGACAACACATAGAGTAACTTACAACCACATTGGCTTCGGTCAACCAGTAATATGTTAGTCAGTGCCGCTACTGTTGATACCTTCCTCGTCCCCCGTGCTGCCCCTTTCGTGCTGTCGACCACGATCTACTTACACCAAAGACAGCTTTGTGGGCAAGAGGACAATAGATTAGTGTATAACACGAGTTGCGTAAGGGGGCGCCAGACGCCAAGAGGGGGTCTTCCCAAGGTTGCAGAGAACCCCATTGGGAGGCACATCGAGATGGGGAAAGCCCGGGTTAGGCCGGCGCCAGGGGTTGTACACTGTAAGTTAATCAACCTCGATTTGATGGACAAAGCGAAAAGGAGACAAATGACCCTCGGATCAGGGTCATCAGGATTCTATGAATGCCTCGTGTCAGTGGCAATTAATCACTGGTGGGGCTTCTAGATGAGGGTCGAGAGCAGCCGATTGTCAGCCGTTCCGCAATTTCTGCTGTTCTTGCTATTTTTGCCAAGTCGTTGCCACGGCGTCAAAAATTCAGAAGTGGTTTATAATTGAACCAGGATGATTTTGACTTATGATAGCGAATTTGAGGTATATCCAAGCATTATTCGTTTGTATAAGTCTCAAATTATAAATTATTATTAGACATTATTAGACAAAGTATAATTGGATTACAGTAACTTACGGGTCTTATAATAATATCAACCTGCCTACAGGATTGCATTATGTTACATTAGATCGTTATAAGCCATTATAACCAAACCCCCTTTTGCGACAATGAGGCCCACTTATCACTATATCACTGTTCACAGTGACTGTGCTACTGAAGTGCTGCACGGCGAGGCAATATGTAAATGTGCCAGTAAGTGACACAATATCACTTCAACGGTCACTTTCACCATGACTTCCGTGTCCCACACACACTCACGAACCTCTTTGCATTGTCTCATCACTGCCGTGGTAGGCTGCAGTGTGAAGCACGTGGCTGTGTGTCATTGAGAGCGCAATTCGGTTCCTGGGTGAGTACACGCCGAAGATCGTGCTTGCACTTGTGGACTTCGCTGCACTGGGGCACCGGAGCGTTGAGGCACTTTTCCGCTTTTGCTACTGCCGGCGAGGAAGAGAAGAGGTACACGGCGGAAGCGGCTCCAGCGCTCGAGGGTATTGTCGAGAGACTGAAAGTGGTGCTGTTCGTGCAAGTTGCCGGCAGTCAGATGTGATGGACCTGGATGTTCCAATGCAAAGGGTTGAGTGGGTGTCTCATGACGATGCCGTAGATAATAGGTCAGCGAGTACAAGGAAGAACAATTCGGCCCAAGATCCGAAGCCACCGCCGTCACGGAGATCTTGAAGGCGCCACAGTTATTGTTCCATCAAATATGTAAAGTGTTTTTGATGAACGGTCGAATGCACGTGATCGGGGTGAAGTTGGCTATCCCACAGGGTCATCAGGCTCTTAAGCGTCTCTTGGAAGACCCCAGTTCCTTGTCCATCGACAATATTTCGTAGTTTGAAAGCATAGGAGGACAAATGCCGGAGGCGCCGACAAAGGAGCATGAATTGAGGGGCGGGTGTTTGACCTTTGGCAACTGAAGTACTGAAGGACCGAAGAAACGGATTGGCCGGCTGGGCCCTGCTTCATCAAAAGATACGCCAGGCAGATGTACAATCAAGCCAAGACTGGCGCTGTGTGTCCTACGATTGACATGAGTGATGAAGCTATCGATGTTTGACATGTGGTACGCCACAGGAGCGATACATTCAAAGCGTAGAAATTCCTCGTGATTGCGTGCTACTAGTAGGACGGCCCTGACCTGATCTTCCGCTATATCCACCTCCCAGGGTCTGAATATCCTTTGCAATCTATTCACGCATATTTGGCTTGCAGTCTCGAAATGAATGTCCATCCTTCGGGAGTTCTTGAGTGCATGGTGATCGCAGAGTGCAAGACAGGTTGAAGCGCGCACCTCCATCTTCGGGCCGAGCCTCAAGATCCTTTCCGGTGTTTTCTAGCCATCAACAATTCGGCAAGATAAGTGGGCAGGGAGAAGAAATAAGTCACGGGTTAAAGCTTGAAGCCGGGAATAAGCGAGAGGCTACAAGGGAAAGCGGCCCGGGCGCGACGCGAACTTATTTTCCTTCCCGCACGTGTTGCTTCTACTCACCTTCATTACTGACAAATTTACATGCGTTGTAACCATTCGTTCGTCAATGAGATATATTTACTATCTAGTTCCAGTGATGTATCGGTACTCAATGTCAGCGTGGTCAGACGGCGTTGGATTCAGATCTCATCGATAATCGACCAGGCATCATAGGTTACACTTTTGATCTCTAAGGTACTGGTACTGACCACTCTCACGCTACTCTACGGAGAGGGCGCAGGGGCCCGCAAGCGAGAGAGAACCTTGACCGCATCTGCCCTGAACAGACGGACTGTTGTCCACCACTCCGGTCCACGAACAACGTCCGTCGCGACCGCATCGTCCAGCTCCTTCGCTGCGTCGTCAATGTGGGAGCCAGACCGCCCCCTAACCATGTTCTCGAACAATTCCAGAAGTTCGTCAGTAATGTATTTTGGGAAAACTAAATCAGAGAAGAGGCCGCGATTGAGTATAGCCATGTCGCAGATGAGGTTAAGAATGACACGCTGTGTCCCGATGGAATAGTTGTGTTGCCACCGGTTGGACGTCATGGCCCGGAATGTTCCAACAATAAGAGCAGCATGGGAGTCAGGTGACAACGGCACGGTTAATAGCTGCTGAGTCATAAGGAAAAAAAGCTCAACCCAATATCCGAAGCCACCTCCGTCACGTAAGTCTTGCAGGCGCCAAAGTTGCCGTTCCATCAGATGCCGTCGACCCACGCCCGACCACTTTGTAGGGTTGTCCGACTCACCCCACAAAATCCCCAGGCTCTTGAGGATATCTTGGTAGGCGCCATTTCCTCGTCCGTCGATGATCTCGCGTAATTTGGAGGAATAGGAGCATAGAGGTCGAAGACGCTGATGCAGGAATATGAACTGGGGTAAGAATACTGGTTTCGGGCCGGTTGAACCAAAAAACCCAGTCGGATCAGCAGGTTCTGCCTGCTTGAATTCATCGAAGTGTGCACCCCGCACACACAAAATCAAACCATTGGCGAAGGTACATATGGGACCATTAGTCCTCAAGATCGCCCCATCGATGTTCGCTATGCGGTCCGCTGCTGGAGTGATGCGTTCGAGCATGGAGATGTCGTCCTTGTGGTCGCGTGCCAGGGCCTCCTTCACTTGCTCCTCCGTCACTCCCTCTTGAGCGGGTCTGAATGCTCCGCGCAGTCCATACAGACAAAATTGCGTCGCGGTCTCGAAAATATCATCGATCCTTCTAGCGTTCCTGAGCGCAGTTTCGTCGTTATCACCATTGTTCGTTTGCTCCCCGTCATCTTCCAATCCAAACCGTGATAGGTTATCGATAGCGGCACGTGCTTCCAGTTGTATCCTCTCATGGTCTCCTAGTACGCCTTTTTGGACAATCACAAGGGATAGGCACGTCCAGCGAGCAACAAATAATCCGTCAGATCCCGGTGTCGTGTGGTATTGCCCGGTGAATTGGTGTAGAGAACGGAGTAACTTTCCAAGGTCCCCAAACAGGTCCGGTTGGATATTGGCACAGAGCACGAGTGACGCCGCCGTTTCAACACAGCCACGTGCACGCCTGAGCCACAATTCCTGGTTTGTAAATACGCTGAAATTATCGCATGTGCTAACCAGGTGCCGCATACGCTTGCAGAGATCATAGATGGCAAGATCTCCGTGTGCATAGAGATCATCGGGCACGTGGCCATCATTAGGGGGGTGAGGTATTGACTGGGTCACCGTCACATCACGAAGGGTGTCATCCGCAGTTCGTACTCCAACAATACGTCCAACGGCATGAAGGAGGCGGAGAGGATAGTTGGTGCGCGGGAAATGTGGGGAACGATGATGCGGTAGAACGGACATGCGAAGATCTGCTTCACTCTGTGATCTGACTATCGGGTCATTCGGCCTCCAGTTCGCGTCTTCATATCGTTTTACTTCAGAAGTCTTTCTCCATACGTCGATCCCCCATTTTGAGGTAAAAGCGCCGGGTATAGCCATCACGAATGATTCCATCTCGTCATCCTCTGTCCGATTATGAATAAGCCATCGGATTGCCCGAACGTCACGATCTTTGCGTTCGTCGTTCTCTTCCATCGCCAGTTGTATCTGTCCTTCGGATATCTTCGAGCTCACGGGCTTGACCGTTCCACCAGATGCGCGATCCAAGTAGCTTCGCGGGTGCACCTTCTGCTTCAGGTACCATATTAGGCCAGAGAATGGGTTTCGAAATGGAGACTGCGGTTTGATGATCGGAGCAAACATGCTGAACACGTAAAGCAACCCGCAAGTGGTAATCGGGATGATAGTGGTGACCCCGACGGTGGTATTTACATTGAGGAGTGAGTCGCCGAGTCCCAGGAAGAATAAGAAGAGGGAGACGTGGACAAGGCCAGGAATAGACTCCGCAACCACGGGCATATACCATCCCTCCGCGCCTTCATATAGATATTGGCGAAGTCGGGCGCTCTTCAGAGGGTTGCTGTACCGCTGAAACACGTGCATGTAGTCGCGTACCCACTGTTGGACGAGAGTTGCGAGGAGCGCAGCGGAAAGGCTGAACACGAGACTCATGAACCAGAAAGCGTTGACCCGGACATCAGAAGGATTTAAATCAAAAGTGTATGATGGAAGCAGAGCGGATGAGATGGGGACCTGTGGTGCGATAGCGGAAACCTGTTGGGAGATCTGGGCGAGTAGCGCAACATTCTGTTGCTGGTAGAAGACCATCTGCTGGGCCGGATCGGGTTGAAGGTCGTGGATCTTGTCGACGAGGAAAGAAGTGAGAGCCGCGGAGAATAGACCAGCCTAGACGAAACAGCATAGGTTGAGCTACTCGGAGATAAAAACGATTGCGGAAAGATGAAGACGCACAAATATGAGGACGCCGTCCATGTCATCTTTTAGGGTTTGGATGCGGGCTTCGTCGTGGCTCGTTGCTTCCTTCACATGAAGAGACCACAAGGCATTGGCGTTGTCATCGAAATCCCCGATCATGCGAGGCATTTCGGAGGTCATCGGTCGAGCGGTGCCGCTAGGCGTTCTATTGTCACCAGGTTGAGCATGTTTGCCTGTAAGTTTCTTAACGTTAGGTCCCAGGGTCACCAGGATACTATGAAATTATGTTGTGCTCACCGGAGTCGGAGGGGCCGTCTTTCTGGGCCCGAGCCTGCGACCCAGTGGACGAGCCAGCCTGAGCTTCGCGGTCTGCTTCTTGCACTGGTGCTTTACTTTCAATAGCTTCTGAAGACTCGCCAGCGCGCCGAGATGTGTGGGTCCTCATCCCATAAGTCTCTCTCGATCCAACCTCTTCGTAATGAAGGGTGAGGGGATAGTACAAAATAGGTTGTAATGCACACCTTCATCCTCAGACCGAGCCTCTAGATCGGCACCTTGTATTTTATTTCTTCTCCGAATTTTCCTAGTCATCAAAAGTTGTGCAGGATAATGGGGGGAAGAGGGAAAGAACGTTGCACAGGTTGCCGTTCTAAATGAAGTGAGGAACGGGCGTGATGTTGTCCTTGAGGCCTTGAGGGAACGGAAGTTGAACGGATACTGTAGAGCCGACACGTGTCTTCCTCCCAGCGCGAACGCCCATACACGCACGTCTGAAGCAACGTCTGAAGAACTGAAATTCACGCTTTCACACACCCGCTGCTCCTTGTAACTTCCAAAGGATCGGTGATGCCCCATATCCAGCCCATGATCCGGCCTGCGTAGACTCGCTCACAGGAGTCTCCACCCAGCGACTTCGCCTCGGATACGGTAGTTGGTTCCTCACGAGAAGCATACCGTACTTCCCAAGGTACCCTCGTCCACTTTCTCGTATGTTCTATCTCTGTTACTTCTTGACACTACACCTTGCGCCCGAACATCATGATAGTCTATCGATTGCGCTGTATACCAGATATTTCATCTTCCCTCCACGCCGAACCCGGATCCGGCCACCTTAATCGAGTCGCAAGCCGACACCCGTTACCACCTTCTGAGTGGTGCGCGCCTCGAGCTGGTCCATCCTCCGGCTGTCCGTACTCTCTCACCTCAAGGACTTCCGCTTGGCGCAAATGGAACTGGTCATTTTATGCGAAGTAGCGCACCGGTCCGTCGTCATCGTGCCCTCTGTCGTTTCTTTTCTAGGGCAAAGAATTGACTTGGTGCCGCCGCAGGTGATCACGACACCCCCCGTACAGGCATCTTGCTCTTACTTTTCTCAGCGTACGGGTACCGTGTACCGGAGTTGGTCGCATGGACGCAGACGCATGTCCAGCGACTCGCGATCCTGATCGACGACACGTCGGTGCCGAATACGCTGTCCCCGTAGCTCGCTGCGTGCCTGTCGCACCTCGAAGCGCTGCATACCGTGGCCCTCGTCCAGCCTTATGACCTCGTGCGTACCTTCCTCTTTCATTCCTGTGCTGGGAGAGAGATAGCCCATGGCAAGTGAGGCGTTCAAGTGATGAGCTCAACGACGAAGCTGAGCGCTGAGTGTTGGGCACGTGCCGCCCAACGCCCACGACCATCATGCCCAATGCCCTATGGTTCGTGGGTAGTGGGTCAATTCATTATTCGGCTGTTTCATTTCGTCATCGTGGTCCGTTATACCTGCGGATCTGGTTCGGGTTTTTGGTTTTCGTTTAGGAAGGCATAGGGGTGACGACTGAGCATCGTAGTTACCCATTTCCCTGAAAACTGCCACTTTGTCTTTGTTTTACTCTGTGAGCATTGCTTTTTTGGTGCTCGAACCCAAGCTCGGACCTGGCACTACTAGTGGTGTCAGGTGGATGCAAATGGTCACTAGGATGCAAATTTAAAAAATGGCCTCAGATCACCCTCTTCCCGTGGTCGTTTCTGCCTCAAAAAAATACAGTAGGTATAGTAGGATCTATAGATGTGAGATCACAATAAAAAATCA
Source organism: Lactarius indigo (assembly GCA_025766275.1). Taxonomy (NCBI): domain Eukaryota; kingdom Fungi; phylum Basidiomycota; class Agaricomycetes; order Russulales; family Russulaceae; genus Lactarius; species Lactarius indigo. The sequence continues at coordinate 2,056,620 of JAFKAC010000010.1, read as the reverse complement.
AAATCTATGGAGAATTTTGACTACAATGTGACAAGGAAGGGGGGGGAGTCGTGGAAAGTAATGGCCCAGGCCACCAGATCCCAACGATCTTGGTAAATGACATGAAGATCTGTTAGAATAGAGGGTTAGAATAGACTACTAGGAGCACCTATGATAAATTTGGGGTGATATTATGCATGCGATAGAGTTGTATCACCTTGGGAGTCCCTTGGAGTGATACTGCATGACTAAGTTTGCATTGGGGGGTGAAGTTGGTCGTGCTCACTAGGAGCTAGAAAAAAAATAAGCAAAAATCACCATTGAATAGGATATCCATTCTTCTATTAGTGTGTACAATATGAAGTAACTACGATGTGTTGTTGGAGCTACAGAAAATAAAAAGTCGATTTTTGCATAGGTACTACCACACTAGTATCATTGTCTCATAGAACATCAGCTTATGTCACTTGCTTCAATGCGTCGACCAGAGCATAATTCAGTTGCTGAATGGGGACGCACGCACGATTGCGCGCTTGCTCCCGGAATTTGCCGCGCGTCAGGATGAACCGCGACTAGGGTTGTTTACCTCTGTTGCCCCCTGCGCTTAAGAGCACCGAGAGGACCGACGTTAAACCGTCTGTACACGTCGCCGGAATCACGTTCAGTTAGCTGGAATGTATAGGCGAGAACGTGAGATGGCGACGTTGTGAGGTCAGGACGGTTTCCCGATGCTGGGTAAAGGATCACAGCGCGAGCAAAGGCATGACTTTTACTGACTATACACCATCGCCGCTCATTCGTCGATGAGGTGAGATATCTAATAATCTAGTGAAGCGTTAGTAATCAGGTATTGGTAATGGCTGCTCTCGCGCTACTCTATGAAGACGGCTCAGGAGCCCGCAAGCGAGAGATAACCTTGACCGCCTCTGCCCTAAACAGACGGATTTCCATTGCCCAGTCCGGGACATCGTCCTGCTCTTTGATCGCTTCGTCTAGTTCCTTCAATGCATCACCAATATGCGAACCGGACTGCCCCGACATCATGTTCTCCAACAGTACCAAAAGCTCATCGGTAATATACCTCGGGAAAACGGTATCGGATAAGAGGCCACGGTCGAGTATAGCCAGGTCGCAGACGAGGTTAAGAATGACACGCTGCGTCCCGATAGAATGTTTGTGTTGCCTCCAGTTGGATGTGATAGCTCTGAATGTTCCAACAATGAGAGGGGAGTGGGCGTCAGGTGACAGTGGTATCTGAATTAGTGGATGGGCCATAAGGAAAAATAGTTCAACCCAATATCCGAACCCATCTCCGTCACGCAAGTCCTGCAGGCGCCATAGTTGTCGTTCCATCAGATGTCGTCGACGAACGCCGGACCACTTGTAGTTACGGTCGTCCGACACGCGCCACAAATTTCTCAGGCTCTCGAGCACCTCTTGGTAGGCATCGCTGCCTCTTCCGTCGATGGCATCGTGTAATTTGGAGGAATAGGAGGATAAAAATCGAAGGCGCTGACGCAGGAATATGAACTGGGGTAAGAATATTGTCTTCAGCTCGGCTGGATTGATGAATTCGACCGGCCCGATGAGTTCTGTCTTCTCGAACTCATCGAAATCTGCACCATAAACGTATAAAATCAAACCATTGGCAAAGTTACGAATGGAATCATTGATCCTAGAGATTGCTTGATCGATGCTTGCCACGTGGTCTGCTGCAAGAGCGATGCGATCGAGCATGGAGATATCGACCTTGTGATCGCGTACCAGGACCTCCGTCACCTGCTGTTCCGTCACTCCGACTTCTGTGGATCTGAATGCTTCACGCAGTCCAAACAGGCAAAATTGCCTCGCGGTCTCGAAATCATTGTCGATCCCTCGGGCATTCCTGAGTGCATTTTCATCGCCATCGCCGTCGTTTGTTCGTTCGTCGTCGTCTTCCATTCTGAACTGTGAAAGGTTATCTATAGCAGCACGCGCATCCAGTTTTATCCCATCATGGTTTGCTATCCCTCGGTTGGCGATCACAAGGGATAGGCAATTAATACGTGTGCAGAATAACCCGTCAGCTCCCGGTGTGTTGTAATAACGCCCTTTCGTCGCCATGACTTGGTGTAGTGAAGGAATCAACCTTCCGAGATCTCCAAATAGTTCCGGTTCGATGTTTGCACATAACACGAGTGACGCTGCCGTTTCAACACATCCACGAGTACGCTTGGTCCACAATTCCTGGTTTGCGAAGATGCTGTAATTATCGCATGTACCAACCAGGTGTCGTACACGATTGCAAAGATCGTAGACGGAAAGATCTCTGTGTGCGTAGGGATTATCGCGCGCTTGGCCATCACTAGGGAGGCGGGGGGTTGACCGGGTCGCTGTCATTTCGTGGGTGGTGTCATTCGTGATTCGTATCCCAATAATACGTCCAAGGGGACGAAGGAGGCGGAGAGGATGGCGGGTGCGCTGGAAATGTGGGGAAACATGATGTGGCAGAACAGAAATACGAAGCTCTGTATCACTCTGCGATGTGAGTGTCGGGTCATTCTGCATCACGTTCGTGTCTTCGTATTGCTTCATTTCACAAGCCTTTCTCCATATGTCAATTCCCCATTTCGACGTAAAAGCACCGGGTATAGCCATCACGAATGATTCCATCTCGTCGACCTCCGTCCGATTATGAATCAGCCATCGGATTGCCCGAACGTCGCGATCTTTGCGTTCGTCGTTCTCTTCCATAGCCAGTTGCATCTGTCCTTGTGATATGTTCGAGCTCACGGCCCTGACGTATCCACCAGACGCGCGATCCAAGTAGCTTCGTGGATGCACCTTCTGCCTCAGATACCATATCAGGCCAGAGAATGGGTTTCGAAATGGAGATTGCGGTTTGATGATCGGAGCAAACATGCTGAACACGTAAAGAAACGCGCAAATGGTAATCGGGATGATAGTGGTGACCCCGACGGTGGTATTTACATTGAGGAGCGAGTCACCGAGTCCTACGAAGAATAAGAAGAGGGAGACATGGACGAGGCCTGGAACAGATTCCGCGACCATAGGCATATACCATCCCTCCGCGCCTTCATATAGATATTGGCGCAGCCGTGCACTCTTCAGAGGGTTGCTATACCGCTGAAACACGTGCATATAGTCGCGTACCCATTGCTGAACGAGAGTTGCGAGGAGTGCGGCGGTAATGCTGAAGACTAGGCTCATGAACCAGAAAGCATTGACACGGACATCAGAAGGATTTAGATTGAAAACGTATGGTGGAGGTGGAGTGGATGAGATGGGGACTTGTGGTGTGATAGCGGAAACCTGTTGGGAGATCTGAGCGAGTAGCGCGACATTCTGTTGCTGGTAGTAGACCATCTGCTGGGCTGGGTCGACTTGAAGGTCATGAATCTTATCGACAAGAAAGGAAGTGAGAGAAGCGGAGAATAAACCGGCCTAGAAGACAGTGCATGGCCTCAGTACCCAATAAAGGCGGTAATATAAACACGCACAAATATGAGGACGCCGTCCATATCGTCTTTGAGTGACTGGATGCGGGCTTCGTCGTGGCTCATTGCTTCCTTCACATGAAGAGACCACAAGGTATTGGCGTTATCATCAAAATCCCCAATCATGCGAGGCATTTCGGAGTTCATTGGTTGAGTGGCGTCGCCAGAAGTTCTATCGTCGCAAGGTTGAGCATTTTCGCCTGTATGTTTCATACATGTTAAGTCCTAAAGTCACTAAAATAATAGGAAAATGTACTCACCAGAGATGGAAGCATCTTTCGGGGCGTGCGCCTGTGACCCAATTGACAAGCCAGTCTGAGCTTCGCAGTCTAATTCTTGCACTGGTACATTACTACCAGTAACTCCCGAAGGTTCGCCATCGCGTCGGGGTGCGTGTGTGCTTATTTCATGAGACCCTCTCGATCTAACCTCTTTGAAAAGAGTGAGCGAGACTTTGCGGGAGTAAAAAACAGGTTGTGATGCACACCTTCGTCCTCGGGCTGAGTCTCAAGGTCGGAACCTTGAGATTTATTTCTTCTCCGGGCTTTCCTAGTCATCAAGTGTCGCGCATATGAGGTGCAAATCACGTGCTCTCGTGGGATGGGTCCCGCCTGCTTCCGGCTGCGACGCGTCACGAGTCTCTGCCTTCCCAGTCACTATTTCTGTTCTGATCTTTTCCTTGATACCCCTTCCCCTCGACGCTGAACGGAGGATTCGGCACGGTGCTTCAATCGGACCTAGTTTTGGCTGCATCTTTCAAATCATCCGGTCTGGGATCAGCGACCCTTTGATGCAACGCGGTATACCATCACAAAAGTAAACCGCGAGCCTACCTGATCTTCTTCTGACCGTTTGCGCTCCCATACCTCGAAAACTTCTCCTCGATGCCCATAGACTCGTTCACTCCCCAATTGCTGACAGCCTCATGGCACGTGAGGTTTAGTCCAATTGACTCGGTTCCGTCACAGGTGATCCCGCGGCTCCCAGTGCAAGTCATCTCGCTCTTCTCCTTAGCAACGGGTACCGTTCACCAGAAGTGTTTCCGCAGATGTCTGCGCGTCGGCGTCGAACGAGCTGTTCCCAGAGCTGGAACATCTCATTTTCTCTCCGCATATGCCTTCACGTGTACCTCGTAGCCGATGGTGAAGCTCGAAGGAGCAGCCGCATATACTGAATTGTCCTCCAGCGGGGCTAGTCTTTCCGTTTATTTCGCTTCCTGGCTCTAGTTTGGTACCGTTATAGAAGGTACGCAACTCGCACCTTCTCTACGATCCTCTCTCAGACCTGGCCGAGGCTGCAGTTTACGGGACTGACCAAACCGAGCCCAGTCTCCTAGTTTATTTTACCAACGCTGCAGCAGGCAACACTTAACGACCCCCCTAACATCACTCGAATCTAGACAACATAGGAGCTCAGAGGAAGGACGAACTACCAAACGAATTTGTCTCATATCTTACCTTGCACAACCTGCCCGTATTTCATAAATTTACTCTTCATTATGTATCCACGTGTTATTCGGCAGCTGCACAGCGACTCCCAACCCAACGCCCACAATGGCGAGCAGCACGACATACGCAAAGTTTCCTCCCAAAATGTTGTTGTCCAGTGAGAATGCAAACAGCGACGCAGCAGTAGCAGGTCCGACCGTACGCTGAATCGAGACGATCGTCTGCGCGATTCCATTCGTAGCGCCGAGGGACCGCTTGTTGGGGGCAGCAGACGATATGTACATAAATATCGCACCTTATCCATCCGCACCACTTTAGTTACCACCCAAAATGTAAGGTCCAGGGTAACATACCAAATCCCATTCCAGAGGACGTCAATGCCGAGAACTGCAGCACGATGAGTAGTCCCACTGCCAGGTTCATGCCATGACCGGAATGACGTAACACCAGGTTCTCGAAGGGAAGCATAGCGTACACCGGTATAAAACAGATGATGCTGGCGATAAAGATCCGCCGTGGGCCGACACGCCTAACAACGCGCGGGAAGGCGAAGAATTGAAAGACGCCTTCCATGAGCCCATATCCTGTCATCCACAAACCAATAGATGCCGGACTCATGCTGAGCCCGCCAAACTCAACCGACGTCGACCAGACAAGCGAGATAAAATTTCCAGCTGTCATATCGAGCATCCCAATCATGCCGTAGTTCGCGACCGATACCACGACTGGCCTCGTTAGCAGGGCGCGCAGTGGTACCGGCTTTTCTGTGTCTTTCATAGGCCCATCTAATACGTCTTCCGCTCCCACTTGGGGACGGTCTGAGCTGCCCTCAGGATTGGGCTTCATAACCGGGTCCCTTTTCACGGTCTAGGTGAGCGTGTAAGCAGAGCGTCTCCTGAGAGTAATGAGTCTGACCTCTTTCAAGAAAATCATCGCTAGAGAAAATGATAGGAGGCCATATGAAGCGGTGGCGAGACATGGCAAGAAGTACGGGTATTTTCCCCAGAAAGAATGCGAGAAGACATTTGGCCAACGATCTTGTGGCCGCGATAGCATACCACCGACGAGGGGCCTGGTGATTCGAATGTTAGCCAAAGGACAGTGACAAGAAGTAATACATATCAAACCCAATGACGTTACCGATCGCCCAGTTTACTGATAATAATGAGGAGCCTCGTGCCACGTTCGTTTCATCAGTGAGCTCCGCCATCATACTCTTCATCACACCAATATTTCCATTGAGCATGCCGTGTAAACAACGACTGGGCTCAGTTAGCTTGAAATATTCCCCCGTACCTGAGCCAAACACACCTAAAGACAAGCGCCGGGAAAGAACGAGAAAGACCGAAAAGGATGCTTGAGACAGCGGTACCTAGAAGACCGCATAGAAGTACAGGCTTGCGGCCTACATTATCAGAAAGACGGCTCCATTGGAGGACGGTAACTGCCTGAGCGGCAAAATACAGGGATATCTATGAATACCGTTGGCGCGCTACGGAAGGGTGGACAAGAGACGAGACATACTATAAGTCCTGCGTAGTACCCGACCTTTCTTTCGTCACCGCCGACGATTGGGAGCTCACTGACAAGCTGAGGCGGACGTTACCAACAAGCCGTGTTATGGGGACTTATGATCATACCTGGTTTATGTAGGGTCTAATCGAGAGAGACGTGATAGGGTCTGTGAGCTGTAGCAAGAGTAAGATGACGATCTGGGTAATCGGAAGAGGTGTTTCTGGTCGTGGTAGACTTTCGTCGCGCAGAAGAGGCGTTTCCTCCTCAGGCTCAGGAGATCCTTGGGATCTCCAAGTCTGGGGGGGCATTGGAGTGCGGGGTCCCAACAAGTCTGCTGGGTGTTCCCGGGCCGACTACCCGTGCGGACTCGTTCGGATCGTATCATCACTGCGTCTGGACCACCGGAAGGACTTCGCAATCGTTGAACGCAGACTCGAAGGAGAAGGAGAAACCGCAGATACTAACTTTGGAGGGTCTGGCCCACCCTTATATTATCTCCCCTATGGACCCGAGTGTGGTATCCTAGGATGACAGATCCTACAGGATTTGTGGTACGCAATTCCCTTCAGTGCGCTCGTTCCGCAATATTCCGATACATGCGTCATATACGCATATATTCCGCGATTCCATTTACACGCCTGGTTCAAGCTGCAGGTCCACTGGACTGACCAAAGCGAGACTGTTCTATACTCCACCTGGCTAGAAATGGACGATAACAACGTCGACCTCTCCAAACGACTCACGGATTGCGTCGAGGTCTCAGGCTTCAGGGTATCGCGTCCGCATCCGCTCCCTAGAAACGCCTCGACTTTGCGTTCCACCACTGCATCTGCAACGACTCCACGTCCCCCGTTGATCTCCATAGCCACCCTCTTCTACAGTACGCGACAGTCACGAAGGTCGGGGGCAGCGTGGTCCGCCCTCTCTTTCGGGAGTGGACGGAAGAGTGGCTCGTGGGGGTGTAGAAGTGCGACGTGGCGCGGCCGATGGCACAGCCAAGGAGACCGTATTGGGAAACGTGATCTGGAACGGCGTCGGCGGGTTTCCCTCCTATGGGGCTGACGTGTGCGGGACCCAAACTGACTCTTTCGTATGTGTTACCCTCCAACTTCTTGCTTATTTTCCGCACTTTCTACCATGAACTCCCCCTCCTACTCCTCCACGTGCTTATTCGAGCAGTCGTGCTGCAGAGAAGCGGCCGATTCTGACTCTCTGCATGCGGCGACCCGCTTCATGCCGAGGCTCGTCTTCAAGGAAGAAGCGCCTCGATTTCCGCCAATCGCCTGCTAATGTTCCAGACGTACCTCTCCGTGTCTGCGACATGCTAAATCTAGCGCGGCCATCGTACGTTCCCCATCGCGGACCCCTACGTGCCGATGCAGGGCGCAACCTTTTGTACCAGCGGCCGCCAGGAAGCGCATGGCAACGTGTCATCCAGAACGCAATTCAGTTGCCGGATGAGCACGCATGCACGATCACGCGCTCGCTCCTAGACTTCGCCGTGCGTTGGGACAAGCCGCCGGGGTACTGTACCTGTGCTACCGCCCGCGCTTAAGAGCGCCAAGAGGTTCGACGAAACAGTGTACGTACGCGTCGTCATGCTCACGTTCGATTGGCTCGGATGGGGGGTGGGCGAGGGTGGCGAGGTGGTGGCGTTGTGGGGGTCGGTACAACTCGTTAACGTCGTGATCGAATATTTGGACAATCTGATTCATGTGAAGCATTGGCACTTAGCCGTCAGCCTGGTGGAGCAGTGATACATTGATCATCGGTTGATCTGAGCCCGAGCTATACAGATTTCGAGCCTTTGGATATTCACATGGTACTAATACTGTATCGCGCTACACTATGAAGAGGGTACAGGAGCCCGCGAGCGAGAGATAACCTTCATCGCCTCTGCCCTAAACGCGTGGATTTTTGACCACCACTTCGGTCCAGAAACTCCCTCCTGCGCCTTGGTCGCATCTTCCATCTTCTTCATTGCGTCATCAATATGAGAACCGGACTGCCCCTCTACCATGTTCCCCAACAAGATCAGAAGCTCGTCAGTAAGGTATCTTGGGAAAGCGATATCAGACAATAGGCCGTGGCCGAGTATAGCCAAGTCGCAGACGAGGTTAAGAATGACCTGCTGTGTCCCGATAGAGTGTTTGTATTGCCTCCAGTTGGATGTGATGGTTCTGAACGTTCCGACAACCAAGAAAGAGCGAGCTTTAGGCGACAACGGTATGTATAAATGTTGTTGGGTCACGAGGAAAAAATATTCAACAAAATATCCGAAGCCACCGCCGTCACGGAAGTCTTGCAGGCGATATAGTTGTCGTTCCATCAGATGTCGTCTACGAACGCCCGTCCAATTGCGATGAGGGTTGTTCAACTCGCTCCACAATATCCCCAAGCTCTCGAGCGTCTCTTTGTAGGCGCCATTACCTCGTCCGTCGATGATGTCGCGTAATTTGGAAGAATAAGAGCACAAAAACCGAAGGCGTTGGTGGAGATATACGAACTGGGGTAAGAATGTCGGCCTGTCGAAGGATGGATTGAAGAATTGGTTCGGCTTCATGATTTCAGTCCGCTCGAAATCGTCGAAATATACGCCATGTAAGTTCAAAATCAAACCTTCAGCGTAAGAAGAGACAGAATCATTGATCTTGAATATTTGCTCATCAATGTCCACTATATGGCTCGTGGCGGGAGCGATGCGTTCGAGCTCGGAGATGTCGTCCTCGTGATCGCGTGTCAGGACCTCTTTCACCTGCTCTTCCGTCGCTCCTTCTTCTGAGGGTCTGAATACCCCACGCAGTCGAGAAACACAAAATTGCCTCGCGGTCTCGAAATAATCGTCGATCGTTCGGGCGTTCTTGAGCGCATTTTCGTCGACATCTCCATCGTTAATTTGCTCGCCACCATCTTCCGTTCCGAACCGTGAAAGATGCTCGATAGCATTACGCGCATCCAGTTTGGTCCCGTCATGGTTTAACATTCCTCGATTGACGACCACCAAGGATAGGCAGTCCAAGCGTACAACGAATAACCCGTCAGATCCCGGTGCTATGTGGTAACGCTCGATTGATTCGTAGAGTGGATGGAGTAGCTTTCTAAGATCTCCGAACATCTCCAGTTTAATATTGGCAATGATCACGAGTGACGCCACCGTTCCGACGCATCCACGCGCACGCTTGTACCACGATTCCTTGTCTGCAAAGATGCCGTAGTTATCGCACGTGGCAACCAGATGTCGTAGACGCTTGCAGAGAGCATTGGCAACATCTCCGTGTCGATCGAGATCATCGGGGAGCTGGCCATCACTAAGAAGGCGAGGGATTGACCGTATCCCCGCCACATCTCGAGAGGTGCCACTCGCGGGTTCGAGGAGGCGGAGAGGATGGTTGGTGCGTTGGAAAAGTAGGGAACGGCGATGAGGTAGAACGGATAGGCTAAGATCTTCGTCATTCTGCGGTGTAACTGTAGGGTCGTTTGGCCGGACGTTTGTACCTTGATACTGCACTGCTTGAGAAGCCTTTCTCCATACGTCGATTCCCCATTGAGAGGTAAAAGCACCAGGTATAGCCGTTACGAGTGATTCCATCTCGTCGTCTTCCGTCCGACTATCAATGAGCCACCGGATTGCCCGAACGTCGCGATCTTTGCGTTCATCATTCTCTTCCATCGCCAGTTGCATCTGACCTTGTGATATGTTCGAGCTCACAGCCTTGACGGAGCCACCGGACGCGCGATCCAAGTAGCTTCGCGGGTGCACCTTCTGCCTCAGATACCATATCAGGCCGGAGAACGGGTTTCGAAATGGAGATTGCGGTTGGATGACCGGAGCAAACATGCTGAACACGTAAAGTAACCCGCAAATAGCGATCGGGACGATAGTGGTGACACCGACGGTGGTGTTTACATTGAGCAGTGAGTCACCGAGGCCTACGAAGAATAAGAAGAGGGAAACATGGACGAGGCCTGGAACAGATTCCGCGACCACAGGCATATACCATCCCTCCGCGCCTTCATATAGATATTGGCGCAGTCGGGCACTCTTCAGGGGGTTGTTGTACCGCTGGAACACGTGCATGTAGTCGCGTATCCATTGTTGGACGAGAGTTGCAAGGAGCGCGGCGGTTATGCTGAACACGAGACTCATAAACCAGAAAGCGTTGACCCGGACATCAGAAGGGTTTAGGGTGAAAACGTATGGTGGAGGCGCAGTGGACGAGATGGGGACCTGTGGTGCGATGGAGGAGACCTGCTGGGAGATCTGAGCGAGTAGTGCGACGTTCTGTTGCTGGTAGTAGACCATCTGCTGGGCTGGGTCGGATTGAAGGTTGTGAATCTTGTCGACGAGAAAGGAAGTAAGAGCGACAGAGAAAAAACCGGCCTGGACGACAGGGCATGAGCTCGGGGTAGTAGGCAATGATGGCGGAAAACATAAACACGTACGAATATGAGGGTGCCGTCCATATCGCCTTTGAGGGATTGGATGCGGGCTTCGTCGTGGCTCATTGCTTCCTTCGCATGAAGGGACCACAAGGCATTGGCATTGTCATCGAAATCCCCGATCATGCGGGGCATTCCGGGAGGCATTGGTGGAACGGTGTCGTCGTCAGGAGTTCCGTCATCGTCACCAGGTTGATCAAGTTCGCCTGTAAGTTCTTAACGTATTAGGTCCTGAAGTTACTAGGGTACTAGGAATTATGTGCTATGCTCACCGAAGATGGAGGGCGCGCCTTTCGGAGCCTCCGCCTGCGACAAAGCGGAGACGGCCTGAGCTTCACCGACTGCTTCCACTTGTGTGTCACTTCCAGTGGTTCCCGAAACCTCTTCCTGTCCGACCTCTTTGTATGGAAGGTGGGTGAACGGAGAGTATAAGTCAGATTGTAATGCATACCTTCATCCTCGGGCTGAGCCTCAAGGTCGGCGCCTTGAGGTTTATTTCTTCTCCGGGTTTTTCTAGACATCAAAGGTTCTTAGGATAAGAGGGAAGAGGGAAGAGGGAAGGAACGTCACACAGGTAGCCGTTGTAAGGCCAGCCCGAGTGCTGAGCCTGAAACCACACGTTTTCGATCACCTCATCTTCGGACTGTTTGATCTCTTACCACATGTCTCGGCTGTTTTTTTTTTGAATCCGTTATTATTCCGGGATACGTATCAGAGATATAGACCGGTCGCAGCGTGTACCGCTATATTTGAGAAACTCACGTAAACGAGGCGCCCCGAATCGTACATACGGAACCGAAACTGATGTCTCGGCGCTTCTCTTTGTACTTTCTTTATTTTACCTTCCTTGGCTGTCACTGCTCCACGGACTGGGTTTGATAGATGCATTTAAACCCTCTCTTGTGGCTGGAACAGAAGCGTGCTCGTTTGCCCCCCCTTTTGATAAATTTGATCCCTCAACTCTGCGTGAATACCCCGGAATCCCGGATGTTAGGCCCAAACGCAGGCACTTGAAGGACACTAGTGGGTCCAAGTCTCTGGGTACCAAGTTTCCGGAGACCGGGAAAACGGCAATAACCAATGATACACGGGAAACTAAAATTCCCGATTGCTGATGCGCCTTGAATGGGCAACTCAGCCAAATTGATTGCAGCAATTACTGTATGTAAGAAATGAATTTATATAATCCAGTTGTCGTTTTCAAGTATAGGGATTTTTCAACGCATCAATGCATCACTAATTACAGTAAATTACAGTATCTTACCACTTTGATTTTTTGAACCGGACTAGGTGAGACATACGTACTGTAATAAGTTTCTCAGAACTGAAACTCACAGCTTCGTCATCGTTCCCATTTTGTTCGCTGCCATCTGCGCAACTTGTCTGTCTACTTCACTACCACCACCTCCGATGCCTTATTCGCCCATGCACAACCTGTACTCATGCTCGGGTTCACGAAAGGTGCCCGAACATGCGCCCCACTATTACCATTATACCCCTGTTGCTCCCTCGTGAGAATTGTTGAAATGACGTTGAGTCCATGTGCAAGCTACCTCGGTGTTGGGCATGAGTAGAGATCAGACGCGGGAGGAACTCGCACTATGATCATTTAGAGTGTTTGATGCAAGGTTTGATGTACTTGATCGGGGACAATCTTTTGAACTACAACTCAAGTTACAACTTTGATATTTTGTTGAGATGATACCGGAGTGCGGGTGTTTGCACATGCATTTCACGTGTAGTTACCTTCTAAACGATGTATTTAAGAACGCTGTATGCGCTCTTGGCACACCAGTCGTTTAATCTTGGTGTGCTTTCATCAAGAATTGTCCTGGTGCTGCCGCAGGTGGCTGTCATGTGTCATGTGCATGGCGTCTCCGAGTCGGGATACTGCATGCTAGAGGTCGGAGGTGCTCTCGTGGATGTTGACGCCCGTCCGGCGATCCTGTTCGTTGACGCGTTGGTTCACGCAGTTACCGGGTACCTGACATACCTCGAAGCGCCACATATCATGGGCCTTGTGTAGCCTTACAACTCGTGAGCGCCCTCAGCTCCCTTTCCTCCTTCTGTCCCACACTGGGCAAGCGCTAGCGCAGGAAACGCTGCTTGGAAGTGTCGTCGCTGCTAGAGGAATTCTCTGGCCTGCGATTCCTCACATTCATGGTGAGCGTGGCATCAAGCGAAGAGCCTAACAACGAGTCTGAGTGTTGGGGACGTGCCTACCCAGCGCTCACTTGCCCAAAGGTTGTGTGGGGTTCGCAGGCAGTGCAGATAGGTGAGTTTGTTCATGGTTCAAGGTGATCTCATGATTGGGATCTTTTTTGGCTACGGATCTGGTTTGGATTTGGATTTGGATTGTGAATGACATTAGATGGTGGCTGAGCACCATGATCTTCTCAAACGTGATAATTTTCTACGCCAACCGAGAGTAACATGTGTATCCTCGCTTCGATTCATATGAACTCAGATGCCAATTGCCCGCTTCTCCCGATGTACCTCTCCACCATGTCATATCTGCGACATGAAACAGCAATCGCATGTTCCCCATCGCAGACTTCAACGTGTAGGGCAGGAGCAACCTCTCTCACCCACGGGCGCTACCAGCGGCACCGGCGGTGTCTATTGGCCGCTAGGAAGCGCGTGGTGGCTTGTGTTCACGGATGAGCACGCATGCACTTTCGCGCGATCGCTCCCGGACTTCTCGGCATGTTGGGATAAACCACTGTCGGGGTAATTTACCTCTGCTACTGCCCTCACTTGAGAGCACCGAGAGGCGAGAGGGTCACTATACATACGCGTCGCCAGACTCATGTTCGATCAGCCCGGATTTGTGGGCGAGGGGAGAGATGGTGGAGTCAGTACGGGCGGCACGGGCTTTCTATTTACGGCGCAAGAAAAGGGGCAGTTGTATTACTGAGAAGTGTACACGCATGAACACCACCTGTTCGTTCGTCAACAAGACAGTCGGATATTTAGACAATCTAGTTCTAGTGAAGTATTAGTGCATTAGTACTCGGTGCCGGCCTCAGGTTAGTGAGGCAGTGATCCAAGTCCAAGTGTGATCCATCGATCATCGGTCACCAACAAAGCTTTACATGTTTTGAATCTTTGATTCTCCACATGGTATTGGTACTGATTACTATTACGCTATACTATGAAGGGGGCGCAGGAGCTCGCGAGCGAGAGATAACCTTGACCGCTTCTGCCCGAAATATACGTATTTCTGCAAACCACTCCGGAACAGCGTCCTGCTCCTTCATAGCATCGTCTAGCTTCTTCATAGCGTCATCAATATGTGAACCGAACTGCCCCTCCACCATGTTCCCCAACAAGACGAGAAGCTCGCCGGTAATGTATCTTGGGAAAACGAGATCAGACAATAGACCATGGTCAAGTATAGCCATGTCGCAGACGAGGTGAAGAATGACACGCTGTGTCCCGACAGAATGTCTGTGTTGCCTCCAGTTGGATGTGATGGCCCTGAACGTTCCAATGATAAGGGCAGAGTGGGCTTCAGGTGACAACGGTATGAATAATAATTGATGGGCCATAAGGAAAAAAAGTTCAACCATAAATCCGAAGCCACCGCCATCACGGAAGTCTTGCAGGCGATATAGTTGTCGTTCCATGAGACGTCGTTTATGAATGCCTGACCGATTGCCGTTATCTGACTTGCTCCACAAAGTTTGCAGGCTCTCGAGCGTCTCTTTGTAGACACCATTAACTCGTCCGTCGATGATGTCGCGTAATTTAGAGGAATAGGAACATAAAAGCCGAAGGCGCCGATGTAGGAATATGAACTGAGGTAAGAAGGTTGGTTGGTCGGTTGAATTGAAGAATCTGATTGGCTCGACGACTTCTGTCTCCTGGAACCTATCGAAATATGCACCAAATACGAAAAGAATCAGACCACTAGCGAAGTTGCAGATAGAATAATTGATCCTAGTGATCGCTTGATCAACGTTCGCTACATGGTCCGCCTTGTGGTCCGCTGCAAGGGCGATGCGTTCGAGCATAGAGATATCGTCTTTGTGATCGCGTGCCAGGACCTCCCTCACATTTTCTTCCGTCGTTCCTACTTCTGTGGGTCTGAATACTCCACGCAGCCCATATATGCAAAATTGCCGCGCGATCTCGAAATCATTGTCGATCCTTCGGGCGTTCCTGAGTGCGTTTTCATCGCCATCGTTTGCTCGTTCGCCGTCATCTTCTGTTTTGAGCTGTGAAAGGCTATCGATAGCAGCACGCGCGTGCTGTTTTATCCCATCGTGGTTTACTATTCCTTGAATGACGATGACCAGGGACAAGCAATCAATGCGTGTGCGAAATAACCCGTTTGCTCCCAGTGTATCGTAACGGAGCCCTCCCGTCACCATGGCCCGGTGTAGTGGAGGAATTAACCTTCCAAGATCTCCCAATAGTTCTGGTTCGATATCTGCACATAACACGAGTGACGCTGCCGTTTCAACGCATCCACGAGCACGCTTGATCCACGATTCCTTGTTTGCGAAGATACTGTGATTATCGCATGTACCAACCAGGTGTCGTACACGCTTGCAGAGATCGTAGACGGCAAGGTCTCTATGTGCGTAGGGATTGTCGCGCGCTTGGTTATCACTAGGGAGGCGAGGAATTGATTGGGTCACCGTCACATCGTGGGGGGTACCATTCGCGAACCGTATCCCAGTAATACGTCCAAGGGCACGAAACAGACCGGGAGGATGGTTGGTGCGCTGGAAATGTGGGGAACGTTGACGTGGTGGAACAGACATGCGAAGATCTGCATTGCTCCGCGATGTGGCTGTCAGGTCGTTCTGCCTCACGTTCGTGTCTTCGTATTGCTTCACTTCACAAGCCTTTCTCCATATGTCAATTCCCCATTTCGACGTAAAAGCGCCAGGTATAGCCGTTACGAATGATTCCATCTCGTCATCTTCTGTCCGATTATCGATTAACCATCGGATTGCCCGAACATCGCGATCTTTGCGTTCGTCGTTCTCTTCCATCGCTAGTTGTATCTGTCCTTGTGATATGTTCGGGCTCACAGCCTTGACCGTTCCACCAGACGCGCGATCCAAGTAGCGTCGCGGATGCACTTTCTGCCTCAGATACCATATCAGGCCAGAGAATGGGTTTCGAAAGGGAGATTGTGGTTTGATGATCGGAGCAAACATGCTGAACACGTAAAGAAACGCACAAACGGTAATCGGGACGATAGTGGTGACCCCGACGGTCGTGTTTACATTGAGGAGCGAGTCACCGAGGCCTACGAAGAATAAGAAGAGGGAAACGTGGACGAGGCCGGGAACAGATTCCGCGACCACAGGCATATACCATCCCTCCGCGCCTTCGTATAGATATTGGCGCAGTCGGGCACTCTTCAGAGGGTTGCTGTACCGCTGAAACACGTGCATGTAGTCGCGTACCCATTGTTGGACGAGAGTTGCGAGGAGGGCAGCGGTTATGCTGAAGACTAGGCTCATGAACCAGAAAACGTTGACACGGACATCAGAAGGGTTTAGAGCGAAAACGTATGGTGGAGGCGGTGTGGATGAGATGGAGACCTGTGGTGCGATGGAGGAGACCTGGTTGGAGATCTGAACGAGAAGTGCGACATTCTGTTGCTGGTAGTAGACCATCTGCTGGGCTGGATCGACTTGAAGGTCGTGAATCTTATCGACGAGGAAGGAAGTGAGAGCAGCGGAGAATAGACCAGCCTGGACGACAGTGCAATGAGCTCGTGGCGTGGTAGACGATGATATAAACACGCACAAATATGAGGACGCCGTCCATATCGTCCTTGAGGGATCGGATGCGGGCTTCGTCGTGGCTCATTGCTTCTTTCACGTGAAGAGACCACAATGCATTGGCATTGTCGTCGAAATCCCCAATCATGCGAGGCATTTCGGGAGGGATTGGTTGAGCGGTGTCGCCAGGAGTTCTGTTGTCACCAGGTTGAGCACTTTCACCTATATTTTTCTTACGTGTTAGGTCAAAAGGCACCACGATACTAGGAAATCATGGTGTGCTCACCGGGGCCATCTTTCGGGGGCTGCGCCTGCGACCTGGTTGACGAGCCAGCCTGGGCTTCGCGGTCTGCTTCCCCAACTAGTGCATTGCTTCCAGTGGTTCCCGAAGCTTCACTCTTGCTTCCAAACGTGAGAATACTCATTTCATGACCCCCCTTCCGTCCACCATCTTCGGTGTAATGTGAATAGAGAATATAAGATAGGCCGCAATGCACACCTTCGCCCTCGGGCTGAGCCTCAAGGTCAGCGCCTTGAAATTTATTTCTTCTTTGAGATTTTCTAGTCCGAGTCATCAAGAGTCGAGCAGAACACGCAAATGAGTGCAGAGGGGAGCGTTGCACAGGTCAAGGTCGGCCTCGTGCGATTCGAGGTAGGGAGGCGAGGCCGAGTAATTAGTAAGCGACACACATACCCGACGGAGGTATATGCGGTCCGGTTGGTCCGTGATAGAGGAAATAGGAGTGAGCAAGGGAGTAACCGTTGGTGCCTCGTTCTACCATCACTGCGACATAAAATATAAGGCCAAGGGCGCCGAGGGAATTGTTCTGTGCGGGTTGAGACGCGTACTCGAAGTGGTGACCAGCAGACATCGCAGTTGGTCGTTCGTGGGCATCGCCGGCCCGGAATATCTCCGCGCGCCGTCGTCGATCAGTGCGTGTGATGAGTCTGTCGTTTGCTTTGCACCGCTCGGTCTGCACTGTTCGGGGCAGTTCTGTTTTCTTTCCCTTTTCCCGCCAGTATTGCTGGCGCTGAACAGAGGAGTTGCGACAGGCTTGATCCGGATTTGGCTGCGTTGATTAGGTCACAGTCCGAAACTCGCGAGTCGCGACCTCTTTCTGTGTGGTAACTCTGCGCAAACTTGGATCCAGTTTCCTTCCAACCCTCTACGCTCCACACCTCTGCGAGGTCACGCCGCTTCATCACCAACGGTATCTTCCCACAGGATATTTAGTCCAACCGACTCAGTGCCCCCACAGGCGATCCCGGCACGCCCCGTGCATGGCAGCATGGGCGTCTTACTCTCGCTCTTCTTGTAGCTAGGCGCATCGTTGGGGCCGGTCGAAGACAAGACCCCCCTTCCTAGACTCCCCGCACCGGTGAGCCTAGTCGCACCATTGAACATTTGGATGATCAGAAGTACGTGTCATGTCTCTGGGGTATTGTCACGCGTAAATGATGCCTTCAATGACCCACACCTCAAGGTACCACAGCGCCTACCTCGAAACTTTCACCTGCAGAACCACTCAACGGAGGCACTGGAGTATTTCATTTTCTCCCCGCGCCCACCTCCACGTCTGACCTCGCAGCTGGGGTGCGCAACTGGAAGGAGGAGCCGCATATACTGAATCGTCCTCTGGAGGGGCTGGTCTATCCATTTATCTCTTACTTTACCAGCTCCTCAGCAGAAGGCACTCACTCACACCCCTCTAATATCACATATTACCTCGAAATCTCAGGCTCAGGTCGTCTGTGTCTGCGCCTACTCTTGACAAGCTCCACGCTTTCCCTTCGCCACCGCATATATGACAATCATTCGTTCACCGTCGAGTTGGCGTCGACAGTAGCCCCTTTCTCTGACTCGGGACGTGGTGGAGAGTCCTAGCGAGCAGTTATCAACGCGAACTCTTCCCACACAGCGCGCACCCTCGTCACCTCAGCCCTCTTCCTGTCGAAGCTCAACCTAGAGGACGAGGCGTCGCCTCTTTCGACGTCAAGCTCCGGCCCGTCGGAACCCCCGTTCCGAGTCGCCAGTCCGAGTCGCTTGCTGCTGCTCTAGGCATACCCCGCCGTGTCTGCGGCCTGGTGCACTATGCGCGACAACCACGCTTTGCCCATCGCTATTTTTTATGCTGCGACAGACCTGCAACCGTTATCACCTGCTAGAGAGTGCTCCTCGAAGCACGTGACTTCGCGCCATCCAGATTCCAGAGTGCGGTTGGTTTCTCAGACAGGCAAATGCCGAAACATTTACCCACTCCCCCACGGGCTTCCCCGCGCGTTGGAGTATGCAACCGCCGGGGTTACCTTTTCTATTGCCAGTGAGGAGGAATGCGCGGGGGTGACGCCCACTCGAGGTTATCAAGAAACTCGACGGCCATATTCGCGCGCGTTCCCGCACTAATGCTCGATCGGCTTGGGTGGGCGACGAGGGAGAGAAGGAAGAACTGTGAAATCGGGACGGTTTTCCAGTGCTGGATATCGCGACCAAAGTCTAGGCTTTTGCTGACAAATGGGCATGCACCACCACCGCCTTTTCGTCAACGAGATGATCGAATATTTAGACTGTCTCATTCCAGTGAGGCATAAGTGGTATAGTGAGGGAGTGGACTCAGGAGCCGTTAGCAGTCGACCAAACTTCACAGATATTGAATCTTTGAACCACCAATTGGTACCAGTACGGGCCACTCCCCTATCCTACGAAGAGGGCGCAAGAGTCCGCAAGCGAAAGAGAACCCTGACCGCATTTTCCCTAAATAGGCGAGCCTCTCTGGAACAAAGTTCTTCTCCTTGATCGCATCATCCAGCTCCTTCATTGCGTGATGACACGAACCCGATTGCCCCTTCACGTGACGCCGGGACCCTACTTCCTGGACATATGCATCGATACTCGATGTTTGTCCCTTGACGAGTCCGTGACTTCGGCAGGACCTATGTTTAAATCCGTAATACAATGTGCCGAATCACGACTTTGGACGGACATATCTTATCCTGGGCTCCGCCATGAAGCCCACATGCCCCGAGAAGAGCGAGAAAGTCTTACCGAGACAACAACGGACCTCAGACGAAGGACGAACGTGAAAGAACTATGTGCTTGTCCTCTAAACTACATAAACTTTTCTTCGTACAACCTGCACGCGTTCGTAAATTTACTCTTCGTTATGTTTCCATGTGTTATTCGGAAGTTGCACAGCGATGCCGACCCCAAAACCTACAACGGCAAGCAGCACGACATACGCAAAGTTTCCGCCCAAAATGTTGTTGTCTAGTGAGAATGCAAACAGTGATGCAGCAGCAGCAGGTCCGACCGCGCGTTGAATCGAGACTATTGTCTGCGCGACTCCATTCGTAGCGCCGAGAGACCGCTTGTTGGGGGCAGCAGACGATATGTACATAAATATCGTACCTTATCCATCCGCACCACTTTAGTCACCACCCAAATTGTAAGGTCCAGGGTAACGTACCAAATCCCATTCCAGAGGACGTCAATGCCGAGAACTGCAGCACGATGAGCAACCCTGTTGCCGGGTTTGGGCCATGGCTGGAATGGCGTAATGCCAGGTTCTCTAAGGGAAGCATAAAGAACACTGGGAAAAAAAGAATGATGCTGGCGATAAAGACCCGCCGTGGGCCGAAGCGCCTAACAATGCGCGGGAAGGCGGCGAATTGAAAGACGCCGGTCATCAACCCATATCCTGCCATCCAGGAACCAATAGATGCAGGATTCATGCTGAGCCCACCAAACTCAACCGACGTCGACCAGACAAGTGGGATCAGAGTTCCAGCTGTCATATCGAGCATCCCCGTCATGCCGTAATTCGCGACCGATATCACGACTGGTCTCGTTAGCAGGGCGCGCAATGGTACCGGTTTTTCTGCGTCATCCAATATTTCTCCCGCACCTACTTGAGGATGGTCTGAGTTGCCCTCCTCAGGGTTAGGCTTCATGACTGGGTCCCTTTTCATAGTCTAGGCGAGCGTGTAAGCAGAGCACCTCCTGAAAGAGCAGACCCAGCAGAGAGGCCAACCTCCTTCAAGAAAATCGCTGCCAGAGAGAATGATAGGAGAGCATATGAAGCGGTGGCGAGACATGGTAAGAAGTATGGGTATTCTCCCCAGAAAGGATGCGAGAAGAAATTGGGCCAACGATCTTGTGGCCGCGATAGCACACCACCAATGAAGGGCCTGATAATCCGGATATTAGCAAAAGGAAAATGGGAAGAAGTAGTATACCATACATACCCCAGGACGCCACCCACAGCCCAAGTCACTCGTATTAATGAGGAGCCTCGTGCCACGTTCGTTTCATCAGTGAGCTCCGCCATCATACTCTTCATCACACTAACGTTTCCATTGACCATGCCATGGAAACAACGGCTAGGCCCAACTATTGGTTAGCGTGAACTATATTCCCCAGATCCGAGCCGAACACACCTAAAGACAAGTGCTGGAAAAGAACGGGAAAGGCCAAAAAGGACGCTCGAGACAATGGTACCTAGAAGGCCACCTAGAAGTACGGGCTTGCGGCCCACATGGTCAGAGAGACGGCTCCATTGGAGGACAGTAACTGCCTGAGCGGCAAAATACAGGGACACCTATGAATACTATTGGCGCGATACGGAAGAGTGGACAATAGACGAAACATACTATAAGTCCTGCGTAGTACCCGACCTTTCTTTCGTCACCACCGACGATTGGGAGCTCACTGACAAGCTGAGGCAGGGGTTACCGATAAGTCGTGTAATGGAAATCTGCTATGATCGCACCTGGTTTACGTAGGGTCTAATCGAGAGAGACGTGATAGGCTCTGCGAGCTGTAGCAAGAGCAAGATGACGATCTGGGTAATCGGAAGAGGTGTTTCCGTTCGTGGAGAATCTGAACCGTGCAGAAGAGGCGTTTCTTCCTCAGGCTCAGGAGTACCTTGGGATCTCTTGGAGGACATCGGAGTGCGGGTTCCAACAAGTCAGTGACTGGCCGAGCGTGCCCGGGCCGCACTACCCGTGTGGACTCGTTCCCGCGTTTCGAGTCGTGACTCCGACACACACAAATCGCCAGAGGCGTTCATCGCCCAATGGTTGTGGACGTTTGTGGTTGGCATTAAGAAGCGGGCAGGCATTGAATGGATAGTCATATTCAAACTCGGATCGATGGACACCCGGGAGCTCGAAGGTACGCCCTCTCCTGATTGGCCGAGATCGTATTTAATTTCTCCTTATAGCGTGGGCTTATCCCACACACATCATGCAGTATATGAACAGGCTTGGTACAACCTGAAGCTGCAGCTCACGGGACAGACCAAACTCTACCCAGCCAGCAACGCCCCAAGGGCGGAGCGTCTTGATTCCCGCCAGCCGGCTCTACCCGGACCCACGTTCGATCGGCTCGAATGGGCGGGCGAGGACGAGAAGGCGACGCCATCATGATGTGATCGGGGCGGTTTGCCGCTGTTGGGTGTATACGGTGCGAGCAAAGGCAGAGATCAGTTACTGACAATCGTACAAGCATCATCACCGCTCCTTCGTCAACTACGAATATTTAGACCATCCTATTACAGTAAAACACCAGTATTTGGTACTGGTAAGGGCCAATATTGCGCAACTCTACGAAGAAGGCATAGGAGCCCGCGAGCGGGAGATAACCTTCATCGCCTCTGCCCTGAACGCGTGGATTTTTAACCACCACTTCGGCCCGGGAACTCCCTCCTGCGTCCTGGTCGCATCTTCCATCTTCTTCATTGCGTCATCAATATGAGAACCGGACTGCCCCTCTACCATGTTCCCCAACAATATCAGAAGCTCATCAGTAAGGTATCTTGGGAAAGCGGTATCAGACAAGAGGCCATAGCCGAGTATAGCCAAGTCGCAGACGAGGTTAAGAATGACCTGCTGTGTCCCGATAGAGTGTTTGTATTGCCTCCAGTTGGATGTGATGGTTCTGAGAGTTCCGACAATAATGGCAGAGTGGGCTTCAGGTGACAATGGTATGTATAAGTGTTGTTGGGTCACGAGGAAAAAATATTCAACAAAATATCCGAAGCCACCGCCGTCACGGAAGTCTTGCAGGCGATATAGTTGTCGTTCCATCAGATGTCGTCTACGAACGCCCGTCCAATTGCGTTGAGGGTTGTCCAACTCGCTCCACAATGTCCCCAAGCTCTCGAGCATCTCATTGTAGGCGTCATTACCTCGTCCGTCAATGATGTCGCGTAATTTGGAAGCATAGGAACATAAAAACCGAAGGCGTTGGTGGAGATATACGAACTGGGGTAAGAATGTTGGCCTGTCGGAGGTTGGGTTGAAAAATTGGTTCGGCTTCATGATTTCAGTCCGCTCGAAGTCGTCGAAATATACGCCATGTAAGTGCAAAATCAGACCACCGGCGTAGGTAGCGACGGATTCGTTAACCCTAAATATCGGCTCATCGATGTTCATTACATGGCTCGTTGCGGGAGCGATGCGTTCGAGCTCGGAGATGTCGTCCTTGTGATCGCGTGTCAGGACCTCTTTCACCTGCTCTTCCGTCGCTCCCTCTTCTGAGGGTTTGAAGACCCCACGCAGTCGATAAACACAAAATTGCGTCGCGGTCTCGAAATAATTGTCGATCGTTCGGGCATTCTTGAGTGCATTCTCGTCGTCGTCGTCATCGTCATCGCCATCGTTTGTTTTCTCGCCACCGTCTTCCAGTCCAAACCGTAACCGTGAAAGATGGTTGATAGCAGTACGCGCGTCCAGCTTTGTCTTACGATGGTCTAGCATTCCTCGATTGACGATCACAAAAGATAGGCAGTCCAAGCGTGCAACGAATAACCCGTCAGATCCCGGTGCTAGGTGGTAACGCCCGACTGATTCGTATAGTGGATGGAATAGCTTTCTAAGATCTCCGAACATCTCCAGGTCGATATCGGCACAGATTACGAGTGAGGCCGCCGTTTCGACACACCCACGTGCGCGCTTGTGCCACAGTTCCTTGTTTGCGAAGATACTGTAATTGTCGCACGTACTAACCAGGTGTCGAACACGCTTGCAGAGATCATTGATGGCAAGATCTCCGTGTCCGTAGAGATCATCGGGCACCACACTAAAGAAGCGAGGGATTGATCGGGTCACGGTCACATCAGTGACATCACGGGGGGTACCATTCGCGGTTCGTATCCCAATAATACGCGCAAGAGGTAGGAGGCGGAGAGGATGGTTGGTGCGCCGGGAAGGTGGGGAACGGTGATGCGGTAGAACAGACATGCTAAGATCTGCGTCGTTCGGCGATGTAACTGTTTGGTCATTCGGCCTAACATTTGCGCCTTGATGATGTGCTACTTGAGAAGCTTGTTTCCATACGTCAATTCCCCATTTGGATGTAAAAGCGCCAGGGATAGCCATCACGAATGATTCCATCTCGTCGTCTTCTGTCCGATTATCAATCAACCATCGGATCGCCCGAACGTCGCGATCTTTGCGTTCATCATTCTCCTCCATAGCCAATTGTATCTGTCCTTGTGATATGTTCGAGCTCACGGGCTTGACCGTTCCACCAGACGCGCGATCCAAGTAGCTTCGCGGGTGCACTTTCTGCCTCAGATACCATATCAGGCCGGAGAATGGATTTCGAAATGGAGATTGCGGTTTGATGATCGGAGCAAACATGCTGAACACGTAAAGAAACGCACAAACGGTAATCGGGACGATAGTGGTGACCCCGACGGTCGTGTTCACGTTGAGGAGTGAGTCGCCGAGACCCAAGAAGAATAAGAAGAGGGAAACATGGACGAGGCCGGGAACAGATTCCGCGACCACAGGCATATACCATCCCTCCGCGCCTTCATATAGATATTGGCGCAGTCGGGCACTCTTCAGAGGGTTGCTGTACCGCTGAAACACGTGCATATAGTCGCGTACCCATTGTTGGACGAGAGTTGCGAGGAGCGCGGCGGTTATGCTGAAGACTAGGCTCATGAACCAGAAAGCGTTGACCCGGACATCAGAAGGGTTCAGGGTGAAAACGTATGGTGGAGGCGGAGTGGATGAGATGGAGACCTGTGGTGCGATGGAGGAGACCTGGTTGGAGATCTGAACGAGAAGTGCGACATTCTGTTGCTGGTAGTAGACCATCTGCTGGGCTGGATCGACTTGAAGGTCGTGAATCTTATCGACGAGGAAGGAAGTGAGAGCAGCGGAGAATAGACCGGCCTTGACGACAGTACGTGAGTTCGGGAAGAACGTGATGATAGTAATATAAACACGTACGAATATGAGGACGCCGTCCATATCGTCTTTGAGGGATTGAATGCGGGCTGCATCGTGGCTCATTGCTTCCTTCAGTTGCAGAGACCACAAAGCATTGGCGTTGTCATTGAAATCCCCGATCATGCGAGGCATTCCAGGAGGCATTGGTTGAGCGGAGTGAGAGTTAACAGTTCCATCATCGTCACCAGGTTGATCGATTCCGCCTGTAAGTTTCTAACGTGTTAGGTCCCAAAGTTACTAGGATACTAGGGAATTGTGCCAAGCTCACCAAAGTTGAAGGGGGAATGTTTCGGATCCTCCGCCTCCGCCTTGGCCTTGGCCTGTGTCGAGGCAGAGCCGGCCTGAGCTTCACTGACTATATCCCCCACTGGTGCATCACTTCCTGTGGCTCCCAAAACTTCACCTTCGTGTCCAGACGTGTGGGTACTCATTTCATGAGCCTCCTGCCGTCCAACCTCTTCGTATGGAAGGTAAACGGTGAGTATAGGATAGTTTGTAATGCATACCTTCGTCCTCGGGCTGAGCCTCAAGGTCAGCGCCTTGAGATTGATTTCTCCTCTGAGTTTTCCTGGCCATCAAAGGTTGTTGTGCAGGTAAAAGCGCAAAGGAAAGGAAATGTCACACGGGTGGCCGTTAAAACGAGGCGAGGAAAAGCGAGGGTAGGCTTAGAACTAGAACAAGCAGCCGCGGCCCGCGGCATGCCTTCCTTCCTCCGCTCCCGTACAGTTCCCATACACAGGATCCCAACCAGTACGTAAGGAAGTGATCCACAACACTTAAGGTATTGGGCTTCTAAGAGTGCCCCGTGTCTAGACGGGTAACAGTCGATACAGTACAGTACCTGGCTGTTACTATGGTACCACCTCTACGTGCCATTAGCGTGGGGGTACTGTATTTATAGACACCGCGCAGTCGTGTAGGTACTCCTGCGGGACACCTCCTTCTGGCTGCGCTATTTCGTGACGTCCATCAGGTGTAGGTGTGCGTCCCAAGCTGTCGTCAGCGCTTCTCCAGCCCGCCATGTCCTCACCGCGTATAGTTTCTTTTCCTTCAATTTCTCCTCGACGCCGAATGGAGGAGATGTCGTGGGCCCTTCGCCCCCTCACTCTCCACCGGATCTGGATCCGCTTGGGTCGCAGCCCGACACCGGTTACCTCCTGTTGCGCGGTGTACGGCATAAATCCCGAGCCAGTTTGTTTCCTTCCGCTCTCCCACCTCCAGAGCTCCGTCTCATTTCGCATCACAGCGGAAACTCTTCTGCGGGAACGGCCCACCCCACCATT
This sequence comes from Lactarius indigo, assembly GCA_025766275.1. NCBI lineage: Eukaryota > Fungi > Basidiomycota > Agaricomycetes > Russulales > Russulaceae > Lactarius > Lactarius indigo. Next base: position 2,030,470 of record JAFKAC010000010.1, on the reverse strand, counting down.
ATCATCGTCTTTACTGTGCCCTCCGTCCGCCCCTTCGCGAGGACGAAGAATCGTCCCGGTGCCGCCGCAGGTGACCACGATGCGTCACGTGCATGGTATCTCGTTCTCGCTCTTTGCAGATTACGGGTGCCACGCTGGGGGTTGGGGGTACTCGTATTGACGTCGACGCTCCTCCGGCGCTCCTGCTTGCCAACAGGTCGGTTCCCGCAACTCTCCGCGTGCCTACCCAAGCGCTGCATATCGTGGCTCTCGTACGGCCTTACAAGCTCGTGCGATCCCTTCCTCGTTCCCTTTTTTTACGCGCTGAGAAAGAGCGCGTTCAGGAAAACGCTGCTTGGATTGTCGCCGCTGCTCGAGGCGTTCGCTGGCCTGCGATTCCTTCATGGCGAAAGTGACATCAAGTGAAGTGCCTGACGAGGCCGAGCGTTGGGAATGTCCCTACCCAATGCTCACTTGCCTAAAGGTCGCGTGTGGTTCGGGTAGTGCAATTAGGTGAGCTCATTCATGTTTCGGGGTGATTCATCTCGTTACTGGGCTCCTTATTGGCCGCGGATCTGGTTCAGGTTTTGTTTTGTGAAGACAATTGGTGGCGGCCGAGCATCATGATCCTCGTCACGACAATCTTTTACAATAATAATGACAGGTACGCCTTTGCTTCGATTCATACGAACTCGAACCCTATATCGTTCTTGAAGCCCGTCCTAAAGGACGAAGGGCCATCTCTTTCGCTGCCGGGCCGGGCTCCGATCTGCCGGAACTTTCGTTTGCTAGTCGCCTGCTGCTGCTCAAGACGTGCCTCGCCGTGTCTACGGCCTGGTACATCATGCGTGGCAACTGCGCTCTGCCCATCGCCGATTTCTACTCGACGACATACGCAGAACCGTTCACACTTTCCAGAGCGTCCAGGCGGCATCCGTAATCGCCCGTCTGCGCGTTAGCCAGAGCACAATTGGTTTCCCGGAGGGGCTCACGCCGAAAATCGTGCGCTCGCTCACGGATTTTGCCGCGCATTGAGGCACGCGGGTGCAGGGCTACCTTTACTGCTCCCAGAGAGAAGGAGGGGTACACGGGGGTGGCATTGGCGTGAGAACTCGACGAGACTCTGTTCATTTGCGCCTCCGCACTCGCCCTCGGACAAGGGAGAAATAGGAGAATTGTGAGGTTGTAATTGTTTCCCAATGCTGGTATCTCTGACGAATGTACATGTATTGTCACCGCTAGTACATCTAATTCCAGTGGAGCGTCGGTACTTAATGCCAGCCTAGTGAGGCAGTGGTCCATCGCTCATCGATCATCGCTCATCGATTGAGCTTCATAGATTTTGAATAGCTGATTTCCTATTTTGTACTGGTCCTGGCCACTTTGAAATGACACGGCCCAAATAACCCGAGCTGCCTTGAGTTCAGGGAGGCATGTAGCCTCTGCATGGCGCGTAACTTCGTATAGAGGTTCGCCTTGGCCGGGGACAAGTCACTCTGAAGCCTTGAGGAAAAGGCGCTAAGATTAACTGAATTCAAAGAAGTAGATACAGGAAGAATTTATATTGGCAAGCAGGGAAATAGATCTAAAGTTAGAATAGAATCTAGAAAACAACCAGGCGAGGTCGCAATGCCAGGGAGACAGTAAAAGCCCGAATCTGCCGAAGCACAGGAAAATAATCAGAATACACGAAAGGGGAGCTTTATAGGGCTAGCCGCGCGCTGGGCGTATTAACGCTACGCTACGAAGAGGACTTGGGGGCCCGCGAGCGGCAGATAACCTTGACCGCCTCTGCCCTAAACAGACGGCCTTCTGTGATAAACCACTCCGGATCAGCGTCCTGCTTCTTGATCGCATCATCCAGTTCCTCTATTGCGTCATCAATATACGAACCAGACTGCCCCTCCACAATGTTCTCCAGCAATTCCAGAAGCTCGTCGGTAATGTATTTCGGGAAAAAGATATCGGATAAGAGGCCACGGTCAAATATAGCTATGTCGCAGACGAGATTAAGGATGACACGCTGTGTCCCGATAGAATGTTTGTGTTGCCTCCAATTGGATGAGACGGCTCTGAAAGTCCCAACATTAAGAGCGTCTCTAGCGTCAGCCGACAGCTGTATCAGCAACATTTGTTTGCTGATGAGGAAAAAAAGTTCGACCCAACATCCGAAGCCGCCACCGTCACGGAAGTCTTGCAGGCGCCATAGTTGTCGTTCCATGATATGTCGTTTACGAAGGCCCGACCACTTTAATTTAGGGTCATCAAATTCGTCCCACAATGACCCCAGGCTCTCGAGCACCTCCTGATAGGTGACATTCCCTCGACCGTCGATAATGTTGCGCAATTTTGAGGAATAGGAGCATAAAAATTGAAGGCGCTGATGCAAGAATATGAACTGGGGTAAGAATGTCCGTAGTTCGGCCGCTGGATTGAAGAATCGAGTCGACTGATTGAACCCTGCCAGGTCGAGGAAGTCGCGGTGTACACCACGCAGCCATCTAATCAAACCACTGGAGAAGGCACCGAGGGAACCAGGGATTCTACTGATCGCCTTATCGATATTTGCTACATGGCCCACTGAAAGAGAGATGCGTTCGAGCGTGGAGATGTTGTCGCTGTGATTGTGTGCTAGGGCCTCTCTCAACTGCTCTTCCGTCGTTCCTACTTCCGGCGGTCTGAATGCTCCACGCAGCTCATACACGCAAATTTGCCTTGCAGTCTCGAAATCATTGTCGATCCTTCGTGCGTTCCTGAGTGCGTTTTCATCGACATTGCCATTGTTTGCTTGTTCGCCGCCATCTTCCATTCCGAACTGCGAAAGGGTATCGATAGCAACACGCGCATCCAGTTTTATCTGGTCGCTTTTTGCCGTTCCTCGATTGACGATTACAAAGCATAGGTATGACAAGCGTGCAGCGAATAACCCGTCAGATCCTGGTTCGAAGCTGAGAGTCTGGGTGCCAATTAGCTGGTGTAGTGGATGAAGTAGCCTTCCAAGATCTCCAAACAATTCCGGTTCGATACCAGCACAGAGCACGAGCGAGGCTACCGTTTCAACACATCCACGTGCGCGCTTATGCCACAATTCCTTGTTTGTAAATACGCTGTAATGATCGCATGTAGCAACCAGGTGTCGTACACGCTTGCAGAGATCGTCGATGGCAAGATCTCGGTGTGCATAGGGATCGTCAGGCGCCTGGCCATTACTAGGCAGGCGAGGCGGTAGCCGGGTTGTCATATCGTGTGGGGTGCCATTCGCGATTCGTATCCCAATAGTACGTCTAAAGCGATGGAGAAGGCTGAGAGGGTGGCGGGTGCGCTGGGAAGGTGGGGAACCATGACGTGGTAGAACGGTCACGCGAAAGTCTGCGTCACTCTGCGACCCGACTGTCAGGGCATTCGGCACGGAGTCCTTGTCTTGATATTGGGTTACTTCAGAAGCCTTTCTCCATACGTCGATTCCCCATTTCGACGTAAAAGCGCCAGGAATGGCAATCACGAACGATTCCATCTCGTCATCCTCTGTCCGATTATCAATTAACCATCGGATTGCCCGAACATCGCGATCTTTGCGTTCGTCGTTCTCTTCCATGGCAAGTTGTATCTGTCCTTCGGATATCTTCGAGCTCACGGGCTTGACTGTTCCACCAGATGCGCGATCCAAGTAGCGTCGCGGATAAACCTTCTGCCTCATATACCATATCAGGCCGGAGAATGGATTTCGAAATGGGGATTGTGGTTTGACGACCGGAGCAAACATGCTGAACACGTAAAGAAACGCGCAAACGGTAATCGGGACGACAGTGGTGACGCCAACGGTCGTGTTTATATTGAGGAGCGAGTCACCGAGTCCTAGGAAGAATAAAAAGAGGGAAACGTGGACGAGGCCGGGAACAGATTCCGCGACCACGGGCATATACCATCCCTCCGCGCCTTCATATAGATATTGGCGCAGTCGGGCACTCTTCAGAGGGTTGCTGTACCGCTGAAACACGTGCATATAATCGCGTACCCATTGTTGGACGAGAGTTGCGAGGAGCGCGGCGGTTATGCTGAAGACTAGGCTCATGAACCAGAAAGCGTTGACCCGGACATCAGAAGGATTTAGATTGAAAACGTATGTTGGAGGCGGAGTGGACGGGATGGAGACTTGTGGTGCAATAGCGGAGACCTGGTTGGAGATCTGAGCGAGTAGTGCGACATTCTGTTGCTGGTAGTAGACCATCTGCTGGGCTGGATCGACTTGAAGATCGTGAATCTTATCGACGAGAAAGGAAGTGAGAGCAGCGGAGAAAAGACCGGCCTAGACGACAGTACATGAGCTGGGGGTTGAAAACAATGACGGAAAGATGACGACGTACGAATATGAGGACGCCGTCCATATCGTCTTTGAGTGATCGGATACGGGCTTCGTCGTGGCTCATTGCTTCCTTCACGTGAAGAGACCACAAGGCATTGGCATTGTCATCGAAATCCCCGATAATACGTGGCATTTCGGAGGGCATTGGTTGAGCGGTGTCGCCAGGAGTTCTATCATTACTAGGCTGGTCATTTTCGCCTGGGTGTTTTTAACATGTTAGGCCCCAAAGTCGCTAGATAGTATTTAATTGTGCTGTTCTCACCGGGGCCATCTTTCGGGGGCTCCGCTTGCGAGCGAGTTGACGGGCCACCCTCAGCTTCACGGTCTGCTTCCCCAACTAGTGCGCTGCTTCTAGCGGCTCCCAAAGCTTCGCTCTCGCGTCCAGACGTGAGGATACTCATTTCATGAGCCCCCTTCCGTCTGGCCCCTTCGGTAAAGTATGGTGAGTGGAGAATAATAAGATAGGTCGTAATGCACACTGGCACCTTCGTCCTCGGGCTGAGCCTCAAGGTCGGCACCTTGAGATAAATTTCTTCTCTGAGCTTTCCTAGTCCTAGTCATCAAGAGTCGAGCAGCAAGTGAGGGCAGAGGGGAAGAGCGTTGCACAAGTCAAGGTAGGCCTCGTGTGATTCGACACACTGGCACGCATGTACTCGGAATAACGCTCATAGAGCGCTACTACCGCGGGCCGCCCGCTTCCGGCTGCGACGTCCATTCCACATAGCATTGGCACTCAGTACTCAGTACTCAGGCTCAGGCCTCAGGTGCGAGTTACGAGTCTGTCATCCGCTTTGCACCCACCGGTCTGTCTGCACTGCTCAGGAAGACTAATTATATTTTCCTTTTTTCGCCACAATTGAGCTTTCAAAGTTTCCGCAGCAACCAATGCCCCAGCCAAAAAAAAGTCGGGTTGGTTGGTCGCTGCGGCAACTCTGAAAGCCCTTAATGTCGCGTGGCGCGGAACATAGGGAGTCGCGACAGGCTTGATTGGCCGCGTACATCCGCAGTCAAGCTGTCAAGTCTTACTGTGGTAATTCCGCGCAAACATGGAGCGTGAGTTTCACTCTCTCTAATACACCCACTCCCCGACACACTCAAACGCGCTCTGCTCATCGGCCGAGGCTGAAATCTACAGAATCAACAATACTATGTTCATTTTTCCGTCTAGATTTACCAACGCCACAGCGGACAACACCTGACTCGGACCCCTCAATGTCACATATTACCTCGAGATCTCAGGCTTAGGGCAAGGTTGGCCTCGCGTGGAGCTGGAAGATCTAGGTTCAACACCGACTTCTTCTGTGCACCCCCCTTTCTCGCTCTCCTCGCCCTCTGCCATCTTCCTCATACTCTTGTACTCGCCCCATTCGGACTAGGCTGTCTTCCCGGCGGAGTGGCGGTCAACACGAACACTTCCTGCGGCGTGCATCTCGCTACCTCAACCCTCTTCCTGCTCAAGCTCGCCCTCAAGGACGAAACTTCATCTCTTTCGCTGTCCGGCTCCGGCTCTTCCCGGACATATGCATCCATACTTGATTTTTGTTCCTTGATGAGTCCGCGACTCTGGCAGGACCGATGATAGAACCCGCTTAAAATATGTAATACGACGATCACGACTTTGGACGCGTCTTAACCCGGGTTTCACGGTGAAGCCCATCTACGCCGAGAAAGACGAGTAAGTTCTAAGTGGAAACCGCATCCAGACGACACTGAACATTAGACTGAAGGACGAATCTCAGATCCTACAATACTTATACGACTTTCCCTGTTCATAAATTTACCAAGAAAATCTATTGTTAACTATGTCTCCATGTGTTATTCGGAAGCTGCGCGGCGACTCCCAGCCCGACGCCCACAATAGCGAGCAGCACGGCATACGCAAAGTTTCCGCCCAAAATGTTGTGGTCCAGTGAGAACGCAAACAGTGACTGCAGCAACGGTAGGTCCGACCGCGCGTTGAATCGAGACTATTGTCTGCGCGATTCCATTCGTAGCGCCGAGAGACCGCTTGTTGGGGGCAGCAGAGGCTATGTACATAAATATCGCACCTTGTTCATCCGCGCCATTTTAGTGACCACGTAAAAGGAAAGGTTCTGGGTAACGTACCGAATCCCATTCCAGAGAAAGTTAATGCAAAGAACTGCAGCACGATGAGGAGCGCAGCTGCCAGGTTCAGGCCATGGCGTGACGCCAGATTCTCGAAGGGAAACATAATGTACACCGGGGAAAAAAGGGCAATTCCGGCAATTAAGACGCGCCGTGGGCCGAAGCGCCTAACAATGCGTGGGAAGGCGACGAATTGAAAGACGCCATACATGAGCCCGTACACTGACATTAAAGAGCCAATAGATGCCGGACTCATACTGAGCCCGCCAAACTCAACCGACGTCGACCAGACGAGGGGGATAAGAGTTCCAGCCGTTATGTCGAGCATCCCAACCATGCCGTAATTCGCGACCGATACTACGACCGATCTCGTCGTTAGCAGGGCGCGCAATGGTATCGGCTTTTCTGTGTCCTTCACAGGTCCATCCAATACTACTTCTTCACCCACTCGGGGAAGGTCCGAGTTGCCCTCGGGGTTGGTCTTCATGACAGGGTCTCTTTTCACAGTCTAGGCAAGCGTATGAGAAAAGCACTTCCTGAAAGAGTAAAGAGACCAACCTCCTTCAAGAAAATTGCCGCTAGAGAAAATGCTAGGAGAGCATATGAAGCGGTGGCGAGACACGGCAAGAAGTACGGGTATTCCCCCCAGAAAGGATGCGAGAAGGACATTCGGCCAACGATCTTGTGGCCGAGATAGCATACCACCGATGAAGGGCCTAGTGATCCGGATGTTAGTCGAAAGACGATGGCAAGAAGTGATATATCAAACCCAATGACGTTACCCATTGCCCAAATTACTGATATTAATGAGGAGCCTCGTGCCATGTTCGTTTCGTCAGTGAGCTCCGCCATCATACTCTTCATCACACCAACGTTTCCATTAAGCATTCCATGTAAACAACGGCTATGCACAGCCCCGAGTTAGCGTGAATTATTCCCCGGATCTGAGCCAAACGCACCTGAAGACAAGCGCTGGAAAGGAACGGGACAGGCCAAAAAGGAGGCTTGAGACTATGGTACCTAAAAGGCCACATAGAAGTACGGGCTTGCGACCTACATTGTCAGAAAGACGGCTCCATTGGAGGACAGGTAACTGCCTGAGCAGCAAAAAACAGGGACACCTATGCATACCGGTTGGCGCGTTACGGAAGAGCGGAGAAGAGACGAGACATACTATAAGTCCCTGCGTAGTACCCGACCTTTCTTTCGTCACCGCCGACGATTGGGAGCTCACTGACAAGCTGAGGCGGACATTACCAATACTGTGTATAATGCGAATAGATGAACGTACCTGATTTATAGTAGGGTCTAATTGAGAGAGACGTGATAGGCTCTGTGATCTGTAGCAAGAGCAAGATGGTGATCTGGGTAATCGGAAGAGGAGTTTCCGTTCGTGGAGTATTTTCATCTTGGTTTTCATCGCGCAAAAGGGGGGTATCTTCCTCAGGCTCAGGAGCAACTTGGGACCACTTGGGGGACATCAGAGTGTAGATTACAATGAGACCCCACTGGCATGCCGGTGCAAACGAAAATTTATACGTGACAGTAATGAGATGTGGGCTTGGTTCGGGCCAGCGCGGTGGTAGAGCCGGATCATGACTCGATCTCCACACGTAATTCGGGTGCCATTCAAGACTCCGATTCAAGGGTACGACCTCCTTATTTTGGCAAGATTTATCTACATTACAGTCAACCGTAGGCCACGGATTTGCCATCCTAATGTCAGCATTCAATACTGTACAGTAGTTTCAGTTATAAACACTCAATCGATCTCATGTGAAAACAAACCGCAGAATATTTGTGGCCGAGAGGTGGGTTGGCTTCCTTTATTCGAGGTACTCGTCGTTGCGACCCTGTGTCTGTTCCATTATTCACTTTGCGCAATCGTGCAATCGTGCACCACTCGAAACCAATTCTCGCCATTATTTTCCAGGACCAAATTGCAGCAAAAATTGAGGCAGGGTGTCTATATCTGAGCTCAAGCCTCGGCCCAACCTCGGCTAAGAGCGCTAGCTCGGCTGCAAGTTTTAGCCTTTCCCGTGCTAAGCGGACTCACCTTAGGACTCACACTACTGTATGTGTACATATTAGTCTGGCCGAGCACCCGAACAACAATAGTGCCATTGCCGACATCAACGCAGGTGCAGGTGTTTCCATTTCGTATGAAGACCAGAAGTCACGGTACACGGTATGGAGTTCTTCTTCAAAGTCAATTCAAATATTATTGTTAATATAACCTAGAGAATTAATTTAAGAATGATTATTGTATCATAACCAGTACTAGCTATCATACAATAGGGCCCGAGAGTCGACTAGTAGCAGTTTGGTAAGGCCAACTTGGCGGGGTCAGAGAGCGGTATTAAACGTCATCGCATCGACCGTATATATGCGCGGCTGTGTGATCAAAGGCTTGGACCATGTCTTTTTCCTCAACATTTGCTAGCGGCGTCTCGGAAGACCTCCTCGACAAGTTCTATTCGACTCCCACATCGACTGGCTTGCCTGGGCCGACCCACGTGAGCACCCAGGCTGTTCTTGAGGTCCTTCGCCATGATTTTAAGAATCACTCACCCTTCGTGAACCATCTTAAATTCCACAAGTACGAATCGCGTTTGCGGAAAATTCTACACCCATGCTTGAACTTACTCGCTCCTTCCTCAGTCACGCCTGTTATCACGTTTTGGCCGTATATGGATTAGGCGCGTCACCGGAGCTAATCAGAGACGTGTACAAAATCATACACCTTCCCATGTTGCAACCCACACTCGTGAGCCCCGGTCCGATTACCGAAGAGAACTTTACAGAACATTTGGGTGATGAAAAGTAAATGTTATGTCTCTTAAGTGTGATCGTGGCTAAAACGGGACACCCTTCGCCAGGTACTATGATGCCTACCTTGCGTTCTTCTCAGATTACCTGCAGAGTCCACTCACCAATTGAGGCGATCGAGCGTTTCATTTTCTCTCCCGAGTACAACTTCAGGTCTGGCCTCGCAAAGGGCCGATGGACGCGACTTCGAGAGAGAAGGTGCAGCCGGAGATGCTGAATCGTCTTCTGGCGGGACTGGTCCATCCCTTCATTCACCTCGCCCACGGGCTCGAGTTTGGGATCATCGGACAGATCGTAGGAGGTACGTAACACGCACTTTCTCAATACACATTCCCCAGTAATCTGACACCCCCCACCACCACGCACGCGCGATCTACACGTCACTCACAGGCCTTGCACAGGCTGCAGTCCACGCGGCTGACCAAACCGAGCTCATTCCTCCATCTTACTTTACCAACTCAGCAACGGACACCAATGTCGACCTCTCCAATCTCGCGCTTGTCCTCGAATCCGCAGGCTTCGGCACGTCTGCGTGTGCATCTCCTCCCGAGAAGCGGCCCACATTTGCATTCCACCGCCGCATCCGCAACGCCGCGTCCTCCGTCGAGCTCCCAAGTGACCCACTGCTCCAGTACGAAGCCTGTGGTGAAGAGCATCGGCGGCGCGATCCACGATCTAGTTCGGGAGTGGGCGGAGGAGTGGCTGGCGGGTAGCGGGTGCGGGCGGTGGCGCAGGCGCGGAGGCACGGCTGAGGGGCATGGTGGAGGAGGTTGTGTGGGGGAACTGTTATCTGGTACGGTATCGGCGGCTGGGCTGTCGCGCGGGGCCAGTGGACGCGAGATGAACGCCGATTTTTTTAAGTACGCCCTTCTCTGATCTATTCGGACTCGAGCAGTTTGACTTCAGCTCTCACCACTCAGCGCACACCTCGTCACCTCAGCCCTCTTCCTGCCGAAGCTTATCCTCAAGGAAGAGTCATCTTCCGTTTCATTATGCGGCTCCAGAACGCCCGGCCTCTCGTTCGCCAGTCGCCTGCTGTTGCTCCAGACGTACCTCGCCGTTTCAGCCGCCTGGTACATCATGCGCGGCTGCCACGCGCTGCCCATTAGCGGACTTCTATGCAGCGACAGAAACCCAACTATTCGCCCCCGCTGGAGCTAGAGCTGGCGCCGGCTGGAGGCAAGCGCCCGTAAGCGCGTGGCCGCGTGTCATGGAGAGCGGGATTCGGTTCCCGGATGAGCACGGGCCGAAGCTCGCGCGAGCGCTCTCGGACTTCGCCGCGCGCTGGGGCACTCGAAGCGCCGGGGTACTTTTCTGCCTTTCCTGCCGCGGACGAGAAGGCACCGGCACTCGAGGGTATCGAGAGACTAGATGGGACGCTGTTCTTGCGAGTCGCCGGACTCACATTCGATCGGCTCGGATGGGTGGACGAGGGCGAGAAGGCGGGGCACTGGGATCGGGACGGTTTCCCGGTGTTGGATGAGTACAATGCGAGAAAAAGTGCTTAAATACTGATAAATTCAATGCACGTTAATGTCGTCGTCATCTCTCAATCGTCAACGAGATAATTGATTTTTGGACTATTTTGCTTTCAAATCTTCTGGGTCCTCTATTTTGATACTGGGAACGGCCGCTCTTGCGCTACTCTATGAAGACCGCAAAGGAGCTCGCGAACGGGAGATAGCCCTCATCGCTTCTGCCCCAAACAGACGTCCTTCTTGGAACGAATGAGGAACAGCGTCCAGCTCCTTCATCGCATCGTCAACATGCGAACCGGACTGCCCTTCCACCAAGATCAGAAGCTCGTCAGTAATGTATCTTGGATAACCGCGATTAGAAAACATGCCACGGTCAGGCCTAGCCAGGTCGCAGATAAGGTTAAGAATAACACGATGCGTCCCGATAGAATGCCTGTGTTGCCTCCAGTCAGATGTGATAGGATCTGAATGTTCCAATATACAGGGCCGAGTGGGTGTCCCATGAGGACGCCGTGGATGATAGATCTGCAAGCACAAGGAAGAACAGTTCGACTGAAAATCCGAAGCCGCTGCCGTCACGGAGATCTTGCAAGCGCCAAAGTTGTCGTTCCATCAAATATGTCAGATGTCGTTGACGAACGATCGAGTGTCCGCGATCGGCATCGCCCCATAGGGTCCTCAGGCTCTCAAGCATCTCTTGGTAGGTGCCGTTGTCTTGTCCATTGATGACGTCACGTAATTTTGGGGCATAGGAGCATAAGCGTCGAAGGCGTCGACAAAGGAATACGAGCTGGGGAGTGAATGTTTGACCTTTGGAAACTGAAGGACTGAAGAATCGGATTGGCTGGCTAGGTCCTGTTTGATCGAAAGATACGCCAGGAAGATGTGCAATCAAGCCAATGCTGACATAGTGGATCCAACTGTTGATCTGAGAGATGAAGCTATCGATGTTTAACATGTGGTCCGCTGCAGGAGCGATGCGTTCGAGCGTGGAAATGTCGGCCACGTGATTGCGCGCCAGGACATCCCTGACTTGATCTTCCGTTCTTCCCACTTCCCAGGGTCTGAAATGCTCTTCGTAGCCCATCTATGCAGATTTGGCTCGCAGTCTCGAAATAATTGTCGATCCTTCGGGCGTTCTTGAGTGCATTTTCAGTCTTCGTCGCCATTGTGCAGTTTGTTCACCGTCGTCTTCCATTCGGAATCGTGAAAGGCAATTGATGGCCAAACGCGCGTTCGCTTCTATGGTATCATGGTTTGAAATCCTTCGAGTGACGTCTACAAGAGATAGGCATGTCCAACGCGTGACGAATGCCCCGTCAGATCCCGCCGCTGAAAGATCACGGATCCTCTCGAATTCGCCTAGTTCACGGAGCAACCTTCCCAAGATCTCCAAATAGTTCCAGTTTGATATCTGCACAGAACACGAGTGACGCCACCGTTTCAACGCATCCGCGTGCACGTATGCGCCACAATTCTTTTTTGGTGAATAGGCTGTGATTCTTGCATGTGTCGATAAGGTACCGTACACGCTTGCAGAGATCGTGGATGGCAAGATCGTCACTTGCATGAGGGTCGTCGGTCGCCGGACTACCGCGAGAAAGATGAAGCATTGACTGCGTCATGAAGCACATCGCGGGGGATGTCATTTGTAGTCCGTATCCCAATCGCATGACTAAGGGAACGGAGGAGGCTGCGGGGGCGGTAGATGTGTTGTGGAGGTGGGAAACCACCAGTCGCTCTGAAATTCGCGTCTTCATATTGATTGACTTTGGAAACATTTTTCCATACTTCGACGCCCCATTTCGATGTGAAAGCGCCAGGGATAGCTAACACAAATGATTCCATCTCGTCGTGCTCCGTCCGATTATGAATGAGCCATTGAATTGCCCTAGCGTCGCGATCTTTGCGTTCGTCGTTTGCTTCCATCGACAATTGTGCCTGTCCTTCAGACATGTTCGTGCTCAGAGCCTTGAGCGCTCCGCCAGTGACCCGGTCGGAGTAACTTCGCGGGTGCACCTTATGTGCTAGATACCAGATGAGGCCGGAGAATGGGTTTCGAAATGGCGATTGAGGGTTTATGATCGGAGCGAACATACTCAGGACATAGAGCAAGCCGCAAATGGCAATCGGGACGATAGTGGTGACGCCGACGGTGGTGTTTACATTGAGGAGTGAGTCGCCGAGACCCAAGAAGAATAAGAAAAGGGAAACATGGACGAGGCCTGGAACAGATTCCGCGACCACAGGCATATACCATCCCTCCGCGCCTTCGTATAGATATTGGCGAAGTCGGGCACTCTTCAGAGGATTGCTGTACCGCTGAAACACGTGCATATAGTCGCGTACCCATTGTTGAACCAACGTTGCGAGGAGCGCAGCGGAAATGCTGAAGACTAGGCTCATGAACCAATAAGCGTTGACCCGGACAGCAGAGGAGTTTGGACTGAAATTGGGATAAGGTGGAGGCAGAGTGGATGGGATGGAGACTTGTGGTGCGATGGAGGAAACCTGCTTGGAGATCTGAGCGAGTAGGGCAACATTCTGTTGTTGGTAATAAACCATCTGCTGGGCTGGATCGACTTGAAGGTCGTGAATCTTATCAGTGACGAAGGAAGTAAGAGCAGCGGAGAATAAACCGGCCTGGCGACTGTACATCAGCTCGAGATAGAAAGTGATATGGAAGTACATTTGTACAAACACGCACAAATATGAGGACGCCATCCATATCATCTTTTAGGGTTTGTATTCGGGCTTCGTCGTGACTCTTTGCTTCCTTAACGTGAAGAGACCACAAGGCGTTAGCGTTGTCATCGAAATCCCCGTTCATGTAAGGCGTTTCAGTGGGCATTAACTGGGTAATGTCACCAGGGGTTCGACGGTGGCCAGGTCGATCACGTATGCCTGTTCGTTTATGACATGTTAGATCGAAAACTTATCGGCGTTAAAAGGGTAAGGTTCTGCGCTCACCAGGGTTGGAGTGGTCATCTTTCTGGGTCCCTTCCGCTTGCGACTGAGTTGATGAGCCTAGTTGAGCTTCCCGGTCTGTTTCTCGCACAGGTGCACTTCCAGTGATTCCCAAAGCTTCACCCTCGCATCCGGAAGCGAGGGTACCCATTTCATGAGCTCTTTTCTGTCTAACCTCTTCGTATGGAAGGTGAGCGGAGAGTACAAGCCAGGCTGTGACGCACACCTTCATCATCAGGCTGAGCCTCAAGATCAGCACCTTGTGATTTATTTCTTCTCCGGGATTTCCTAGCCATTAAAAGTTGTGCAGGATGCGAGGGCAGAGCGAGGGCCCGGGAACGTCAAATCGGTTGCCACTGCGAGGAACGAGTGTGGGGTTAGAACACACATGGCACATGTCTTCCTTGTCGCCTATTCGCTTGAACACGTGGTTCTTGATAGCCGAAGTACTCCATTTTACTTAGTCACTGCACTCTGTAACTGCCGAGGGATCGGTGATGAGCCCCCCGCACCTGCCTGTATCGACTTACTTCGAGAAGCCCCGCCCGCTCGTCTGCGACCTCGCCTGAGTCGCCTCGGATAGACGAATCACGGATTGCTCACGAGAAGCATTCATGTATTCACCTCGCCCTCCAATCTCACTTACTGCCTCAAGGTCTCAGGCTTTCGCATGTCTGCATCCGCTCCTGACAAGCCCCGCGTTTTGATTCTGCTGCCGCATATACGACGACCCCTCGTTCACCGTCGGGCTCTAGAGCGACCCCCTTCTCCAACGCTCGACCGTAGTGAATAGTGCCAGTAGCGCAATCTTGTTGTCCAAATGCGCCATTAGACGAACAAGTAACTCGCAGGGCAATGGCGTGCGGAGGCGGCATAGCTGAGGGGTCAGGACGAGGAGGAGGTCGTGTGGAGTAACGTGATCTGCTACGACACCAGAAGCGCGGACGCACGTTCAACGTTCAGTACTGACTCGGACGCACTCCGCCTCTTGCTCTTCCCCCTCGCCTGGGCACTCCTCCCTCTCCCACTCTTTCATCTTCTCTGTCACCCCAGCACTCTTCCTGTCACAACTACGCATATTTTTTCTTTACGGACTCTCATTCGCCAGTCGCCCGTTTCTGTTCCAGGCGTACCTCCCCTTGTTCTTGTCCTGGTACAACACGCACGGCAACCAGGCCATCGCCGATTTATACGCGGCGACATTCTAGAGCGTGCGCTGACGTTCGCTTCCAGGCAGAGCCTAGAGGGTATGGATGTGGCTACGTGTTATCCAGAGCGTGGCTGATTTCCTGTGGGACACACGCCGAAAATCGCACGCTTACTCGCGGACTTCGCCGCGCGTTGGGGTCGGGACGATTATTCAATGCTGAATACCCTAGGCGCGAGCAAAGAGGCGACTTTATTACCGACGAGTTTACAGGCACATTCATCACCCGTCCGTTGACGAGACGATCGAATATCATCTATTCCAGTGAAGTATTAATAGTAAGTGTCCGCGTATCGAGGTAGTGGATCATTGATGCTGGTAATGGTCACTCTCACGTTACTCTATATAAGAGGGCACATGTAGCCGCAAACGAGAGATAACCTTGACCGCCTCTGCCCTAAACAGATGGACTTCTGTAGACCTCTCCGGAGCTTGAACAACGTCTTGTTCCTCGATCGCGCTGTCCAGCTCCTTTATTGCGTCATCAATATGCGAACCGGACTGCCCCTCCACCATGTTCTCCAACAGCGCCAGAAGTTCGTCAGTAATGTATCCTGGGAAAGCCAGATTGGACAAGAGGCCACGGTCAAGTATAGCCAGGTCGCAGACGAGGTTAAGAACGACACGCTGCGTCCCGATAGAGTGTTTGTGTTGCCTCCAGTTGGATGTGATGGTTCTGAACGTTCCAACAATGAGGGAAGAGTGGACGTCAGGCGACAATGGTATAGTTAACAGTTGATGGGCTACAAGGAAAAATAGTTCGACCCCAAACCCAAAGCCACCGCCGTCACGGAGATCTTGCAGACGCAATAGTTGCCGTTCCATGAGATGTCGTTGATGAATGACCGACCGCTTGCATCTAGGGTCGTCCGACCCTTTCCACAAAGTGCCTAGGCTTTCGAGCACCTCTTTGTAGGTGCCGTTGACTTGTCCATCGATGATGTCGCGTAATTTGGAAGAATAGGAGCATAAAAGTCGAAGGCGCTGATGCAGGAATACGAACTGGGGCAAGAATCCTGTGCTTTCTATGGTTGGATTGAAGAATCGGGTCTCTTGAGCGAGTCCCGTCGGCTCGAACTGATCGAAAATTACGCCATGGACGAATGAGATCAAACCACTGGCGGAAGCACAGATCGAATCGTTGACCTCAAAGATCGCCCCATCGATGTTCGCAACACGGTCCGCTGCAAGAACGATGCGTTCAAGCATGGAGATGTCGTCCTCGTGATCGCGTGCCAGGATTTCCCTCACCTGATCCTCCGCCATTCCCGCTTCCGAGGGTCTCAATGCTCCACGCAGCCCATGCAGACAAAATTGCCTCGCGTTCTCGAAATAATCATCGATCCTTCTGGCGTTCCTGAGTGCGTTTTCGTCGTCATCCCCATTGCTTGTTTCTTCGTCATCGTCTTCCATTCCGAACCGTGAAAGGGCATCGATAGCAACACGCGCAGCCAGTTTTATCTCATCATGGTTTGTCATTCCTCGATTGACGACCACAATGGACAGGCATGTCCAGCGCGAAACGAATAGCCCGTCAGATCCCAGTTCCGTATAGTGCCCGGTGATTTGGCGTAGTGAATAAAGTAACCTTCCGAGGTCTCCAAACAATCCCGGTTTGATATCGGCACAGACAATGAGTGACGCCGCCGTTTCAACACATCCCCGCGCGCGCTTGAGCCACAATTCCTGGTTTGTGAATACGCTGCGATTATCGCATGTAGCAATCAGGTGTCGTATACGCGTGCAGAGATCGTAGATGGAAGGGTCTCGGTGTGCATAGGGATCGTCAGGCAGCTGGACATTAATAGGGAGGCGAGGCAGTAGCTGGGTTACTGTAATATCGTGTGGAGTTTCATTCGTCATCTGTGTCCCAGCAATACGTCCAAGGGGACGAAGAAAGCCAAGAGGATAGGTCCTCTGGAAATGGGGAGAACGGTGATGTGGTATAACGGACATGTGAAGATCTGCATCGCTTGCGTGATCTGACTGTCGGATCATTCGGCCTTGAGTTTATGTCTTCATATCGCTCTACTCCAGAAACCTTTCTCCACACGTTGACTCCCCATTTCGACGTAAAGGCGCCAGGGATAGCCATCACGAGCAATTCCATCTCGTCATCTTCTGTCCGCTGATGGATAAGCCATCGGATTGACCGAACGTCACGATCTTTGCGTTCATCGCTCTCTTCCATCGCCAGTTGTATCTGTGCTTCAGATATGTTTTGGCTCACAGCCTTGAGGGATCCATCAGATGCGCGATTCAAGTAGCTTCGCGGATGCACCTTCTGCTTCAGAAGCCAGATCAAGGGGGAGAATGGGTTTCGAAATGGAGATTGGGGGTTTATGATCGGAGCGAACATGCTGAACTACGTAAAGGAAGCCGCAAATGGTAATCGGGACGATAGTGGTGATGGCGACAGTCGTGTGCACGGCGAGGAGCGAGTCACCGAGACCCAAGAAGAATAAGAAGAGGGAAACGTGGACAATGCACGGCACAGATTCCGCGACCACAGGCATATACCATCCCTCCGCGCCTTCACATAGATATTGGCGCAGTCGTGCAATCTTTAGAGGATTGCTATAACGCTGGAAGACGTACATATAGTCGCGTACCCATTGTTGGACGAGAGTTGCGAGGAGTGCGGCGGAAACGCTGAAGACTAGGCTCATGAACCAGAAAACGTTGACCCGGACGTCAGAACGAATTTAGACTAAAATCATATGGTGGAGGTGGAGCGGATGGGATGGCGACCTGCGGAGCGATGGAGGAGACCTGCTGGGAGATCTGAGCGAGTAGCGCAACATTCTGTTGCTGGTAGTAGACCAGCTGCTGCGTCGGATCGACTTGAAGATCGTGAACCTTATCGACGAGAAAGGAAGTAAGGGCAATAGAGAAAAATCCGGCCTGGATGACAGTGCGTGAGCTCGGGGTAGTGGGTGACGATGGAAATATAAATACGCACAAATATGAGGACGCCGTCCATATCGTCTTTGATGGATTGAACGAGGGCTTCGTCAGTGACTCTTTGCTTCCTTCACGTAAAGAGAACACAGGGCATTGGCGTTGTCATCGAAATCCCCGATCATGCGAGGCATTTCGGAGGGCATTGGTTGTGTTATGTCGCCTGGTATTCTATCATCACCAAGTTGATCAATTTCGCCTGCACGTTTCTAACGTGTTAAATCATAAAATCAGTGGGATACTAGGAAATTGTGCTCACCAGAGTTGGACGGGTCATCTTTACGCTCCTGTGCCTGCGGCCGAGTTGACGAGCCGATCTGACTCGAAACTTCACGATTTTCATCTTTATATGGAGGTGAGCAGAGAGTGCAGGACCGGTCGTAATGCACACCTTCGCCCTCGGGCTGAGCCTCGAGGTCTGTACCTTGAGATCTATTTCTTCTCCGGGTTTTCCTAGTCATAGAAAGTTGTAGATAAAGCGGATAGGATGACAGAAGGGATGGAAACTGCGCGAATCAAGGGAAGCCTGAGTGTCAACTTGAAAGTTATAACCCGAGGCAGTGGCCTGAGGAAGCGCTGTATTCGGTTTGCGATAACAGGGATCTGGTGCGCACAGCCTAGTGTCGTGCGTGGCCGCGCTCTCTTGCGATCCAATAGACACTTTCACACCTCGTACGCACCGCCTACCAAACCGACCTACCAAATCGGTAACGGGCGCCTTCGGCTCCGGCCTCTCTTGATCTCATAGTACTGTATATTGCCTCGGCCCTCGAGATCTCTGGCTTCGGTCTTCTGTGCATCTGCGTCTGCGACTCTCGACATGCGCCCCACATTTGCATTCCACCGTCGTTTCTGTGATGACTCTGCATTTAGGTCCCGAGAGACCCCCTTCTTCAGCACTGCAATGGTGAAGAGCGCCGGTAGCGCCAATCTCTTTCGAGGTGAAGGACTGGCAGGCGTTGCTCGCGGTGGCGCAGATCAGGGGCAGGGTTAGGGGGCCATTGTTCTTGTACGGCGTCAGCGGCTAGGCTTCACGCGGTGCCGTCGAATGCGGGGTCATAACTAACTTTTTCATGAGCGCTCTACCTCACTTCAAGTTCATGCGGATCACATCCTGCTGCTGTTCCCTTCACTCCTGTGCCTGGCAGTTGTTTGTATCTGCTAATGTGGGGGGTAGCGCCAACGTCCGTCCGGCGGTCGGAAACGCGTGGTCGGGCCGGTTTTCCTCTACGGCGCAGGCACGGGCGCGACTAGTAGTAGTACTGTACACGGATCATCACCAGATCACCGCTCGTCCGTCAACGAAGCAATCGAATCTAATCCGAGTAAAGCATTAGTACTCAGTGTCAGCGCTCAGCATCAGCGCGAGGGGGCAGTGGATTCAGGGATTATCGATTGTCGATCATCAACCAGACAGACTTGAATGTGGTGGCTCTGAACGTCCCAACAACGAGAGCGGAGTGGGCGTCAGGCGATGACGGTATAGTCAATAATTGTTCGACGATAAGGAAAAAAAGTTCGACCCAAAATTCGAAGCCACCGCCGTCGCGGAAGTCACGAAGGCGCCACAGTCGTCGTTCCATGAGATGTCGTTGACGAACGCCCGACCACTTGCGTTTGTCCGACTCGTCCCACAAGGACCCCGGGCTCTTGAGAATCTCTTGATAGGACCCCATTACCTCGCCCATCGACAGTGTCATGTAATTTGGAGGAATAGGAGCATAGGAATCGAAGGCGTTTATGCAGGAATACGACCTGGGGTAAGAACGTAGGCCTTTTTTCGGTTGAACCAAAGAATCGGTTCGGTTGAATGAGTTCTGTCTGCTCGGAACGTATCGAAATATGCACCGCGCACGCAAAAGATCAAACTGCTATCAAAGCAGAGATCGAATAATTGATCTCAAAGAGCGTTCTATCGACGTTCGCTAGACGGTCCGTTGAAAGAAGCAGGTGCGTTCGAGCATGGAGATGGCGGTCTCATGATCGCGCGCCAGGACCTTCCTCACCCGCTCTTCCTGTCATTCCCACTTTCCGGGATCTAAATGCTCCACTGCAGCCCATGCAGACAAAATTGCCTCGCGTTCTCGAAATAATCGTCGATGCTTCGGGCGCTCCTGAGTGCATTTTCATCGTCATCGCCATTTGTTGTTTGTTCGCCGCCAGCCTTCCATTCCGGAACTGTGAAGGGTATCGATAGCAACACGCGCATCCAGCTTCATCCTATCGCGGTTTGCTGTTCCTCGATTGACGATCACAAAGGAGAGACACGTAAAGCGCGCAGCAAATAACCCGCCAGATCCCGGTGCTGTGGAAGTAACGCCCCTCGGATCACGATGAATTCGTATAGAAAGTGGAGCAACTTCCAGAGATCTCCGAACAGTTCTGGTTTGATCCGGCGTAGATCACGAGTGACGCCGTCCGTTTCAACAGATCCGCGCGTGCGCTTGAGCCACAGTCCCTCGTCTGCGAATACGCTGCGGTTATCGCATGTAGCAACCAGGTGTCGTATACGCTTGCAAAGATCGTAGATGGCAGGATCTCTGTGTGTTGGGGTCGTCGGGCACCGAATATCACTGGGGAGGTGAGTCATTAGCCGGGTCACATCGCGGGAGGTGCCATTCGTGGAGCGGAACTCAACAATACGTCCAAGGGAGCGAAGGAGGCCAAGAGGATGGCAGGTACGCTGGAAGAGAGGGAAATGATGATGCCGTATGATGGATATGCGAAGATCTGCGCCATTCTGCCTGAGGTCCATGTCTTCATATCGCTTTACTTCAGCGGCCTTTCTCCATATGTCAAGTCACCATTTCGACGTAAAAGAGCCTGGGATAGCCATCACGAAAGACTCCATCTCGTCATCTCTGTCTGACTGTGAATAAGCCATTGGATTGAGCGAACAGTCACGACCTTTGCGTTCATCGCTCTCTTCCATGGCCAATTGCATCTGTCCTTCAGATATATTCGAGCTCACAGCCTTGAGGGATCCACCAGACTGCGCGATCCCAGTAGCTTCGCGGATGAACCTTCTGCTTCAGATACCATATCAGGCCAGAGAATGGGTTTCGAAATGGAGATTGTAGGTTTGATGGCCGGAGCAAACATACTGAACACGTAAAGAAACGCGCAACTGGTAATCGGGACGATAGTGGTGACGCCGATGGTGGTGTTTACATTGAGGAGCAAGTCACCGAGACCCAAGAAGAATAAGAAGAGGGAAACGTGGACGAGGCCTGGAACAGATTCCGCGACCACAGGTATATACCATCCCTCCGCGCCTTCATATAGATATTGGCGCAGTAGGGCACTCTTCAGAGGATTGCCGTACCGCTGAAACACATGCATATAGTCGCGTACCCATTGTTGACGAGAGTCGCGAGGTGCGCAGCGGTTATGCTAAAGACTAGGCTCATGAACCAGAAAACGTTGACTCGGACATCAGAAGGGTTTATACTGAAAAACGTAAGGTAGAGGTGGAGTGGATGAGATGGAGACCTGTGGTGCGATGGAGGAGACCTGGTTGGAGATCTGGAACGAGTAGTGCGACGTTCTGTTGCTGGTAGTAGACCATCTGCTGGGCCGGATTGGATTGAAGGTCGTGAATCTTGTCGACGAAAAAGGAAGTGAGAGCAGCGGAGAATAAACCGGCCTTGATGAAAGTGCATGAGCTCGGGGTGAAATGAGAATGGAAATATAAACACGCACGAATATGAGGACGCCGTCCTATATCGTCTTTTAGGGTTTGGATCCGGGCTTCGTCGTGGCTCGTTGCTTCCTTCACATGAAGAGACCACAAGGCGTTGGCGTTGTCATCGAAATCCCCTGATCATGCCAGTGCGAGGCATTTCGGAGGACATTGATTGAGCGGTATTATCGTCAGGAGTTCTATCGTCATGATTTCTGCCTGTAGATAATAGGGAGCTGCGCTGCGCTCACCAGGGTTGGTGAGGTATATCTTTCTGGCCTTGCGCCTGCGGCCGAGTTGACGAGCCGGCCTGAGCTTCGCTGCGGTCTGCTCCAACGAGTGCATTACTCCCAGTGACTCCCGAAGCTTCACCCTCACGTCTATATGCGTGGGTAATTATTTCATGAGTACCCTTCCCGCTAATATCTTTGTAAAGAAGGGTGAGTGGAGATTGGGGAATAGGGTTGTAATGCACACCTTCGTCCTCAGGCTGAGCCTCGAGGTCAGCACATCGAGATTTATTTCTTCATCGGGTTTTCCTAGTCATAAAAAGTTAGGCAGAATGCACATATGAAGGAAGGCTCGAGGGGAGGAGCGTCGCACAGGTGAGGGTAGTAAGGCCCCGTGTACTTCGATACCACATGTATATGTATTCCGCACATCCCGTCTCACTATTAACGGGACCCCCACTAGAGTCTCCAACACCCGCGGGGCGCGCGTTGGAGAACCCGGTTTACCGAGGACTTCGCCTCACCCAGCTTCCTTCGTGGGTCCGTAACCCATCGGAGTTGAAGGTGTATTCTCGTTCATCCCTTGTGGTCGTCTCTGAGGACCGAGATCATCAAGGGTCTTCTTGCGGCTCGCACCCTCTACGCTGCGGGTAGTCTTCCGGCGTTGGAAGCGGAAGCCCTGGGCTCCTTCCGCGCCAGTCGTTCGGGCTTAGACCCGTTCCGTCTCTTTTTCGGGACAAACGTCCTCCTTCCCCTTTCCCAGCCCCCCACCACCTCCCCGCCGACCTCGCCTTCCTTCTAGGTGCATCACGTTCAGTTATTTTTTGCGGCGTCCCCACGGGCGTCGAGAAGAAGTGGCAGAAGTCGTCATATTGGTCACGCGTGAAACGAATTACTTAACTGTACTGATGATCAAATTTGGATGACGTCATCATTTGCTTCCTTCTCTCTGAACAAGACGAACAAGAGTCGACGCTCGGGCTGACTCTGGCAATAACTCTCTCTACGAGTTGCTGTACTGCTACCTGGAGCCACATATTTGGGTGCTCTACTAGTGGAAACGAACGAACGATCCTTACCAGCTCACCAACTACCGATGTTACTCAGCTGTCACTTTAACGCTGGACCGCATGACCTGTGGACTGCGGATTCGTGACGTAGGCTGAGCAAGGTGCATTCGTAATGTGTCCACCTGTGTGCTCTTTCCTGATATATATTACCCCGCGTTTTCTCAAAACTCATTTTCTCCCATCATTCCATGGCTTCCCAGGGCGGTGACTCGGATTTACTTGAAAAACTCTACCCCGTCCCTCTGTCGACGGGCATCGCCTCGTTACCTGGTCCTACCTCTGCAAGCGCTCGGGCTCTTCTGAGCGTACTCAAGCACAACCGCCAGAATTATCATATCTTTTTCAACGAAAAAGGGTTCCACAAGTACGTCCACTTGTTACATCTACCACAAGACACTGCTAAGTCTCGTAGTCATGTCACGCATCACGTATTAGCCATCTATGGCCTTGGCGCGTCACCAGAGATCATAGAGAACGCCTATGGGGTTCACGACTATCTCAAACCTGCGTTTGAGAGCCCGGAACCCATTACAGAAACGAACTTTGCGGAGCACCTTGGTGATGCGCGGTGAGCGATTTTTGCGCGGAGCCATACTAGGTTTTCGATGACTCTGGTTCTGACTGAGACTTCAGATACTATTCCGCGTATCTGGCATACTTTTCCGAATACCTTCGCGATCATACCCCTAATGAGGCATTCGAGCGCTTCATCTTTTCCCCGTCGTTCAATTTCAACCCGGATTTGGCGGCTGCGACTGTAGAAGACGTGCAGAATGCAGGAAAAGAAGGCAAACAACACCCGCAGATGCTGAACAGGCTTATGGCAGGCCTCGTGCATCCCTTCATTCATCTCGCTTACGGATTCGAGTTCGGTATCCCAGGCCAGGTCGCGGAAGGTGAGTTAGGCTTTTCCATCTTAGGTACCGTGCTCCAAATTCTCCAATACTGAATCGCGGCAGGCCTGGCAAACACTGCTGTCCACCCCGCCCAACAGACGGAGCTCGTGCCACCCTCGTTCTTTTCCAAGCTTCCTGAGCCCGGCATCCTTTCTGGATTGTCATCTAAGCTCTCGCTTTTGCGAGTTGCTCCCGTCCACGGAGAGAAGCGGCCGACGTTCGCTTTTCTCCGTCGGATTCGTGACCACCCAAAGCTTTCACTGGACGCCCTCCGTTCGCAATTGGAGGAGCCACGGCAGTACCGGTACCAAGCTGTTGTGCCCAAGGCAGGCGACTCTGTTATTGAACTAGTGGAGCAATGGGCAAATGAATGGCTGGCGGACGCGCGGACCGATGCCGATATCGAGAAGAGACTGGAGGGCATGGTGGAAGAAGTTACGTGGGGCAACATGATTTGGTTCACCGTCGGAGGTTGGCAGGCCCGTGGCGATCAAGGTCGCACGTTCAACGCAGATTTCTTCATGTGCGTGCAGTCACATTCGCTCTTCAATCCTGCAGGTGCTAATTTAGAGCCAGGGCACATCTTGTCACGTCTGCAGTCTTCTTACTCACTCTCGTCCTCCCTTCGGACCATTCTCCTTATCCCCTTTTGCCCCTTGCGACCCGCGTGACGCTTCTCAAGGCGTACCTCGCGACTTCCGCTACGTGGTACATTTCGCGGGGAAATATACCGATCCCCATCCAGGAGTTCTACTCCGCGACCGGCGATCGGCTCACGGCCCCTCCAGCGGCTCCAGTCCCACCTGACGCCAAGCGCAAGCCCCTCACCGCCCCTGGTGGACCATGGGAGCGCATCATCGCGAACGCTGTGGCACACCCGGAGGAGCACCTGCCTAAGGCCGTACGTTCGCTCGCGGTACTATCCGCGCGTTGGGGCGGCCGCCCCGAAGGCTATTTCGCTGGCGGAGGCGAGGACGGACTGGAGGGCCGCGAAGTGCTCGATGGTACGCTCTTTGTCCGCGCTGCGAGCTTGGCGCTCGACCGACTTGGCTGGGCACACGAGTCGGGCAAGGAGCTTGGCAACTGGGATTTTGAAGGCTACACTGGCAGGCAGATCGACGATCGGGATGTGGCCGTTTAAGTTGTTTGCCTTGTACGATATGATGATGGATTGTATCATTTGTATCTACGATGTTGTTGTGGATATGTAGTATTGTGAGTGAGTTGTGCGCCATGGCCTGACGACCTCTTTCAAGTTCGGTGTTCTCATATATCGAAGCCCTCGGAACAAGCGAAATTCGAACCATACGGTGAGTAGAAGACTGTAGGCCAAATGCCGCGACCCTCACTTCGAGGTTCTCGAATTGACCAGGAGATACAGCACATTACCCGGTGGAGCGAGAATGTGTTGGAGCCTAGAGCGTTGTACATAGCATTGTCTTGGTTGGAACGGCACGTGTTCATTCCTCTCTTGGGTACGAGCTGCTGCCCACTCAGGCTTTCAAGTTTCCAACCAGTCTGAGAACCGGAGCTCTTTTCTTCCGCCGCCCACTATACTCAGAACCGTAACTCAAGGAATCAATGATGAGGTCCGTCCGACGCTCGTCGGGCCGCCCTGGAGGGCCGCCCCGGCCGCAAAAACCCCTCATTTTCAGTTTTCAGTCGGGAAGCGATTCACGCCTTCGTCCAATCTCTACGTGGCCTTTCCCATACCATTCACTGCATTTAATACCTGGAGAGACTATTTCCGTACCCCTTGTGTGGCCACTTCGTGATACAACTAAGAACGGTTGTTTCGTCGTGGCTTCCGTCAGTCTTCCGTGCCGCTCGCCCTTTTATTCTCCTTCTTTCCTTTCAGCGCCTGCGAGCACTAGATTCCAAATACGGGAAACTGGGGCGTCTTCCTGCCGCACGACTGTACTGTACTATCCGCGACTGCAGAACATTTTTCATGACTCGGAGAAGAAACATACCTCAACGTGCTGATCTTGAGGCCCAACCTGAGGACCCTAGGTGCCAGTGTGTATTACCTCTTCGCTGGCACTCTTCGCTCATCACTCTTTATAAAGAGACTAGACGGGGAGGGACTGCCAGTGGGGAGATGTGCACTCACATGTCTGGACAGGACCGTGACGCTTCGGGAACCGCTAGGGGTAATATTCCGGAAGGAGAAGCAGAGGGAGAAGCAGACCGCGAAGACCAGGCTGGCTCGACAACTCGGTCGCATGGGCTAGCCCAGAATGTGCGGCCTTCCAACTCCGGTGAGCACAGCACCTGACCCGCTGTAATACTAGACCGAATAATACATTTTAAGATCAACCCAGCAACTGCGGAACTCCCGACGACACCGCTCAACCAATGCCCCCCGAAATGCCTCGCATGATCGGGGATTTCGATGACAGTGCCAATTCTTTGTGGTCCCTTCACATGAAGGAAGCAAAGAGTCACGATGAAGCCCAAATCCAAACTATAAAAGACGATATGGGTAGTGTCCTCATATTTGTGCGCGTTATTATTCCCGTCATAATTTTATGTCTCGAGCTAACTCGGATCACCGTCATCCGCTGGCAGGCAGGCTTATTTTCTGCTGCCCTCACTTCCTTTATCACCGATAAAATTCACAGTCTTCAAGTCGATCCAGCACAGCAGATGGTCTACTACCAGCAACAGAATGTTGCTCTACTCGCTCAGATCTCTAACCAAGTTTCCTCTATCACCCCTAGGGTCTCTATCCCGTCCACACTACCTCCACCTTATCCTGATTTCAGTCCAAACTCATCTGACGTCCGGGTCAACGCGTACTGGTTTATGAGCTTAGTGTTCAGCCTTTCTGCCGCGCTCCTCGCAACCCTCGTCCAACAATGGGTACGCGACTACATGCACGTGTTTCAACGATATAGCAACCCTCTGAAGAGCGCGCGACTGCGCCAGTATCTGTACGAAGGCGCAGAGGGATGGTATATGCCAGTTGTAGCAGAGTCTGTGCCAGGCCTTGTCCATGTTTCCCTCTTCTTATTTTTCTTGGGACTCGGTGACTCGCTCCTCGCCATACACACGACTGTCGCCATCGCCACTATCGTCCCGATTACCATTTGCGGCTTACTATACGTCTTGAGCACGTTTATACCGGCCATCAAACCCCAATCTCCATTTCGAAACTCATTCTCTGGCCTGATCTGGTACTTCTTGCAGAAGGTGCATCCACGAAGCTACTTCGATCGGGCGTATGGCGGAGCGCTCAATGCTGTGAGCTCGAATATGTCAGAAGGGCAGGTTCAACTAGCGATGGAGGAGAACGACGAACGCAAGGGTCGTGACGTCCGGGCGATCCAGTGGCTGATCCATAATAGGACAGAGGACGACGAGATGGAGTCATTTGTGATGGCTATACCTGGCGCTTTTACGTCGGAATGGGGTGTCGAAGTATGGAGAAAGGTTTGCGAAATAAAGCAATGTGAAGATACGAATTCCCGGCCGAATGACCCAACAGTCAGATCACAGACCGACGTAAACCTTCAGGTGTCCGCACCGCTACATCATAGCTCCCCACTTCTCCGACGCACCTGCCATCCTCGCGACCTCCTTCGCCCCCTTGGACGTATTCTTGGGATATGTACCGTAAATGGTGCCCCTCGCGACATGACGGTGAGCCGGTCAATACCTCACCTGCCTAATGATGGTCGGGCGCCTGGTTATCCTCATGTAACTAGGGAACTTGCCATCTACGACCTCTGCAAACGTGTACGGCACCTGCTCGATACGTGCAACAATCGGCGCCTATTCGCAAGCAGAGGAATTGTGGCGTAAGCGCGCACGCGGATGCGTTGAAGCCGTGGCGTCGCTTGTGTTCTGTGCCGATCTCAAGTCGGAACTGTTTGGAGATCTCGGAAGATTGCTCGGTGAACTAGGCAAAGTTGAGAAGATCCGTGAGCTGTTAGCGGCGGAATCTGACGGATCATTCGTCACGCGCTGGACATGCCTATCCCTTATGGTCGTCGCTCAAGGGATTTCAAACAATAGTATGATAAAAAGAAATGCGCGTTTAGCTATCAATTACTTTGCAGTGTTTCGAATGGCAGACGACGGCGTACAAGAAAACATTGGCGCCGATGAAGACGCACATAAGAATGCCCGAAGGATTGACAATTATTTCGAGACCGCAAGGCAATTCTGCGTGTATGGATTGTATGAGGCATTCAAACCCCAGGAAGTAGGATGGATGGAAGAGCAGGTCAGGGATGTCCTAGCGCGCAATTACGAGGTCGGTATCTCCACGCTTGAACGCATCGCCCCTGCAGTAGTGCCTATGGAGGCAATCGATCGGGCTACCTCTTGGATCAGCCATTGGATCCAATCTATCAACCCCTAATCTGATTGTACACCTACCTGGTGTATCTTTCGATGACTCTAAGAGGGCAGAACCCATTCAGCCAACCCAATTCTTCAGTCCTTCCGTTTCCGGAGGACAAGCATTCACACCCCAGCTAATATTCCTACATCAGCGCCTTCGACTTTTGTGCTCCTAGGCTCCCAAATTACGCGACATCATCGATGGACGAGGCAATGGCGCCCACCAAGAGATCCTTGAGAGCCTGAGGACTCTGCGGGACGACCCCGATCGCAGGCGGTCAATCGTTCATCAACGACATCTCATGGAACGACAATTATGGCGCCTGCAAGATCTCCGTGATAGTGGCGGCTTCGGATTTTCGGTCGAACTTTTCTTCCTTGCGCTCGCACAGCTATTAACCATGGCATCACCACGCCGAGACGCCCATTCCACCCTTTATATCGGAACGTTCAGAGCCATGACGTCCAGCTGGAGGCAACACAAACATTCTATGGGGACGCAGCGCGTCATCCTTAACCTCGTCTGCGACGTAGCTATCCCTGGGCGTGGCATCTTTTCTGATTCCAATTACCCAGGATACATTACCAACGAGCTTCTGGTATTGCTGGGGAACATGGTAGAGGGACAGTCCGGCTCGCACATTGACGATGCAGTGAAGGATCTAGGCGCTTTTCTGCATTGGCTCGAAGACGATTTGTTTGTGGCTGAGGTAATGAGGGTTATCTCATCGCGCTCATGTTCGTAGAGAGAATGTCCGTAGAGAGAATAGCGTGAGAGTGGCCAGTACAGGTACCAAATAGAGGACTGAAGATTAAAAAGTGGGTGTCGGAACGGGCCAAGGAACGGGCCGTCCACGACGTCCGACCCGCGGTCACTGTCTAACTCGGTAATACAGTATCAGCGCCCCAGGACTCGGACCCATCCATGACACGTACGCTAACAAGTCCAGGCGCTTGCTTCTGGTTTTTGCGAACACTCTCGCGTCTCCCGAAAACACAGGGGCATTGCTTCCCGCTGTTGACAACTTTTTAATCGTTTCATAGGGGGCGCTTTTTCGCGCGTTCCCGAATGACAGGGGTTTGGTTTACTTGTTCGTTCAAAAGCGCGGTAATTTTTCGTTTCCACTTTGCTTTTCTTGCTCTGCAACAGTGTACCGCGTCCACTTTGTTCTCTGAATAGGGCTTACCTCTCGACGAATCACTTACTTAAAGGCCTACGACACGAGCGGGAAAAACAACGTTGTAATTGTGGGAGTTTGCCTTTGCTGCCTTCTTCTCGTCCCCTGTCCGGCTATCTCCTCTTTGCCCGCAAACGACGAAATCGTGAGTCAAAATTTTCAGCTTGCCATACGCTTCTCACTTACTTCATAGGATATTTCTCGACGTCTAAGAGCCAATGGGGCGAGTACGAGAGGAGTGAGAGTACCACTGTACGTAAGGTGACTTCCTTCCATTCCCTTCTTTTCTAACTATATAATAGAAATCGTCTCTCGGTCCTTTTCCTTTGAAAGTAGAAATAAATGATGCATGCGCGAGGCGAACAAGAATCTGCGAAGTGGCTTACAGAACTGGGTAAAGGTTCGTTGAACGACAAAAACAACAACGTCATCCTCCCTCAATCTTTACGATGCTCCACTAACGATGTCGGCGATCTCGTCGACCACGTATATCCTTCTATCCACACCTCGCATCAGGACGATTACTTTAAACAACGTTGTATTCTTGCGCCGCGCGACCGCGAGGTACATGAAGTTAACAAGATCGTGTTGGAACGATTTCCAGGACCCCTGTGTGAATTATGGTCGGTGAACGAGGCATTCGAACCGCGAACTGAGATACCTGACGAAATAATCGAAGTCCTTCTCAGTATCTCTCCTCCCGGTTTCCCCTCGCCTGTTTATCGCTCAAAGTGGGATGCCCCGTTGTTTTTCTCCAAGATGTATCAGAGGCGTGTAAAGGCAGCAGAGGAATCGTTACCAAGGCCGGTATACGGATCATAGAAGTTCGCTTGCTTTCAGGACAAGTGGTGCTAGTCCCGAGAATTCCACACGAGACAGAGGCGGACTTGCCCTTCCGTCTTTGTCGCCGTCAATTTCCCGTGGCTCTCGCATTCGCGATGACAATCGACAAAGCACAAGGACAAGTGTTTTCCACAGTCGGGATCTATTTGCGATCCCCATGTTTCGCTCACGGTCAGCTGTACCTCGCTCTGTCCAGACTCGGAGCAAGCAATCCCGCAGGAATCAAATGCATTGTGGGCACCAGTGAGGGAGAGTGTAAAACCAAAAACGTAGTCTATTGCGAAGTCGTCGAGGCCATTGTCTCAGGCTTCTCCGTATGTGATTTCACTTCCTGTCCACCAGTCATAGTTCACGTATAATATAGCACACACGCTTTCTCGGAGTGACTACTGTAATGCTCAACTTCCTCTTCAGTCAGTCCACCTCTCCCATAACGTGCTTGACGTCGTGAGGCTGCACGAGTCCGGGTTTGAACAAGTTTTGTGAAACACCTTCCCTCCGTCTTAGGCCGCGTAAAACCGACCAACAATTTACTATTACATTTCATATTTCGTTATCGGCCTCAGTAAAATAGTATCGTGTGTATGTGTGTATGTATACGCTGCTGTTTCTACAGACTTCGGCTTCCTTCAATTTACTTCACCTCTGTATAACACATTCGCACCTACGCACTGGTTTCGGAGAGAACAGAATCCGCGCACAAGGAATAACTACAATGTGTCCAACTTTCGCTAGTGGCTATCGCGAGAACTTGGGGGAATTCTAGCAGGCGTTATGATGACAAATGATAAATGTGATGCTGTAGACGCTCAAGAAGTCGCACCCGCCAGCCCGAGTCTCAATCGGGCAATCGGCGCACACTGAAGGTGCCGCTTCTGGGCAAGTCACGTTCCTGTCCGCAATTCTAGGCGTTCGTACTTGTGCACGCCAACCTCAGCAATGATTCAAAATATGTAAGATATCGGTCAGAGGTGAAGCTAGCGTGAAGAGCGTTTCGTATAACTTCAACTGTGGTCAAAAGTCAAAGATCGTAATGAGAGACAGGATATGGAAATGACGGCAAACACAATGCAGAATAGGGTAACGTGGGGTAACTGAGGAGGCCAGGAAAGACCAATATAAGGATGGTACCAGGTAAAATTTTGGATATCACGTAGACAAGCATGAGACGTAGTAGAGTAAAGGGTAAGGAGCAAGTCCGTTTATTCCTCATCTACCGGAACTTCCTCTTCATATTCGACTTCTTCCTCAGCGCTGCAAAGTACAGTGAGCGAATGCACAGATAACGATGAGACCACTGGGACTTACGTCGCGTCCTGGTACTGCTGATACTCGGCAACCAGATCCTGCATGTTCGACTCGGCTTCCGTGAACTATTGAAAACGGTCACGTCAGATTAACAAAGAAAAAAGTACGCATAAAGTCACGTACCTCCATCTCATCCATACCCTCCTGGGTATACCAATGCAAGAAGGCTTTCCTCTTGAACATAGCAGTGAATTGCTCGCTGACACGGCGGAACAACTCTTGGATAGCGGTTGAGTTGCCAAGGAATGTGACGGCCATCTTGAGGCCACGCGGCGGGATGTCACACTGAGCCGTGAGCACATTGTTCGGAATCCACTCCACGAAGTACGCGGAGTTCTTGTTTTGGACATTCTGCATCTGCTCCTCGACTTCTTTCATCGACACCTTGCCACGGAAGACAGCAGCCACTGTCAAGTAGCGGCCATGGCGGGGATCGCAAGCAGCCATCATGTTCTTCGCGTCAAACATTTGCTGAGTGAGCTCGGGAACTGTGACAGCACGGTACTGTTGGCTGCCCCGTGCGGTGAGTGGCGCGAAGCCAGTCAGGAAGAAGTGCAGACGGGGGAAGGGCACTAAGCGGGTACTGAGTGAATAGATCATCAACTGAGGAAAAGTGAGGACGAACCCATGTTGACGGCGAGTTTCCGGAGGTCAGAGTTAAGTTGACCAGGGAAGCGCAAACATGTCGTGATGCCAGACATGACAACAGAGACGAGGTGGTTGAGATCACCGTAGGTGGGGGTAGCGAGTTTCAATGTGCGGAAGTGGATGTCGTAAAGGGCCTCATTATCGATACAGAAAGTCTCATCAGAATTCTCAACCAACTGGTGAACTGAAAGGGTGGCGTTATAAGGCTGTCAACAACGCGTGAGTGAGTGAGTTTCTATGAAGGGGCAAACAATACACACCTCGACAACTGTGTCGGACACCTTGGGACTAGGGACGACGGAGTACGTGCACATCATCCGATCGGGATACTCCTCACGAATTTTCGAAATGAGAAGAGTACCCATACCGGCACCAGTACCACCACCAAGAGAGTGGGTGATTTGGAAACCTTGAAAGATAGCACGATTAATGATGGTGCGAACCACGTGATTTACCGTGACAACAGTCACGGTTAGCGACAAAAGCTTACCCTGTAGAGCATCCGTACCCTCAGCCTCCTTCCGAACAACGTCAAGGACGGCGTCGACGAGTTCAGCACCCTCCGTATAATCTAAAGGACAGTTTAATCAGTATGAGACCACGAAAAAAAAAAAATGGCGCATAGACGCGTCAGAAAACGTGTCCATAAATGGACAAGCTTCGCGAAAAAAAAAAGCGTTGGTCACTTACGTCCTTTCGCCCAGTTATTACCCGCTCCGCTTTGGCCGAAAACAAAGTTATCCGGGCGGAAAAGGCCACCAAGAGGGCCCGAGCGAATAGCATCCATGGTTCCGGGCTCGAGATCAACTAAGATCGCGCGGGGGACATATTTGTTCGCGCCGATCTCGTTGTAGTAGACGGAGATCCGCTCGAGCTGGAGGTCGTTGTTGCCTTTGTAGAGGCCGTCGCGCTCAATGCCATGCTCGTCCGAGACGACTTCCCAAAATTTGACACCTGGCAGAGGATGAGAAGGCGAAGGGGCGGCGGTAGAGGGGGCGTACCGATCTGGTTACCGCACTAGAAGGGCACATCGTCCTCAGTTCCACAGAGCACTCTATAAAAATAAATCACAAACGCACTTGGCCAGTCTGAAGGTGAACGATTTCACGCATTCTGGAGGGTGAGCAGTCAGTAAGTGTGGCGGCGATCAAGAGAGACACGGTATCGAGGGACGCGTATAACCCGTGGATAACGCGGAGACCAGGTCGCGTG
Source organism: Lactarius indigo (assembly GCA_025766275.1). Lineage (NCBI taxonomy): Eukaryota > Fungi > Basidiomycota > Agaricomycetes > Russulales > Russulaceae > Lactarius > Lactarius indigo. The sequence goes on along the minus strand of JAFKAC010000010.1, from coordinate 1,997,163 downwards.
AGGAGGATAGAGAGACACACGAGACTTACTTGACGAGATGGGAAGAGAACGGGTAAGGGGATAGACGGAAGAGGTAGAGGGAGGAGGTTAAAGGTAAAGGGTATCGACAAAAACGAGGCAAACATGTTCGGGTTTAGGGCTATTTTGGGCGGAGTTCAAATCCCACGCGTGGCTCTAGCCACACCCCCGTCTCCCTCAAGTCGCGTGCGCTTTGACGTTTCCGTTACTGTATAATATAGACGCCACTATTCGAGCTTATATGTCATTGCCGGTCTGCCATTCGTTGACCTAGAACAGTACGTCTAATGACACGGGGAGATGAGGCCTCCTCAAACCTCGGGTAGCGGAGTTTGGGGGTTTAATTGAAGCCTGAAAATGTTGCTGCGATCGAGGATCGAGGGTGGTCGTGTGTCAGACTCACGAGTCCATCGATGTCCGTCCTCGACTGCAGTATAAGAACGTACAATACTGGGAGGAAGTGATGACACAATGAATGGAACCGCGATTGTGTGTCTGGAACATGGAATCGTGTGAACCGTTCTCCTATCCAGTACGTTCAGTTTTTGTAGAGGAGCACAAAGCAGCACTGTATAAGTAGAAAGTCCTTCGCACAACAGAGTGAAATACAGCTCAAGTATAATCAAGATCCGTGCCACCACGCCACCGTCTCTACACTCACTCGGTCTATCGCTGCCACTACGTCCCCCGTGAAGTGTCGCCCCCAAGACTGTCCTCGTGCCGGTGTCGCGGGCCCTTCCCGATCAGAGTCATCATCGTCTCATCCCTGACTGTCTGCGTCGACGTTTCTCCAGCGTACGCAATCGCCGAATCGTCGACCACGATCGCGCCCGTGCGCCTGTCGAGGCGGAACCGGAGCGGCGCGAGGGCGCGCGAGAACGTCGGCGTGTTGTCATACGGCATTAGCAGCTCCCCGAAGCCCGAATGCGACGTGAGCGCGACGGCAGACCCGATGGAACCTGGAGGGTGCGCGAGGTAGATGTCGCGCCGCTCGCGGAAGTGCCAGAAGTGAAGGAAGAAGACGACGGCGGCTGTCATCAGGCAGATCGTGGCGAGGGCATGTGCCGCAACGGGTCTGCGATTGCAAAAGTTGACAGATAGGCCACGTAAGAACGAAGAAGGGAACGTACTCGACGTAGAGGCGCGGCACGAGTTGTGTGAGTACTGAATTTACGGTCTTATTTGTCGGCAAAAAGTAGTTTGACTTGGTCGCGAGGGAGAGATGCCGGGTCTATGACAGCGGTTGAAATCATGTGCGGAATAGGCAGGTAAAGCAACGCACATAGATTTGCGTCGTGTAATCTACGAAGATCTTTGGGTCCTGGAAAACAGAATTTGGGCCTCCAGGTGCTTGCTGCGCTTGGCGGAAGATAGCATTTGGTATGCCAGACCGTATCGAATTCGCCCGCGATTGTATATTGATGTTGGTGGAACTGTTGAAGATGAGTCTGTACAAGCGAGCCCCAAAATTAGACGAAGTCTGAAGAAAATATCCGAGAGATATACCCGTTGTATGGAATGCCGCTCAGCGGAGGACCTGAGACATTGTTTGCCGCAGGGTAATTATCGATCACCGTAACATTCGTCAACGAGCCGTTGTTCAGCGATGCGAAGGCGGTCACGTCAAAAAGCTGTATGTGTGGTGTGCAAAAAACGGCGGCAGAGCCACTTGGATTTTGTTGCCAGAACCAAAAGAGAACCTAAATGGGATGAGTAACGGCTAAGAACGAGGGAACGAAGAGCGCACGGGTTGGTAAGTAGGGTCCGTGGTATTGGCACCGCAATTGGGCACATTCGTCACTCCGTATTGTTGATCTGCATCGGTCGGGTTGAAAGTCGCGTTCACCGTGCAGCCGTCAGCAGAGGTCGCAGAAACCGTCCAGTTGGTCGCAATGGATGAATTGACAGAAATTTGATTCGGAATCTTACAGTTCGTGGCGGTTTGGATGCCGGTCGTGTTGATGGACATGGAGCCATTCAAATAGGTATCAGTAGGAAACTACGCTCGTAATTATTTGACGAAGATCAAAGATTAGCTTGTGATATGTGTACATACCACAAACTCGGCAGTCGCCCAACCGCCTTGTACGAAGGAAGGGTCACCGAGACCATTGAAGACTACATTATTGAGTGTTTAGCAATGAAGAGAAAGTCAGTTTGGTGCTCATCGCGCACCTGCAGCTTCCGCGAACTTGTGGAGATAGTATGTCAGGAAATGAGAACGAGGGTAACGGCGGGCAGCGTTCACTCACCCCAGCAGATGCCGCAAATGCAGTCAAATCGTTAATGTCCGGGGAGAGCCCAATAGCTCTGATGCTTTGAGCGGTAGACGCTGCGCGCTCATATGAAACCCTGCGACGGGCGCACAAATAATGATAATCAATTACCTGACTCATTTGGGAGTTGCCGAACGGAGAATATAGACCCGGCGAGGGGTTGGAATAGTAGCGTGCCCAGCGCCGTGAATCCAGACACGAGGACGAATTGGTGTTTGAACCTTAGTGCGTTGTATGTAATGAACGGCCGGCTGGGTTGAGGGGTCGGTGAGTGAGATTAGGTATTTCTGGTCTAGTGATATTTACCTATCCGCGATCTATACGGATGATTAAGCAGCCGGGAGAACAGAGACGAAGAGGATAGACGTACATAGTCGACAAGAAGGGTCTCATCTGCGGAAGCGTTCCCGCGCGACAGGAGAAGGTATGGCTGCGGTTATTGTGAGACGAGCATTGCGACGAGCACGTTGGGCTACTAACGCACATTCCACATTCGGATGGCCCAATCGAAGCCATGGACCATGAACGCAAGAGGGGCGAAAATGAGAGAGGGTAAGAATGACTTTGAGCCCAGGAGTGGTCAACCGAACCGGACAGTGGGTGGGGTGAGGGAACGCTACGCACGGTCAAAAATTGCGTTGAAGCAAAGGAGAACACATTTTTTTGTGGTACGCTGAAGCCTACATGATGGGTAGGGTTCGGTCAGCATAACGCCAGATCCCAAGATGACCCGCTACGCACCATCGTTCCTATTTGAGATCCCCAGTGCGACCTCCAAAGCAACTCCAAAGATTGCGAGTACCGCACAACCCAGAACTACGACCCAAAAGCGCAGGGGAACAGGTTCCTACGCAAAGACGAGATGAGTTAGTGTTCGTTATCCTACTGAACTGAGACGATGACGCACGTATGTCGGGTGTCGCTTCGAGACTGTCCCCGGGGTAGGAATGAGGCCAACAGAGCTGCGGAAGCTAGGGCGGGAGGGTCCAGGTGTACCAATGTCGCTCATGAAAGGTGAACTGGGAGCTGGCGACCTGACATTGTCCAGTTGCTTCGGTTTCATGCTTGGGTCGTCGTGGTATGGTTCGTGGTCACCCACGCTGCCTCGAGGACTTTGAAAGGGATCCTTGTATGGACTGGACATGTTGCGGCCTGATGGTTGTTAAGTGAAACGAAGGGGGAGGGTAACTTGTGAGTGTGGCGAGGGTCAAGCGCAGGTCACTGCATCGAACCCATCACCCGTTTGTGGCAACAAGGCCTGGACAGCCAGCACAGCGCTCAGCTTCCGGAATCGGAGGCCCGAACACCGATCCCTGAACGTCGATATACAATAAAGCAATGTCACAGTATGGGGACACGCCTCCGTCCAAACTCTGTAGTCTACTGACCATGTATTTTCATTTCCGGTCAAATGGCGCAAGGTTCTCATGTCCCGGAAACTACCAGTTGCTCCATACTTCTAAACACCCTCGAGCCCATGTGATCACAATCAACGCGGTCTTCTCGGCTAAGGTCAACCTCGCTGGCAAGCTCACCCATTGTGATTTTATTGATAATATCCTTCTGATCACAACACAGCTGTCCATCAGCCGCAGCAGCACTGCAGCCATACAGACATGACACCATATGGCGTCTGGATGGACATTCAGGCCAGACAGACACTATTCTCAAGACTCAGCCGCCTTGGTCAGGTATAGCAACCAAGTCCTGCCTGTCATGACGATGACCGTAAACGAAAGCTCGGCTTTGCCTTTAGTTGAGCATGGCATGCCAGCGCGCTGACGACCCACCCGGCGAGCACATACGGGCATGCAGCATCTAGCTTTGCGTTGCGTAAGTTAAGTTGAGTGGCAAATACGTCTATGAGCCAGTACAGTCCTCAGGAGCCCCGAAGAGACCGGGTTTTACGCTTATACAACAACTGATTGGTGCTTTCGCGGCTGCCGTAAAAGGGTGTCATCACGAAAGGTGTTGGAGGGTATGGTGAACTGGACTAGTGAGAGCACCCTTCTCTTTGGCTATCGGGCATTGATGTAGATGGGCTCATCGGCTTGTGGAGGTGTTGGCATTCGCCCTATCGATGGCACCTAAATGACAGACACAAACAAAGGCCTTACAACGATCTGCATGAGGAACTGCTCCGACGACGCTGACTTCTGTACCATCTCACTGAGGAATCACGCCCCATACAAGCATTGGCGATTCCCCCCGTCCTGAGGTCGCTTCGCACGACAAACACCAAGGGTAGCGGCTTCTTGAGCAACCAGTTCACGACCAACCTGGTGCCCTAGTTCGTCGAGTAGATACAGCACGTGATTGACCTGATCGTCAGGACTGTTTATATTACGTTCGTGAGCTCGTCATGTCTATTTACCTAGATTGAATCTATATGTACGCGTGTAGACCCCCTTTCGCCCTACTGATGATGGCTCTCAATACACTCTCGCTAGTCTGGATCTAAGAAAAGAAAAAAAAAAAAAAAGCACTCGCTAGTCATTGCAATAGGTGGAAGCTTTAGTTGTAAGAAGCCTCGAGGCAGGTCTTCATGGATAACTATCGTAGTTCGACACGGAAGCACCATGTGGTGAGCTCTTGATGGAACTATCAGCTCCTGGCTTGATGACGGTCTTCTTCGTCAACTATAGAGAAATGGGCATAAGCATTTAAGTAAGCGGAGATAGATGAGAGATTACAGTGATATAGATAGCCGAGCTCACGATCATCAATGTCCCAATGATCGAGAGAGTTGAAGGCACGGTATGAAAAATGGTAAACTCGAACATCAGAGCGAAAATAATCTGTGGCAAAGATCACAGGTGAGGCACTTTAGAAAAGGTGAGCACAGAGGGACGTACCGAGGTATAAACTGCGAGAGAACCGCGGGCTGCTGTTTCGCGTTGGAGTCCCATCGCCAAAAACGTCTTCGTAGGTTGTGAATGAGCCAACTACATAGCGAAAGTGCTGGTTCTAGACGGCGCACCTGTCCCAAAATGCCAAGTATGGCGTTAAGAAATAGCATAGCCAGCCCCAGGTTGCGCTTAGGTATGACTAGAGGAACCTTGAATAACATTATGCTGTAATGCGTGTCGATAGGTTCCTTTGTAGGACTTCGATAGGGCGTACCTTAAGGTAGATATTAACAAACTTTGCGAAGAAAAGGCGACAACCGGGTGGGTAATGTGTGCTCGTTCTCTGATCGCACGGAGGGTCAAATCTGCAATGAAAAGTCAAGGAAATGTAGTACGTGGATACGCGGCGAAAACAAGGCTCACAGCTACCGGCTATCCCGAGAATGCCGAATAGAGCCGCACTATACAATAACATGAGACGAATTTCTGGGAACGAGACGAGATTTCTCTGACGTGATGGATAGCATTCTTTGAGTTGGTGTGACTTCAGATGGACCCGCAAACGCCTGTGGACCGAAGAGGGATTGCGGCCGGGAGATTAATACGACTCCGACAAAACTGCACACTATCATCTGGTAAATAGCCATCGTAGCGAGTGTGGCCTAAAAGTGCTTACACCCAGCAAGTATTTCCCCGATTGGGAGGTGCTCATTGAGAAAGACGGCTCCAGAGACGCCCGTGAGGACCGGCGCGACGAAAGTCAACACTGTCGCGTCGGACAACGACAAGTATTGTAGAGAGAAATAGACCCCGAAAACAGCTGATGATCTATGGAGACACCAAAGAATGTCAGTAAAACCGCATGCGTACTTGCAGGATACGCACCCTGAGAGACCACGTATCGCCAACAAGACCCGGATACCCTTTGGACCGAACAACGGGTCTGGAATACCCTTCCAGTACCTGATGATAATTAGCGGCAGCCTCTAGAGACGACGGATGACAGATGCACATGTAGACGAGCGAAAAGAAGGTAGTGATCGTCTAGATGTTCATCAGTTTTCGATGTCGTGCAACGAAATGTTGGGATTCGTACCGTTCGAACCAGTATTATCTATGGACCTCAGAATTAGCCCAGGCAAGAATATCCGTTCTGGGCACGTCACACACCTCGAGAATTGGCACGGGTTCGTCAGAACTATTGAGCCACTTGACTGACATGTTCATCGCAGAAAAGAAGAACTGGGAAGCCACGACCAAGAACAGTCCCAAATTGTCATCGAGAAACGATGATCGTGCAGATCTCCACCGCTCTGAGATGGTTCGTCGTGGCGCGCGCTCGGGTTGTAACAGTGGCGACGTTTCCTCCGGGATGGCTGCGCCATCTGGAGGCAACTCGAATCCAGACGACAACGACGCACACTGGGTCGCTGAAGGGTAAAAGGAGCTCTCTGTAGTCATGATGGAGGGGGATAGGAAGTCGCTGGAAGCTGATTAAGGGCGCATGATTGGGATCATATACGGTAGTACAATAGTACCATGCCAGCTGTCAGTACTAGGTGACACTGGCAATGGTGGCTGGACTAGTCATGCGAGTTTACCAAACACGAACTGAGCAGCCAAATATTAATTTTGAATCGATAGCGGATATTGACAGCGAGCACTAGTTCTGGACTTTCTATCTGCACTTCAGAAATCCAGAAGCTTCAGAGGCCGATTCCAGAGTAGCAAAGGTATAAACGAGGCTTCGGCTTACGTGAGAGCATTAATCATGCCGTACAAGGATTGTTCGGGTCCGGTCTCCGGAGTCTCCGGCTCCGAGGAGACGCACCAAATCATGATGGAGTCCAGTCCAGATCGCCACGGCCAAGGTCCACTGTAAAAACACCATCTCTTAATTTCTGGAGCTTCGACAAAGTATCGTAGCTAGCTACGAATGGGCATAGTCCTCGCATTACAAGCGCGGCTGCTGGAGCGCTGACTTGGACGCGCTGACGGAAGACTTTCTATTTCCGGAGCTAGCACGGTGCGCCGTGCGCGCCGTGTGGCGCAATCGCCTCCGGCTAACCGCAAGCGGCTCATGGATAAGTTCGGGGGCCAGGACACGTTCCATTCTGACGGCGTTCCCTCGAGTGGCTCTTCCTCCTCTCGCATGAGATGTTCAACTCGAGGCACGGTCTGTTCGAGTGTTTGCTGCAAGATGACTACATACTACGGATCAACCCGGAGTTCCCGCACACGACGAAAACCACTGATCCATAGATGTGTAACGCTGGTACCCGTAACACCTCTTGGCTGTGCAATATCACTTTCGCTATACAGACCATCTATACACCTTTTACTCTCAAGATCCGTATCCGTTCCTCAGCTTGGACATGAGCTGTTTCCTTTTTTTTTCTTTTTTCGCTTCCTCGATATACGAAGAAGTTCCGACATCGAGACCTTGTAAAAAACATGGACAAACGGTATTGGAATGAGATACTTTGAGGATCGGGTATCTCATAGTGTGCGTCGACTCCACTGTCGAGCCACTTCAATGCATTCATATGGTGTGGATCCATGAACTGACGGTTAAATCTATAACAATGGAAAGATACGAGGTACCCATGTGAGACCAACGAAGGGGAAGCAAACCCCTGATGCTAATTAAACGACAAAAATTACACTGGCATCCATTCTGGCCGCCCAGATGCTGCAGATCCGACGCAATCGCCGCTACCCGATCTTATCCCCTTCAGTTGGTCGTGGCAGTGGTGAAAGGGGTAGTGGCGAAGCCAACGCGGTTGTTGGTAGTATCAAAGACGGAATAGAATCGTTCAAGGAAAGTATAGCCGTTGATGAAGTCGAGGCCCGATCCGGTGCGGGAGCCAATGTCGTTGACGACTAGGTATATGCTGCCCGAAGTGCCGCCAATGAACGTATTGAGTGAGCGTGGCCAGATCTGCGCGTTTGCGGTGAACTCGAATGACGTGCCTCCGGCTGTGAAGAAAAGCGACTGAAGGTTGCTGAACTGAGTCGAGGTGATCTTGAGTAGGCCCGTGGAGGCATCAAGGACAGCACCAGTCGCGGATTTGTATCGGCTGAACGCGTCTGTGAATGACATTGGTTTGTGCGGTTAAGAGAAACGGGTTGCTTACCGGTGGCAATAAGGATGAGGGTTGTTCCAGAGTCGACAATACCGGCAGTGGTCGATAGTATGGTCGTAGAAGCACCGTACCGGATAGACTCGTTGATACCCCAGAATTCACTGGCAGGGAAAGTCGTCGTACCTGGGCTATCGAGTTCCGTGTAAACGTAGGCGTCTTTGTGTTAGAGCTCAGTAATCACGCGTGCTTACGCGAAGGTAATTGTTCCAGTGAACCTAGTGGGGTCAGTGCCACCGAAGGTCAACTCGCCATTTGTGAATGATGTATTAGTTGTGGGCTCAAAGGACACGGCAACGAGGTGAGAAACGATAGTTCCTATGGAGAAGAGGTTGTCCGTGATTGTAGGGATGGCGGTATTTGTGTCTGGCGACAAGGTACCAATTGTTAAATCGACAGGGCCAAGCCTATGGAGTAATGCATCGGCGCAAATTCACAGCGTTTGACCTCACACGCACCCCAGGACACCATCTACGTCGTCTGAGCCAGGTGGTCCAACACCTATCGACTGGCGTTGAACGACGAGTGTAGGGTTGAGCGTCACGGTATCTACGAACTCCTGGCCTGAAGAAGGGGGAAAGAATTTAGCGGAGATGACGTTCCGGGAGAAGCTCACCGCAGGACCCAGATCCGCATGACACACACTGGAAAATAGGCATCAGCTGAGGGTGGGTGACAGATTCGAAGAAGGAGCGATACTCACAACGTTGTCGAATGTAGACATACTGCTGCTAGTCCGAACATAGGCCTTTCCACCTCCTATCCAAAGATTCCCGCATCCTGTGTCGATGAGGAGATTGTCTAAAAGCGGATGTGGGAATCCGTGTCAAGCATGAACGAGCGTCACTCACAGAAGGTGGGGGGGACACCAATGCCGATGCTGGCTGTGTAAACGATTCCGGTGTTAGTGGTACCGACGATACCGGGGCCACTTCTCTTGGCTTTGCTGACAGCGAACATGTTTCTCGCACGAGCCTGATCCTTTCGGACGAGGTCATGGGCGCCGGTGATGTTGAGCCGTCTGGCGATGGGCAATGAAACCGATGCTTTGCGAACAACGATAGGGTCTGCCGCAACGCCAATGACAAGCAAGAGGATAGCCGTGATTGGTGCAGTTGGGAACATGGCTTGAGTTGGAACAAGATAATTCAATTGAGGATGCAACAGTGAATCACGACTGAATCACAGCGAAATGTTGCGGGGATGTCGATAGGCTTTTAAAGTCTGGAAGGTCTAAAATTAGTTCTTGGACGGGTCCTATAGCTTTTTCATGAGACACCGTGGGACGATTTTCGAAGCAATTGCGAGGGGTGGATTTGTGACCATGCGGATACGTTCGTAACTTGGGGAATACGTGAGTATACTGAGCGAGGAACATTCCCACACTTTACGTGAGGCCGCTTCAAACTATCCGACGATCACATAAATGAAGCAAGAAATCGGAGACGGGGTAGCTACTGGTCGTGAGAGCAGAAGGTCGTCGCAGTCTTGGACACGGAATGTATGTGGGGTGTCGCCCCTTGTGCTCGGAGTTGGTGACAACACCAGAATTTTATGTTTTATTATTTTACCGTCGTTCGTGCTGAGGCCCGGGCCAGTCCTCCAGTCCAGGGACAAGCCGAAAAAGTGGGGGCTAGGATATCACCAAAATTCAGTGGTGCACTGGTGGTCCCAGGGCCGGTGAAACAAATCCTTCCATCCTCCAAGATACTTGTTCTGTGGGTTATAAGAAATGCTGTTCATGCGCCTGATAACATCTTCGATTCTTCATACTGGATGTCCCACTGTCGAACCAACTAAAAACAGAGGGCTAGGAGGTCGTTTGGTTTCAGTGTTGCTCCAAGAACCGATGAAAGGAATCCCCCATTACCATTTCCACCAGATGCTAGGTCGGTGAGCTATAAGAAATGCTGCCGTTCGTCCACTTGCTTTGAATGATGGCAAATAGCAGTAGGCCCGAATTCGAGAGGTCAGCGCCTAGGGTCCGAGTCGGGGGGTCAACAGGAATTCAGACGAGTCAAGGTCCACAAAAGGCAAGCCCGTTTTCTATCAGTAGCCGCAGGCACGGCACAAAAGGTAGTTCACGTCCAAGTAACTCTCGGATCTGATCTACTGTGAGCCTGAGAAAGGGTGGGCGTGGGAAGCCGGGCCGTTGTGGAAGTGGCGATATCAATCAAGCGCCCAGCAGGTCCGCCCCTCGAGGCAACAAAATCAACAGATCCTTGCGAGCGTGCTCGGGATCATGATAGGGCCACACCGCAATGCAAGCGCAAATTCCATGAGAGTACTGTGAGATCGAAAAATTAACCCGACCAGGGCTTCCTTGGAACCGCATCAGAGAAGTTCTCAAAGATCTTAACCTTAATCAAGGCAGAAACAGTCCCATCCAAGGTCCCATCCCACACGTCTTTTTTTTTTTTTTTGCAATCCCCCCTGTAAGGATCTTTCCAGTTTTGGTCATCCAGAACCTTGAAAGCTTGAACTTCGGCCTGGACCCAACGACTAAATTGTAATTACACAGAAACATCACGTTCTCACTTACATCAGAAGGTCATCCGCTTCCCTGATAACTCGATCTGTGTGCATCCTCCTCTTCGTCGGCACCAGCAACACATTACCAAACTACACCTACAGGTCTTAGCTGTCAACAATGTCATACAGTCGCAATGGCAGTCTAGCACCTACTATACAGCCCGAGTACCGGATTTTCAACTGTCTCATTCCATCTCTTCCTTCCACCACACAGTCCCCAGGCCCCCTCTCAGCGCAGCCCGTACCCGTACTACTCTTCCTGGCTGCCCCGTCCTCTTCTCCTGCGCCACACCACCTGCATAGCCTGTGCCGCTCGCAGAGCCTCTCCCACTTGCCTGGGAGCTCCGATATGACCCAGACGACTCACGTACTACATACAGTACGTCAACTACACTACATTCAGTGCTACTACTAAGACCCGCCCATCCCACAATCTGTCGACCCCTATCTCGCTCCTCACACCCTCTTCCCCACCTGTGCCGCTGAGGAGATGCTATCTCACAACATACCCAACGCAAACGGTACCTTCACCGACATGCACTTTAACCTCTGCTTCTGCGGCGAAGATGATGGCGCACTCAAATTGCGCTGCGATAGGTCTGCTTCCATCGGTTGGGGAGCATGCGTGACTCGACGCTGCATATTTGATTTGTATAACAAACGGCGCGCGGCCAATTTTGGGCGTGACTGCTAGCGGAATACCATCTATTTCAAGGGATAGGAGAGTCTTCGGTTGGAGGGCTTCTGCAGGAGGCTTGTGGTCGCATTTGAGGACGAGCATGCGCTCAACTATGGCGGCGTCTCCCGAGAAGGCTCTTCCTCCTCTCGCATGAGATGTCCAATCCAAGCTACGGCCTGTCCGAGTATCCAACGCATGATAACTATATACTGTACTATTGGTTAACCCAGAGCTCCCGTCAACGACAACTACTAACCCATATTTGTGAAATGCTGGTGCTCGTAACGCCTCGTGGCTGTGTATCGCCATAAGATCATCCATAGCGTTGTCGCCCCTCTCACACTCAAGATCCGCGCCCCCGATATACGAGGAAGTTCCGACGTCGAAGTACAACATGCAGGCGAACGATAATGGTATGAGAATCGACTCTCCAAGTCATCGTTCATCCGAATTCTAGGCTGTTGGACCTTCGGAAGAAGGTACCGCCATCAGAACTGTTGACCAAGGCATTGAAGGGGGGGATGTAACATGTAAGGTGTCTGATTTATACCAAAGGAAAGACACGAGGTATGCATGGGAGACCAAAGAGAGGGAAGCAATCTACTGATAGAACAACAAAAAATTACACTTCGGTATCCATTCTGGCCGTCCAGATGCCGCAGATCTAACGTAATGGCCGCCGCCCAATTTTATCTCCTTCAATTGGTTGTGGCCGTGGTGAACGGGGTATTGGCGAAGCCGACGCGGTTGTTGGTAGTATCGAAGACGGCATAGAATCGCTCAAGGAAAGTGTAGCCGTTGATGAAGTCAAGGCCCGATCCTGTGGGAGAGCCGATGTCGTTGACGATTAGGTAGATGCTGCCGGCAGTGCCGCCGATAAACGTATTGAGTGAGCGTGGCCAGATCTGCGCGTTCGCGGTAAATTCGAGTGACTTGCCCCCGGACGTGAAGAAAAGCGACTGAAGGTTGCTGAACTGAGTCGAGGTGATCTTGAGTAGGCCCGTGGAGGCGTCAAGGACGCCACCAGTCGCGGATTTGTAGCGGTTGAACGCGTCTGCGTGAGTGTCATTAGTTTCCTCACACCGTGGAGTTAAGAGCAATGGGCACTTACCAGTGGCGATGAGGACGAGGGTAGTTCCAGAGTCGATAATTCCAGCAGTGGTCGATAGGATGGTGGTAGAAGCACCGTACCGGATGGAACCATTGATACCCCAGAATTCACTGGCGGGAAAAGTCGTCGTACAGGGGCTACCGAGTTTCGCATAAGCGTGGACATGCTAGGGTAAGAGCTCGGTGACCATGCGTGCTCACATGAACGTGATTGTTCCAGTGAACTTAGTGGCGTCGGTGCCGCCGAAGGTCAACTCGCCATTCGTGACCGATGCATTGGTCGTTGGCTCAAAAGACACTGAAACAAGGTCGGCAGGGATAATCCCTTGGGAGAAGAGGCTGTCCGGGATTATGGTCAAGGTGCCAGTTGTCAAGTCCGGAGGGCCAAGTCTATGAAGTAGTGCGTGAGCGCAATTTAGTAACAGCGATGAACTTCAGACCCACCCAAGGACACCGTCGAAGCCATCTGAACCAGTTGGGGCAACACCTATTGACGCTCTAAAGACGAGTGTAGGGCTGAGGGTCACGATGTCTGAAAACTCCTTTCCTGGAGAAGTGGGGTTAAAACTAGCGGAAATGGCCTTCGTGGAGAGAAGCTCACCACAGAACCCCACTCCGCATGACTCACACTGGCAGATCATTAGTTGGGGCTAGCGACTGATCGGAAGGCGTGATACTCACCACGGTACCTGGTAAAGACATACTGCTGCTGGTCTGAACATAGGCCTTCCCGCCACCTATCCAAAGATTCGTGCATCCCGTGTCGATGAGGAGGTTGTCTAATAGCTTGTGTAGGAGTCTTTGTAAAGCGGCCTTCAGCGAGCATCACTCACAGAAGGTAGGGGGGGAACCAATGCCGACGTTGGCCCCGTAAACAACTGCTTGATTAGTGACACTAAAACTGGCGGGGGAGCCACTCCGTTTTACTTTGCTGCCGACAAACATCTTTTTTGCACGAGCCTGATCCTTTCGGAGGAGGTCATGGGCGCCGGTGATGTTGAGGTGTCTAGCAATGGGCAGCGAAACCGGTGCTTCGCGAACGACGATATGGTCCGCCGCGACGCCGACGGAAATTAAGAGGATAGCCGTGAGTAGTGTAGTAAAAAGCATGGTTTGAGTTGGGACAGGGGGCTATAGTTGAGGAAGCAGCAGTGAATCACAACTGAATCACAGCAAAATTTAGCGAGGATGTTGATGGGGCTTTTAAAGTCTGGAAGGTCTGGAATCAGATCTCAATCAGGGTCCAAAGCTCTCTCATGAGACACCGTGGGACGTTTCTTGATGGCGTGTATTTTGCGACCATGCGGGTTTGTTCGCGACTCAGGGCATATGTGAGTATCTAGGAGAAGCATACCACCTCTTTACGTGAAGCTGATTCAAGTCACCAGATCAGATAGATGAAGCAGGACATGAGAGCAGGTACCAGCTTTTCGTCGTGAGAAAAATTGCAACACCGTCGTACCGACTCCAAGAAAATTGAGGGTCTGAAGGTCATTGAACTTCAGTTCTGGTCGCACGACAGCCTTCTCCGCCTCACCCAGATGCCAGGTACAAGAAATACTGTTCGTGCACTTGATATCAGGTAGTATCAGAATAGGGCTTGAGTTTGAGAGCTCGGCGCTCGGCGCTCAGGTCCAAGCTGAGGTCAACCGGAGTTCAGATAACCAAGCGGATAATAATTGTTCACGCGTTCACGAGACAAGACAAGATTCGTTGTGATCAGCAGCCACAGGCACGGGACAAATGTGCATGTCCAAGTAACTCTTGCCACTGGATTCCTCTGCTGTGATTCAACTAAGGGCCAGCGTGAGAAGTTCGCCGCAGTGGAAGGGGCAATACCAGTGCAGCGCCCGAATCTTGGCCCCTTGAGGCAAACATGCCAAACAATACATGACAAGATAGATCCTTGCGCATATTTGAATCAGTTTATACGGCGTGATTCACATGATAAGATGTATCTAAGGTGCCTTCATAACTACCGGAGACAGGTGAATAAACAGGTCGCTGAAAGTAATCCTATCAGTTCGGTGAATGAGCGGGATAGTCAAACTAATTTAAGATCTTTGATAAGATCAAAGATTAATCCGGCCCATGGGTATTGATGGACATCGGTCTTGACATCGGTACAGCCTCGCTCGCAGGTGTCGGCGAAAGACTATTTAGTTATTTCCAGAAGAACTTCTTTAGTACAGCGTGGCCTGGGGCTTTACATACGTGTTCTGACACTAATTGTAGTCGTCCATATCGTCTATACACTCCAGACTTTGCAGTCCAGTATAAAGACAAATTGTGCGGATCCGGACACGAATCGTCCGACAACGCCCGTGTACAGTCAAGTTTGACACAGCCCGAAAATCGTGCGAATGGTCCCTGCACTATTGAGAATCAGCACGTGACAATACTTGCAACGCCAATAGCATTTTTGCCTTACCGATGCCGATGATGGCCCACAACACTCGCAAGTATTTGCAATGTATAGGATACAAGAAAGCCTCAGGGTAGATCTTCATGCTTCTGGGTCGTCATCGCAGTCCGGGGTCGTAGTTCCACCTACTGACCGCTCCGAGGTGGTACCACTCGCAGTCTTGGTGGCAGCCTTCCTCTTTGTCAGCTATGCGGACGTGAGCAGAAGTTAGGCAAGAATTGATAGAGGCAAGATTACGGTAGTATAGATAGACGAGCTCATGATGATCGACGCCCCGGTGATCGAGAAAGCTGAAGGTGTGGTATGGAAGACAGTAAGCTCAAACATAACGGCGAAAATAATCTGTCACAAAGATCACGGTCGACATACGCATCCGGATTATGCGAACATACAGAGGACATACTGAGGTATAAACCGCAAGAGTACCGCGGCCTGCTGTTTCGCGTTGGAGTCCCATCGCCAAAAGTATCTTCGTAGGTCGGGAATAGAACAGTCAGTCGACGAGGCGAAGAACGGAGTGATACTGGAAGTCTTACTTGTGCAAGTAAGCCAAGTACCCCGATAAAAAGTAGCATGGCCAGCCACGAGATACGTGTGGGCATGACTAGAGGAATTTTAAATAATATCATCCTAAAACGAGTGTCGGGGTGATCCCTCGGGGAGCTAGGGTAAGGCGCACCCTAATGTAGAAGCTAGCACACTTTGCGAGGAGAAGAACATGAGAGAATGGAGAACGTGTGCTCGTTTTCCGATCGCCCGGAGAACCGTATCTGGGCGAGAAGGTGTAGTGTATGGGCACCCGGAGGGAAGCAGGCTCACAGGTACCAGTTGCCCCGAGGACACCAATTAGAGCTGCGCTAGACAAATGTAAGA
The DNA here is from genome assembly GCA_025766275.1 of Lactarius indigo. Lineage (NCBI taxonomy): Eukaryota > Fungi > Basidiomycota > Agaricomycetes > Russulales > Russulaceae > Lactarius > Lactarius indigo. The sequence goes on along the minus strand of JAFKAC010000010.1, from coordinate 1,981,258 downwards.
TGAATATCTGGACGCGAGACGAGTTTTTCCTGACGTGACAGATATCATTCTCTCGGTGGGTGTGGCTACTGGTAGGCCTTCAGATGGATCTAGAAACGCCTGCGAACCGCCGAACAAGAATTGTGGTCGAGAGATCAATACGACCCCAAGAAAGCTGCATACTACCATCTGGTGAATGACAACCACAATGAGCGTGGACCAAAGTGCTTACACCCGGCAAGTGTTTCGCCGATAGAGAGGGGCTCCTTGAGAAAGACAGCCCCAGCGAAACTTGTGAGAATCGGCGCTATGAAAGTTAACACTGTCGCGTCGGACAACGACAGGTGTTGCAAAGAGAAATATGCCCCGGAAAGAGCCAAGAATCTACGACGACAACGTCTGAAAGACCGCATACATATTATCAGGATACGCACCCTGTGAAACCACGCAACACCAGCAAGGCCCGGACACCCTTTGGACCAAGAAATGGGTCTGGGACTCTCTTCCAGTACCTGACAACAATCAGCAACGGCCTCGGAAAGAAAAGGAAGGAAGAAGTACATGTATGCAACTGAGAAAACGTATGTGATAGTCTAACTCGTCATCAATTTTGACACCCTTCAACGACACATAGGGCTGCATACCATTCTGAATTGGATCAACTGTGCATATGGGGGAAATAATCAGCTCTGGGGGAGATTCAGGACGCTTCACACACACCTCAAGAGTCGGCACGGGTTCGTCGGAACTATTGAGCCACTTAACTGACGTGTTCATCGCCGAAAAGAAGAGCTGAGAGGCTGCGATCAACAACAATCCTAAATTGTCATCGAAAAATGATGGCTGTGCAGAGTTCCACCATTCAGAGACCGTTCGTCGTGGCGTATGCTTGGGCTGTAGCAACGGCGACGTTTCATCCTGGAGAGATGCGGGCTCTCCACCAGCCGGCGACTCTGAATCTGGCGACAACGCGGACGAGATGACTGAAGGATAAACAAGGTGCACAGTGGCCATCAAGGAAGGCTATGGAAGAGCTGGACGACTGGCGGAGGGCTGCTGACTCCGAAATGAGCTCTGTCAGTAGCTGTCAGTGGATGACGCGATGACGCGCGACGACGCTCAACTGAGTGGTCGTGAACCTCAGGTTACATAATTACTTGCATTACCGACGAGTCGAGCGGTTACCTCAGTAACATTCGTCTCTGTGCACACTCCAAAGTTCAAAAGCAGCGTAGGGAAGGCACAGTACAACCTAAAGGCTTTGATAGAGCCTGAGAGCCGCTGACACGGAAGACGGAGGCACCTTACTCGACTTCCCAGCCTGGGTGCCCGGTCAGTTCAGGCCCGGCGACCGTGCGACAGTCACCCAAATAGCTTTATAGTATGTCTTCTGCTACTGTAGTCGAGGCGCACGATACTAGGCATCGGGTCGGGAGAACTACAGCCCACCATGACACCGACCAGATCATCACCAATTACCTTTCCGCCTGCTGATAGTGGCCAGTAATAATGCCCACAACCTTTGCGATAAATGGAAGCTTCGGACATAATGAAGCCAATTTTCATGCTTCTGGGTCATCATCACGATCTAAGGCCGAAGTACCATCCTCTGACCGCTCCGAAATGGTACCACTCGCTGGCTTGGTAGCACTGGCAGTCGCCTGCTTGGTCAGCTGTGCAAGAGTGAGCATAGGGTCGGTGAGAGAGGATACGGGAAAGTTTACGGTGGTATAGATAGCTGAGCCGACAATCATGAACGCCCCAATGATCGAGAGAGTTGGAGGTGTGGTATGAAAAACAGTAAATTCGAACATAGTAGCGAAGACAATCTGTCGTAACGGTCGCAGTTGAGACTCATTTTCATCCAGACAATGCACGGAAGACATACCGAGGTATAAATTGCGAGAGTACCGCGTCCCGCCGTTTCACGTTGAAGTCCCATCGTTAAAAGTGTCTTTATAAGTTGAAAATAGTCAGGTCAGACTACGTGGCGATGAACGTAATAGCACTCCATCGCACACCTGTGCAAGAAAGCCGAATATGCCGATAAGAAATAGCATAACCAACCACAGGAAGCGCGTAGGTAGGACTAGAGGAACCTTAAACAAAATCATTCTAGAACACGAGTTCAGAAGTTTCCTTGGGGAGTTCGAGGGGCGTACCCTAGAGTGGACCCTAGCACGCATTGCGAAGAGAAGGACATCATAGAATGGAGAACATGGGCTCGTTTCCCAATCGCCCGGATAAGCGTGTCTGGAAGGGAAAGTCAAAGGTCTGTTAAAAGTGGAAACATGGCGGAAAGAACGCTCACAGGCACCAGTTGCGCCGACGACGCCAATTAGAGCTGCACTATATGATAAGGTGAGCTGAATGTCCTTGTATAGGACGAGATCCTTCTGACGTGACAGATAGCATCCTTTGAGTTGGCGTAACTTCAGGTGAGTCCATGAATGACTGCGGGCTACCGAACAGAAACTGTGGCCGTGCGATTAATATGACTCCAAGAAAGCTGCATACTACCATCTGGTGAGTTGAATTCACAGAGAGCGTGTAGCAGACTTACACCCAGCAAGTAATTCCCTAAGAGAGAGTGACTCCTTGAGGAAAACGGCTCCGGAGAAACCGGTAAAAATCGGTACCATGAACGTCAACACCGTCGCGTCGGACAGTGACAAGTATTGCAAAGAGAAATACACTCCGGAAAGACCAAAGAACCTAGGATACGAGTCGGAGCATTCGCAAGACTGCGCACACCGCTAGAAAGCTTCGCACCCGCTGAAACCTCGGAACACCAGCAGGGTCCTAACACCCTTGGGACCGAGCAATGGGTCAGGAATTTTCTTCCAGTACCTGATAGGGATTAGCTATGGTCTCTGGAAACAGGGGAAGGACGCACATGTATGCGACCGAGCCAGCATATGTAATTACCTATACCGCGATTACTGTAATTTTGGTGGTTTTGTGCAAGGACTTATCGGGTTACGTACCATTCGAACCAGTATCAACTAAGTCACACGAGTCATGGAAGAAGTCAGCTCTGGGAAGGAAAACCTGTTCGGGGTGCGTCACACCTCGAAAGTTGGCACAGGCTCGTCCAAACTGTTGAGCAATTTGACCGCCATGTTCATCGCCGAAAAGAATACCTGAGAGGCTGCAACTAACAAGAGTCCCGTATTATTATCTAAAAACAACGACAGTGCAGAACGCCACGGTGGCGCATGCGCGTGCTTGGGCTTTAGCAGAGGCGATGTCTCATCCGGTAGTGTAGGTAGGCCCTCTCTGCTAGTAAGTAAATCAGAATTGGACGCGTTTGTCATCACGGAGGGGTAGTGTATGAAGAGTCGACACGAGTAAGACACTAGTGAAGGTTTCCTGGGTCAGGGACGGACCGGAAGATGGGCCCGAGATTGCAATTGTTGAGGTGATGACATGAGTCATGGCCGGAGGGCCAGCACATCGTCGGCTATATGACTAAAAATGGAACACGAACTCAATTAGGCCCGAATTGCCGCAGTAAAGGTACTAACTTACCATGACAGAAGTGACCGCCCGTCTGCTGCACCTCTCCGCCTTCACCCTGTTTACTGTACCTTGAAAATCAAAATAAACGGATGGTTACTTCGGCGCTCTTAAGACTTCGTTGCTCTCTCCCCCTTTCCCCACCTTTTCTGTGTTCTTTTACAAGGGCAACCTGGACGCCCTGAAAGATACAACCCAGCGTGATTGACTCGACATGCTTGGCAATGCCGTCGTTGACATCCGGAATACCTATGGGTGTTCATTCATAGGGATGGCTATCAGTATCATGTGGGCCCCTCATTAGCCCTTTCTTTCTGAAATTTCTACTGAGCTGGTGATCGTCTAGGCTCTTTGGTATAACGATTTTGCAAACGTGAGCCCCGATAAACTGTCTCCTTTCTCGCATTGACTCGGAAACTTTGTTCATATAGATGGATATATTACTGGTAATAAACACACTCCTCCCGATATAGCTGGACTCATCAGACACAGGCAATACGGGAATAGAGACCCAAAGGCTCTCAAGTTATTCATTGCGGTCATATTGTGGGTAGTGTATTTCGGATTCCTGCCCGGCGCCCGGATTGCATTATCTCATTAGTATAGTGGATACCCTGCACACGGTTCTATGTATCTATTCCGTATATTGGTAAGACAGCAACATCCACTCTACCGTTCATGAGTTCATTATTGCAGGTACCTGGTTCTGAATTTCGGCAACGTCGAAATTCTGGGCTACAATATGTGGTAAGTCGACTTTGAGGAGACGAAGTCACGATTGTTTCTGATTTGCACCGCAGGGCTATGAATGTACGTGACGTTTTAAACTGTGTCTTACCTCCCCCGCTTACAGTACGTTCACTGTAGTTTCAGGTTGACGTCAACGTGTGCTGCTATAACTTCTGTAGGTCATTTCGTACTTACAGGGGATCGTTGCAGGCGCTCGTCGATTATATGGTTCGACTGTGTGTCTTTGTAATAAACCGCAGCGAGTGAAATTATGTCTGGCACACCAGAAGAAACGTAAGATTCTGGTCATTGAACGAGTGTAAGACTACTTGCCTGGCACACCAGAAGAAACGTAAGATTCTGGAGTGCCAGTGCATACAATGCGCGAATAAATACTGCGTAAAGAGTGTGAATACACGTGAATACGTGCTCGGGCATAACGGGCATAGTTGTATAGTAAAAGTCTCAACCGAGAAAGCACAGGGGTTGTCCCCGATCACAGATTGGTTGTAACTAAGTCGTAAAGTAAAGTAAATAACAAATGAATGTGTTCCATACGAGTCCATACATCTCGACTCTACTACCGTCACACCTCCAGGGTGTACTTCCATCCGCACGTGAGATGCGGCCGACTCCCGACGCCGAGGTGTCGCGCGCGTGAGCGCACTCTCCTTCAACATCTCCCCCTGATCAGACAACCCGTTGAAATAGACCCATGTTCTCGTTGTGCTTTAAGAGTGATATGCGTGCTAGGGGCTTTGTGAAACCGTCTGCTAACATGTCCTCCATACGAGTTCGAACTAGCGTAATCGTAGAACGTTCAACATACTCCCGAATAACATGATGTCTTATTTCTATGTGCTTGGATCGTCTTCCCGTTACCAGATTTAACGCGAGATCTATTGCGCCTTTATTATCACCGTGTAAGGGGATGGGATCGTCCACAGTGTACCCCAGTTCCTCCAGGAAACTGCGATACCATGCTGCCTGATTTGCAGCGTCCGTCATAGCCATGTACTCTGCTTCCGTCGTGTTCTGGGCCACCGTCCTCTGCTTTCGCGAAGACCAACTGATCGCACCATCCGCAAGCAAAAATACAAAGCCGGAGGTTGAATGCCTATCATCCGTCTGATCACCCAGACTTGAATCACTGTAGCCAACTAATCCGTCACCCGCGGCGCCATCAAAACATATACACATGTTTTTTGTTCCTACTAAATAGCTTAGAACATATTGTGCGAGCTTTAGGTGCTGCGGCGAGGGGTTCGCGGCATATTGCGCTAAGCGTGACACGGCAAACGAAATATCCGGACGCGTGCCTATCTGAATGTATAGCAAGCTCCCTATCAACGATTGGTAGTGCCTAACATCAGACTCCGACGCTTGACCGGTGTACTTTATTAAATGCTCATCTGCCCCTGAGGGCAGCGGCGTGTTGTGGGGATTGGCATCCGCCATGCCGAAGCGCTCCAAAACATCCGTTATGTAACCGGATTGATCAATCTCAAGTCGCCGCTCCGCTCGGTTCCGCACAATGCGGATCCCGAGGTAAGACTCAATCTCCCCCAGATCCGACATCTCGTAGCGATCGCTTAGAGACTGCTTGATGCGCTTGACGTTTGACAACGAAGATCCCAACAATGTGATGTCATCAACATAGAGAATGATTATCAAAGGACCATCCCCCCCGTGTTGGTGACACACGTAAACGCCGGCATCGGCGAACGTCCGCGTGAAGCCGAGCCCAGTAAGGACTCCGTGGAACTGGAGATTCCACGCGCGGGAGGCCTGCTTAAGCCCATAGAGCGCCTTCTTCAGGCGACAGACTCGCGTCTCCTGTCCAGCTACAACGAAACCCTGAGGTTGCTCCATAAAGATTTCCTCCTCGAGCACGCCATTGAGGAACGCGGATTTCACATCCATTTGATGGATATGCCAATCCTCTAGCACGGCCAACGCTAGAAGCAAGCGCAGCGATTCAAAGCGCGCAACGGGAGAAAAAGTTTCGTCAAAATCAATACCCGGGACTTGTGTAAATCCCTTAGCCACTAGCCTAGCGCAATAACGACCGTCCGATTTCAATTTGAAAACCCACTTAGACTTAACGGGTTTGCGACCAGGTGGGAGATCCACCAGATCCCACGTGCCATTCTTAGCTAACGCTTCAATTTCATATTGACACGTGGCCATCCACTCATCCGCATCAGCGGAGTTCATCGCCTCCTTGTACGACACCGGATCCCTGCCCACATGAGCAGCTGCCAAGAGCTCAGCGTACCCAAGACGCCTGCCGCGCTGCGCAACATTGTCGGCACCAAAGTACCGCGGATTTGGCACAGGAGCACGAGCAGTGCGACGAGGTACGTTCGCCATTTCACGCAACAACTGAGCACGCTGAATTCGATCCGCATACCCCTCTGGCTGATCAGCCAAGGGCAAGGGCGGATGATTCTCAACGCGCGTAGCACTACGGCGTGGGGGCGGTTCACTGGGCGTGGCACTAGGCCGCTCAGGTGTGGACGGGAGAGACGTCAGAGACGACGGAAGAGAGGAGGGAGTAGGGGGCGTAGATGGTCGCCGAGACCCATTAGGTGAGTCAGATACTTCAGAATCGGGACGTAGTATATTTCTAACCTGCTCTTCACTGTCCGTAGGGGAAGCACCGCTGCCGTGTTAGGTGCAGCAGGAGCTGGACTACTAATGATGGGGGCTTGCGCACTGACAGGCGCAGGAGACACAAGCGCAGGGCGTGGCTCAGCGCCCTGCTGGGAAGGAAAAGCACTCTCGTCGAACGTCACGTCTCGGGACAGTCGAAAAGAGCGGGTATGTCTATCCCACAGCCGGTAGCCCTTAGAACCCGGCTCATACCCGACAAGAACGACTTCAGTCGCTTTCGCGTCCAATTTCTGTCGCTTGTCCTTAGGTACGTGCATGTACCCTTTGCACCCGAAGATGCGCAAATGGGAGACGTCTGGAACCTGACCAGAGTTCCAGATCTCATACGGCGTGCGCCAGCTCAACGTTCTGGTGGGACTGCGGTTATAAACATGAACTGCCGTATCGACAGCGCATTCCCAGAATCCAGCTGACAATCCAGCGGTATGGAGCATGGCCATAGCCTTGTCCATTATCGTTCGATTGAACCGCTCGGCCTTGCCGTTCTGTTGAGGTGAGCCCGGCATCGTTAAATGTCGCTCAATACCCTTCTCATTTAGGATTTCCGTCACAGTGCTAGCCATATATTCGCCACCTCTATCCGAATGTAGCGCGCGCAACTTATGAGACGTCTGGGTGCTACCCCAGGCTAAGTACTTTTTCAGCGCGTCCACAAACAGATTTTTATTTTTTAGAAAATAAACCACCGCGAAACGCGAGTGATCATCTATAAAAGTAGCGATGTAGCTAGAACCCTCGATGGAGTTGGTCTGCATTGGGCCGGCGAGATCGCTGTGTATAATCTCAAAAATCCGACTCGTTCGTTTATTGCTAGACCCAGAGAAGGGACGTCGAGCTGACTTGCCCAATTCACAACCGTGGCAAGCGTTTGGTATTGCCGCGGCGGAATCGTCAAAGTCCATGCCTATCGTGGCAGAGGGACCGTGAGACTTAAGGGCCATATGGGACATATGTCCCATTCGCTGATGCCAGACATGTAAAGGTATGGTCGCGCGCCGCGTGTGTGCGTTGAGGGAAACCATGGAGGTGTCCAACCAATATAAGTTGTCCTCCAGGTACCCCAAACCAACGCTACGCTTATTTATAGCGATTTCGAAAGAGCCTTGGGAAAAAATTACAGTAGCACCCCTCTGCACAAGAGCACGCGTTGATAGGAAGTGTGTCCTGAGCTGTGGGATATGCAGAACGTTGGTCAACGTTATCTGTGACCCTTGGCTCGTTTTGAAGACGATAGTCCCCACCCCCACCTGATCAACGGTCGACTTATCCCCAAGGCGAACAGTTCCTTGACACGGGGTATAGTCAGCGAAGTCAATCTTATGGGGGCTCATGTGGTGCGTTGCGCCACTATCCATCATCCAACGCGTTCGAACAGCAGAGTACAAGGCGACACGGAGCTCATTATTGTCGGAAACCTCTACAATAGAGGCCGTAGTAGGTACTAGTACATGAGCGTTCGCAGCCTTTCGTCCACCATCCGTACCGCCTTCCTCCTCCTTCTTTTTCTTATCAGCTTCGTCCTTCTTCTTTTTGCGGCAGTCCGGTTGAATGTGACCTTTCTTGTTACAGTAATGGCAGGTCAAATTCGAGTGATCTTTCTTCTTTTTCTTGCCGGACTGAATCGGAGCGCGAGCCGCATTGAGAGAAGCTGAAGGTCCAGCCCTCCGCCCTTCTTCATTGAGCACGTGAGCGACAATGTCGCCATGCTTGAGACCGGGAGAGGGGCCGGAAGCGAGGAGAGTAGTCGCCACTACCTCGTAAGTCTTGGGTAGGGCGTGGAGAAGAATAAGGCAAAACTGGTCGTCAGTGACGCCCATGTTTGCGTTGGTCAGTTTGACGCGAGTCTCGTTGAACTTCGCGAGCTGAGGAGCGAGGGGGGAATTGTTGTTGAGACGCGCCTGGGTAAGCTCAATCCAAAGGTTGAAGGCCGCGGTGAAGCCTGTGCCGCCATAGATCTCTCGAAGATGATCGAACTTGTTCTTGAACGTGGGGAAGTCGACATCGGACTTCACAGTCGAATAGATGTCCGCCGAGCAGTGGAGATGGAGGTACGCCATGGTCTTCCGTTGAATGGAAGTCCAGTCGTCCTGATCAACCCCAGTCGGATAGGTTTCGTGACTAAGAATATCTTCGACTTCGTTCAGTTGCAGGAGCGCGCAGAGCGTTTCTGCCCAAGTGGACCAGTTTTGTCCGTTCAAGACTTCGAGATGAGTGCCAGATGGCACCATGAAGTGGTTAGAGGCGGCGGCTTTGATACGCGTGGCCGTCACGATGCTAGGTAGCTTGGAAGAGCCCGAGCTGGCGCCTGCGGGAGGAGCCAAGCCAGCGCCTCCGGATCCAGAGCCGGAGGTACCCGAGGCCGCAGGATTGGTAGAACCAGATGACATTGATTAGAGACGTTTCTGTTGCCGAGGAGCAGTCAGCAACAGAACTGCGTAGACGAGATCACATGACCTTCCAACCCCGCTCGTGAAACTGTAATGGCCAGAACGCTTAGCGCGTCCTGCCCCCATATGTGCGGCTTGTAGATAGTAATAGTGATGTAATTATCCCCACCTGGAGCATAAGCGCGTGCCGAGCAACGCCATTTTTAAATGACGAGGCGCGCTCAGCGACGGCGCACTTAGAGGCATCCTGGGGTCCCACGCCAAGGAGGAGCCGCCCACGGCAGATTCCACGGAGGCTCGGGTAAGACCTTTGCCTGCCGTGCTGTTTGGGGGAGTCCTTGGTGAACGCCGCAACGCATGGGAAGGAACACGTCAGCGAAGCGTGCCTACAGGGAATAATCCCCGCCAGCAGAGGCCGCGCCACTCATGTCCTATGTAGATACTAGTATTATGTAGCGCGGCGCAGTTGTAACAGAGGCAAGTGCTTTGGTGGAGTGACTACCGCCCGGCCTTGACACCCCAAAACCGCTCCCAACTTAATGGGCAGCAACGGCCAACCGTTCACCGGGCCTATAGCCGGACCGAGCTCCCCCGGCCCCGCCTAACAAATCGGGACGAAAACCCGGAAATAGAAGATAGTAGTACCGTAATGCACACAGTGATGGAGGGGTCTTCCCGCGCGTCTCCCCACGCCTGGGGTCCGTGGCACGGGTCGAGCAAGGCTGGTTAGGCCCCAGCACGAGCCTTGAGACGCTTGCGCACCAACACGCAGAGGCGCACTCGAGTTGGGAAGGAAATAATGGATACATGCTCACAGTATTGTATTGCGAGTAGATCTTGTCGTTTACAGATTACGGCGCAGGGCCCATAACCTAATAAACCGCAGCGAGTGAAATTATGTCTGGCACACCAGAAGAAACGTAAGATTCTGGTCATTGAACGAGTGTAAGACTACTTGCCTGGCACACCAGAAGAAACGTAAGATTCTGGAGTGCCAGTGCGTACAATGCGCGAATAAATACTGCGTAAAGAGTGTGAATACACGTGAATACGTGCTCGGGCATAACGGGCATAGTTGTATAGTAAAAGTCTCAACCGAGAAAGCACAGGGGTTGTCCCCGATCACAGATTGGTTGTAACTAAGTCGTAAAGTAAAGTAAATAACAAATGAATGTGTTCCATACGAGTCCATACATCTCGACTCTACTACCGTCACACCTCCAGGGTGTACTTCCATCCGCACGTGAGATGCGGCCGACTCCCGACGCCGAGGTGTCGCACGCGTGAGCGCACTCTCCTTCAACACTTTGCACTAGGTCTCTTGTTTTGCGACTGTCCTGATTCAGTGTAGCTACTATGCAAGACGAGTTTACATCGGTGAGTATTACCCTCTGACCTTGACTGGAAGTCCGAGCTACAGCCTGGTTTTTGTCAGTGAGCAGGAGTACCATCATCCCAGCCATCATCGTAAGTTTGCCGTAGCGGACTCCGTGAAGCACTTCTCAACGTGCCTCCACAGGTGGTATTCGGCACTATTTGCTTCGGTAAACACCCATGTAGTCTCTCGGGAAGTACATTCATAATAATCTTCCTTTGCATCTTTACAGCCCTTGCATTTGGTAGGTATCCACTTTCCATTTCGTACCTAGTCCATGAACTTAAATCATGTCTGCACTCTAGTGTTCACCGTTAAAGCGTATGTGTGGTCTATTCCCTGGTACCATTCGGAAATTTGAAACGTGTCGCCAGGGCCATCCTCAAGCACTGGTCCCTTTATACCTCTTTGATCGTAAGCCTCAACCTTCACCTCTTCCGCATCTGCTTACCCTTGATGGCTTGGTAGCCCGTGACCTCCATTGCGTTGGGGTCAGGGGTTGTAGCAGACATTTTAATCGCTCTCACCATGTGCTGGTCTCTCTACCACAAGAAGACTGGGTTTGCAAGGCGAGTTCAATTTTTTCCCATCTACGCCGCAAATTTGGCTGAGTTTCGTGCAGGACCGATTCCATTATCATGACCTGGATGACTTACAGTATCAACTCAGGTTTACTGACAAGGTGAGATCCTGGACTACGTCACTGAAATTGGCCAAACAGACCAACCCAAACAGCGTTCTCGCCACCATAGTGCTTATCAGCGTAAGGGACTTCCCTTGCTTACTTTGCTGCTTTGAAATATTGTTATTTTATGACCAGTTTGCAACGGCGCCTTCCTCTATGATATGGCAGGTATTTTTCTGGCCGATGAGTAAATGTACGTATGCAAATAATACTAGGCGGGAGACAAATTAATTGAAAATTGTCCTCATAGTCTACGTGAATGCTCTCCTTGCCATGTAAGGTGTTAATTTAGCGTGTCTAGTGAGTTCAGCTTCTGACCTCTGCTACCCTCAGGTTGAACAGTCGGGACTACGTCAGTCATGAACGATCGAGCGCCGACAAAACCCGCAACGCCTTCGACCTGTCTTCGATCCGAATCGAGCAACGGAGCGAGGCTGACAGGTCCACATCCACACCACCTTCTGTCTCATTCAGTGTGCATCGTTCGGGGGCAATGGGTTTCCCACAGGGCAAACTCGACCATCACTCAGAGTGTGCTACGGTCAACATCAGCAAATCGGTATGATCCCTGCACTTCGCGACTCTTGCGTTGGTACTTATTTTTTCCATTGGAGGGGGCAAGTATTCCCTCTGAAACCCGAGGTCGCACATCGGAATCGAGTGTGTAGTGGCACGATCATGGCACAAATCAGGGAAATTTCAAGTACTTTCTAAGAGGGCCACCCCTAAGTCCTCTCGCTATCCTTATAGCACGGACTGGAAGCATCCAGTTCTTAATTATTTTATACCTTAATGAGTAGCAATTTTGGTAGTCCCTGTGTATTCATACTGCTTAGACGTTCTGCATGCTCAACAGCGCTCTGAAGGGCGTGAATCATGAACACAGATAAACAGAAGACATTCTTGTGGTAGGAACAAGCAAGATAGTATGGTACGACATTGGGCCACGAGAATTGCTGAGCCCCCTTTTCACCTTACTGATAATTTGTACTATAACGGTCACTCGTTGTTGCGACATACGAAAATTTCCGAACTGAGCAGATCTTCAACTTCATGCTTCCAGATCATCGTCATGGTTTGGCGCTGGACGCTCGGGGTTAGTATCAAGCTTGGTGACAGCCTTCTTTGTCAGCTATGGAGACGTGAGCACAAGATGACAACAAGAAAACGAGGTAAGATTACAGTAATATACACAGCGGAGCTCACGATAATCAACGTCCCAATGATTGAGAGAGGTGAAGGCATGGTATGAGAGAAGATGAACTCGAACATAACGGCAAACACAATCTGTGGTAAAGTCACAGCTCAGATACTCACGATAATGTGAGGCAAGAAAACATACCGAGGAATAGATTGCAAGAGCACCACGTCCCGCCGCTTCACGTTGAAGACCCATCGTTAAAAGTGCCTTCATAAGTCAACAATATTTTGGTCAGACAGTGTGGTACGGGTACTGGTACCAGACGGCACACCTGTCCAATCATACCGAGTATGCCAACGACAAAGAGCATAACTAGCCACAGGACACGTGTAGGCACAACCAGGGGAACCTTGAATAAAACCATGCTAAATTATGTGTTCAAAATTTCTTTTCCGAACTTTGTGGTACGACGTACCCTAGCATAGAGCCTAGCACAGATTGTGAAGCAAAGAAATTAAGAGATTGGAGAATGTGAGCTCGTTTTCCAATCGCACGGAGAACCGTGACTGCGGTGAGAAGAGGTCAGAGACATGAAGTAAGTAGAGCTGCCCGGCGGAAAGAAGGCTCACACATAGCAGTTGCCCCAAGAACACCGATCAGAGCCGCACTATATAACGCTGTGAGATAAATATCCAAACGGGGAGCGAGGTCCTCCTGACATGATGGATGTCATTCTTTGAGCTGGAGTGGCCAGTTCATTAGATGGACCCGAAAACTCGCTGCTGAACAGAAACTGCGGCCTTGCAATTAATACAACTCCAAGGAAGCTGCATACTGTAATCGGTGAATAGTAATCAAAGCGAGTATATAGTGTGCTCACACCCCGAAAGAATTTCGCTGAAAGAGAGGGGCTCCTTGAGAAACACTGCCCCAGAAAAGCTGGTCAGTATCGGCGCTATGAAGGTTAACACTGTCGCATCGGATAGCGACAAATATTGCAAGGAGAAATACATCCCAGAAAGACTAAAAAATCTACGACGATGACAAGCATTCACAAGACCGCGGGTGTAACTTATTACTAGGAGGATACGCACCCGGTAAGACCTCGCAAGACCAGCAAGGCTCGAAGACCCCTGGGACCAAGAAATGGGTCTGGAATCCTCTTCCAGTACCTGATAATGATCAGGGATGGTCTCTGAAACCAACGAGAGAGGGATGCACATGTATGCAACTGAGCAAACGTATGTAATAACCTATCCCGCCATTAGTCTCCGAGATGGCGAGCGAAGGGTCACCTAGCTACGTACCATTCGGACCAGTATTAACTGCACATATGGTCGAATATGGTCAGGTCTGAGAAATAGAATGCATCTACAGTGCGTTGTACACACCTCGAGAGTCGGAACGGGGTCATCCAAACTATTGAGCCACTTGACTGCAATATTCATCGCAGAAAAGAAGAACTGGGAAGCCGCAACCAGCAATAATCCTGAATTGTCATCGAGAAAGAATGACCATGCAGTACACCACCGCTCAGAGATGGTTTGCCCATGTGCATGCGTGCGTTTGTGTTTTAGCAGAGGTGATACCTCATCTGGGATGGATGGGCCCTCTCCATTGGTGGATAAATCAGGAGATAAGACCCGTGGTACTGAATTAAATATGGGGCGTGCAGCAGCCATGATGGAAGAATGGATGTCGCTGTGAGATCAACGCTAACTAAACGGGGCCAAGCGGTAGCGCGCATGTCTAATGTCCGATTACATAACCACTCAAAGACAATTGCTACAACTTCGAGTTGAACGCTCTAGGCTCCGGCTCATTCCTCACTCTGCCTGCTAATGTATTGTCTGTATTGTATCTCCTGGTCAAGTCGAGAACCTCGAGGTGCGAAGCGAGAGTCCTGGCTATTTCCCTTGGTCTTCTACTTACCGTATGACTTGAATTTCGCTTGTTCCGAGGGTGCTTCGGCTTCGATGTATGAGAACATCGTGAGGCCATGGCACACAACTCACTCACCATACTACATATCTGCAACAACATCGTAGATACAAAAGATACAATCCACATTATATCGTACAAGGCCAACAACTTAAACGGCCACATCCCAATTGTCGCTCTGTCTGCCAGTGTAGCCTCAAAATCCCAGTTGCCAAGCTCCTTGCCCGACTCGTGCGCCAAACCAAGTCGATCGAGTGTCAAGCTCGGAGCACGGATAAAGAGCGTACCATAGAGGGTTTCGCGGCCCTCCAATCCGTCCTCGCCTCCGCCAGCGAAATAGCCTGCAGGGCGGCCGCTCCAACACGCGGAGAGCATCGCGAGCGAATGTACAGCCTTGGGCAGGTGCTCCTCTGGGCGCACGATGGCGTTCGCGATGATGTGTTCCCATAGTCCACCGGAGGTACTGAGAGGCTTGCGCTTGGCACCAGGCGGGACTGGGGCCGCTGGGCGGTGAGCCAATCGCCGGTAGCAGAGTAAAACTCCTCGATGGGGATCGGTATATTTCCTCGCGAAATGTACCACGTAGCAGAAGTCGCGAGGTACGCCTTGAGAAGCGCCACGCGGCTCGCAAGGGGCAAAAAGGGATAGGGTGAATGGTCCGAAGGGATGACAAGAGTGAGTAAGAAGACTGTAGACGTGCCCTGGCTCTACATTAACACTCGTGGGATTGAAGAACAAATGCAACTGCACGAACATCATGAAGAAGTCTGCGTTGAATGTGTGACCTTGATCTCCACGAGCCTGTCGACCTCCGACGGCGGACCAAGTGACATTTTCCCACATAACCTCTTCTACCATGCCCTCCAGCCTCTTCTCGATATCCGCATTGGCTCGCACGTCCGCCAGCCATTCATTTGTCCATTGTTTTTACTAGTTCAATAATAGAGTCGCCTGCCTTGGGAACAACAGCTTGGTACCGATACTGCCGTGGCTCCTCCAGCTGCGAATGGAGAGTGTCCAGTGAGAGCTTTGGGTGACCACGGATGGGACGGAGAAAAGCGAATGTCGGCTGCTTCTCTCCATGGACGGGAGCAATTCGCAAAAGCGAGAGCTTAGATGACAATCCAGAAAGGATGCCGAGCTCAGGAAGCTTGGAAAAGAATGAGGGTGGCACGAGCTCCGTCTGTTGGGCGGGGTGGACAGCAGTATTTGCCAGGCCTGCCGCGATTCAGTGTTGGAACATGGTACCTAAGATCGAAAAGCCAAACTCACCTTCCGCGACTTGGCCCGGGATACCGAACTCGAATCCGTAAGCGAGATGAATGAAGGGATGCACGAGGCCAGCCAAAAGCCTGTTCAGCATCTGCGGGTGTTTTTTTTTTGCTGGCTGTATTTGGAGAGCTGGTTCTCCCCTGTCCAATTTTAAGTAGAAAAGTTTCAAGAAACGACCTTGCAAATGCCAGTGCCTCGCTCTTGGCAGTAAGAAGCACGCATGTAGACGTGCTGCGGTATCTAGAAATCTATTAGAGATGCTATAATCGATTGTGTGAGCATTTCCAGGAACCGAGTTGCCATATGTAAATGAGCTACTGCAAGGGCGAGCGAACAACACCATTTTGGCATAATTTGGCATCCATCTAATTTTCTTTTACGTGGGACAACGGGACGACATTGAATGGCAGGAATCCCACAGCAACACTGACAATACCATCACCATTACAAGTTCAAGCCCCGGGTCCGTGATTGGGGGTGTGCGTAAGCTGTTAGGGAGCAGGTCCTGCTACAGGATTGACAATCACCTTTCTCTTCGTCAGCTACATAGGAATGAGCACGACAAGCCAAGTCGAGAAGGAGGATGTCATACAGTGATATAGATTGCCGAGCTCATGATAATGGCCGTTCCAGCGATTGAGAGTGGAGGAGGCGTGGTGTGGAAGATGATGAACTCAAGCATGACAGCGTAGACAACCTATCATAAGGGGTTGATCAGAATGGTTTCGGAAACGAGAATATCTTTAGACATGCCGAGGTGTAAAGAGCAAGGGTGCCGCGGCCAGCTGCTTCACGTTGAAGGCCCTTGGTCAAAAGCGCCTTCACGATTTCAGAACTCCGCACCAAACAAGTAGTGAAAGGGGGTCCGACAAACACACCTGGGCGATGAAGCCAAATGCGCCAATCAACAATATAGCAATCCATCCCATACGAGTAGGTATCACTGGCCGCACTTGGAATATAACCATACTAGAATACAGTGGTTGAAGTGAGCTCCTCTTAAACGCATAGGACGAAGTAGGGGCCATACCCTAATGTAGAGACTAGTACGCTTTGCGAAGAAAAAAAAGTGACACAGTGGATTGCATGTGCTCGTTTCCCGATTGCACGAATGATTGTGTCTGGGAAAACGGAATAAAAGCATGGACTATAGTAGGACGGACTAGACTCACAGGCACAGGAAGCAGCAGAAACGCTGATAAGAGCTGCACTGTACTGCAACATGAGATATATATGTGGGCTGAAGACAAGATCTCACTGACGTGACAGATAGCATCCTCTGCGCTGCTGTGTCTACCTTAGGCTGATCTGATTGCGGACCACCAAAAAGAAACTGTGGCCTGGCAATCAAATAACTCCAAAGAAACTGCATACTAACACCTGGTAAATGGCCGGGCTCAAGAGAAATGACCTGGAGAAACTTACACCCAGCAAGTATTTCCTTAATAGTGAAAGGTTCCTTGAGAAATATCGCTCCAGAAAGCCCAGTAAGAAAGGGCACGAAAAATTTCAACACCATTGCGTCAGATAGCGATAAGTATTGCAAGGAGAAGTATGTGCCAGAAATGGCTGTGAATCTGCAAACGAGGTGAGGAACGTCTATGAGATTGCTTTGGCCACCCACCCTGCGACTCCTCGGAGCACTAATAGAGTCCGAACACCCTTTGGGCCCAGCAATGGGTCGGGGATTCCGCGCCAATACCTTTAGCAACATTAACACCGAAACACTAGCGATTCCAGAGAGACATACATGTATGCAATCGAGCAGGTATACGTGGTAAGCTGGTCGTCCTCAGAGTCGCTCAGTTTGACGAGATGCGGAGTTGCTCACCATTCGAATCCAAATCAACTGCGCAGAGAGTATATCAAACCATTTCTGGAAATAGTCCAAGGCTTAATACACACCTCGAGAGTTGGCACAGGTTCATCTAGGCTATTCAGCCACTTTACAGAGATACCCATCGAAGTGAAGAAGAACTGCGAGGCCGCAACAAGTAACAACCCAGCATTGTTGCCGACGAAAGCGGAAGCAGATGGCCACCGCCCAAACGTGTTGCACTGGGGATCCTTTGAGTACTTGGGGTGAATGAGTGGCGACACCTCATCAAGGACAGGTGGACTTCCCCCGGGTAACTCAGAGCCGGACGCGGAAAGGGTTCCCAGAGAAACTGGAGCATAGGCGGATCGTGCAACCCCCATAATAAAAGAGAACAGGAAAGGTCTGACGGGCCCTAGTGCGGTGGTGCCTGACAGACAGTATATACTGGTGTACGAATATAAAAGGAAAGCGGGCGCGAGAAACATCACGTGATGCATAATCAAAGTGCATGCAATGCGGTAATCAAAAGCCCCTTTGTATCGGGGGAACGCCGGCAGTATCTGGAGAGCTGGTTCTCCCTTGTCCAATTTTAAAAAGGACAGTGTAAGTCAACTTCAATAATTGCCCTTGCAAATGCCAGTGCCTCGCTCCTAGAAATAAGAAGCGCGCATGTAGACGCGCTGCGGTATCTAGAAATTTATCAGACGATACAACCGATTGTGTGAGCGCCTCCAGGAACCGAGCTGCCATATGTAAATGAGTTAAGAGTGAGCGAACGACAACTATAGTGCGAGTCCCATCAGAACCGGTCCCTCTGAAGCGCCGGACACGCGTCTCGCCTTTCCCGACAGCTCCGAGCCCGGAGCTCACTGGAAAGTAGAGTAAGTGTCCCCGACCTCATCTGAAACGTGCAGGGAAATAAAAAGGACAACGGCGGAATAATGCTCCGGTAAGGCCAGCAGCTGAGCGCAACTCGTAGTCGAACTCTGAGGGTGGAGGGACGAGGTGGGCTGCATAGAGCGCGCGGGCGCGAGGCGGTGCGTGATAACATTCACCGAGAGAATTCAGAATGCGGTCACGACAAGAGAGTGCTAGTGGGTGAGCGCGAAAGGCACAGAGAGAAGGTGGCCGATAACCACGCTGAACGGTGTATGACCAGCGGCCCGAATAAGGGCGACCACTCTCTCCAAACATAGTACTCGCGCCAAAGCAACCACGTGTTAACGACTACAGGGGGTATTCATTCGAAGAAGACTGGGGAGGGGTAAAACAGACCATGGTTTTAGACAGCGCGGAGACACCGAGGTTCGCTGCAGGCCTGCAGCTCGTGCAGTGGGGTGTATTAGGAGGAAAGTCGTGATCAGTGGTGCATATACCGTCATGAGGGAAGTCAACATAGGCGATGCACGAGTCCGCTAAAGGGACTTGTCTGCAGGATTGTACACGATAGTAAGACAGTGATGTCGGAGCTAAAGGATTTAGAAGCAGCTTGACGATCCCACTGAGGAACTGTGCCTGTTCACTCGGGTCAGACTTGAAGTTGAGGTCTGAGGCTGAGGCCTTGCCGGAAGTGTCACGGATGTGCAATGACGGGCGTAGCACAGGCGTAGCGCTGGACGCAAGCTGCCAGGCGCCACTGATAGTGGCTGGGAATTTCAACTTGACTGGCCCAGCCCGAGCTTGCGACTCAAACTCGAGCTCGAGTTTGAAGGTCACGGCTTCGTCTATTATTCTTGCCACTGTCTGCCCTTAATATTTGGTGAGTGACCTTTGGTTCTTTGACGCCCTCCTACCGCCCTATGACAGCCCTTGGCTTGGCTCGTGCTCCTGGGCGCGCAGACTGCGCCCTCATAACTAAGGAGCTCGGCACTATTCACCAAGACTGGACACAGATGCAGAATAGATGAACTCGAGAGCTTGTTACCGGGGATGACTACCTGTCTGCAGGCTCCCTATCGTGTCAGTACCAAAGTCACGGTCGTCGCATGGAGCGCCCACACGCCGAGCTGCTACGCCTTTGGACATTGTCCTTGAATCTCGTCAATCACCGGTCGTCAGATTATCTCACTAATGGGGTGTTTGCCCTCATATGTACCGCCGCCTGACACTACTCAGGGCTTGGCGAGATGTTCTGGCCGCGATATGTGGCGCCACCTTCGACGACTTCGCTCTAGCCGCGTTCCTCAGACCCGCCAATTCTCTAGCTTGTTGTAAGGTCTTATTTGGCCGCTCTTGTACAGGTTATCGCAGAGTACAAGTAATATAAAAGCCCAATGATGAAGGGAGCATCCTCATTACCCACTCGTCAGCCAACTCACATTCTTCAATCGCATCCCCACCATGAAGCTAACTTCCTCCATCATCACTCTTGTGGCACTCTTTTCCGTCGCATCTGCGGACAATGTTCGCTACAACACTTTTTATGACAACCCCCAAATGTCACTGAACAACGTTGCGTGTTCCAACGGTCCCAACGGCTTGATCACCAAGGGATTCACTACCTTTGGTTCACTCCCCACATTCCCCGACATTGGCGGAGTCTATGCCGTCAAGGGTTGGAACTCTCCACTGTGTGGATCGTGTTGGAGGTTAACGTACAAGGGTACCGGTAACTGGATCCACGTCATCGCCATCGACACGATCTCGGACGGCTTCGACCTCTCACTTAGAGCCATGAACTTCCTTACGAACGGGAAAGCGCAGGAACTTGACCTCATCAATGCTCAAGCCACGCAAGTCGACAAGAGTTTCTGTGGGCTATGAGCGCATGCGAACTTTTCAGAGGTATGTGATCGTTTCACTCGGCTTTAGGCTCCGTCTAATTTTTTTTTTTTTGAAGATCCGCATCTTTTCGTGACGGAGGGAGTTTGTAGTACCATGGACTTTTCCGGAATTTGTAGTCAGTGCATATAGTTAGTGCATAGTGAGGATCTGGTTTTTTAGTACTGTAAAATATAAACAACTTGAATCATAAAGTCGTGTCTTTTGCATCTCCGTATAGAAAGACGATCAACGTCAAAGCGATCGGATAGTGGACGTTGGTGGTCCAATGGTGGACGTCGTATGTACGCGCGTTTTGCTTCTTGACGCTATACTAGTAGCATGATTGCGTAAGTATACTATCCGCAGGACCCAGTAAACTCAACAGGTTTACCCAACCAGGGCCTTCAAATTTATGGCGCAGAAACTTTTCAGTTTATAAATCACATGGAGCAGACTATCCACACCCGATGGTTAAACTCATACACTGGAAACACTCATGAGGAAAATGAACCACCGAGACAAATGAAACAAATGTTTTCACATCCACTTCGGCCGTCCATCGTCAAATACTGCAGATCTTCCGTGATAGCTGCCATCTTACGTCATATTCGTCAGTTACTTGTTGCTGTCGTGAATGGCGTCTTGGCAATACCGAATTGCTTGTTGGTAGTATCGTATATCGTGTAGAACCTCTCAAGGAATGCGTAACCTTCGATAAAGTCGAGGCCCTGTCCGCTGGGAGTGCCAAGATCATTAATGACCAGGTAGATGCTGCCCGCAGTGCCACCAATAAGCGTATTCAGTGAGCGCGGCCAGATCTGCGCGTTCGCAGTGAACTCGAATGGGGTGCCCCCAATTATGAAGAAGAGCGACTTGAGATTGGAGAACTGTGCAGGGGTGATGCGGAGCAAGCCCGTGCTGGCGTCAAGGGCAGCGCCGGTTGCGGATTTATAACGGTCGAACGCATCTGCGAGTGTCATTGGTCTGTGCACACATTCGGTCAAGAGTCACGAGTAACCTACCGGTAGCGATGAGGATGAGGGTGGTTCCGGTATCGAGAATACCAGAACCATTCGCAAGGATGGTG
Organism: Lactarius indigo; assembly: GCA_025766275.1. Lineage (NCBI taxonomy): Eukaryota > Fungi > Basidiomycota > Agaricomycetes > Russulales > Russulaceae > Lactarius > Lactarius indigo. The sequence goes on along the minus strand of JAFKAC010000010.1, from coordinate 1,959,885 downwards.
GTAGAAACACCGTACCGGATGGATTCATCAATGCCCCAGAACTCGCTGGACGGGAAGGTGGTAGTGATGGGGCTGTCCGCTTCCCAGGTGAGCGTCTAGAATCAGGGCCCAGTAACTCTACGTGCTTACACAGTCGTGATGGGTCCAGTGAACTGGGTAGCGTCAGTGCCACCGAACGTCAACTCGCCATTCTTGATCGATGTAGTGGTCGTGGGCTCAAAGGACACGGAAAGGAGATCGACAGGGATAGTTCCTTGTAAGAAAAGGTTGTCCGTGACCGTGGGGATGGGGGTATTTGTGTCTGGCGACAAGGTACCAATTGTTAAGTCGACAGGGCCAAGCCTATGGAGTAATGCATCAGCGGAAATTCACGGAGATAGACTTCACACCCACCCAAGGATGCCGTCGAAACCTTGGAAGCCAGTTGAGGTCGAGGCAATACCTATTGACTGGTTGTGAACGACGAGGGTAGGGCTGAGCGTCACGGTCTCTAAGACCTCTGTGCCTAAAGAAGAGGGTAAAGGTATTAGCGAAGATAACTTTCTTGGAGAGAAACACACCGCAGAACGACCCAGATCCGTATGTCACACACTAGCAGATAAGCACCAATTGAGGCCGGACGGATGGGTCGAGGAAGGCGTGGTGCTCACCACACTGTCGGGTAAAGGTATACTGCTGCCAGTCGGAACATAGGGCTTTCCAGCTCCTATCCAAGTATTCGAGCTTCCGGTGTCAATGAGGAGTGTGTCTAAGAACGGGTGTAAGAATCCGTGTCAAGCACGAACAAGCTTCACTTACAGGAGGTGGGGGGTGCACCAATACCGACGCTGGCTTCGTAAACAACTGCGACGTTGGTGATACTGACGCTGCCGGGGGTTCCACTCCGTTTGTTTTTGTTGGAGGTAAACACATTCCTTGCACGAGCCTGATCCTTTTGGATGAGATCATGGGCACCGGTGATGTTGAGGCGTCTAGCGAAGGGCAACGAAACCGGTGCTTTGCGAACGACGATAGGGTTTGCCGCGACGCTGACGATCAGAAAGAGGACTGCCGTAAGTGTGGTAGTCGGGAACATAGCTCGAATTTGGACAGGAGAGCAGAATTGAGATAGCAGTGAATCGACACTGGATCACTGCAAAATATTGCGGGGATGCCGATTGGCTTTTAAAGCCTGGAAGGTCTAAAATTGGTTCGATCAGGACCCAAAACTTCTCATGAAACACCGTGAGACGTTTCTCGAAGCAATCGCGGGGCGTGTGTTTGCGACCACGCGGGCACGTTCATGAATTAGGGCATATGAAAGCATGTAGGACGAGAATCGTACCTCTTCTTTACGTGAAGTCGATTCGGGTCATCCGATCAGATAAACGAGGCAGGGAATGAGAGAAGGTAGCTTTTGGTCGTGAGAACAATTGATGTAGGGAAGGTCGTCATGACGGTCTTGGACAGGGAATGTGGGAACCTCTTGTGCTCGTAGCTGGTGAAGTATCGGAGTTATTATTATTATTGATATAGGTTGTTTATCTTTTCTTGTGTCGAGGCAAGCTCTTCATTCTAGGGGCAAGACACAAGCTATCCCACTGTCGTACCAGCTGGTCACCGAGCTCCAGTGCTGGTCCCACAACCAACGAAACGAATCCCTATCTCCACAAGACGCTAGGTCTGTGAGTCATCAGAAACGCCGTTAGTGTGCTCGATAGCAAGGAGTAACGGAATAGGACTCTAGTTTGAGAACTCAGGTCTCGTGGTCAACCGAAGATCAACCGAAGATTCAGTCTCACTGTTCAGATAACTATTCACGAGTCAAAGTCTAACCAAGACAAGACTCTTTGCTATTAGCAGCCACAGGCACGGCACAAAGGGTACACATCCGAGTAACTCTGGATTCATCTGCTATGGGTCAACGAAGGCAAGCGTGGGAAGGTCGTCGTAGTGGAAGAGGCAATACCAGTGAAGCGCCCGAATCTCAGCTCCTTAAGGCGAACATGCTAAATAGATCCTCGTGAGATATCAGCCCAGTGAACGAGATGGTAGGTAGGGATAGGGCAACGCCGCACGCAAATTCAAATGCCATCAATGGCCCATCGTATTGCGGCTTGGATTACGGCGAAATAAATTAATGTAAGATTAAAGATTGATACGACTCACGGGCATTGGCGGACATCGACGCAACCTGGGCTTCGCTCGCGGGGAGTTCAAACTCATGGCGACTTTGTGCCTTTTCTGATACCTCTGCTTTCCCACATACAGTATCGAATGTTCGGTGCACATTAGAGCGAGTGTGAGAAATCAACGCCGTATCTGCTTCCCGACACGACCACAAAATGGCAGAATTGCTCCGCAGCTGGTCCTATGTATCCTCAAGTCAACAGCATGAACCTTGATTGTCTGACCGAGGTACCTTCTATGAATTAGGTGCACGCAAACCTGGTGTTACAGTGAAACTGAAACTGAACCAAGGGTAACATCAACCGGGAAACACCAAAGGAAATGAACTACCGAGACAGAATAAAACAATATTTTCACATCCACTTCAACCCTCCGGAAATTTTAGATCTAACACAATGGTTTTCATCTTCGTCAATTAGTTGTTGCTGTCGTGAACGGTGTCGTAGCGATGCCGATACGCCTATTGGTAGTATCATAGGCCGTGTAGAAACGCTCAAGAAACGTGTAGCCATTGACAAAGTCGAGGCCCGATCCGGTGGAAGTGCCAATATCGTTGATGACCAGGTAGATGCTGCTCGTAGCGCCACCAATCAACGAATTCAGTGAGCGGGGCCAGATCTGTGCGTTCGCGGTGAACTCGAATGGTCTTCCCCCGATTACGAAGTACAACGATTTAAGGTTGGCGTACTGTGCCGTGGTGATAGTGAGCAAGCCCGTGGTGGAATCGAGGACTGCGCCAGTCTGGGATTTGTAACGGATGAAAGCGTCTGCATGCGCGAGGTTCATTGGCCCGTTCGCATATCTGGTGAAGAGTGATGAGTCACCTACCGGTGGCGAGGAGAACGAGGGTGGTTCCTGAGTCAAGAATACCAGCCGTGCTTGTGAGGATGGTGGGGGAGACTGTGGGGGGAGGAGCGCCGTACACGATGGTCCCATCGATACCCCAGTAGCGCTTGGCTGGGGGTGTCGTCGTCATGGGGCTATCCAGCTCCAGGTGAGCATTAGGAGTAGAGCTTAATAAATGTATGTGCTCACACAGTGGTCATGGGGTTAATGTACTTAGTGGAGTCAGTGCCACCAAACGTCAACTCGCCGCTCTTGGCTGGCGATGCACCAGGGGTTGCAGGTTCAAAATACACAGATAGAAGATCGGCGGGGATAGTTCCTTGTATGAAGAGGTTGTCCGTGACCGTGGGGACCGCGAGAGTTGAGTCTGGCGACAGGGTACCAATTGTCAAGTCGACAGGGCCGAGCCTATGAAGCGAAGTTTCAGCACGGACTCATGGCGACGGTGCTTCATGCTTACCCGAGGACACCGTCGAAACCCCGGAAGCCGCCGGAGCTGGGTGCTGGGGCGATACCGATGGACTGGTTATAAACAACGAGGGTAGGACTAAGCGTCACGGTCTCTAAGACTTCCTTGCCTAAGGACGGAGGTGTATTTGTTAGAGAAGTTGACGCGCATGGCGAGAATCTCACCGCAGAATGACCCAGATCTGTATGTAACACACTGGCGGATAGGCATCAGCCGACACTGGTCTACTTTATCGAAGGAAGGGTGATACTCACCACGCTGTCGGATGAGGCCACACTACTGCTAGTCGGAACATAGGACTTCAGAGCTCCTATCCAGGTGTTCGCACTTCCCGTGTCGACGAGCATATTGTCTGAAAACCGGGTATGGGTCTCCATGTCAAGCACGAGCGAGCGTCACTCACAGAAGGTAGGGGGAACGCCGACGCCGACGCTAGCCTCGTAAGAAACTCCAGTGTTAGAGATACCGACGTTGCCAGGGGAGCCACTCCGTTTTGTTTGGCTGAAATCAGCTAGCTCTCTTGCACGAGCCTGATCCTTTCGGACGAGGTCCCGACCATTTACGATGTTGAAGCGTCTAACGAAAGGCAACGAAACAGGTGAGTCGCGAATAACAAGAGGGTTCGCTGCGGCGCTGACGATCAGCAAGAGGACGGCTGCGAGTGGGGCAGTCGGTAACATGACTCGAGTAGAGTTGAGGGGGTAACAGTGAATCACAACTGAATTACAGCGAAACATGGCGGGAACGTGAATGGGCTTTTAAAGTCGGGAATACCCAAAATTGGAGGGTCGGTCGCTGGCAGGATCCAAACTTTTCTTACGAAATACCGTGGGACGCTGCTCGGAGAAATTTCGAGGCGTGTGTTTGCGACGCCATGGCGGGCGCAGGTACGTCCGTGACCATGGGGGTATCTGGGCAGGAGAACATGCACTCCACTTGAAGTTGAAGCGGATAAAATCCCCCAGTCAGATCTACGAAGCTAGCAATGTGAACAAGTAGCATGTGTTCTTCGTGAGAGCAAGTGACCAAGTGGAGAAGGTCGTCACGGTCTCGGACACGGAATTTGGGATGCTGTCCCCTGAACTTGGAGCAGGTGACAGCGTCGGAGAGTTCTATTAATAGAAGATGGCTTTATGGCCATTTGCGTTGAGGCCAGTCCGGGGACAAGACCCGGGTTATCCTACTGCGTGCTAGCTGAAGAAAAGAGGCCTAGGAGGTGGCTGAGATTCAGCGCTGGCCACGGGAAACTGAAAGGACGACTCCATCCAGACAACATGCGTGAGTTATAAGAGAACTCTAGTCCATCCGCTAGACCCAGATCGTGACCAACGTCAAACTAGGGCCGGAACTTGAAAGCCCAGGGCCGAGATATAGTCCACAGACGTTCAGTCCGGAGCTTATAAGCCGAGTCTCATACAGGACGACCCTTTTCTACTATCGGTGTATTGACCCAAGTAACTCTTGGGTTCGATCTGCTGTGTGTTCAACATAGGAAAACATGACAAAGCTGGCCGTCGTAGAAGCGATGCCCATGAAGTGCTCTAATTATCGGCGCATCGAAGGAAAAGCAGACTGATGTACGACAAAATTAGCAAATATTGGCGCCGGAACAGTACCACAAGCCCACAACACCGCAATACAACGCGAGAAACTTGAATAAACTCAGTTAGTATCGCCACGACACAAGTAATCCCGCTCATCAATACAAGCGGATGTCGCGACTTTGCCAGCATGGAGTTCGAAATCACTATAGCCGCCACACCAGATCAAGGACGCGGGATGGTATCGCCTCCGGGGTGGTAGGGGGTGAAAGTAAGGACGAACCGAAATATTGACGCCTATCGGCTTCAGGACGGCCCGGGCAGCTGCGCAGTATACACAACACTCACGACAGCCTTCGGAAGACCAGCACAGACGTGCCGGAGACGCGCCGGAGGTAATGGGCGAACGGAGTTTCTGAGACAGTTCGGTCATAGTGCTGGTCATCCTCACTGACCAGGACAATCACGTCTTACGATCCCACAAGAAAAAAGGAGCAACGGTAACGCCAAGCACTTAGAACATCGGGAGAATACGGAGAGCCTGAGATGTGATGACCAGCACAGGGCATAGTGACTCGGACCAGACTCGGAGTCAGGTTACCTAAACAATGATAAATCCGAGACTGGACCGGTGCGTTCTCCGGTGTCAATCGAAGGCCATCCCATTGCATCCACTCTACTCTCCTTAAAGGATATACTGTGCTTAAAATCGGTTGCCTCATGCGTATAGTGTACCTATACTACATACTTCCTTTGACTCTGGCTCCCCCGCCATCTATAGCTGCTGTAATACCTGTCATCAGCCCGCGATGACCGGATGACCCTCGAAAACAAGCTGTCTACATCGGATTTTATGGGTCTCGTAAGGCCATCATGGTTCCCCATTCTCTTCGTCATTGGGGATGAGTAGGGGCCTCTCAAGGACGTGATCGACAGGGCTGGGTTTGCTGTCTTTGGTCAGCTATGAAGACACGATGTCACTCAGAACATTAGTAAAGCTAAATGGAAGGCGGTACCGCGACGTATATAGCCGAGCTCATGATGATCACTGAGCCGGCAATTGAGAGCGCGGAAGGCGTGTTACGGAAGACAATGCGCTCGAATGCGAGAGCGAAGACGACCTAGACGCAGTGGAACGATCGGAACTAGTCGCTTCGCCCGTAGAGACTGCATACCCCGATGTAATTAGCAAGTGACCCACGAGCAGCCGTCTCACGTTGAAGACCCATAGTTAGGAGTATCTGTGTAGTCATAGGACGTAAGAACGTGTCAAGTGGGTCGTACTTTAATTAGGCTTCCCTGAGCGAGGAAGCCAAATATCCCAATGAGAAGCAACATAGCGAGCCACGAAACGTGCGTGGGAATCACTGGAGTAACCTTGAATATTATCATACTGAAATCGAGGTCAAAACGAACCCCAGGAAGCAAGAAAGATCGAAGTGTGTACGTACCCTGCTGTAGAAGCCAGTACACATTGCGTCGAGAAAAACGTAATAGAATGGAGGGTGTGTGCCCGTTTTCCGATCGCCCGTAGGCTGGTATCTGTAAAAGTAGAGCAGTTAGTCCACAAGCGAGCACTAACGGGGAAGAAACTCACAGGCACCAGTTGCCCCCAGGACGCCAATCAGGGCCGCACTGCGTGATAGGATGAGATGTGCCCAATTTCGAAATGGATTTCTCCTGACCTGACAGACAGCATTCTTTGTTCGGGCGTCGCCACTTCAGATAAATCCGCCGGTATGCCCGCGCTTCGATCGGCAGGTAGTTTACCAAAAAGGAACTGCGGCCTGGCGATCAAGACAACTCCGAGAAAGCTACATACTAACATTCGATAAGTGAGAAATACAGACGAGTTCAATTTTGGAAAAGTGCTTACACCCAGCAAACAGTTCGTTGCGAGAAAAGGGTTCTTTAAGGAATATGGCCCCCGTGAAGCCAGTAAGAATCGGCGACAGGAATGACAGCACCACTGCATCCGACAATGACAAGTACTGCAAAGAGAAGTACATCCCCGACAAACCGAAGAAACTGTGACCGCGATAAGGAATGGTGCGTTCATAGAGTCGAATAAGACACAGACCCCGTGAACCCCCGGAGCACAAGTAACAGTCGCAGACCTTTTGGACCAAATACCGGGTCTGGGATCTGCTTCCAATACCTGATAACAATTGTCAACGAAACGGAGGAAATGATGCACAGAGAGGACGTACATGTACGCAATCGAGCAGATGTACGTAATCACCTGGTCACTTTGAGCACCAACGTCTGATGCCTATGATATAACGCATTTGGCCACCCACCATCCGCACCCATATCAGCTGAGCAGACAGGCGATCGTCAGCGCAGGCGATAATGACACCAGGGACGGCCACGGACCTCCAGTGTTGGTACGGGCTTGTCTAGACCGTTGAGCAGCTTCACGGCGACGTTCATTGCGGACAGGAAGAATTGAGAGGCGCCAACCAACATCAACCCTGCATTGTTGTCGACGAATATGGATACCAAAGTCCGTGCTGAATTCCACCGCCAAGAGATCCCATGCCGTAACTTACGCTTATGCGCGGTTTCGGAACGGTTCTCTGGGGTTAACAGGTTCTCCATTGGAATCGAGGGGGTGAAGGAGGACGACGAAGCATCAGGAGTCAAGGCGGTATAGGCAAGGCGAGCAGTAGTCATGGAGGGCTGCTGGGACGTTGGAGCTGCGCACTGAACCCACGACCTTCGCCGTACACGACTTGTGGAGCACACGACAAGAGAGAACACGGCAACAACTCCTCGTAGAGCGCGACCAGTGGAGATAGTACCGATCACTATTGTGATCTGCAATATAATCGTGTACGGTGGGAGCAGCCCAGGGTTTCCCCTGCCCCATCCATCCATCCATCTCCATCGCGTGGGTGCAATTTGGCCATGGGAATTAAATTGGTCGCCGAAACGGCAACCCACCGAATCCACCTGCCAAGTGCCATGTGCTGGGAAACATGCATCTGGTGCCTGACCTGGCCTTGGGTCTGCACCCGCGAAGCTGTCAAGACGATTCGGTGACTAAGTTAAGGCTTGAAAGTTGTGGGCCTAGCACTTTGTTGGTGGCAATGCATGTCTAGACTTGAGAAGCTTCAACGACGATTTCGGCGATAGTGGTGTCGTACATCGTGCCTGGTTCTTTTCGCTCCCCGACCCCGAAAACACCTACATCCCTAGAAGGTAGCAAGATACCTAAAGACAAAGGCCCACGAATGCTACAGCACCATTGGTACCGTCACAGATTTTAATTAATGTCGAAATTGGCAGATCATTAGGCAGATGGACGCATTTGGTGACGCCGGGTATGTCGGCCGAATATTTCTGGTGCCCTCTCACCGCGAAGAGGAGGTCTAGGGTCTAGACAACGGCGGAGTAAGTGTTGGTCAGCGGACGCAGAAAGGTGTGGTGCACTTGAAGTTCACGAACCAGTCCAGTCTCTCAAAGCGGAGAATACGCCCGTCTTCGTTTATCCAGTCGTCCGTGTTTGAAATTCTACGCGAGACGAGACCAAGGATCCCTTTTGGCTGAACCAAGAGACCGGATGAGGACTGTTGGCGCGCGAGGCTGTACTGTATCCGCCCACCAGCGCCGACGCGGACGCTGGTCGGATGGATGTCTAGGGTAATGGCGGGCACACGATCATGACGAGCCTGTTACCGGTAGTGTGGGAATATTCACCACAAAAGGAAAGTACGCTACAACACCGGGCTACGACAAAGGTTCTTGAAATTTTTCATCAACATTTTTTCAGCCTTTATGAACCCGTCTTTTTGTTTGCTGAGAGCATTTGCCTCTCTCTGAATGTTCCCCCCATCATGGTCTCCGCTCGTCGAATTTTTGTCCAGCGCTTCTAGTGTCGTTCTCGTGCTTACACCACCTGACCAAGCTACCTCCGATGTGCTCCTCCTCGCGCTGCGGCGCGTGCCTGTCCATCGCGCACTAACTGTTGTTCCTCGAGGCGCGCGGCTAAGACACGACCTCTTTTGCTGAGCCCTCCTGACTTCCATTGGGAATCCATCGACGTCCAAACACCTCCCGTCAGTCACAAGGTCCCGCTATCCCGAACGTGTTATGCACTCTTGCTCCGGGTGCTCCTATCTATAGCTTCATTGAGGTTTGGTTCCGCTCAGTTTCACAAGATACATCCCTCTTCTTCTTGCACATGGGTTCAGCGGTTCTAGAGTTCATATGAGGTCGCCTCTGCTCACATTGTCCCCATGTTCCGTCCCGTCTCGTGACCACAGCTCCGTCTCCGTTCCTTCATCTCCGCAGTCACCGGCCCACCTTTCCGCGAACTGGGATTGTGGTCTGAGAGAGGTGTAAAGGCGCAACGTGCGCCCCGCGTGCGTCGTTGGAGGACGAGGACCCGGGACACCTCGCTGTTCGACCGCGTCCGAACCAATCAGCTGAGCTTCCTCGCGAAGCGCGCAATACGTACTTGAGTCATCGCGGCAGATCGATTAAGGATGCATGCATGCACGCATACGTGAGGCGTGCTTCTTTTCGGCGCACACAGCCACTAGAAGCTGTGCGACCTGCTGTGCTGATCGCATCCTCCTGCCCCTTGTACTCCTCCCCCGGTGCTGTGCCCAGGGCCACAACACACGCAACAACGTTCAGCCGTCTGCGCATTGCACCGCCACGAGAAGACCCACAGTAAGTTATGTGGGGCCTAGTGGAAATGAGTACGTGGCACACGCGTCACCCTCTCGTCACCAGATGCGCGGCGGGCATGATAGACACCGTGCGCCAGGCTCCGTTCCACGCCACGCCATGTCGCCGCACCATCGCCCCCTCATCTCCGTCCTTTCCCACCCGTGCCCTCCATTAGGCTTGCCATCTACTCCCGCGTGTGCTTCTCTCTATCAGCTCATCACCCTGCTCGTCTCGTCCGTCTGCGATGTCCTTCTCAGGGATTCTGCATGCATGACAAGGTATGGTTCCATGCTACTGCGCTCTGGTTTCTTCTTTCTGATGCCTTCGGCCATCACGTCCGACGCCTTGTGCTCTTGGCCAGGAACAACTTCGGATGTTTCATCGAACCCTGGCTCCCTCCCAACCACTCCTCCACCTATTAATCACGTCAATCAGAATACCGCACAGCACGGGTGTACAGTTGTATAATTCGGGCGCTTCAAAGAGGTCGAGCGTCTCTTGCGACGGCGGTGAGCACTTGCCAGGGGTAACAACCCAGTTGAGAGACGGCGTTCCAACCGCGGTCCGCGCTCTCGAGCCCAGCGCCGCCAAGGCGTTCGTTCACGTACGTAATTTGTCCAAACACGCGCTACAAACGCCAAGTGGGGACAAGGAACTTTACGTGCTTTGCTCCGTGATCACACTGATCAAGTGCATCTTTCCTCGGGTTTGGGATTCCGTCGTTTTCGCCTCTCGGAGCTCTTGTCATCTTTTCGCGAAGGTCGTACCATGCTGCGCATCTCTTCTCCCCTTGCACCTCGATAGAGTCCATCTCGTCCTATCGGCGCGTTATCGGCGTTCTGACCCACGTGGTACCATCGACTCCCCCACCCGGCAACCAGCGGATCTACTCTGAACAGGCACTCGAAGCGCCACCTTTAGTCTTGGTGTGTCCCCCATCTGCGGGCCCCGTTCACCAGAACGGAATGCCGACGGAGCGCGCGCTGCGACCCATCTCAAAGTAGTGTGGAACAAAATATTCGCCATCCCGCGTGTCTCTTTTGTCGTACAGCAGCTTCTTCTGACTGAACCGAGATGGTCTTGCGGGTTGGTTGCCGATCCCATGCTGTCTAATCTTGCAAGCTGTCTTGGTTGATGCCTTGGACTGACGACGAAGCCCGACCCGCGGAGCTTCGCCGTCCTCGCTCGCGGTGGCAATAGCCCATGTCACGAGAACACGGGGTCCGCGACTCCGCGCGCGCGCGGTGGGTCGGTGGGTGTGGACGACCCACCGAGATGTGCTGGCAAGGACGGGCCCATCTCAGGGCCCCCCACCCAGCTGTTCCTTGCTGATCTCGTCGCTTCTCTGGGGATCTGCACGATCACATGTGATGCAGCGAGCAGCACACAGAGATGCCGACCGGCAAGCAGGGATGTGATGGATGCGTTTTATATAGCAAAACCGACCCTGCACGTCCAGACAGCTGTAAATTACGCGTACAGAGAGTACAAAGCACACACATACACCAACTTCGCTGTAACGTAAGATACCGTACACAGCCCCCCGGCCCCCTCGCCGCGTGCTCCTCCCACGTAAGTCAATCTAGGTCTGTCGGTTTTGTGTCTTCGTTGTTGTTCTGCGTGCTGACCGGACCGAACCCACAGCCCGTGCTCCAAAGAAACCCCTGATGATGGTGTTGATGGATGGTAAACAAACACATCAAGATCAGTGTTTTCTGATCACTGCTGTTTGTCGTTTGATGATGCATCGAAGCTCCTTTGCACAAATACGAGCGAGCGAGCGATGCGTGCATGCGTGCGTGCGTGTGTGGTGTGGCGTGCCCGCGGATCCTATCGCGAAGTCCAATGCCTCCGGGAGTTGGAGTGGGAACAGTTTGGTTGAAGTCTCCACGCATTACGCCTGTAGGAGGGGTAGAGGGTAGGGTAGGCGCAAACACGTCGTTGTACGTACGTACGTTCTAATGCAAATGTAACGGTGGTGTGCACACATGGGGTATTCAATGCTGGGCTGACCTCGCGGGAGACGCTGATCGACAACGTACAATACACCGGCGGAACAGGGGGAATCGGAATCAAGGGCGGAATTGGGGCCGACCAATGCCGCTGCGCCCTTATTATGACAACAAGTCGAGGCGGGCCGGGGGCGGGGCGACAGTCAGAACAGGACACGGACGGTACGACCCTGAGCAGCAGCAGCGAAACACGACAGCTTGCGTCCGACAGGTCGCACGAGGGGTGAGAATGATATCCACAACACGCACCTGACTTTTTAGTAGTGCGTGCTTACGCATCCTTGGGCCCGGTCGGTTTGGCTATCTGATATACTACTGTACTGTGGTCCCTCACATTACCTGTCCCGTATCACGTCCCCTCTCAAAATTAACCTTCAAAGTTGGGGAGACCTCTAACGAATCGGCAACTCAAGAGCACAAAGTCTAAGCCTAAGCAGGGCATGCTGCGCGTTCAGCAGGCTGGGGAGGGGTTTGGCTTGGCACGACAACGACAACGACGGCAATGACTAATGGGTAGCTGCTAAAAACTCGCTCTTGACTTACTGTAGTTGGCTTGGTCGTTTGTAACAAGGGCTAGGGCAGCTATGATAGCCCTCTTTCCAGCTGCGGTGGCAGCTCACTCGGACTGCGCAACGTCAGCGATCGAATGCAGTTTAAGGACGGCGGAGACAACGGAGTGTAGCGTGCGTTATGAAGCTTCTTTCCAGTGATCGTCTAAACCAAACGAGATTTCTGCTTCAAAGTTCAAGGGTACTGTGAAATAATACAGTACACCCCCCTCCCCCATCCTTCGGGGCCTAGATATTAGCTGGCTAAAGGTTCCATTTAGCGTTTGCGTGCGTTCCCGAAATTCCAGACGCGTATTGTACCACTGGCAGTGGCAATTGGCAAATGACTAGGCCGCACTCGCGCCTCTTCTAGGATAATAATTCATGTGACCACAAGAACAATAACACACTTTACGATTTTAGAGGAGAAAGGATTTATTAAACGTATGAGTATGGTTACATCCAATCCAGTAAAGTAAACCGACGACGATACCTCAAAGCAAACAAACAAAACTAGTAACCATAGTAAGGTGAATGAACATGATGGTGCATGCATGGCGCGCGCGGCGCGTGGCGTGGCATGGCAAGGTGGGAAAAGCTGTGCCTATATAGGTCCAATGAGGACTGATAGGGGGATCAACCAAGCATGAAGGAGAAAGCAGGAGACAGGGAATATAACAAACTGCCGACCGAAGGCACACCCCGACCATCTATAGTGCGTTCAGGGTTTCCGTAACCTCGTACTTGGGCAGGTTTTTACGTACTAACGTACTATCCGGGATACGCGGGCACGGTTGTAAGCCGGAAGGTGGAGGCGAATGATAATACACGTATAGCGAGTGGAACAACGATAAGGGCGTAGCGCGCGGATGCTGTGAAGTGTTGGAGTATAGCACGTTCTACCCCCTACAGCACTGGCGATGACGAATGATTCTCATCGTAGTATCGGTGATAGTACTACTATGCTACTAGTAATTGCCCCCGTCCCTCCACCTCTCTCCCGTCTGCGTCGGAGCGCTTACCGGGGGAAAAGATGGAAAAGTCCGAGGAGGCTCCGTATGTACAGATAATTTTGCCATCGAAGTCATCAGAGAAATCGACGGACGAACAAAAGGATACATCAGTAAAAAAAAAAGATTAGTAGTAAGAGGGGAAATGAAGAGAAAAAAAAAAAGGTAAAACAGCAGAAAGTAAAAAGAAGAATGTCACAGGGATACACAAAGATAAGCAAAACAAAAACATGTAGACGTGGCGGCGTGCACGATGCGCATGATGTGATTAATGCAAGTAAGGCTTTACTTTTTTTTTTCTTCATCTAAGTGACAGCTTCAGTACTGTGGCTGCTGCTGCTGCTGCTGCACGGGAACTTGCTGGCCGAGATACTGCCGCTGTTGCTGAGCGAATGTCTGTGTTGGATACTGCCGACGGTGAATACTGCTGTTGCTGGCTATAGCCCTGCGGATAATGCCACGACTGCGTCGTAGGCGATTTGGCCGGTGACGTCGGTGATTGCGAGCCAGCTCCGACCGGCGAAGCGGGATTATTGGCGGGAGTCGATTGACGGGTGGCAGCGGCCGACTTTGAATGTTGCAAACATTCGTGCTGACCCGAGGCAAGTAATTGAAGCCCAATGGCAGCCATGGTCACCGGAATGCTGATAGTGATACCCTGTGGACAAATCGATGAGGTCAGCCCAAATGGGGAATCCGAGGTACCAAAAGGACGTACGAAGACCATTCATGTTCTTGTATCGCCGCTGACAATCGCCGACGCCACATGCGAAGGGTCTGAGACGTCGCTCGGCTTCACGTTCCACCTCACGGAGCTTCCCCCTCTGTTATTTGCATACCTGAACGATCGTTCCCGTTGACAACGACGCCCTTCTCCGCCAGGAGAGCCTGCAATGCCTCCAAATCCTTTGGTGGCGCGAAAGTTGCAAGAGCCATGGGTCATGTGGTACTTGAGCCCATTGGCTTGCTTGTACGACTTGTTGCAATTCGGCTTCGGGCAGCGGAAGGGCTTGGAGAGGAGGAGGGAAGAAGCAGGACGAGAGAGGGTGGTAGCTGGCGCGGGGAGTGGAGGTCGGTGAAGGCGTGGTGGAAGATGAAGCAGAGGCGGAAGTGGACGCCTGTGCGGAGAGGGGACGATACGAAGCCTGCTGTGCAGCCACAGGTGATGCCACGCGGGAGCTGGATGGCGTGTTGGCAGGTGTCGTAGAATTCGAGCTGTACAGGAGCGTGGGGGGAACACAGCTGAAGGGACTGCCAGGTTGACTGGTGGCCTCAGGAGTAGACTGTAGTGGTGAGAGGGCACCGTAGTCGGGATATGTCGAGTAGGCATGAATGAGTCATGATGTGGGGACGGGAACGGGGAGATTGTGGATGCTGTTCCGCGCGATGGGAGAACGGCCGTCGTGTCGAAAGCAGAGACAGGCGAAGGACATGTGGAAGGTGGCTGGGAGAGGGACAATGGAGTATACGACGATGCGTTAGTGAACTGCACGTTGAGCAGTGTAAGGAACCAAAGGGGTCGTTACAGGGGTGAGGGGAGGGGAGGAGGCCGACGAGGAAGCCGGGGATGAGTCGATGTCGAGTTCCATATCGTCGGGATCGAATGGGCCTTGCTGCTGATGCGGGGGTTGAGACTGCTGTTGGAGCTGTCGGTGCTGCTGTTGAAGTTGTTGTTGTTGCAGGAGTTGCAGCTGCTGATGAGGCTGTTGATGAAGGTGGCTGGTGCTGGGGTTGGTGTGACTGGGGCAGCTGAGGAGGGTATGAGTCAAACTTGGGATTGGGGGTAGGAGCTGGTTGGGAGTAGAGCTGGTTGTGTGATGGTTGGGAGAGAGAATCGAGGACAACCACATGGCACTCTTCAAAGTGCTCCACGAGAGCATGAAGGTCCTGCAGGTTGAGACCGCAGCATGTGTAATTGCGGCACTAGAGGTGATCGATCACTTAGCAACGGGCACGCGAGGTGGAAGAGGAGTTGAGATGAAACTCACGAGTTCTTCTTCGCGTTCCATGGCCGAGAGCGCGTTGAGGAGAGAACCCCGGTCGGACTCGATGGAGGAAGATATCTTTCCTGCACCACGAAGGTCAGTGGGGCTAAGAGAGGGGGAGTGAGTGAGGACGAGTAGAGGACGAACAAAAGAGTAGGACATACTCTAAAGGACCAAGGAGTTGTGTAGGCGAGGAACCGGGATGAGAACGGTTACCGAAGGAGCCAGGGCGCCATGAGAAGGGAGAACCGAAGAAAGCGCGTGTGTAGGAGGCAGGATTGAAGGAGCCCGAGGGATTGTTGAGAGAGGAGGAGTAGGGCATGGAGAGATCGTCTTGGAAGGCAGAGTATAGGATAGGTTGAGGTTGAGTCATGTAAGAGTACTGACGGGTCTGTCTGGTCGGTTCACTCGCCCCCCGTCTTATTTGTATTTCTACTCGTTCGCCCCTCCCACCGTGGGAACTCAACTCCCGTTTCCGGTTCGATCATCCCTTCAGATCGCGACACAGCTCGGTCCCTCTCATTCCCTTTCCCTCTCTGCCCTCGACCATCCCTGACACATTCCTCGGTATCTACCCATTACCGGTATCCGTGTCCTCTTCTCCTCTTCTCCCTCCAACATTTCTTTCTCCCCTACCCACTCATCCCAGTCTCCACCATCCATATCGGCCAGTCCTAAACCTTAGATCTCCCAGTGATCACGACCCCCTGACACTCCCCACGCGTCTCTGCGACCGAACCGTCCGATAGCTCGGCTCACTCGTAAGGCAGCTGTTCAGATCCGATTTTAGATCTAGTCTCGATCAGCCACTCCAGTCCCCTGAACTGACTTCCCCCTTTCAGTTTCACGGGCCCCAAATGACACACCCTCGTCCTGTTGATCACTCACCTTAATCCAGGTTTACATACTTACTACTTCCCTGTCTTCCGTCAACCATGTCCTGGATGGGCACAACACTAAACCATAGATCTCCAATCACAGATACGAACTTCCTGCATTGCATCACATGAACAACGACGCTATGTGACTACAACCAACGAGATATGTTACCCAACCAAAACCCTGCATAGCTGTTTTGCACTGCGGAAGTTTCATAGCAAACATGAAAACCTACCGTTCCGGTCCTGTTGATCGCTCTCATTGCCATGTTACGCTGCGCGTGTACGTCTAATGTAGCACTGTGGCAGTGTGCTCTTGGCTGGAGTGCGTGGTTCGGACAGTCTAGCCTGGTGCGCGTCTTACGCATGTGTGTGTGTGCATGTGTGCATATGTGTGCCGGGGATCCGAGTCGAGGCATGGAAGTTTAATAGAGTGGCACAGCAACCCATCGCACAGCACCGCAAGCGGCCTTTGCCGAGCGCGAAAAAGAGTACAGGACTGGCTGCGGCCCTCCGAGGCCGCTCTCCGCACAACCACCACCCCGGAGCCCATTACTAACTCGACCCACCGTCCCCGAGCGTCAAATGTGCCTCGTGCGCGTTTCCGTCGTGCCACTACCACCACCAACACCACAACTTTAGTGGTTGCGACCGTACCTGGCCGCGTGTCTGTGGTGGTCCGTGGTCCGTTCCGGGTCCGTTGCGTCGCATACAAAGTCCATTTGTAGCTCGCTCTGTTATTGTCCATATTTTCGATTTGTCCGTCCGTGCGTCATGGGCCGGGGGGGGGGGGTTGGGGGTCTTCCGTGCCCGTGCCCGTGCCCGCGCCCGTGCCGTGCCGTGCATGGCACGATTGTGGTTGATAATGGCAGGTGCCGGCTGGGGCGTTGACCCGAACCGGAGACACAAATCACGGCCTTGCAGGGAGTGGGTGTCTATGTAGTCTCCATGTGTCCACGCCGCGCCGCGCCGTGCCTGTGGTAACAGCAATGCTGCGGAGGTGGCCGGGTCAATTATAGTCCAGCAACTTACCTGTTTGGCAATACCAAGGCAGGCCCGCGGCGCAACCCCCCTTGCCCCGGACTCCACCTGCTGGGCTTGCCTTGTCGTCATGCATGTTTCTCTGTGATTTGTAATCGAGTTGCCAGCCACGCCTGGCAATCGACCCACCTGGCTTGGGTAGTCATATTGCACCGCCTCGCGCAACTGACTTCGGCAGGCGACGGATGCGGCGATACGTGATGGGGCCTTCACTCCCTTCGTTCATTCATGTGATCAATAGTTCCCTGGGCTCTTAGGACCCTTTTACGTCGCTCGTTGTTCTTACGTTTGATTCATCGAGAAAAGATCGCACGTTCAGCTTAGCAAATGTAACGCGTTACACGCAAAACAACAACGAGCCCATATCCTTCTGCCCCCGCGCCACACTCCCATGCCGTAACAATGTGGTTTCCCTCCCCTCCGGCGGAAGCTTCGTTGCGAGGCCCTTCTTGGGCGAGTGCGGCCATGTCTGACCGCTTGCGGCGCAGACGTGTGATGTGGGGCTGCCATGAGCAGTCCCACCTGCCTCGGTTCATCTATCATCAGAAATGGTTTATCTCCCGCCACTGCAACGTGTCCCACCCCACCCACAGAAACTCCCGCCCCGCCAGTGGCGCGCGAGAACGCACCCTTCATTTAACTCTATCACGCCAGCATGTCGAAATTCAAAATACAGCATACCCTGTCACACATTACATATGGAAGGAGCTTTCGTCTATCAGAGAGATATTTGCTATATCATAATGATAATATATAGAACATCAGCCCAAACGGCCAAAATAGTGCGCAAACAAAAGGTGTTTGCATGCCGTTGTGTGGATATTGGCAGATGTACAGGACTTGAGCTCGGTCGGGATCTTGGACACAGCGACACTCACCTTTCGGCCGGCCGGCTCCGATGGCTCCGGTGCCTAGCTATCTCGGTCGGCCTTACTTCGGTCAATTTCCCTCTTGACACTGACCCCAGCCGACCCTGACACTCTGTAGTAAGACCGGCACACTACCACTTCCACCAGCCGCGGCCGCCGCGTCCACACTCGTCACTACTGCGTATAGAAGTCCTAGTAATGAGGTAACATCGATCTTTGATTCTTTGATAGACTTGTACGTTCCATTCCCCTCCGCGGGAAAAAGCTACCGCCGGCGTGGACCCCCAGACCGAATCGAGGCTTCAATATCGGGGTGGAACGGCGTCTCAAACCAATTAACTTTCGCCCTTCGTCGTCCGTCGACTTGGTGGTGTGGTGGCGTATTCAAAACTGCCTGAAGAAGGAAAAAGACATAAATCTTTCATATAAATTGGTGGTGGCTTCCGTAAGTTCTGGTCAATCACTTGCGAAGCAATAATCATGTGATTTTTTCGTGATGATATGCGGTAACCTGTGGCCGGATTCTGAACTGCTCGCGGGCCCCACCGAACGCATGGTTCGAGGAATCTACCCTCAGCCGCGCTCTGGCCGCGCCATGTGCCCAACCCAAAGCGAGCGAAAGGTGCCGTCTAATATGGGTCTCCTGCCTTCCCTGACGGATCTGACTGACGCCACAAATCGTGCGTATTATTGATCTGCACACCTGGTTGATGCCAAGATACAGGAGATATCAAAACGTGCCCAATAAATCGTTGTGGTAAAGAAGAACCGTGTTACCCCAAGAAGCGTATGTTATTTTTATTTGAGGGATAATCAGCTGGGATCTGAATCGTGTTTCCGGATCCGGATGGAGAAGCACCAAATGGGCATCAGACAGAGAAACTCGACCTTCTTCGGACTGCTCTGCGTATCTGGTGGTCTGTTTTAAGACAAGGTGTGTAGAGACCGCCATGGCCCGACCAGCACCCAATTTGGCATAGGGCGTGTGAATCGGTTTGAAGTTAATCGGCGGGTCGGTATCAACATGAAGCAGAGAGGATGCAAAAGACGAAACTTGAACCCACTGCTAAATCTCGATATAGGACCCGTTAATTGAAACCCATTTTAGACCTCGATCGCGTCTCGTCTCCGATCGCGTGCTATCCTTTCCCCCTCCCCCCTCTCTTCATGTTGTGGTAACTTACCAATGTTCGTTCTCTGTACGAACCCCACACCGATCGTCTCGACCTTGCGATCATCAGGAACTACATTCGATTAATTCGATACGTAGCTGGATTCCGCAGCAGCAACAGCTACTAGCCTTTTGCTTTTTCAGTATTCAGCAATCACGAACTGTGACTATATTGGTCCCGCCTGCATCTTTAGACAGCGGGCAGCAGCCCTCGCGAACTGACCTGCAAACCGCGGGGATGAGCGCCCAAGCCGGCGATGATCCTGATTAGCGAGAGAGAGACGTTTCTCCCTGTTCATTCAAGAGCTTGTTTTTTTTGCCCTTCTTCTCGCTTCTGGAATCGTGACATTGACTGACGGACAGCCAAGCCCGTCCTCTGGCATTCAATCAGCACTCCGAGCACGCCCTCCGCCGACCGCTTGTTCAGCGTGGAGTCGCGTATGCATGTCGTGAGGTCGAGTTGTTTTGGTGCTTCGAATTCGCATGCGTCGTGATCCTCTCTTTCTTCCAATAGTGGACTGTACGGCACTCACTGCCCCCTCCGCAGTGCATAAAATGAAAACAGTTGCATGTGGACATCGCAACAGACGACTATTGCCGTGGGCCTGGGCTGGGCACACACACTGCTCTGGCACCGAGGGGTTTCGTCAACCCAGTTTTAGGGTCAATGATCGCTGACGTGCTTTGACGGCCCGCCCCTTTATTACATACACCATAACTCCCACTTTCCGCTGTCGTCGCCTGTGCCCCCCCCACCCCCTCCGCGCTCGACCAACGCGTTTCAAGAAGTGACTTGTTTCCCACATTTAGTGCGCGGCAATCGTTGAATTTACTTTCGCGCGACGATGAATAAAGGGTCCGTCACCAAAGCTACTACTATTAAGAACGTCATTTCGTGCTAGCCCGAAAGCAGCAGACAAAACCAAAACATTGGCCAGAAAGTTATGGTTATGTTGGACGTCACCGTGAATTTATTAAGTTCCCGCAGTCAACAAGTACGTGATTGTGATCTCCGTGTAAGCGAGCTCAACCACGGAGGAAAGGGAAGGGGGGGGACTCTCGATCAATACCTATTTCGATCAGTCAACTCTCGTCCTTGCCTTGGCGTTCCCCGCTTAGGTAGGCACTTAACGGAGGACCCGGTGCCAGTACCACTTCTCTAGTGGAGGAGGCACAACAACCCCAGGGCACTAGAGTAGGCCTGGACTCCCTGGTGCCCCCTCTATTAGCCCTGGCCCCGCAATCCCGTACATGACGGACCCTTACAAGGAGATGGGGGATTGCTTATATCAACGAGCAAGAGAGGGACACTTCCACATCCAGGGTCAGCATTTGGTATGGAGGAAGGCGTCTGAGAGGACCCCGGAACTCGGGGAGGACGTACGTATGTGGCTACAGTTAGCTTTGATAGCAACGGAATGGAAGGGTGCGTTTCATGTTCACATTTCTCGTTCACGTTCACGTTCACAGGGGGAGGGCAGTCGTTGCATTGCATACCTCATCATGCCTAACAGCACTGGCGTCTGGACACGCTGACGTCTGCCCGCGGTGGCGTCGGTGCCGAGGTCACGATTTTAAGGGGACTTTGTTCTTTCTGATTGTGCAACTTCCTTGCGATGATACTGTCCTGTCCTCGGTGGCACACCTCCCCGCCTCCCGGCGCACCATAATCACACACAAACACCCTCAGTCCGGTCCAGTCCAGTTTGCGCCTGTAAGCCAGCCAGCCAGCCACCGTCAGTGGCGTGGTCTGGCGGTCGTTGCCTCGGAGAATCCCGGGCACGTCTCGAATTCTGCATTCGTTCAGTGGAGATCTTCTCTCTTACGACAATATTTCGAAATCTGTATCAAGGCGTGGTAGATGGTCCCCCTCCCTTGGGGCTCTTTTGATCTTCGTGTTCTGGGGTGCGCACGAGAAGGGGGACTATGGCCGTGGCGTGCGTGGTGTTACGTTGACGTGAAGGCGGGGCGCCGGGATAGTTGGGCGGGCATGCATCTACCGTAAGCATCTAAACGTCTGCATGTACGCCTTCTTTCGCCTTTTCACCACCTAGAAGCCAAAGGCCAGGGGCCAAGACTGGCGCAAACTGGTCCCGAACTGAATTCTGACAGGAAAGAAGCAGTTCTAAACAAAGCCGTGCCATCAGAGTCGTACGAAGAAGAATGAGTCGTCGGGGTACTGGTGAGATTCACAACATGAGCCGAGGAACAACACGATTGAGCGAGGAATATGTTTCGGCAGTTGGCGACGAACGAGTCGTGCAGTAGCTAGCAATAGGTGTGGCGATTCTTTCATTCTGCGGCCACCCTCGGAGACGGGCGCATATAATTGGTCCAAAGACTTGTGACTGGTTGTTAGGCCCAGAACCAATGAATACTACCGTAATTGTTTGGGTGCTTGATGTAGAATGGAGGAAATACCGAGGGTGCAGTAGTCCCGTCCGTTTTCCAGACCCGACAGCACCCTGTTGGAAAGGGTTCTAGGAATCCCGTTGTGTTGTTATCTGTCACCCTCGGACTGACCGTTGCACAAAGCTGCTAAGGCGCCCGACTGCCCGTATTCTAGGGTGAAGAATGAAGAGGAATCGGGTGATCAGGTAAGGATCCCGTATAGGATCTCCGAATACGACTTGGAAACGAGGGTTTGAGGGTATCTGGGACGAGTGGTACGGGGTACTCGTGCCAGTCTGAGGTCACATAGCTAGCGCCATCTGATGTCTGCACGGAGCACCTGACCTGTGTGAAAAGGATGTGACGAACGGATGCATATATTAAGGACTTCGGAATGGAACATACGGGGGGGTTGATTGGGGACGACAGTCGCCCATCCTGTACGGCAAAACTGAAACGTGAGCACGCGTGAGCGCCGGGCCGATTACACATCGCCGTGACCTAGGGAGGGTCGTCGGGCTGGCACCATACTTCTAACATACTTCTAAACTTCTCTCAGCGTGCCCTACCATTAGTGGTCCTTGGTCACAAAAGAAGGACGAAGCAGTCAATCAAACTGGTCACCGTCGTGATTGACTGACTGACAAGTGCGCGGGGCCCCCAGACACCTGTAGTCGTCGCCCCCATCCGTCTACTGTATAATTCACCGATCGCAGAGCTGTCTATTCGAAACTTTTTGGTTTTTTTTTGGACCCTTCGCGAAGCCTACTGAGCTTTACAACTTCGTTCGCCGCTTGTTGCGCCACATGGTTACGGGAAGAGCACGCCGCTCCATTCAACCTGTTGATGCGGCGGGCTTTGATCTGATGATGGATGGACAAACCAAGTCACAGATAGAAGCACCTTTTACTCACTACCACACCTCTTCTGACATCGCGAGGTCGTTTTCCGCCCGCTCTCCGACTCCTAAGTAGGGTACTGTTCGGCGACAGTACCAACCGGAGACTGGGCGGGCAGGGACGATAGGGGCCCAAAGATGGTGGCACATGTTTTTTTTCTTTTCAATTGGTTTGGGCACAGAACACTAGAACCACAAGACAAATCCTGAACTTGCGGTGATCGCATTACCAACCCCCGCCCCACGAACAGAGTTGTGCAATGGTAATGGTAATACGGCAATTTGCTCAAAATGTTGGTGCGGGACTCGGACACAAATCCAAGAACATGGTTTGCGTTTTTCAAATATGAACGTGCCTTCCTCCCAGGGGATCGTGGCTCACCCCCTCCTGCATTAGTTCAAGTCTAGCCGCTACACCCGGGATCACGTCCTGGTGCCCCCCCTCCTCTCCCCTGTTACGACGATACATCCCCGCAACACTGTTGCCATCGATTTGTTATGTTCGAATTAGACAATTTCGCCGGCGCCGGGCACGACCACTACCGGCGTCCAACGACCAATATCGTATTGTGGGAATTCGATGTGGATCATGGACGCGACTTCCTCCTGGGTATGATGGGCCCCTCATTCTCAACCCTCGGTCACTTTAGAAAGTCCCGCAGGTCCTGTCTTCGAAACTCCACGGTCCCCCGGGAACAGCCGGTCGTCTCGGTCGAACGTCGATCCCACTTCATCACCTATGCAAGAGAACATCAGGACCTTGTATACGAGCCCCAAAGTTCGTGGCAGAGCCATTTGATGATGCTCACTTACCCTTATTTTGGGCCATCCGCTCTACCGCCGACCCTCGCTGCTCCTTTTCGCTGCTTATCACCACAGTACTCCAACGGGGGCTTGTTTGAACTGCGAACAATCCCTGTCCATCGCCGACCGAATACGACGGATCACCACCTGTGCAAACCCGTTCATTCAGGACTGGTTTATAACGCGACCCTGGGTGCACGTTCTAGCGTATAAGGCTAATAGAGCAAGAAGCAACTCTAATGCCGACATGCCACTGCGCCTGATGCGCAAGGCTGTGCAACCTATCTTCGTCCTAGTTCCCTCAGAACGCCTTCTGGCACGTCCGACGATCGTCGCTCCAGCCGAACGTCGGACGGCATGTCAATCCCGTCGTGCTGCAGACCTTGTTATCTGGCTTCTAGCGGCGTCTCGCTGGTAGTTTCCGCAGCAATCGTTTCCAACCTAGCGTAAACGCGAACATACCAATTATGGAAAACTGTGATGCCACGTGGCGGGCGTGTGACGCTCGCATTTGATGATCTCGCTGATCTCCTGCGGTCTGGGGCTGGGCTCGTTACTACAGGACCCGGGACGGGTCGAAAGACAAAACAAGGTGGGCATATATTTACGAGACTACCCGCATGGGCGTTATAATATGTAGATCACTGCCTTGGCATGATGCGAACCCCGCAAGAAGAGGCTATTCTTATACACAAGTAAAACATTTGCGGAGTTTAGCAACAGAGCACATGTCGACAAATCGGCCCACCACTATTTGGAGTCAAAATCGATAACATCGTACTGTGCAGGAGGAGGACATAAGGGATCGCGGATTGGCGAGCGAGGGAATGCGATTCAAATGGGAGCATGAGAGGGTGGTTTTCCGGGCCGGCTTGGCCGGGAAGTCGATAGAAACTGTTTTACTCCGCGTTCGTTACATCAATATATTTTGACTCTGAACAAGTTCATAAATCACATTGACGTCGTCAGTAGTGACCGTCAACAAGTTCTCCGTGGGCCCGAGAGTTATTGGATCTCTTGCCGAATGTACTGAATCAAGTGCGCCAGTGTGCAAAGAATCAGAACTGGTAGTACCAGGTCGATTTGAGTGGAGAAAACATATAGGCCGACTAGCAGCCGACACATCCCTGCCTTGTTCTTTGCATCTTGACTTGCATCCGACACCTACCTGACCGCTTTCAGCCCTGCATGGCATACAGACACTGCCGGTCACTTGCCCAGATACTAGTAAGGAACTGACGGACACTGCCAGTTGTCGTCCGGAGTACGAGGTCCATATAATGAAATCATACGCAGCCTAACATGACAGATTTCCAGGACTTGGGCTTGCGGTCTAAGAGCGCCGGTTGCTTGCCCCTTCCCATTCGCTCGGTCATGCGCAGGAGCAGACGGCGCTGCGCGAGCACCTTTACCTTTGGGTTGGCTTTTGCCGCCGTCGTCATCCCTGATTTCGATATCACCTTCGAAGTGGTTTTCTTGAGTAAGGGGTAGATCTCGCGCTAGCTTTGCTCCTCACGGCCCGAGGAACAGGAGCCGCCGCGTGCGTCTCTATCATCGTCTACATGTCTAGATCTATACTTTCAACCTCTTCCTTGGCGATCGTAGGCGCCGGTATGGGCGGGACCGTGGCCGTGGCTGAGGCCGAGGCCGTTCGAGATGTCTTCGATGGTGGAATGGACCTGCTGGGTAGGTGAGCAGTTCTGCTGTCATAAAACTTGCGACATAGACCCCTCCAGCTTCCGGTTTGCTGAAAGGTTTCAATTGGTTTGTGAGTAACCTACCGCTTCCAGTCTGCTCAGAGAAAACAAAAAATAAAAATAAAAGACAAAAGGGGCAAGAAGACGAGCGACTCACTGTTTTCGACACCGTGGTCGTCGTCATCGGTGATGAACTCGCGTTATCGCCGCAAATGGATTCCGAGATCGCCTACTAGTTAGCTCCTTTGGAGAGAGAAATAAAACGCGATGCAGTTCAGCGATCTGAACCTTTTTTAACTTTTTAAAGTTCGTAACCCATTCTGGGCGAGCATCATCACGGATTCGGCTGGGCAGTGTGGGCCGCGAACACCCCACCGGATATCCGTCTCCCCCACGTCGCCAAAAGTCGTCAATCGTGTCCCACGGTATGGCGACTCGGATGCGGCGGCGTTGCTGCTGGTAGCGGGGCCAACCATGTCCTCGGGATGTGGCCTTGGTTCTTGTCTTTCATTTTTTTTTTCTTTACAGTCCTTTTTTTTGAACTTGCGATTGGCAGTCCGCAGCTGGTTGAGAAAGACTTTAAAGTCGCCCTCGAACTTCTGGTCACGTTTCGTCGAGTTAACAGCTCTCGTGCGTGTTTGTCGACGATTTGCATCGCCTACTACAGTAGCTGCACCATTCGTTCTAGTTGCCGCCGTGCTGCTTGGTCTTCTCGTTTGCGTTAGGGCGGAGTTCGGAGTTGGGTTGCTTCGTGAGACGTGGCCCAGGTGTAGGAGCACGCGACTCAACGGGGATGGAACCCGACCCCACGTCATTTCGACAGGCACGTTCGCTCCTCGTTCTCTCCGGAATCGGGGTCGAGGCGTCGTCGTCATCCCAACCAAGCTTCGTTCCCTTCGGCATTCCGTTCTGGAAAGGCCTGGCTTTTCTGCTCCTCTAATAGTGTCAGAAGCAGGAGAGCCACCACCTCTTGGCGTCCATGATCACGATGCCGGCAAGTTCACCCCCTGCCTTTAGCTGCATCTCACCGTCACTTGACCCGTGATCGGAGTCATTAGCGCCGAACAGTGTCACGTAGTTCCCGAGTCGGGGTATTACAGCGACTGAGGGCTGTTGGACAAGACCGAGAGCAGAGTCCGAGAGGCATTGACATCCGAATTTGCTTACTGACGCGACGGAGAGACAGGCTAAAATCACAGATGAGAGCTCAAAAAAGTATAATGGATACGCAACAGTGTGGCCTATGCAGTAAGTTGCACCTAGGCAGTCATTACAAACGATGCCTTGAGACTCACACTAGCCGATCCGGTGAAGATATCATATAGAGACAGTCGAGAAACCATTTTTTCGAAGGGATACCCTACGCCCATGTAGCAGCTTGGCCGCCATTATCTGGGCATAACTTGTCCACCCGAGTGGTGAGGTTGCCATTCTGAGTATACTGTGAGCCAAAGTTGAGCAAACCGCCTTTGGCCTACGACGCCGGTGGGTTTGGACACGTACTATACACCTTGAAGGGATTTTGACTGTCATTATGATCGAGAGCACGTACACATAATTGTCATTGGGGTCCTTCCTCGCGAACAACTAGATCACTGTAAGTTGATCATCGAAATCGTTTTCTTGAACCATCCGAGTCATGTGACTGTAAAGTTGGAGAGGGACACAGCCACAGAAATAGAAATGGCTAGATCGGTGACCTGCAATTTTTTTCAATAAATACCAAATCGTAAATAACCAGGCTTACTCTCTGTTTCTCCGATTCCAATGCATCCACGCGGTCTTCTGTTACTACTACCTTTGAATCCAACTTCTTAACGTCAAAACCACAGAGTAGACATAACCCGGTGTTCCCTCTGGGATCGTCAGGTTCTGCTCTCGCAACAAATTCGTATTGAAATCCGAATCTGTGAGAAATACATGGCACGGCGGCTTAGTCTTCAAGCGAGGGGAGAGGTTTGTTTGGAATCGGATTCTGTGCGTCGTGTTTGGAAACGGTGCTGATCTGAAGAACTGTGATGACAGAGTTATCAATGAGGACAAGGGCGCCGAGAGCAGAGTGTGTTTCCGAGGTGAGAACCCAACATATCGGACGTCCAGGTTCGTACATCTCATGCTGCTCATTGGGCTTAGAGAGAAAAGGTTCCCGCGGCACGATGTTGAGTTGAGGCACGCGGGTTACATTGTCAGATGGGATGAGTTCCGTGTCTCGAGCGTGCCAGAACTACAGGACGACGTGAATCTCGTACGTTTGACCTGCCAATGAGCTGAACTTCGGGTCCCCGCGGATCGCACTGTAAAATCTCAGCGGCGTGGCATGGTCGTGCTTGGCATAGGTGCGTGTTACGAATCCACGGAGCCGATTCGTTCCACATTCCACGGTCAACTCTCGCCTAGAATCAGTTGGCCGTAACTTACGACATCAGTTGATGCGTCGACGCGAATCGGAAACCATCGAATTGTCCGGCGTCACTGGTGAGACTACACACGCCCCTAACCATAGACCGTGCATGACTCCTAATATTCTTGGGGTCCCTTGTCAACGAGATGCAGACACGTGCGGATGCACCCTACGAATCGTTGTCGCGCAGTCTTTCGGTATTTTACTACATGAATATTTCAGCACGAAGTAAAACTGGTGAGAATCATGTTGAACATACCGAAAGACATTCAACTCACTAAAGGGAACCCTCGCATCCAGAACAGTTTTGCGTCCCACTCTTCATGCCACTTTGCATACTTGGCTCTCTTTGTGACACAGTAGGTGACGTGGAGGTACAATGGCTAGTTCCACTGGCGTTGTGTTACCACACATTAGAAGCTCGTATCAAAGGCGGGCCGCCTCAGCTGCAGGAGACGGTCAGCCTGCTCAGCCGGAATGGATGACATGCACGAGCGAGTACTCGGAGCGAAGCGCGGCGTATCACTAAACAAACAAGCCGATTCGGCACCTTTTCGTTGCGACCGACATGGTCCAGGGCTACAGTACTCACCAGGCGCCCTTCGATTTGAGTTTGCAGTGCGTAGCTCCCCATCCTCCATGACGAGAATGTGTATTAGGTTGTCAGGGACAGAGCGTGTCTGGCCATGTCAATGAACGTACTATTGATAGTCCACTTCCGAGTCGGGGGAAGAGGTAGCACATGGAGGAGCACAGCACGCCGTGACTAGACTGATTCAGGGATAGACTGCCATCGGCCCATCATTTTACATTCATCGGCATCGCCGTCCAAATCCTTCTGGAAAAAGTTTGCTGCTCCAGTTGAGCGGATATGCGGACTTACTATCTGTAGTGTGCGGAGAATTCATGGACGGTGAACCGACTGACTCACGTAAGTAGAGTCGGAGGATGTATCATAGGCCCGTAGTTCTCGGTGAATAAATAGTTCATCGGTCACCAGTCTGGGAAACTGCGATGATTTCAAGTGACACCCTGAGTCATATCAGGTGCAACTAGCCCCAGGACTGGCCCGGCATGTCGAATGGCCGTGAGGATGTGATGGGGATGAACAATATACCATGGATCTATGACCATGGTGATGGGATAATTTGCCTTCAGAGTGCATGTACGGAGGACGTCCGAGTCGAGCCGGGGTCCTCTGCAGGACTTCGGGTTTTTTTCGGGGAACCAAGCTTGGAATCAAGAGCCGCTCGCAGAACAAACAACAGTTCGGTCGTGCGCTCACAACCCAAATCAGGGCGTCGTAATGCATCGATGAGACAGATGAAGTCCGCTATCTGAGCGACACATTGTATGGCCGCGCTCCGTGGAGAGATGGCAGGGGTCACGCCACCCCATTCACGGATAACGTTTCGATTCGAGTGACAGACCTTCGAGCATACTGTAGTGCGCTGTAGTTTACCGCTTGCGGAGCGCACTTTTTTGGTTCATGCCGTTACCGCAGCACGGAGTTGTTGGGGCTGTTGGAGACCGTGATCGCAGAACAGTGTGGCGCTTGAAGTCGCGGACGCTGTAGCTGACAACCGGAAAGGGCGCGTCCATGAAAAATGCCACGGAACTACACGATAAGATGTGTTGTCTAACCGACACTGCAAGTAGCATTCGCAACAAACGGCGGTGATGGGGTAACTCTTCAGCTTCTGTGCTGAACGAAATCAAAAGAGTTTGCCGTGGACAAGCGCGAGGGGAGGGAAGTGCATGCGTTCATATAGTACTGTAGGGCCGAAGAAGTCGGCAGCGGGTATGAACGGAACAAGGATCAGGTGTCTTCGTGGACAACTTTACCCTACTCCCAACTCGAAGGCAGCACGAGCGCGTGACTCAGACATATTGGTCATGCCTCGCCCAAGCAAACGAAAGGTATGACACATCTCTTTCAACTTCCTTAAATTCACTGCCCCATGTCTCACCATCTTAGCAAGTAATTCAACGGAGACTCAGTCAGCAAATACCCATGTACGTGGGAAGTGACTCTTCATAATCACCGGCTTCACCTGCGATAAGCATGTGCGGCCACGAAGCCTTCCTGCTGCAGAACCGTAATTGGTGTCCGTTCCCTCAGAGAAGATAAAGCACATCCAAGGGGAAAAGAACCTAGCTCACTTAAGGTCGTCTTTGGACTGGCTCTGCTAAGAGAATTGGGCAGAGTAATCGTCGTCGGTCATCACGTCGGTCATCACATGCATCACAGGTGGGAGTAGCGCTGGTCGGTTTCTCTGTCAGGAGAAATAAATTGTAGTACAACTCTGCGATCTGAACCTTTTATACTTTTGGAGTTCGGTCTGCCACTCTCTTCTACAGCCTATTTCGCTCGGACCATGAAGCTTGCATGAAGCTTGAAGTGCCTCGCTGGATGACCATCCCACCACGTCGTCAAAAGTCGTCAACCGCGTCCCACGGTCCGTGATTCCGATGCAGCGGCGCCGCTGGTGGTGTTGACAGTGTCCTCGGGACGTGGCTTTTTTTGGCCTTGTGATCGGTGATCTTCGACTCGTTGAACTGTCGAACGTTGAGCCTCCAGCCAACATCACCTCGAGCTTCTAGCCACACTCCATCGAGTTGACAACCCCGAGGAAGTCCCCATGCGTGTCCGATTTGTTTGTCGACGATTTGAATGATGAGGGAAGCTTAGCCACGCCATTCGCTCTTGTCCCCAATGCATTGCTTGGTCTTCGCGATTGTGTCAGGGCAGAATTTTGAATTGGGACGCATCTCGGGGCCGGGGGTCAGAACGACGTCTCAATGGAGCTGGTACCCATTGCACGTCGTTTCAGCAGGCACGTTCGCTCCTGTTTCCCTGCGTTTCCGCCGGCATCAGCGGAGACGCACGATGTTCCCCTTTCTCATATACATGGAGACACCTTGTCTCCGGGTTTCCTGTCATGATACTTCTGGGCCTCCCTATGCCTCTCTGTCCGCCTTCTTGGCTCTGACGTAATATAGCTACAAATAAATGACACTTGCTCGCCATTTCTCCCCTCTCAACTAGCGTGCTCATTCTAGGAGTCAGGCCCAACTGAGGGCACTCAAAGGGTAGAACTTACGAGCTGTTGCCTTGTCTCGTGTTTGCTCTAGTTCCCGCTGTCCCATAGCAGCCTTAGCCGCTTCCTCTTCCTTTCCCCCCTCTGGTGGTGGATCTCCCTCGAGTGTCCATTTTTCAAACTCGGGGACACAGCTCCGTACGCCACTTGTCTTGTCCATTTTCACCTTGACGTTTCATTCCGCGTCTTGTTCTCCATGCTACCATTCAAGTTATACACGTGACTCGTTACTCTCATCTTGGCTTAGATACACTTTCCCGATGTATTTAAGCAACTCTTTTCTGGCTGAATAAAGAGAGCACTCGTGTGCTATCCTTCTCCCATGTGTCCCAGTTTCAGTCAGGCCCAATCATGGGCACGCGCAACCAAAGCTCGTTCATCGTATTCATCGCTTCTTGTGGGGGTTACTTTAAAAGATCCCAATAAATATCAACTCGCACATGGCCGATACACACTTACTCTCTCTTTCTCCAATGCATCCATGCAGTCTTCTGTCATTACTACCTTCGAATCCAAATCCTCGACGCTAGCAATCGCAGAGTATACATGAGTCCCCTTTGGGACCGTCAGGTTTTGATCTCGCAACGATTCGGCATTTGAATCCGAGTCCGTGATGAATACATGGCACCGTGGCTTAGTCTTCAAGCGAGGAGGAAGGTTTCTATAGATGTCTATGAAACCAATATTCTTAGTGTCGCGTTTGGAAGCAATGGTGATCTGAACTGTGATAACAGCGTCATCGGTGAGGACAACAGCGCCAAGAGTAGGGAGTGTTTCCGAGGTGGGAACCCAACATATTGGAAGTCCAGGTTTGTACATCTCCTGCAGCTCATCGGGCTTAGAGAAGAACTTGAGGTTCCCTGGGCAGGCTGGGATATTGAGTAGAGGCGAGTGAGGCACATTGCTAGTACATGGAATAAATTCTGTATTTCGAGCGTGCCGGAACCACAGGAGGACGTGACTCTTGTAAATTTCGCCTGCCGGTGAGCTAAACATCGGGTCTCCACGTATTGCACTGTAAAATCTCAGCCGCGTGGCACGGTCATGGTTAGCGTAGGCGCGTGCAACGATTCCACGGAGCCGGTTCGTTCCAAATTCCACGGCTGTCACTTGCCTAGAATCAGTTGGCCGTACAACAAATAGTTGGTGCGTCGAGACAAATCGGAAACCATCGAATTGTCTGCCGTCACTGGTGAGACCATATGCGGCCCTAACCACAGACTGTGCATGACTCCTAACTTTGTTGGGGTCCTTCGTCAACGAGACGCAGACACGTGCGGAAGGGCCCCATGAATTGTAATTGTCACGCAGAGTTTGGGTATTGAGACCGAGTGTTTTACTACATGAAGATCTCAACGTGTAAAAGTGGTGAGAATCGCGTCAAACATACCCAAGGGTATACAGCTCATCAAAATGGAAAACTTGCATCCAGAAGAGTTTCGCGTCCCACTCTTCTTGCCACCTTGCATACTTGCTTTCTGATGGAGAAGTAGTTTGAACCACCCAGGCCCTCCCTGCCGAGCATGCTTTCAAAAAGGCGTTACACGGCCGTTCAAAACTGACATGGGAATCGGTAAGGGCCCACGTCCCACTCGGTATAATGGCTCCGTTGATAGAAATAGATTTGCATCTCTGAACGCCAGCACCTTGAAAGAGAAGAAAGTCTTCACCCACTTGAAAAGCGACAGCCTTCTTTTCACTTAAGAGGCGAAATAAGAGATAGTATAGGAAACATGTTTTTCCTGTATCGAGTGCCAATTGTTACTAGGGATGGAGACCGCGGACAGCGAGAGGCGCCTACCGATTCCGGGTTGACCAAGGACAACCACACCACCACCCCTACCTTCCGGATCGCTCTCGTATGACCGGAGTTGATCGTAAGCATCTTCGTATTCTTTGCAGACTAGAAGAACGACTCCACTATAGCCAAGGTATTCACTGACACCCATGTGGTGGATCTGTTCCGCGGACATGTACTTGAAGTTGCCACATCCTGGCACGGGCCGCAGTAGTGTTTCGAGTTTTCCCCCCCAAAATGCATAGTACACAAGGTGGGCAGCTTCCAAAACTCTCCGGCGTCCTTCAAACTCAGAGGGAACTGTGGGAAGGCGTCAGAAACACGTAGTTGTGATCATTCCACAAAATTGTTACACTGGCTAGCACGACCGGGTTGCGCAGTGAATGGAAGAGGGAGGATTTATTTTACAGAGGGACAGACTCACGATCAGTAAATGTCACGAAGATGTGGATCAAGCGAGTGGGCGGTTGTCTTAGCCATAATTCACTAATTGCTTTCCTCGGAGGAATCCCTTCTGAGTCTTCATCACCTTGGTTGAGCTGTAGTAGGGGTAAGTGGGGAAAGCCACGGTCGACGTTGACCTACATCGAAAAGATCTGAGAGCGGAAATGGTACAATGACTAGTTGAATCCTGACCTTCAGAAGAATAAGGTGGTCATAATCCGGAACCAAATCCTTGCATTTATGATTAAAGATCATTTCTCTCAAGGCGTCGCCATTGGAGTTACGGGAAATGAAAATATTAAAAGGCCGCTTAGTCCCCTCAATTAAGCATGATAATTGAAGACCGTCTGTCATCGTAGACCAGATTGAGCGTTCTGCAACTCAAGAGGTGATGCGTGAAGGTACTAGGTGCGGTGCAGTGGCCGTAAGGCCATGATCCAAAAAAGGAAGGACCCAAAACGTTGAAGCAAACTTGAAGTCGAGCTTCGATATTTGAACTTGTAGGTCATACCTACCATATTATCGTGAAAAGTTATAGGGTGGAGAGAAGACTGAAAATCGATAGACACATGAGGTCACGAAAGTGTATGTTAGAGCGCGAGCTCCCATTTTTCTCCTCGGCGGTTGCCGTTTATATAGATGTGCCACTTATCAGTACAGTACTACAGTATACCCACAATGGCGTTCCAACATATCATGTTAGAAGACAAAGCGTAAGGAAGCCAAAGGGCACATCTGAGCTCTGCAGACCACTCGGTTCTTCCGTGAATACTTGTGCCTCCGGTATACTATCCCGCCGTGAACGGCGCGCATGTGTTCTTGCATGTGTTGGAATCTAGAAGAGCGTGGCAAATGATAGTCAGACTGGCAGCCCGTTCCCAAAGTATTTGCCGAATTTCGTAGCGTGTTCGGTCCACCAGCTTGAACATTAGATCGAGGATAGTATGTGCACCCTTTCAAATGTAAGAACGTGGATCGTCACCCAGGCTGGCCCATTCGACAGTGAGGCTCGAAACGAGGTAGCCTTTTTTAAAGTGATGCCCTCTCATTGTACTACAGTAGTAATAAAATTCGAACATATTTCTCGATAGAACCTTCGACTCACAAAATACGAGCGTAGAAACTCAACCCATTCGCGGAGGTAAAGGTCTCATCGTGATCGAGACAACCCCTCTCATAGAGATCAACTTAGTTGGTTGGAGCCTGCACAACTCTCGGGTCGATGTCAAATCGATCGTTTCCGCACGACGAAACAGCCTTCTCTCTCCCTTCTCCGACCAAGAATAATGCCGGGCCACTGGCGACATAGCCCGAATTATACATTGCACGTGTCTGAAGTACCTTCGAAAGTGTTCGAAACGCTTTTATTTAGGCTCATGGACGCACCCCGTTTCCGCGGTTTCACTTCGCAGCCCCTTTCTATGATAGAACTTCAGATTGCGTCGTCGTCACCATACTCAAATTTAGGGGTCGAATTACATGGGCTACTTGAGCAGCGTCTACGGTGTAGATCATTACCACGAAGTCCGGCGAATAGGGGATAGTTACCATCTTGGGGA
The DNA here is from genome assembly GCA_025766275.1 of Lactarius indigo. Lineage (NCBI taxonomy): Eukaryota > Fungi > Basidiomycota > Agaricomycetes > Russulales > Russulaceae > Lactarius > Lactarius indigo. The sequence goes on along the minus strand of JAFKAC010000010.1, from coordinate 1,925,573 downwards.
CGGGGAGGGACGGACTTCTTGGGACAACGCACATGTAGTGTGGTGCTTCTAGTTTTGATGATGATGATGTTTGCCGTTTGCGTGCGTGGTGCGATACATCGCGAGAGAATGCTTCGTGAGTGGGGTGATACGACGCCTGGGTATCAAGTGTCGTTTTGGGTGGTGTCGGAGTTATTTTTGGACACAACAGTATTCGGAGCCTCACTCGAGCGCAGGCCAAGAGTCATGATTAAACGTTGGGCTTCCACGCCCACGTCGGTTCTTCTTGCTTGAACAGTAGGACCAACGGAATACCCGGATAGTCCTCTAAGCCAGTTTTCAACGATGGCACGGTCATCCGCATGCGGTTACTACTCAGGTAACCACATGCGGATGACCTTTTGCCTCCGGGTCGGGATGCAGCTCGCGCTGCTTCTTCCGACACGCGTTTTCAATTCTTCACTGCGTCTGGCCTTCCATGCCATTGGCCAGTCCTTAGGCCACTGATCAGTTTCTAAACCCATCGGAGACATCATCACTAGGAGACTGATCGTCTGTGTAGACATACCATGCGAGGCTAACTCACCGTCGTCACTGATCGACAGGCCTCTCTCTTGATCTCACCCTTTGAAATAAAGTAGCAGTCGCGCGGGGCCTACCGCAGGAGGTCGAACTACCAAATTTAGATGATCCGCAGCGCTACCCAAGGCGCTACCCAAGCAGTCCATCTGCCCGATGGCAGCGGAATGGTGCAAGGGGCTGGGGAAGTGTCAGCGTCCTAGTCAAGAGAAAAGAAAGACGCTGGGGAATAAGCGCTGTGGCATTGGTCGGACTTGAAAAGTAACAAGGGGTGTTAGTACGCCTGTCGGCGGTCGGTCTCTGGATCGAGGCGCCTGAGGGACAGGGTTCTGACTGACAGCGACGGGGAGAGCTCACTTGTGCAAACCCTGGGACAAATACTCGTGTTGAGTTCCCAGCCTTCGCAGGGGGGAGAAAGGCGAGGAGAGAGGCTTCCTCTAGTAGCTAGTAGCTGGGACACGACACGACAGTGTCCCATAGGCGGCCCGGGGCCCCGCCCCGTCCACTAAGACCTCCATCGTGGACCCGCATAGTCCCACCGCACTCCCGAGTCGGACAGTAAATTACTCTCAACGAGCAACTGGCGTCCAGCCACGTGTGTGGGCATCGGGCCGTCGTTATGCAAGCGCAAGAGTCCTCGTCGCTGATAGGCCTTCTGTGCCCACGACAGTAAGTTTGATCCTGGACCTGGTTGCGTAGTCGGCGTGGTGGTGTCACCGACTGCGCGTTTATTACATCGCTCCCCCACTTAGGGAGAGGCCTAACGCATGCACGCAAAGCAGGGTCCTTCCGTCTTACACACCACGGGGGCTGTTTCCCCCCGCTGTCCTGAATCCAAGTTCTTCCTGGGTGCTAAGTTACACAAGGTGTTGTCTGTCTGCCCCATCTGCTATCCTTCGATATTGGCTCGGCGATGTAGCCCATGTGTCGTGTTTGAGATATCGAGCCCTGATACTGACGGGTGCGATCGACACGGGGCTATGATATTTTAGCACGCGCCATCCTTGAGTTTGAGTTTGCAGCACATAGCTTCCCGTACTACAGTACTTTGTAACATGACGGGAATGTGTAATAGTCAAATCAAAGTTGTCAGGATCCGATCGCGTCTGGCTATGCAACAACAAAACAAATGTGCGATTGGAGGTCCACTTCTGGGAAGGGGGTGCCACTAGACTCATTCAAGGATAGACCGCCAACTGCCAACCATCAGTACCATCGTCCCAAATCCCCTCTAGAAAAGCTCCTGTGAGAAGAGGCGTGGACTTGCTATCATGGCAGTCATGGACGCTGAACTGACCTTGCGTATACTGTAGCACGGAGTAAGACCCAACTTGGAGGTAAGACCAGTGGTTCTCGGTGAACAACTAAACCACCGGACCCTTGCCACCTGGCCCGGCTCGGGCAACTGAGACGATTTCTACCCTGAATCCTATCAGGTACAGCTGGTCCGGTAACTCAGCTAGTTATCACGAGGATGTGATGGAAATGCACCATGGATCTGCGACCATGGGGACAGGATATGGGTTAGTTAGTCGAACCGGGGTCCTCTGCAGAACCCTGGTGTCGGGCTTTTTTCGGGAAAAAATCAAATTCCAAAGAGTCGTTCGCAGAACAGACAAGCAGTTCGGTCGTGCGCTCACAGACGAGTCGTTCCGAATCAAGATGTCATGAAGCATCGATGGGACTTTCCTGATAAAGCTGGCTGTCTGGGCGACATATCGTATAGCGCTCCGTGGAGGAAGCAGGAATCATGACTCTCCATTCACGGATAAGGTTTCGACCAACCTGCATGATAGTGGTGTAATTTACCACTTGCGTTGCCCAACTTTTTTCGGACCATGCCGTTACCGCCGCACGGAGTTGTTAGGACTCCGTTGGAGACCGTGATCGCAGTAGAGTGAGGCGCTTGAAGCTGCAGGCGCTGTAGCTGACAATTGGGAAGGGCGTGTCCATAAAAAGTACAGCGGAACTACAACGATAGGATGTGTCGTGTCATCAACACTCGCAACAACGGGGCAACTCGGGATCAAATGAATTTGCACTGAGGAAGCGCGTGGGGAGAGAAGTGCAGGGGTTTGTATATGGCCGAAGAATTTGGATCAGGTGGAGCGGACTGACACCGATTACGGTTCTACAGCAGCTTGCAATGGTCGGGCTTCGTGGGCCATACAGTACGTGCTTATCGCGTGAAGAGTCGCTTCCCACGTAATGGCCGAGAGGCGCCGACACGCCCCGTCTCTTGCTGGTACATGCGGTACGCCTCGCGTAGGTGGTCAGGAGACAGAGGTCCCTTCTCTCCACGACGAGCTTGGACTGCTCGAGCTGTAAATCGAGTAATAAGGCCATCTATACCACATCGCTACAACACAAAGGGCAAGGAATCACCTTTCTCTACAATCTCCCCAACGAAAACTTTGGTGAACCCAGCCACGATCTGCGCCACGGGCATGGATACTTGCTGACCGAGGCTCTGTTGAATTACCTGCCAAGACGCCGAGTTAGAACGTGGGATGTTTAATTTACGCCACGGCCGACATGCACAGGGAAGTCAAAAGAGATGTGTCATACCTTTCGAACAGCTTGCTTCGGGAGGGCATGACGGCGATATGCCTCAAAGCGCTCGTACTGCTCCGGGGTAAAATTGTCCATGAGGACCCTGGAAAAAAAAAAGATGAAGAATATAGGGAAAAAAGAACGAGAACAAGAACGCACTTGAGGTTGTCTTTGGACTGGCTCTGCCAAGAGAGTTGAGCAGAGTAGTCGTCGTCGGCCATCGCGGGAAGCAGCTCGTCTTCGACTTCGGCTTCCTCTTCCATAGCGCCGATGGGCCGCTGTACTCCTGCGACAGCTGCATTTGTGGCGGTGCTTGGACCAGCAGCGGCTACGGCGTCTGCGGCGGGAGTGACGGGTGCTGGAACGGCCGGGATGGTTGGGGTTGTTGCCACTGGCTGTGTCCACTGTATTGGGGTAGCAGTAGCGGGGCTGGAGGTAGCACTTGGAGCAGCGGTGGAAGGGGATGCAAGGTCAGGAGTGGTGGGATGTGGCGAGTCTCGTGCACCAGCACGGGGTTTACGACCTCGTTTAGCAGCGGTAGTTCCAGCGGCGCGAGCACGACCTCTAGGAGTTGCAGAAGCGCCAGGATTGGAAGGATTGGCGGGAATGAAAGTGCGGTCTTGAGGAAAAGGGGAGGCCATGGGTGGGAGTGGGAAGGGTGGACGGATTTACCAAATTAGGACAAGTCGACTTTTACTCCAACCACGGTCGCTCGATGGCTCGCAGTTTATATAGCATTTCGCCTTCGCCTGGCCCTCTCTCGCCTTCTTTCTCAGACGACTCGTCGTCGCTTGACGGCGCTCCGTCTGCGTTCGCTGACTACCCTGACGGCGCTCAACACCCTGCAAATTCGCGTTCCGGTTCCCCGACACGCGGAGGAGGTCCGCCAGCGAACACTGCTCCTGGTCTGGACGTTGTCACTTGTCAATGGGAAGATTGCGGTGCCGCTTTCGACGACTTAAACACGTTCATACGCCACCTGCACGAAGGTGCACAGCGCTTTCCCCTCCTTGGCCTCCTGACTCCGCCGAAGCGCCCTGACATTCTCTTACCTCCGCAGATCACATAGGCGTGCACAAATCCAACTACACTTGTGAATGGGCCACGTGCACCCGTCGTGGTCTCCCTCAGACTTCTCGCTTCGCACTTATCTCCCACCTCCGATCACACACCGGCGAAAAGCCCTTTACCTGCGAGTTACCCGGTACGCGCTCTTCCATCACTTCCAAGCCGTCATTTTCTTGAGCCCCGTGCGACTTTAGAGTGTGACAAGTCCTTCACGCGTTCCGACGCTCTAGCCAAACACATGCGCCTCCAACATAATGTCGAAGCCGGCGCGCCTGGCCGCGGCGGCAATCGCAAGCGGAAACGCGACCGCGAAGAACCCTCTCGCCCGACAGCCTCCGCAGTGTCGGACCCAGCTGGCTTCAGCATCTTCAAAGTGGAGCCAAATACACCGTCTGAGCTGCACATCCCCGCCGAACCGGGAGGTACCCCCGGCGCAGACGAATATTTAAACGGCGGGCGTTCGCCCAGCCCAAGCGACGAGGGCCTCCCGTCCTACCTCGCCCAGGACCTCGACCCCGCAACGGGCCTCATTCGTGGGCGGGCCCCGGCGATGGTCAAGTACCTCGTGATGAAAGCCAAGGTCCACTTCGCGCTCGACCAGCACTCGACGCTCATGGAGGAGCTCCGTGTGCTGCGCGCTGAGGAGCGTTTGTTGCGTCAGGGAAAAGACGAAGCCCTTGACTCAATAATGCGTATGGAATTTGGGTGAGTCGGTCTGATACTGTCTTGGAGAGAGAGGGGACTTACGTGGCTCGGGGTGACTGCGCAGACCGGCGGTTGAACCGCTATTATTAGCAGCCGGGGGACCGTCTCCACATGCTGAATCATACCCACCTGAAGGGCACGCTCCGCCTGAGCTCCACCAATGAACATCAGCCGGCGTGTGGTCTATCTACTTCTGTGTGGGGTTGTGCGTGGTCGGAGGCCGCTGGTCGCCTTGATTGGGAGGCCGTATCTTTTTGTCTGGAGCCTGGCCGCGTGGAGCGGCTCGCTCAGACTTCATTTTATTAGCGCAGCAGGCTTTCCATCTCCGCTTGTTGCGTAACGCCTGCTACTGCCTGACTTTTCCTCGATTCGAGTACGCGATCGAACTATAGCGAATACCAATGTCTTGCTGGATGCCAATCCTAGTTCTTTTCCCCATCTTGTAGCCCAATAATATGCGTTCCTAGTCAGCCGACCACGATGGGGGAGCTTCTAGGGCCTCGCAACATGCGCATGCGAAATAACTACCGGCAGTCGCGTTGGAATATCAAACGCCACCATGCGTTTCCGCCGGCACTGGTATCTTTTCTACTACTGCAGAAAGAATGTTCCCATGCACGTGGTGGATGTGTTACGGGGTATGTGGTAACGTATATCCACGCAGCTGGCTTCGGAACTCACTTGACTTTTGCTGATGTCGCCGTGCCCAGGCGTGGTCTGGCTACGGTACAACGCAGCGCATGTTCCCTGCCAACTAGAGTTAGCTCCGCTATCACGCGCACCTCAGGGAGCTAGATGTATGCGAAGGAATTGAGAACAATCAATTTGTCTTCTCGTATCCCGAACAAGAGTATATTCTGCGCAGTATCGTATGTATATGCGCTCACCCCCACTGGCCTCAGCACCCCCCTTGATTGTGATACAGCGGTGCGTTGTCTTTGCTCTGTGGTTATTAATACAACAGCGCCACCACCGCCACTGGGCAGGCCAGGTCATTGCGCTTTGTAAACAAAAACAAACGGACAACAATCGGCGAGACAACCCTCCAGAAATTTTACAAGGAAAAATTGGCAAACGTCACTCATGCTCGCGCCAGTGCCAGTGCCCACGCCAGTAAGTAGTTGGCACGTGCTGGGGTAATGTCGGACTTTGTCCAAATAAGGAAGTGGCTGGGAGCAGCGAGTGCCACATTCTCGAGACAAAGGGACACAGTCCGTCCTTGATAAACCTCGCCACCTCCACTTTTCTCGATCCATCCCCTTGTTTACTCTCATCATCTGCATACATCATGTCATCTAGTGAAATCCCCCGCAAAAGCGTCGCTCAGGGGGGTCGCCCCCTGAAACGACAGCCCACCGGGGTACCTAAACCCGCAGGACAAAGTGGCTCGCGTCCAAAAGTATGTCTCAAACCCTGGTGATAAGCACCGCAAGTTCACATCACTAACCTATTGCCATGCGCCCCCCCCGCGCGACACAGAGAACGACGGTTAGTAGGAAGCTCCATAAAGAACGCTCGATGCGCATCCCGGCCATCGAGAACGACTTGATGAACCGCATCGGCGTGTCCAAGAAGCGCAAGGCTATTGCCCGCGCCACCTCGACCAAGACGGGCAAGCCGAGCAGTCCGTACAAAAGCTTGCTCGTCGGGATCGCGCGCACAGAGGACGGCTCACACACGACCAGCGACTCCGAAGGCACCAGCGAAAGTAGCAGCCACCTCGTACGTTGTGAATCGCCGTCGCCATTGTGCGAGTCGCCCACCTCACCTTTACGTACCCGCTCGGCTTCCCCGCAACCACCCGAGCTGTCCGCTGCCGTGACCGGCGCCGCGGAAGCAAAGGGCAAGAAGCAGCGCATCACGCCCCAATCTACGGTTGTATTGCGGCCGCTGCCGTCACGCGCCGCAGCCTCCTCTTCTCATCGCGCGGGTTCTCCCACCGTGCAACTGCTTTCCCGTACCCCCCAAGACTCCCCGACAACCCCTGAGTTGCGCCAGAGTGGAACCCGTTCTTTAGGAGCATCCTCTTCCCCCCGTCCTCGGTCCTCACCGCGCAAACGGTCCCCCCTCGCTATCGGGCCTCCCGTTGAGAATTTCCCCTCCGTTCCTGCGCCTATGGCCGCAATCCCAGACGACAGAGCCGGATCCACCGCCCAGTCGACAAAAGTGCAGGAGGATGGCGTGGGTGCCCCCCACGTTGGCTCCAGCGAGGAAAGCGATTCTCAAAGCGAAGACCTTTCTATCTCAGATGCGACCTCACACGAAAGCGAGCGTATTCCGGATGTCTCCGCTGCGAACGTTGCTCAAGCGGCCGCCATGAAGCAATCGCTGTTATGCCAGATCGAGGGGCGTAATGAAGGAGGGAAGTGGGACGATCTCCAAGGCTTCCTTCACAGCCTCGCACCTAGTGAGATTTGTGGGCTTCTCAGGACGGCGACACGGGCAGGCCGGCGAGCGCTACGCAGGCTTGCGGGGAAGGAGACGGCAGATTCAGGCGACCGCAAAGAAGAGGATGACACCCGTGTTCTGGGAAGGTACGTCAAGTACAGATCCTAATAATCCACTATCCCTCTGAAAGACCTTCTAGCAGAGCGCAGGTAGAGAGTGTGTCGGCCCCTGATGACGCCGGATCGGACGGAGAAGAAGTCATGACCCAAACTATAGTTCCCCCGCGGCGAAGTCGGTTTCTCTATAAGGCCAAAGGCAAGGGACGTGCCAGGTCCCCGTCTCCACCGCTTTCTTCGTCTCCGTCCCCAGTCTTCGTCTTTCAGGGCGGTGCCGCTGCGAGCTCTTCTCGTGCGCCCGATTGTCTTCCAACACGCAAACGTTTGAGGACACCTGAGAGCGACGACGACGACAACGGCACCTCCGAGCCCCCGCCAAAACGACAGAAGAAGGAACTGGGCAAGAAACCCCGGCCCCTCCGACGCGAAGGCGCATTTCTCCATTATCCCGCACCACTCCCGGCTGAGGACACCGACCAGAACGACGACGCGGAGGGGCAGACGGTACACGTAAACTTAATCAAGAGCTTTCTGGACCAAGTTCAGGACTTCGACGTCTCCGGCTGGCTTTCACGCAGCAGTGGCATCACGCCGCGCACTTGTGATCCATTTGCAGCGCGCGATGACGACGGCGACGGCGACGGCGACGAGTTTGCCGAGCGCCGCGGCTGGACGATGCGCGCGGAGCTTCATGATGCGCGTCGGCGACGCCGGGGTGCACGAGTGGACGACGATGCGACACGACGCCCTGCTTTGGGCAGCACGAGATCGTACGCTGTCTCGCGGACATGATTGATTGACCGCCACCATCTGCGTCTCGTGCGCTTTGGCAACAAGGTCCTGCTGCCTTCGAGATTATTGACGACATTCACAACCTCCCCGCGGCCGCGGCCGCTGGGCGTCGACTCGGGCTTTGGAGCGGGTGATATACCCGAGCCGGACAGGGAATGCGTAGCGGGAGCTTACGACGACGACGACGAGGTTTTTTCTTTTCTCTTCTACACTTATATTCTGGACAAAAACTGGTCGGACGTGGCTGTTGTAAGGAGAAAGTGAAAGTACTATAGTAGATGACAGGGACTAATATAGTGCAAGTCGGGACGACGGGGTATAGCCTATATAATCAGGTCTCCTCTTCCTTCTTTGATAAATGTATTGTATAGACAAAGGAAATTTCTTAGTTCGCGCGGTTTTTGTTTCTGTTTTTTTTTTTTGTTTTTTGTTTTCCTCCTTCCTTTAGACTGTCCTACTGTATTCATTGTGTTATTGATATCTGAGATTTGATTTACTGTACAAGCGCCTTGCCCTGAATAACTTGATTTTGGGCTTTCATTCGTCCTCGCGGACCATCCAGGGATAATCGGCCCTCAAGAGAGAATGACTTCGATACGTGTGGCCGGACAGACCATGAGTTTCCTCGTTGCTTCACGATCCAGGTGATTGGACGGGAACGGACGTGTGGTTCACCTAAGATATTGGGAATCATTGCGCGTCTAACCTATATGTACAGTACACAAAATGAACCCCCGACCTACGATGATCGGAGGAACGTTTCCTCTGCGGACTTGCAGATGTCAAGCAACGGCTGACAGCGCTGATTGGCCACATGTCCTATGAGAGGTTCAGGTTTACCCTGGCTTGAGGCTAGCACCTGTATGTGGTGGCGCCGCTTCTTCACATCAGACGAAAAACACATTGTAGAATTCTCCCCTGTGGCTGGAAAATTTTCGCGACCTAGCATCCTTGCTGGCATCGGTGTTCGGAGGTGCTCAAAATCGGATAATTTCATTTTCTTTCTGGGCTTCATGAACCGGTCTTGAATTAAAAAGTGATACAGCATCATATCGTGAGGCTGTGTCGAGTTTGAGGTTCTCCACGCATCTGCGTAGATTGTTTGGGTGTCATCGTCGAACTCAACGCAGGCTTCTATACTAATTTTGTATGATAGCATCAGACCTTTATTTCTTCATACAGCGCCGAACCGAACCGAAGCGGAGAGTCGCGAACGAACGAACGAACGAGAAGGCTCGTGTTCTAATTCAGGGTGAAAATCTGCGTGTGTTGTTTATGTGTTGTGGGTTGTGGGGAACGGAGATGAAGAACTGCCACAAGTCAGCTGAAGCTCAGTTTGTCGCTGTGTGGCACCACCACTGGCAGTTGCCGTACGTTTTGTTCGCAACAACGAACTCCCAACGCCACGAAGAGAAAAGAGGTTCGCGTGCAGACCCTCCCGTCATACGACCAAAGTCCGCCTCGTGGCTTAATGCTATTCAATTTGTCGTCTTTCGATGAGACAATCTCTTCCCAGCAAGTGTCCAATAGGGGAAAAACATGCAAATTTGGCTGGCGTGGGTCCCCCGCATATCGTATTCCATGTCACCTGCCGGACAAGTCTATCTCTGTTCCATTTCGGTCCCCACCCAGGGCTTCCTGAGTCACGCAGATTCGAAGAGATCTGCGCGGCGGGGACTTGGGAACCCTCCCTACTTGAGCTTCAGCTCCGGCGGCGTTGGTGTCATACAGCAAATGCCCAGGATGGGAACGCGTATTCTTCACATAAAGCCAAGTCACTTTTCAGCAAATTCACTCCCTTCTCACGGGCGGGTGTGTGGCGAAAAGAAGTGGCGCCACCTTGGTACTGTACTCAGGTTCCGTGAGCCCTCGATGTAAGGTGTTATCCGCTCATCGAATGCAGTAAGGAAACTGCCAAATTTTCAGACGGCATCGAGTATGCATGCTCTTTGAGTGCTTCTCATCCTCCAGAGGTCCCGAGTTGCGGCGGTAGCGGCCGAGGGTGACCATGACCCAGAGAATTCAGCGGATAGTACGTACCCATTACTGTGTATCGGGTCATATTTGTCTTGTCCCTGAACGCTTGCTGACTATCAAAGTTCAGCAAGGGCTGTACTATGCCGCGTTTTGCGCTGGACCAGTGATAGCGTTTTTGCTGGCAACTTTACGTCTTTCGACAAGCTTCGCGTGCGATGCGCCGCTTCCTATGGGTTGTTTCTCTCTTTCACTTCCGTTCGCTGCCCTTCTATGACCCTCGTTCCACGCACATCTAAACCTGGAAAAACTACCGAAGTCTCACTCACTGCAAAAAAATTTCTCGCATGGTACTCAGCTTTCTCGGCTCTGGGCACGACCGAAAGTGGTACTATTGCGGATCACAGATACGGGCACATCCTTCCATAGCCCGCAGATCAGAGTCTGCCCTTCTATCAGAGATACATGACCGCATATGCCGTTTCTGGGATGACTCCGCTGGAGTCAGTGCGTCGTTCACCATCTTGACAGTCTAGATGAAGATTACGCCGCCCATGTGATATGTGAAAGCCGCCAAGCATTGGTCTGTGGTTCTGATCGACTGGCTATTGGCTATTGATCCGTGAATTTCATCCCCGAAGACCGACAAGGCGAGTTCTTGGTGACTTCCGTTAATCACGCTCTCGGTGGCAGCGGCACACTAACGGGAGCAGTGCCGTCGCCGAGCCCTTGTTTCTCTCAACTCTGCCCAGATCCACATCCATAAATATTTCGGCGCCTAATATCAAGAAAGCCGTCTTTATAAGGCCACCTCGAGAGGCTGGCTGAATCCTAGCTTCGTTTCCGCTCATTGCATTCTCGTTAGTATCTGCTCTCCTTTATTAGACATTATGCGTCTCTTCCGCGTCCTCCCTGCTCTCGGCTTCCTCTTTGGGGCCCGCGCATCGTCCCTTCAGTCGCGTGAGCCGGCTGCGCATCCTCTTGATGCTCGTGACCTCCTCGACGTATGCGCGTCTGTCAGTACGGAGCTCGTCGTCCCCGACGTGCTCAACATCCTCACTGCTGTCGGTGTAATCGGTTAGTCCCAACTACCTCTCTCAACTGATGTTAAGTGTCCTTATTCCTAAAATAACGATTTTGACAGATGTCTGCCTGTGTCTGTCGGCTCTCCCTCTTTTCCTGGAGACTAACATCGCCGCTCTATTGGCCGTCAAAATTGCCGGAGAAGAAGTCGCGACTGACATCTTGACGAAACTTGTACGCAGAAAATGCAAACAGTGCCTTGAAATGTACCTGATGGCATTTTTCTTTCTTTCTTTTAGATCCTAGGAGAGGCGCCTAATTCGCACTGCAACTATCCCGAACACGGCGTTCCCGCGTGTATCGACGGAAACCCCTGCAGGTTCACCTGCACTGACGGCTTCACTCCTTTCCCCCCCGCTCACCCAACTAAATGCGTCTGCAGCGCACCCAACGTGGTCTGCAACGGCAAGTGCGTGGCTCCCGGCGCGTGCCCCACCAGCAACCCCCTCCCCAAAAGACGCTGGGTCGGCAGTGGCTCTTGCTCACAGATGGGACACGGATGGTCTGCCTGCGGCGTGTTTGGAGGTGGCGCCCGAGCATGGGAGTGTGTCGATACGGCACACGATCTAGAGAGCTGTAAGTTGTGCCTGGTCTGGCCCACTTACCGCCCATTTTGTTCTAAAATTAAACTTTTTTTTTTTTTCAAGGTGGCGGATGCGTGCTTCCCCTGACGCCTTACTCGCCTATCGGCCAGGACTGCACTGCTCTTCCTGGTGTTGCTGACGTCGCTTGTCTGTCGGGTGAATGTATTGTCCGGCGCTGCCTGCCGGGATACATTTTATCACACGACGGCACCAGCTGTCGGTCTAAGCACTCGCACTCACACTCCCACGTCGCCATGCCGGAGGAGGAAGACGAGGAGTACGTGGAGGCGATGCGTTATGGACTCGAGCATCGCCCCCTTTAGAGGGACTGAGCGATCGACATTCAATTTTTGGTACTAACGTGGTATTTGCAAGCAGAGCAGGAAACAACAGCTTTTAATTAGACTAATAACCCCAATCCACTGTCTCCACGACATCTAACACTCCCTAAGATATACCCTCGTTATTCTTTCTTTATGGTTGGGTTTCGTAGTGATTTTTCGGACGCTTGTCGCACCCCGTACATGGAATAATAGTGATAATTGTATCTTGGCAATGTCTTCCGTGTGCGCGTCCAGGATCTCCCGTGCTGGCATACTAAGAGTAGTAGTCAGCGTTCATCAATCGAGTGTATGCATTTAGTCTTATTAGGGTTATAACCAATGGTACGCCGATCTCTTTCTCGAGGCGGAGATTGGGGGCCCTAAACTCCATCCTTCGGCCCCGGGCCTGCGGCACTCGCTAAAGAAAGGACAAATAACGCAGTGACAGCCTTTCATGAAGGCGATCACCTTTGATTTCTTTCATGGATGATAATCGATAATCGGCCCAGACTTGGCAAGACCGGGGTGTGTCTGTCCCTCTTCCTACAAGACCGTACGTAGAGTATAGGATACTACAGGATTCTGTCAACCCTGTAACGATACTACACGCACGTCGTGGGAGGTCTCTCAACGACGAGGCTCCACTTCGAAGATGAAACACAGTCGTGAGGCCGCGGCTTGATGCATGCATGATAAGTCCCGAGGAAGGGAAGGACACCTCCCCATTCAAAAACTGAATATTACTGAATACTTGTGCACCCGAACTAACGACCCGAACGAAACGCGCCTGTGCAAGTACGTACAAACCGGCCACGTTTTGACTGTACAATTCAGTAGAACGTGACAAATATAACACCTCCATAGCATCGTTGCAATCAATGTTCATCGTTCAACGTTCAACTTTCCGCTCCGATTCATTCCCGAGCGAAGAAGGGTACTTGCACGTGCACCTCCTTACAAGTACCGTACGAAAGGATAACTTCACAACTTCACCCATGTGTTTTTCGAGTCCTAAATAAATCATGCTACAATACACGAACGGAATCAGTGACAAAGAAAGACGTAATACCCTCCATATCATAGTACATGAACGCAAAAGTATACGAGTGAGGGTGACGTCCGCGATTCTTCACATTCGTTAACGGAAGGAGGAGCAGCTGATTTGACTGTTGACAGCTGTCGACGTGGGAGATGACTGTGAGGGGGGTTAGAAGGGGAGATCACAGTCAGGGTGGGGGTCGTTGGAAGCGTAGACCGCTCTTGGATAAGCCACGCAGCTGTGGAATGCTCGACGCCGAAAGCAACTATTTGATTGCTGCTGTATGGAACGCCCTCCTCGTCTCTGGCATTCCAATGGTACTTCGTTGCGCCAGTTACTACTGGCACTGGTGCATTGGTGCGGAACGGGAAGGTGTCCGAGGGACGGAGGGAGGCGGGAGCGATGCCCGTCCGACAAGGCTAAAACCCCAAAAGACGCCGGTGTAAAGATTATGGGGTCTGTAGCGAGTCGTTTTCTTAGTAGGGACATTGCTTTGAGCAGATCTCCCTGAGAAAATCTCATACAGTTCAAGTAGGGAAACACCTACCTGGGACGGAACTCGTCTCCAAGCGCATGATCCTTTTCGTAGGGACCGTCATATTCGATGGAAGGCTCGTCGACTGCATCGGTCGCACGTTGTTCCTTGGCATCCCCAGATCCTGTAGCCACGCTGTTAGTCGAACCTCGAGGGCACTACCATTTGTTACATAATCGTAACCATAAGACTGCATTGGAGTAACCAAGTGAAAATATATGCGTTTTTGAATGAGATAATCCCCAATAAATAATGTGCGATAACCGAATAAGATCGCGCTGGCACAATTCTAATCCAGCAGCCCCTTGAACAGCCCCTGCACATCTCGAGACATGCCGCACACACAGATACTCTCCACCGTTCTTAGCCATGCCCTCTTTGAGTACCGGGGACAGTCCACTTTTCAGTGAGGAGGAGAACCAGCTGGAGACACCAGAATTATTCCCGCTGTTGTTTTTCGACCAACAGTTCTGGCTTTGTTAAGACATAGTTTTTGCACTTCGGACGTTCATTTTGACACCATCTATCAAGTTCCAACTACCGGCATTTGTCTCAGACTTTTCCAACCAGCGGCGACACTGTCAACACGCCCACTGTGCAGGACTGATAAGACCATCTCCCGGCCGGCAGACCAGCCAGTGTCCCAGAAATCGTGTACCACACCTCAAGGCCTCAACACTTCCAGCACACACGGAGATTGCACTGCAGCCTCAAGCGGAGCTGCATCACATCACCTCCATGCTATAGTGCCCAGGCCACAGCTGCGCACTCACCTCATGCCTTGTCAAGGGCTGATGCCCTGCAACGTGACTCATGAAGTATGGTGATTGGCAGCGACACAGCGATACCCCGAGCGTCTTGCCTACCAGACGCCACCAATGCGTGGACTATGACAGCGCACAGAAGGGTTCGCCAATATTCAAGCCTCTCACCAGAGTGTTCGTAAACTATGTGGAGGTTTGGGCAAATGTCGCGTTTCGACTGCAATGGCAGCTCGCTCCAGATAGGCAACCCTGTGTGTGGATGCGTTAGCGAGTGAGCCCGCATTTTCGCATGCCCCCGCATCGTGCGAACGTGCTTGCAATCAAGAGCAGCGCAGACAGGGACAAGCAGAAAGTTTTGATAATGGCGTCATGCGTGTGCGGACACCTGCGGTACGTTCAAGATCGCCGACGGCTATTTATCATCCCCGAGGTGAGTTCTTGTGCCTTTCGTTAATCATATTCCCAGTGACAGTGGAACACTAACGGAACAGTGTCGTCGCCGAACCCTTAATTCTTCCGACTCTGCCCAGGTCCCATGCACAAAAAATACAGCGCCTAATTTCAAGAGTGCCACCTTTATAAGACCACCTCAAGAAACTGGCCAAATCCTCCCTTGGTTTCCGCTCATTGCATTCTCGTTAGGACCTGCTCCACTTTATTAGACATTATGCGCCTCTTCCGCGTCCTCCCTGTTCTCAGCCTCCTCTTTGGGGCCCGCGCGTCGTCTCTTCAGTCGCGTGAGCCGGCTGCGCACCCCCTCGATGTTCGTGATTTCCTCGACGTGTGCGCGTGGTTCAACACGGATTACCTGTCCATGCTCCTCAACGCCTCTTTGATTAGCACCGGTCAGTTCGACATCCCTTCTCGATCGATCTTAAGTTTCCTTATTCCTAAATGATGGTTTTACAGAGATGTGCCTTTGTCTGTCTGGTATCCCCCCTTTTCTGGAGAATGATCCATTCGGTAGATCGACTGTCCAAAAATTTTCAGAAACATCCGTGACTAAAGCCTTGACGGACACAGTACGCAGAAAATGCTATAATGTGCCTCTAAATGTGCCCGATCATGCTTTTTTTTTCTTAGATCCAAAGCTATGCGGCACGTTCGTACTGTAACTACCCCGATCGTGGCGTGCCCATGTGTCTCCACGGAAACCCTTGCGGATTCACCTGCACTGATGGCTTCACGCCCTCTCTTCCGCCGAACCCAACCACGTGCGACTGCAGCGCACCCAACGTGGTCTGCAACGGCAAGTGCGTGGCTCCCGGCGTGTGCCCCTCCAGCTACCCCCTCCCCAAAAGGCGATGGGTCGGTAGCGGTTCTTGCACAGAGATGGGGCACGGCTGGGCTGCCTGCGGTGTATTTGGAGGTGGTGCCCGAGCGTGGGAGTGCGTCGATACAGCGCACGACCTAGAGAGCTGTGAGTCGTGCCTAGCCTTGCCCATTTTTACTAAATCAAATTTGTCTAGGTGGTGGATGCGTACTCCCCCTGACGCCCTACTCGCCTATCGGCCAGGACTGCACTACCCTTCCCGGTGTTGCGGACGTCGCCTGTCACTCTGGCGAATGTGTCGTGCGACGCTGCCTGCCAGGATATATTCTATCGCACGACGGCACGAGCTGTAGGTCTAAGCACGGGCACGGGCACTCTCACATCGCTACGGCGGAGGAAGACGAGGAGTACGTGCAGGCGATGCATTACTGACTGGAGCATCGCCCCCTTTAAAGGAAATGAGCAATCAACTCTCGACTTTTGGCACTAACGCGGTATTTGCGAGCAGAGCAGGAAATCACAACTTTAACTAGACTCTGGACTATAATCACCCCCCCCCCCCACTGTCTCCACGACGTTCAACACTCCCTAAGGTATACAGTACCTTCATTACCTTCATTACTCTTTCTTTATTGGGTTTTAGTTTGGTTTCGTAGTGATTTTTCGGACGCTTGTCGTACCCTCTAGATGGAATAATAGTGATAATGTATACTGGCCTCCCTTGCGCGCGTTCAGGATATGAATAAATGGGGTGCCCCTTTTCGTAAACAGCTGAAAGGGTGTTTGATAACCACGCCGAAGTTTTTTCTTGCAATAAATTATTTGTAGTGATTAAAAAATGAAAAGTACGACAGTAATCTGCAGACGAATTTCAATGCAAGTTGAGCTCACGGGCCAGTTACAAGCGCCATGGTAACAATGGTAATACCGACTCTCTGCAACACGCGCTGGTCAAGTTCAAGAATATTCATTGCCATGGGTAGCATGAAGTAGAAACTAGTGAATGATGTATTTACGGGATAGCCCACTACAGCACCGCAGTCATCGCATCACCATCGTCATCATTGTGGTCCGAGTTAACCCATTGTTTTCATCGTTGTGGAGTCATTGTCATTGTTGACCTTCCTCATCGTCGCCTTGCTCTTTCTATTGTTGTTGTTTCCCTGGTGTCATAGTCGTTGGTGGAGTTTCTGGAAGTGCGGACGCAATCGGCTCTGCATTGGTGGGGCGCCTGCCACTGCAGTCGCAGGTTAGTAGCTCCTGCGTCGGTGAAGTGCATGTCGCCACCGTAGTTGTCGTCATTGTCCAGCTTGCATTGGTACGCATCTGTCGCTGCTACATTGTCAACATTGTTAGGGGCGCACGCAGCTAGTGGTGGTAGTGGCAGCATGATGTCGTCTTCCTTGGCTGAGGTGCCCGAGATGGGTTCCATGTATCATACCGTCACAGTTCGGTTCGAACCTAAGCCTAACCGCTAATTTCCGGTTCGGGTTCGGCCGTCTGCCCCGGACCCGACCGACGATTCCATTCACGGTTCAGATTTTGGAGAAGGGTCTTTCAAGCTGTGTTGCTCACTATCTTGACAGCATAGATGGTGACCACGCCGCCCACAGGATAATTTGCAGCCACAGAGCTAAAGCCAGGTCTGTGGTTCTGATCGCCTGGCCATTATTTATCTGTGAATATCATCCCCGAAGACCGACAAGACGAGCTCTTGGTGGCTTCGGTTACTGTAATCACACTCCCAACTGTGGTGACACACTAACGGGAACGTGCCATTGCAGAGTCCTCGTGTCGACCTGCCCAGATCCCATCCATAAATGATGCGGCGCCTAATTTCAAGAAGGCCGCCTTTGTAAAACCACCTCAAGATGCTGGGTGAACCTTCGCTTCGTTTCCACTCGTTGCATTCTCGTCGGGACCTGCTCTACTTTACGCGTCTCTTTCACGCCCTCCCAGTCCTCGGCCTCCTCTTCGAGGCCCGCGCATCCTCTCTTAAGGCGCGCGAGCCTGCTGCGCATCCCCTCGATGTGCGTGACCTTCTCGACGTGTGCGCGTCTGTCAATACCCAGATCGCCGTCCCCGACGTGCACGGCGTCCTCACTATTGCTGGCGTGATCAGTCAGTCAACGCCTTTTTTTTTTATCGACCGATCTTATCCCTATCTTATCCCCAAAATAACGATATTGACAGATTCGTGCCTTTGTCTGTCAACTCTACCGATTTTCCTAGGGACTAACATGGTCGCTATATCGGCCATCGGTATTGCCGGAAAGCCGATCATAACTGCCCTCTTGACGAACCTTGTACGCAGAAAATGCAAACACTGCCTTGAAATGTGCCTGATTTCTTTCCTTAGATCATAAGCAATGCGCCTAATTCGCACTGCAATTACCCCGATCATGGCGTGCTTGAGTGCATCAACGGAAATCCCTGATGTCTTACCTGCACTGACGGCTTCACACCCTCTCCCCCTTCGAACCCAACCACGTGCGTCTGCAGCATACCCAGCGTGGTCTGCAACGGTAAGTGTGCGACTCCCGGCGCGTGTCCCTCCTGCAATCCCCTCCCCAAAAGGCGCTGGGTCGGCAGCGGCTCTTGCTCACAGATGGGGCATGGCTGGGCTGCCTGCGGCGTGTTTGGAGGTGGTGCACGAGCGTGGGAGTGTGTCGATACAGCGCACGATCTGGAGAGCTGTAAGTTATCCCTAGCCTGGCCATTTACCGCCGACTTTTCTAAATTAAATTCGTTTAGGCGGCGGATGCGTGCTCCCCCTGATGCCCTACTCGCCTATCGGCCACGACTGCACTACCCTCCCCGGTGTCGCGGATGTCGCCTGTCTGTCCGGTGAATGTATCGTCCAGCGTTGCCTGCCAGGGTACATTCTGTCGCACGACGGTACCAGCTGTAGCATTAAGCACGCGCACACACCCTACTCCCACGTCGCCACGCCGGAAGAAGATGACGAGTACGCGCAGGCGATGCGTTACGGACTCGAGCATCACCCCCTTCAGAGGAACTGAGAGATCAATATTCAACTTTCGGTGCTCACGCAGTATTTGTGAGCAGAGCAGGAAATAACAACTTTGACTATAAGCTCCACAACGTTCAACACTCCCTAATATGTGTCATCATGACGCTCTCTTTATGGTTTCGTCGTGATTTGTCGGACGCTTGTCGCAGCTCGTCGAAATAAGAATATATCTTGGCAATGCCCTCCGCGTGCGTGTCCAGGACCTCCTATGCTGGCATACTAAGAATTTTTTTCATGCAGACTTGGAGGGTGTATTCAGTCTCGTTAGGATTATAATCAATAGTACAGTCTCGAGGCGGCAATTGAGGCCATCCTCCGTTCGCAGGCCTGCGGCCCACGCCAAAGAAAGGAAAAATAACACAGTGCAGCCTATCAAGGCGATCACCCTTTATTTCTTTCAGACGTCATTTTGGTTATTGAGGGACGGGAGAGGTGGGCAGACTTGGTAAGGCTAGGGCGCATCTGTCCATCTCCGTGCAAGACCGTACGTACTCGGAACAATGAGGCGCATATTATACGGTGCGCGCCCAGGTGCGTACTGCCTTCATAGTGCGACGCGGTGCGTTTGAAGCTCGGGAAGGGGGAGGGCAAGGTAAATACCCCCTAGGTCACTGTATGACGTACTGTACTGTACTAGTACTTATCATTGTAGAGTGTCGGTCGTACTATGTGCGCGGTCCGTAACGCTCCGACTTGCGGTCCCAATGGACGGACCCGGATGCCGCGGCGGTGGTGGGCAAAATCCTGTCACTTCACCAACTCGATCGAGTCGTCTGCTTAGCGCTCCCGAGTCAGCGCCAGTGATCCCCCTACAGGCACGCGTCGTCACTGGCGATAATCGATGATCGTTTGGTGGAATGAAGGCCGTCAGAGGAGCGTTGCCGGCTAAACGCGTGAAGACCGATTTTGCGGTGTACGCGCTAATATTCCCACGTTGGCATGTTGCTCATCGCTCCTGCCATTGCCTTTCATATAAATATCATACGTGACGTAGCACCTTATCCTCCTGGCGTGCTAGCGTTTTAGTCCTCGAAAATATGGCCCTGTTTCCTTCTCCGCAGCAAAAATGCGGAAACCCTGCGAAATCCAGTGGATGTCTTCTTTTTTTTGGACCATGTCTTCAAGTTGTGAGTGCACTTCCGCCCCTTCCGTTTCTTCGTCTACACATTCTGTCAGCCCCTCCAATTTTACCTTCTCTTCCAGCACCACAGATGACCCATCTGTGCTACTATCTTTCTCTCCATCTTTGATCGAGGCATTGCATTCATATCGTGTAACATTTCTAGGCACCCTTCCCCACGCATGATGCATCTCCCCCGAGCTCCTCGTCCTCTGTCCACCGTTTGGTCCCTGCTCAGGCTCAAGCTCGCGGCTTTCCCACTTGTATTTGACACTGATGACTTGAACCGAAGTTCGCCAGCAGGCTGCACCCTCCCGTACAGCTGAAGCTGACCAACCACGCCATGCACACTCCTTGCTCACAATCCCGGCCATGACGTTTCGTTTGGGGAATGCTGGCCGTGAACTGCATGTAACCCAAGCTCGGAAGACGACCCCAACCACGGCGACAACGACGCAATTGCTTGGGGCACTCCTTATGCCGTCCGTGAGCCGTGTGCAACACCGATGATAGTCATCGATATCACATAGTACGGTGTTTATCTATCTGTCAACAACGTCAGCCCGGACAACTGACTCATCTTGTCCACTCAGCGGCGTGGAAATTTGGACATTTTCCCCCGATATGCGTGACAAGAATACGACCAGCACTAGTCATACCAGGCGTTTCTTGATTTGATTTTGTTGATGCCACTTAGGGGGTGTTGCATTATGTTTCATCTCTCAGATGTTCCCTTTCCTTTCGTTTGGTGTGTCTCACTTCAATCATTTTGGGCTGATGCGGTCAGGTATCTGGGGCCTTCTCAGTGTTATTAATATGTCGTATTGTTCTTTGGGGGATCAACCGCTGGTGTGGTCGTTCCACACCCTGTGGCAATCAGTTTTTTTTTTTTCGATTGGTTTTATTATTATTTTAATTTCGACCGAATACCAGAGTCTTTTTCCTGGTGATACTTGGCATCGCGGAGGTCTTTTCTCTCGGTGCTGGTTTCAACGATATTTCTGTACACCCCCGGCTGCATCACATATGAGCGTTGATTATGTGAGTGTATTTGAGTAGAGAATTGTAGGGGGCCTCCTCGAATGTGTGGTGTCGTGAGTCATGGTTTGTTACGCTAACTCCACATAACAGCAGACAACCAAGTTAACTACAATCATTTGGGATAATCGGTAATTATCAGTAATTTGGCCTCGCTTGCGCGGGAACCGCACTATGCCAGTGCTGGCGCAATTCTATCCAGCAGCCCCTTGAGAAGTCCTTGCAATTTTGAGACATGCCGCACACACAGATATCCTCACCCTTCCCAGTCATGCGCTCTCTGTTTACTGGGGATGGCCCATTTTCCAACGAGGAAGAGAACCAGCCTGAGACCCCAGGATTATTCCCGCTGTCCG
Source organism: Lactarius indigo (assembly GCA_025766275.1). NCBI lineage: Eukaryota > Fungi > Basidiomycota > Agaricomycetes > Russulales > Russulaceae > Lactarius > Lactarius indigo. The sequence continues at coordinate 1,904,270 of JAFKAC010000010.1, read as the reverse complement.
ACCAGCGGCCTGCGCTAGCACCACATCATATTCTCACTGACATCGCACTCGCACCCATTTTTGCAAGTATGTACTGAAGCTGACCTTTTTGGTTTGTTAACACAGTTTTTGCACCTTTGACTCCGCTTATTAAGTTCCAATTACTGGCCTAGCATTCGTTTCAGACTTTTCCAACTGGCGGCGGCACACGCACTGTGCAACAGGACAGGTCAGACCCTCATCCACCCGTCCATGTCCCAGCAATCATGTGCCACCCCTCGACACTTCCAAGACATACGGAAATTGCGCTGCGGCCTCAAGCAGAGCTGCACCACATCGCCTCCGAGCTGTTATGCCCTTAGACCCCGCCGGATGAAAAAAAAAAAAAAACCGGCGCACTCACCTCCATACTTCGTCGATACTACAACTCTTGAAGTATGGTGACAGTGCGACCCATCAAGTTACCACCGAGCATCCCGCCTACCAGATGCCATCATCGCGCAGACTACTGCAGCACACAGAAAGAATCGCCACGACCTCAGCGTCTCATCAGAGCGTTCGCAACCCCTGGGGGGGGTTTGCGCGAATGTCCCTTTTCGATTGCGACGGCAGCGCGCTCCATATAGGCTGCCACGTGTGCGGACGCGTTAGCGAGCGAGTCACACATTCGCAAGCCCCGCGCATCGTGCGAACGTACTTGCAATGACAACTTGAGTCACTGACAGCATTGGCCGGTTCAGCAGCGACATGCGTAGCAGCACAGAGAGCCTAAGCCGCTGTGACAGGTATGTTGCCGCATGAATATATTTCGAGCCCCGCGACAAAGTGCACAGGGGACGCAAGCCGGTGTCAGGAGGAGACGCTAACCAAGTCACCCCGAGCGCAGGGATTCCGGAGGTTGCACCAAACTTGCATTTACAAGTCCTGCTACACCACGCACGGCAGAGGCGATCCAGAATCGCGAAGAGCGTGGTATTTCGGGATGTCTTGAGCACAGGCTCGGGTGCGACCGCGTCACGGTCGCGCGGATTCTCGTACTTCTCCCCAGCACCATGGATAACTCTTTAAGTTTTAATCGGCGCTGTATTTATACGTCCCCGCAGCGGTGTGTACTAAGGAAAGCAACCAAGAGCAGCGCAGACAGGGACAAGCAGTCCCATGCGCGTGCGGACATCTGCGGGACCTTCAAGACTGCCGATGGCTAATAACGGCTACGGTACGCGCGACATCATTTAAAGGCCCCCTGCTGTAATTGAAAGTCGCGAGCTAGGTCTGTGGTTCTGATCCACTGGCTATTGGCTATTTATCCGTGAATATCATCCCAGAAGCGAGTTCTTGTGCCTTTCGTTAATCATGTTCCCAGTGACAGCGGAACACTAACGGGAGCAGTGCCGTCGCCGAACCCTTGTTTCTCGGGACCCTGCCCAGGTACCATCAATAAATAATCCAGCGCCTAATTTCAAGAATGCCACCTTTATAAGACCACCTTAAGATACTGGCCAAATTCTCCCTTGGTTTCCGCTCATTGCATTCTCGTTAGGACCTGCTCCACTTTATTAGACATTATGCGCCTCTTCCGCGTCCTCCCTGTTCTCAGCCTCCTCTTTGGGGCCCGTGCGTCGTCTCTTCAGTCGCGTGAACCGGATGCACACCCCTTGGACGTTCGTGATCTCCTCGACGTGTGCGCGTCGTTCAACACGGATTACCTGGCCGTGCTCTTCCGCATCCCTTTGCATGGCGCCGGTCAGTTCGACATCCCCTCTCTCTTGATCGATCTCAAGTGTCCTTATTCCTAAATGATGGTTTACAGATGTGTGCCTTTGTCTGTCTGGTATTCCTCTTTTCCTGGAGAATGATCCAGTCGCTATATTGGCTGTCAAAACTTGGGGAAAATTGGGTGTGGCTGACACCGTGACGACCATTGTGCGCAGAAAATGCTAAAATGTGCCTCGAAATGTGCCTGATTATACTTTTTGTTCTTAGATCCAAAGCTATGCGGCTAGTGAGCACTGTAGCTACCCCGATCGTGGCATGCCCACGTGTCTCAACGGAGACCCTTGCGGATTCACCTGCACTGATGGCTTCACGCCCTCTCCTCCGTCGAACCCAACCACGTGCGCCTGCAGCGCACCCAACGTGGTCTGCAACGGCAAGTGCGTGGCTCCCGGCGCGTGCCCCTCCAGCAACCCCCTCCCCCCCAGAAAGCGCTGGGTCGGTAGCGGTTCTTGCACAGAGATGGGGCACGGCTGGGCTGCCTGCGGCGTATTTGGAGGTGGTGCCCGAGCATGGGAGTGCGTCGATACAGCGCACGATCTAGAGAGCTGTAAGTTGTGCCTGGCCTTGCCCATTTTCACTAAATTAAATTTGTTTAGGTGGCGGATGCGTACTCCCCCTGACGCCCTACTCGCCTATCGGCCAGGACTGCACTGCTCTCCCTGGTGTTGCGGACGTCGCCTGTCACTCTGGCGAATGTGTCGTGCGACGCTGCCTGCCAGGATATGTTTTATCGCACGACGGCACCAGCTGTAGGTCTAAGCACGGGCACGGGCACTCTCATGTCGCTATGGCAGAGGAAGACGAGGAGTACGTGCAGGCGATGCATTACGGACTGGAGCATCGCCCCCTTTAAAGGAAATGAGCAATCAACACTCGATTTTTGGCACTAACGCGGTATTTGCGAGCAGAGCAGGAAATAACAACTTTAACTAGACTCTGGACTATAATCACCCCCCCCCCACACCCCCCACTGTCTCCACGACATTCAACACTCCTTAAGATATACAGTACCTTCATTACTTTCATTACTCTTTCTTTATTGGGTTTTAGTTTGGTTTCGTAGTGATTTTTCGGACGCTTGTCGCACCCTGTAGATGGAATAATTGTGGTAATGTATGTACCTTGGTAATTCTCTCCATGTGTGCGTCCAGGATCTGAATCTCCCGTGCTGTTATACTAAGAGTAGAGGTCAGCATTTACCAATCGGGTGGGATTTCAGTGTGACGCCCCAATTTGGAGGGTACATTTAGGGTTATAACAAATAGTACGGCGATTTCTCTCGAGGCGGCGATTGAGAGCTCTAAATTCCACCCTCCGGCTCTGCGTCTGTGGCACACGCCAAAATAACGCAGCGGCAGCTTCCTTATCAAGGCGATCGCTCTTCAGATGCCACTTTGGACGATTTATTGAGGGGCGGGAGAGGTGAGCAGACATGGCAAGGCCAGGGTGTGCCTGATCTTCGTATGAGACCGTACAAGACCGTACGTACTCGGAACAATGACACTCATATTATACCGTGCGCGCTGCTTTTGTAGTGCGATGCGGTTTGAAGCCCGGAAGAAGGAAGGGTAACGTAAATAACCCGCGAGAGGTGTACTGAAACACACTATGTATTGTACTACTTATCGTGGTACTGTCAGTCGTACTAGTAGGTGCGCAATCAGATCACCCCGACCTACGCGTCGACGACATGATCCCAATGGACGGACTCTGGACACCGCGGCGGTAGTGCGGCGTTGACAATCCTTACCTGGGTAAGCCCTGTCACTTCACCAACTCGATCGAGTTCATCTGCTCAGCGCTCCGAGTTAGTGCTAATTTTACCCCCCTCAGGTACATCATCTCGCGTCACTGGCTCGATCGTTTGATGGAATAGAGGTTGTCAAAGGAGAACTGCCAGCCGAACCCGGGAGAGCGATTTTGCGGTGTGCGCGCTAATTACACCCACCTCGTGTCCTGCGAAACGAGGCGGATGGGGGATTTTGAATGGCGCAACATGTCTAACGGGCGCTTATTACAAAAATGGAGAGGCCTTTGTTCGTTTTCAAAATGTTTTTGTGACTTTATCATAGGATACAGGATTGTGTCAAACCTGTGACGATACTCGCACACGTGGAAAGTCTCTCGACCATGAGACCCCACTACGAAGACGAAACACCGTCGCAATGCCACGGCTTGATAAACGATAGTCTCGAGGAAGGGAAGAGCACCTCGTCGTTCAAAACCATAAATATTGTGCTGTATATAAATGATCGGGTGCCGATCGTAAAACACAAATCGTAAACATGAACAATTACATACGTAAGCGTTCTTCAGTTGCAAGTTGCACACGAACCTTGACACGAACAATCACTTGATCTACAGTGATCGTAATCACGGAACGTTCAATAACAAATCAATAAACCGCGCCTCCGGAGAGCAGTAGTGTCCACCTCATATCTCTATGTCTCGTCTACGACAACACCTTACTCGCTATAAACGCTTGGGACTACAGATTATCATCAGATTTGTGACCTACAGTCAAACATCCCCTGTCTCGTCCGTTCATTCTGCATTGTACTGGGAGAACAATTGTAGTATTTCCTGTTGTCTTGGACCACGGGCAACTTCTGATGGAGTTTTTCCACTGATGTCGCATACATGCGGATCCGCACCGCGGTCCAGTAGTAACCGCACAGCCTCTAGGTATCCTCCCGACCAACCACGTGCCGCGTGGTGTAATGGGGTAGATCCCTCGAAATCCTGGGCATTGACTTCCGCATTGCGCTCAAGTATCAACTGAGCAAGCTCAACGTAACCACCGGCCACTGCGGAATGTAGTGGGGTTTCTCCCTTGTTGTCGGAGATGTGCACATCCGCATTATGGCCCAACAATAACTGCACAACTTCATGTTGTCCCATAATCGATGCGTAGTGAAGCGGGGTGAATCCATCGTTATTCTGTGCATTGACCTCCGCGTTGCGCCCGAGTAGCAACCGAGCAACCTCGAGGTGACCGTAGGCGGCTGCCAGATGCAGTGGGGAACTTCCCTTGTTGTTGTGGACCCGCTCATCTGCATTGTGATCCAACAATAACTGCAATACATCAAGGTTTCCACAGCCTGACGCTCTGAGAAATGGGGTCAACCCGTCGTCATCTCGAACGTTGATCTCCACCTTGCGCTCGAGTAGTAACCGAACAACCTCGAGGTCACCGGCAGCAGCTGCGTAATGCAGTGGGGTCCTTCCTTTGTTATTGCGGACATGTGCGTTCGCATTGTGGTCCAGCAATAACCGCAAAGTATCAGGGCGTCCACTAGCCGATGCGCAGAAAAGTGGGGTACATCCGTCATCGTCCTGGGAATTGACCTCCGCGTTGTGCTCAAGGAGTAACCGAGAAACTTCAACATAGCCGTAATACGCCGCGTAATACAGTGGGGTCATTCCCTTGTTGACTCGAACATGTCCATCTACGCTGCCCCATCCCAGCGTCAAGGACACATTATTGATGGATAAGGGTTCATTGAGGACATTGACCTCCACAATGTGCCCGAGTAGGAACCGCTTGACTGCCAGTAACCGGGCAGCTTCAAGATGGACGTCACACACTACGCAACGAACTGACGAGACATGTCCCTTGTCGCGAACATGCTCAACCACAGTGTGGTCCAGAAATAACCGCGTAACGTCATCTTGTAACGATGGACCAAGAAATGTGGTAGCTCCTTCGGTATCCCGGACATTGACCTCCGCATTGCACTGGAGTAGCATCCGAGAAACATCGAGATGGCCGTAGATCGCCGCCAAATGCAGTGGGGTGTTTCCGTGGCTATCATGGTAACACGCATTTGCGTTGTGGTCCAGTAATAACTGCACAATATCACGATGTCCTGTCGCCGATGCATGGAGAAGTGCGCTACTGAGATCATCCTGGAAATTGGCCTCTGTATTGTGCTTGAGTAGGACCCAAGTAACTTCGAGGTGGCCTTTGATCGCTGCCGAACGCAGTGGAGTGTTTCCGTAGTAGTCACGGATACGCGCATCCGCATTGTGGTCCAACAATAACCGCACGACATGGCGGTGTCCATTTCGTGATGCATTGAGAAGTGGGGTAGCTCCGTCGTCACTCTGGGAGTTGACCTCCGCGTTGCGCTCGAGTAGTAGCTGAGAAACCTCAAGATGGCCATTGGTTGCTGCATAATGCAGTGGAGTTGGACAGTCCTTCTGGGAGTTCACGTCCGCACCGAGGTTCAGCAACCACTTCACGAACTCAAGATGTCCCATGGATGAAGCCATGTGTAGTGGAGTCAAATTATCTGCAGAGCGTGAATTTATGTCGGCGCCATGCGCAAACAGTGACTGAGCAACCTCGATATGCCCGTCAATTGTTGACGCATGCAGTGGGGTACCGCATCGACCACCCAAATCATTTACTTGCTGTGGGCGCTTCATTATCAGGCGTTCCACTAGACTATGGAATCCTTTCTTTGCGGCGTAGTACAAAGGAGCTGCTGAAGGCGGCACGGCTCTCAGCTCTTCAGATGTGGAATCCATCATGAGCTCGAATTTGTCTTGTATCCGGACCCATGCTGAAAAATGTGGCCTGTCCATGTCAAAGAAATAATCCATTGCGTCCTTTATCTTTAATTCCACATTTCCGATCGACGCATGCCCATCCCAATATTCCGCAGCATATTGAAAAAGAGGAATCTTCTCGGCACTATCTTTGTCGATACCGTCGTCCAGGCGAAGTAACACGCCGAGACAAGCCTGGGCAAGAATCACGTGGCAGGGTTCGATAGAGATGTGAAACCGGGACACCTCTTCCATGCAACTCGCGAGTCGATCCGATATTAGGAACTCTTTGACGGAGAAATGAGAGAACTGAACAACACGGGATCCTCTGTCGACGATGACGGAAACCAAACTAGAACAGGCTGACAACACCGCTTCTTCTTGGTCTTCCCACCGCCAATCCGCGACCAACTTTGGGATCCTTCCCGTGTTCAAGTCAAACGCGAGCATTTCTGCAAGTTCCTCGACTCGGAGTGGACGACTGGCCACCGTGAGGCATTGCAAGAGTCGATACGCGTGGTCCCGGTTCGCATTGTTGATCTCCTTTAGGATACGCTTGTATGTCTCGTCGAGTGATTTGGGCAATTCTTCGAGGATACGACGAAGATTGGTCGGGAAACAGTGCCGCAGGACCTCCAATTGACAAAACACCCATCGAAACCTGTGTCGATACATAAGATAACTGCGTGGTCGTGATGAAGGGAAGATGTGCTTACATTCCATCTGCTTTCTCCGTGAGATTCTCAATGACCGCATCCTTGTCGTCTTCCCGCCATTTTTTCATCCTTCGATCTGAGCGAACGATAAAAGTGACGTAGTCGTTAATGTCCTGCTTTTGTCCGCTTTCGTCGTGGAGGGATACTTGTTGAGTTGCTAGAGGCTCAAGCGCGGTGCGAATATCGAACTCTGGCCGACTCGTGATACATAGACGTAGATTTGGATGATGAAGATTGGCAAGTTCTTTCACCAGCTCGAGGACCTCCTCACGCGACGATGGAATTCCTAAATCATTGGGAGACTCGTCGAGAGCATCCACGATCAGATAGATCGGCACTTGTCTCATCATCGCGAGCATATCCTTGAGGCACTGCGCAAGCGAGTCGACAGTCGGTTGTTCCAATCCTCGTTTGTGTGCGGAGTACGAGGAGGAAAGAACATCGCAGAAGATATCCGATTGATCGGAGAGTTGGACAAGGAGGGATGATAATAAAGCGCGGGAGTCCTGTTTTGTTGTGTCCTTGAAATCGAAGTAAAAATAGGCCAAGAAAGCCGAGCCCGCGCTGGACATGGATTTGATATCGCGGACGATCACGGAGCTTGTCGATCATATAAGTTCGATTAGGACGCTACCAAGATGCAACTCAGCGGCGGATAAGCGCACCTGAGAATACTCTTCCCGGAGCCAGCTATCAATTCAGGAGTCGTTAGTGGAAATTTAAGACTTCAGACGCTGATGGGGTATGTACGTTTTCCTTGAATCCATAACAAAGAGCCAGATGCTTTCCAATCTGTAAGGGTGTCCCCTGTCGTGCACCAGGCTGCGGTACCCTCGTGATGAGCGCCAGAAGCAGTATTGTAATTGACAGATGGATCGGGGGGCGCGATCCATTTTCGAAGGTCCTTGTGTAACTCGTTCCCTGTGAAAAGAGATCAAGTTTTCGTGATCGGCGGTGGTCAGATCAAGAGATGACGCGATGACGTACGGTTCCAGTCAGTGACTTGGTTGACAACGTGTTGAATCGCTACTCCGGTCTCCTTTACTTTGTCATCGATGCCGCGGGTGATTGCCAGGGCTTCTGCTGCTGCCATCCGAGCCTCCTCTTGCGTCAACGCGTCTAAGCGCTGAAGCGCATCTTCCACTTCCTTCCTTCCGATCAGCTTCTTGAGATATTTCTCTGCATGAATGTTGAATTTTGGGTATGTATCAACCATCAACCGGAAAGGACATACTTGTTCGTCCCTGCCCGATCTCCTGCGTCACGGTCCCAAGGATCGAGAGTACCTCAACCATGATCTTCACGATAATGTCCGCCATAGCTGCAGTCGGCCGGACCTCGATATATTTCTCGAGTCGTTTAAAGAAGTACTCCAAGCGGCCAAACAAGTCTTTGACAGCATTTTCGCTAGAGCGGACATCCTTGACCGCCTAAAAGATGGTGGTGTCACCGAAAGACACACGTCGAGTCAAGAAAGACGCTCACCTGGAGGAGGATACCAATCCCAGCGAAGATCGCATTCGAAGGTGGGAATATCTGTCGTCATTCTAATCAGAGGGTAGATCTCGAGCGGGTCAGGGTCTCGGAATTACCAGTCCAACACCGTTACCAAGGGCCACAGAGAATGCGTACAAGACATTGACAGTCGGATCCAGCCACTTTTTCCACCTTTCGTCGGCAATCAGAGATCGATCGAATGTCTGGACCTGGGTTCGAAGTACGGCGAGAATGGCACTGGGTGAGTCGCAGGACCGCAGCTGGATGGCTAGGGGATGGGATGTAATGTCTCGCTTTGTCTGCCTTTTGTATGCTTCAAAAGCAGCCGTAAAGATCGTCTCGAAGTTTGTGGAAGTAGAAGTAGAAGGAACTTGAGACATAGCGCCAGCTGAGGGAGCCTGGTTGGACGCACTGCGACCAGGACGCGTCGTGGACAGTACTAGTACGACTGATAGCCGCCCTGACATTCCCAGGAAGCCACCACAATCGTACAGTAATAGACGCGCACACAATAACTTGTGGGCCCACGGGGAGTCCACAGGGTTCTTGCTTGATCGTGAATAGGAACATAATATTGACACAGTCGCCGCAACTCGAACTATCAATGACCTCCTACGCCTTCGTGCCCACGAATTGGAAATAGCCTCACCCCGCATGCAGATGGCTCTCCGCCGTCCCTCAACACACCGCGCCGCCGCCAATTCCCGTAGTCAGGGTCATGTCCTCCGTGCCACTGATTCTGATACTCCTCCCGGCGCGCAGGGAGCACGGACATCGAACGCAAGTGGCCATTGACAGCTGTTGGCGTTGGAGACGACTGCGAGGAAGTCTTAGGTGCAGAAGAGGCAATTACAGTCAAGATGGGTGTCGCAGGAGGGCTTAGCTTGTTGTTGAACGAGACAAGTATTTGTGGGACGTTCTTCGCATAGGAGCAACTTTTCAATTTGCTGCTGCATGGAAGGTCCTCGTCGTCTGTAGCATTCCAATGCACCGCGTTGCTCCAGTCACTCCTGGTGCTGGTGCGTCTATGTGGCACGGGAAGGGGGTCTGAGGGACGAGGGGAGGGGGACAACAACGATGGCGTCGCGACAAAACGCGGGAGATGCCCGTCCGATAAGGCAAAACCCTACAAAGACTCCCGTCGGGTGACGTATAAATTGTGAGGTCTGTAGTGAGTCGTTGATGGTCACCTCCTTGGTAAAAGGTCATTCCTCTGAGCAGATCTCCCTGTATGAAGTAGAAAAACGTGGTTAGGAAAGAACGCGTCTACAAGTGCCCAGTCCTTTTTCGTAGGGATCGTCATATCTGATAGAAGGCTCATCGTCTGCAATCGCGAATCCCTCTATCGATTACACGTTGCTCCTCAGTCCCCTATAGTTATGTCGAACGTCGAGGTATTAAACTAATTCGTCAAGAGGTAGGGACCGTCGAGAGGTGTGGCGGTCCAGACGCAGCACAGCTTCACGACTAAGGCGCATCGGGCGGCGCGCCACGCTGGGATGGACGTGTGGGCTTGGAGAGTAGAGGCGGCGATGACGACGGCGGTGGTGATAATAATCGAGTCGGTTCAGTGCCGCTGAGCTTGGGAAACTGGGGCCGATTTGCCTTCTACGGAAGAGATGAGCACTAAGAGCAGGGAATAAGACTGAAAGGTGGTCACGTTCTTCGACTTGAATCATCTCGCGATCGACTCGTGTGAGGATCACCGCAGCACGTCCCTTTGGACAAATAACAGCGTCATGGTACCGCATCTGAGATGAAAGACTACCATTGGTGTCTCGCAACTTGAGCCTGAGCTCCACGATAAGGCTGTATGGTCCATTAGCTCGTGTACTCGTTGATAATGGCCACGTGTATACGCTGGCCCTGTCAATTTCGGCTTCTAGCCAACCTTTTCTTTGCCGTGAAACAATTCTTCATCCTCTCTGACATCGAGTGACGAAAGGGACTTCTTAAGGCTAGGTCCTCACCTTTCTCCCAATGTTTTTGCTTGTTGTGCCGTCTCGCGATTGAGGTTGTCATACAGTAATTGGGTACCGACGAGACCCCGACCAGCGGCCACTTCCGACAAATGTGAGAAGAGAATCTAGAGTCATTACTCTCCTTTTCCTATGTCCCAGTCGTAGAGTCCAAGTCGCAGAGACGTGGTCGTTGTTTTGTCAGGACAGTATTGAATTGTGTGCATATCGTAAACATGAACAATCACATCCGTAGTGCGGTTTTTCCTGCACAATGCTCCAATCCAGCAGCCTCTTGAACAGTCCATGCAATTTTGAGACACGCCACGCACACAGACACTCCCTACCTTTCTCAGTCATGCGCTCTCCGAGTATTGGGGGATAGCCCATTTTTCTGTGAGGAGAAGAACCGGCCTGAGACCTGGATCATTCCCGCTGTTCGTTTCACATTGTGTCATTAACATCGCATTCGCGCCCGTTTTTGCAAGTACTGAAGCTGACTAGACATATTTAGTTTCGTTAACACAGTTTATGCGCCTCGGACATTCCTTTTGACTGCGTTTATCGAGTTCCAATTACCAGCATTCGTTTCAGACTTTTCAAGTTCCAACCAGCGGCGACACACGGACTGCATAGCAGAACTGGGCAGATCCTCGCCCATGCCCATCATTCGTCCCAGCAATCATGTGCTATTACCCTTCGACACTTCCGTCACACGCGGAAATTGCGCTGCAGCTTCAAGCGGAGTTGCACCACATCACCTCCATGCCATTGTGCCCTCAAACCGCATCGGATGCGAACTAGCTTTGTATACGCCCTGTACCGAGCCGATACCCTGCAACTCGACCCGTGGAGTATGGTGACTGACATTGACAGTGCACCACACCAAGTTATTGCCGAGCGCCTCGCGTACCATATAGGCAGCCCCGTGTGTGGACGTATCAACGAGCGAGCCCCATATTCGCGGGTCCCCGCATCGCGCAAACGTACTTGCAAGGGCGACTTGATTCATTGGCCGCATTGGCCAGTTCCGCAGCGACGTGCGTAAAAGCACAGAGAGCCTAAGCTGCATATTGCCGTGTCTAATCGACCGGCTATTTGCTATTTATCTTTGAATATCATCCCTTAAGACTGACAAGGCGAGTTCCTGGTGGCTTCTGTCAATCATGCTCCCAGCGGCGTGGCACGCTAACGGGAGCAGCGCTGTCGCCAAGTTCTTGTTTCTCCCGACCCTGGACAGGGTCCCATCCATAAATGATTCGGCGCCTAATTTTCAAGAGGGCCCCCTTTATAAGACCACTTCAAGATGCTGGCTAAATCCTGTCGCTTCGCTTCCGCTCGTCGCATTCTAGTAAGGACCTGCTCTACTTTACTAGACATCATGCGTCTCTTCCGCGCCCTCCCAGTTCTCGGTCTCCTCTTCGGGGCCCGCGCTTCCTCTCTTCAGTCGCGCGAGCCAGCTGCGCATCCTCTCGACGAGCGTGACCTCCTTGATGTGTGCGCGTCGGTCAATACGGAGCTCGTCGTCCCCAACATACTTGGAATCCTCACTGCTGTTGGCGTGATCGGTCAGTTCAATGTCCCTCTCTCAAGTGTCTTTATTCCTAAACAACGATTTTATCAGATGTTTGCCTTTGTCTGTCAGCTCTCCCACTTTTCTTGAAGACTAACGTAGTCGCCTTACTGGGCGTCACGATCGCCGGAGAACCAGTCGTGACTGACATCTTGACGAACATTGTACGTAGAAAATGCGAACATTGCCTTGAAATGTGCCTGATGGTTTTTTCTTAGATCCTGGGTAATGCGCCTGGTTCGAACTGCAAATATCCCATGCACAGCAAACCTGCGTGTATCGACAGAAACCCCTGCAGGTTCACCTGTACTGACGGCTTCACGTCCTTTCCTCCGTCTAACCCAACTTCGTGCGTCTGCAAGGCGCCGAAAGTGGTCTGCAACGGCAAGTGCGTGGCTCCCGGCGCGTGTCCCTCCAGCAACCCCCTCCCCCCCAGAAAGCGCTGGGTCGGCAGTGGCTCTTGCACAGAGATGGGGCACGGTTGGGCAGCCTGCGGGGTATATGGAGGTGGTGCCCGAGCGTGGGAGTGCATCAATACAGCGCACGACTTAGAGAGCTGTAAGTTGTGCCTGGCCTAGCCACTTATTGCCCACTTTTTTCTGATTGAATTCGTTTAGGCGGCGGATGCGTGCTCCCCTTGACGCCCTACTCGCCTATCGGCCAGGACTGTACTGCCCTCCCCGGTGTTGCCGACGTCGCTTGTCACTCTGGCGAATGCGTTGTCCGACGCTGCTTGCCTGGATACGTTGTGTCGCATGATGGCACAAGCTGTAGGTCTAAGCACGCGCATTCCTACGTTGGTTCGGCGGAGGAAGACGACGAGTACATGCAAGTGATGCGTTATGGACTGGAGCATCGCCCCCTTTAGAGGAAACGAGCGATTAAGATTCAACATTCGGTATTAACGCGGTATTCGTGAGCAGTATAAGAAATGACACTAGACTATAATGACCCCCCACTGTCTCCGAGTCCCCAACGTTGAATTATTTCTAAGAAATACTCGTTTCTCTTTCTTAGGTTTCGTTGTGGTTTGTCGGACGCTTGTCGCAACTCGTCGGAATAATGGTGATGATGTATCTTGGCAATGCCCTCCGTGTGCAAGTCTGGGATTCTCATTCTGGTCTACTAAAAGTGGTAGTCAGCGTTTATTAATCGGCTCCGTCGCACCAACTCAGAGGGTGCATTTAGTCCCATTAGGGCTATAACCAATAGTACAGCGATCTTTCTCTCGAGCCGGCGATTGAGGGCTGTAAACTCCATCCTCCGGCCCCCCAGGCCTGTCACGCACCAGAAAAAGGAAAGATAACGCAGCGGCAGTCTCCCCATCAAGGCGATCGCCATTGATTTCTTTCAAATGTCATTGATTAAGGGGCCCAGACTTGGCAAGATCATCGGGGCGTGTCTGTACATCTTCGTCCAAGACTGTACATCTTCGGAACAATGACGCGCATATTATACAGTGCGCGCCGCCTTCGTAGTGCTTGGCGGGTTTGAAGCTCGGAAGAAGGATGGGTAACGTAAATGGTCCCCGAGAGGTTCCCTCGGTCACTGTGTAACGTGCTGTACTGTCTGTCTATCGTGGTAGACTGTCAGTCGTACCAGGCGCACGATCAGTACAGTAGCCGTAACGACCAGACCTGGACGTCGATGACATGCTAGACCGATCCCAATGAACGGACTCGAATGACTACCTGGGCAAATCTTGTCAACTCGATCGAGTCCGCCTGCTCAGCGCTCCCGAGTCAGCGCCGGTGGTCCCCCCACGTCACTGGCCCTGACCTACAGACCATTTGATGGAATGGAGGCTATCAAAGGAAAGCTTCCAGCCAAATCCGGAGAGAACGATTTTGCGGCGTGCGCGCCAATGCTCCCGTGTCATGTCATGCGAAATGAAGGGGGTGGGGGATTCTGAGAGGCGCAACACGTCCAATGGGCGCACAGCATAGTAAGTAATGGAAAGCCCTATTTTTGTTTGAAAATGTTTTTGTGATTTGGGGATCAGTCAAGCCCAAGATCAAACGTATAACGATACACGTACGTGGGAGGTCTCTCTATTACCGTGAGACCTTCGGAGATGTAACACAGTTGCGATGTTGCGACTCCGCCGCAGCATGTTCCCTTGGACGAACGACGTTGTCGTTGTGCGGCGTCAGAGATACAGAATCACCATTGTCTCGCAACTTGAGCCTGAACCCCACGATACGGCTGTATGGTCTATTAGCCCTTGGACTCGTTGATACTAGCTACGTACGTACACTGGCATTGGCCTGTCAGCTTCGGCATCTTCCAATCCTTTCTTTGTCGTAGAACAAATTTTCGTCCTCTTTGACATGGAGTATTGAAGGGAAGGGGACTTGTGCTTAATATTGGCGAGATCCTCGCGTTTCTCCAATACTACTTTTGCTTGCTGCGCCGCCTTGCGCTTGAGAAACACCGATGCTATCATAGGACAGACTCCGACACATCTTGGCTTCGATGAAGTGATCCCGTGAGAGAAAATCTTAGAGCCCGTCCGAAGATGAAGTTGTCGTGTACCGCACCAACCAAGACACCGTCGAGTGCAGATCGTAAACATGAACAATCATATACGTAAGCTCTCTGAGAGCGGCCACGTTCACCTCGTATGTTGACGTCTCTTCTGCGACAACGCCTTATTCGCTATGGACGCTTGAGGCTACAAATTACCGTCATATTTGTAACGTACGGTTCGTGCTAACCGAGCATGTCGCTTCACGACCCAGACTGATGGAAAGAACGTGGCAATCGTCGACAACAGAACCCTGAACTTGTTCCTCTGCTTAAGGAGAATCTCGTTACTGAACCTGTCAGAGGCCCTCTTCCCAGTAACTCTTTTTCACCGAGCCGCTCATTCGTCCTGTTCTCTTTTGCGCCTTACCAACGCCCTTTCCTGTTCGGTTTCCAACTTGTCATGTTTCTTCATTGTAGAACTGTCCCACGTCGAGTTACTTCTTCTGATCAATTCTTGCTTGTTGCTCCTGCCACCGCCTTTCGAACGAAGCCCTTAGCTTCCCAGCGTTTTGGTCCTCAAAAACACGTCCCTGCTTCCTTCTCCGCAGCACAGGTACGGAAACCAGCGGAGGTCTTCCAGTGAGTTCGCCTCCGTCTCTTTCGTTTCTTTACACATTTTATCGTCCCCTCCCATTTTTTCTTTTACTTCCAGCACCACAGATGGCTCATGTTTGCCACATCCTTCCTCACCTCGACACTACTTTCTCGCTTTTGTCGATCGCAGCATCACATTCGTATCCTGTAACATTGGTAGGCACCCTTTCCCACGCATCTCCTCATCCTTTGCCCACCACTTGGGCCTGCTCGGGCTCAAGCCGCGGCTTTCCCACTCGTATTTGACACAGACGAATCGATGTTTGCCAGCAGGCTGCACCTTCCTGTACAGCTGAAGCCAACCAGCCGTGTCATGCGCACCCCTTGCTTATAACGTAGTTGTTTGAGGCACGCCAACCATGAACCACGTGTGACCCAAGCTCCGAAGACGACCACACGACGACGACGACGACGCAATTGCTTGAGGCACTCCCTATGCCATCTGTGACTCGTGTACGACACCGATGACGGTCATCGATATGACATAGTACAGCATTTATCTGTCTCAATAATGCCTGGACAACTGACTTGTCTTGTCCACTCAATTGCACGGAAATTGGACACTTTCCCTTTGATATGTATGACGAGAACACGGCTAGCACCAGTCATGCCAGGCGTTTCTAGCAGATTTGATCTTGTTGACGTCGCCTGGGGGGTGTTGCATCATTTTTCATCTCTCAGATGTTCTCTTTCCTTTCATTTGGTGTTTTCGCTTCATTCATTTGGGCTGATGCAGTTGGGTATGTGTGGCCTCCTCAGCGTTATTGGGAATTAACACGCCGTTTTTCGGGGGGGATCAACCACTGGCGTGGTCATTCCACACCGTGCGGCAATCAATTTTTTTCTTCGATTAATTTTTATCATTATTTCGATTAAATATTGAGGGGATTTCAAGAATGTGGTGCTGTTTGTTACGCTACAGCTGTAACCCGATAGTACGCATAATTTAGAGTAATCAAGTGAAAATATACGTGCCTTTTAATGATATTTTATGTCCATAACCATCTTTGGTTCTGATCGACTATCTATTGGCTATTTATCTGTGAGCATCATCCCCGAAGACCGACAAGGCGAGTTCCTGGTGTCCTCCGTCGATCACGCTCCCAGTGGCAGCGTAACACCAACAGGAGCAGTGCCTTGTTTCTTTTGCCCCTTCCCAGGTCCTATCCATAAATTATCCGGCGCCCAAACTCAAGAGGCCTTTATAAAACTACCTCGAGATGCTGCCTGATTCCTTGCTTCGTTTCCGCTCGTTTCATTCTCGTTAGGACCTGCTCTACTTTCCTAGACATTATGCGTCTCTTCCGCGTCCTTCCAGTTCTCAGCCTCCTCTTTGGAGCCCGCGCGTCGTCTCTTCAGTCGCGCGAGCCGGCTGCGCATCCCCTCGATGCGCGTGATCTCCACGACGTGTGCGCGTCGGTCCACACGCCGCTCATAGCCTACCGTCTCTTCATCTCTAGTCTTTTTATTCTTGGCGCGCCCGGTCAGTTCGACGTCCCCTCACTCTTGACCAATCGTCCTTATTCCTAAATAAAAAAGATATGTGCCTTTGTCTGTCTGGTATCCCCCTCTTCTTGGAGAGTGCTCCAGTCGGTATATTAGCTGTCAACTTTTCCGGAAAAAAGGCCGTAACTGACATTTTGACGACCCTTGTACGCAGAAGATGCTGAGATCTGCCTTGAAATGCGCCTGATCAAACTTTTTTTTCTTAGATCCTAGAAAGTGCGCCTAAATCGCTCTGTAACTACCCTGATCACAGCGTACCTATGTGCCTTGACGGAAGCCCATGCGGGTTCACCTGCACTGATGACTTCACGCCCTCTCCCCCGTTGAACCCAGCTGCGTGCGTCTGCAGTGCGCCCAACGTGGTCTGCAACGGCAAGTGCGTGGCTCCCGGCGCGTGTCCCTCCAGCAACCCCCTCCCCCAAAGGCGCTGGGTCGGTAGCGGCTCTTGCGCACAGATGGGTCACGGCTGGGCTGCCTGCGGGGTGTTTGGAGGTGGTGCCCGAGCGTGGGAGTGCGTCGATACAGCACACGACCTAGAGAGCTGTAAGTTGTCCTTGGCTTGGCCACTTACCGCCTATCTTTTTCTAAATTACATTTGATTAGGCGGCGGATGCGTGCTTCCCCTGACGCCCTACTCGCCTATCGGCCAGGATTGCACTGCCCTCCCCGGTGTCGCGGACGTCGCTTGTCACTCTGGCAAATGTATTGTCCGACGCTGCCTACCGGGATACGTTGTATCGCACGACGGCACCAGCTGTAGGTCTAAGCACGGGCATTCCCACGTCGCCACACCGGCAGACGACGAGGAGTACATGGAGGCGATGCATTACGGACTGGAGCATCGCCCCCTTTAGAGGAAATGGGCGATCAAGATCCAACATTCGGTATTAACGCGGTATTTTCGAGCAGAGCAGGAAACAACAGCTTCTAACTAGACTATAATAGCCCCCGGGCCCCCGCTGTCTCCACGACGTTCAACACTCCCTAAGATGTACCCTCGTTACTCTTTCTTTATGGCTGGGTTTCATAGTGATTTTTTGGACGCTTGTCGCACCCCGTATAGTGATAGTGATATTGTATCTTGGCACTGACCGGGATCTCCCGTGCTGGTATACTAAGAGTATCAGTCAGCGTTTGCAGTATCGATCGAGTGTGATTGTGTCTGTGGTCCGTCCGCATCAAGAGGGTGCATTTAGTCCGATTAGGGTTATAATAACCAATAGTACGGTGATCTCTCTCGCTCTCAAGGCAGCGATGGAGGGCTCTAAACTCCATTCTCCGGCTTCGGGCCTGTGGCACACCAAGGCGATCGCCCTTGATTTCTTTCAGGAGTTAGTTTGGATGATTTATTGAGGGGTGCAGACTTGGCGAAGCCAGGTCCAAGATCGTACAAAACTGTCTGTACTCGGAACAATGTCGCGGCAGTCGCGCATACTATGCCGTGCGCTCTGCCTTCATAGGGCGATCCGGCGAGTTTGAAGCTCGGAGGAAGGAAGGGAAACGTAAGTAGCCGCCCCAGGTCACCGTGTAACGTGCTACGTACCGTACTACTTATCGTGGTAGACCGCCGGTCGTACTACTGTAGCTGCGTGTCGACAACATGATCCCAATGGACGCCGCGGCGGCAATGCGGCGGTGGCGATCTTTACCTGACACTACACCAAGCCGGAGAGAACAATTTTGCGGTGTGCGCGCTAATCATACTCCGATGTCATGTCCTGCGGTATGAAGGAGTTGGGGGATTCTGAAGGTACAACACATCCACAGTAATGGGCACGTAGTACAGCAAGTACTAATGAAAAAAACCTTTTTTTTTCGTTCTAAAATATATTTGTGTTTTGGGGGTCAGTCAAACCAATAACGATACGCGCACATGGGAGGTCTCTCTATTACCACGAGACCCCCACTTTGGGGATATAACACAGTCGCGACACCGCGGCTTGATAACTTGATAGATGATAAGTCTGGAGGAAGGGAAGGGCACCTCGCCGTTCCAAACTGAATACAGTTGCGCACCACCCGGACTGTTGGGATTCAGAGACAGTCTGGCAAACCGAGGCTAGACCGACATATTAGATAATCGTAATATTACCGTAGTTGAACGGTTATCTATGGAATCAATACAATACAGTTGAACCCCCTCTTAGCAAACCTTTCAAAACCCATAACCTCCCATAACCACACAGACAGTCCACGGAGGTGGTATGATTCAAACTGTATATAAATGTTGGACGAGCTTTTTGCTGACACATACGCTGACACACATTTATTTCCGGAAACGGTGCTTCACCAAATACTGGTAAATAAGCCGCAGTGACTGCATTTCCTTTTTGGGTTGGTATTGAAGATTATCATCGTCGTCCCGTCAAGAATCAAAAATGTCAGCGTCTGTCGGATATTTCATCAGACCCGTGCAACCAGAAGATGTGGTGAGTCGAATAATCTAGAAACGGTCTACAACAACAGACGATCAACGATGTATTACAGCCCTCAGTCGTCCAGCTGGTCTACGAGTTGGCACGATCCGCCTCCCTTTAGTTACGCCTAGTTGCGTTCGCTTATCTGTGCGGCGACAGGCCCTTTATGATAAAGTACCTCAACTTGCCGTAGCAATTCCAGAACTGGTGAGCACATCGAGAGACGAGGGGGAACGTCTAGGAAACCAACACTTTTCCAGATCACAAAACATCTATTCGAAACTAGAATTGCGAATGCGTTTATTACATTCTCTGGGTCTACCGAGGCTTCTGGAGAAGCAATCGGGTTTGCACTGTACTTTTTCAACTTTTCGACGTAGACCGGTAAACCAGGAATATACGTGCGTCGTCTTCCTGGAATGATCGGAGCACTGATGGCGTTTCGCCTAGCTTGAGGACCTCTATGTGAAAGAAGAGCACAGGAACAAAGGTATAGGAAAGGCATTTTTCAAACAGCTTGCTGTCGTTGCACAAGAGAAGGTGAAAGAGCACCTACACCCTCGCTTCAAGTTGAACCACGCAACTCACGTGATTGTAGGACTGTTCCCGTATGGACTGGACTGTGCTCAAGGTAGGAAGTCCACTACGCATACTTATGCCAGCCAGATCTGATATTTGCGAAAGTGGAATCAGCCTTCCATCGACTTTTATGAAAAGTACATCCACGCGAAACCCCAGGATGAACGGCTAGGAATGCGCCTTGAAGTAGATGGGATCGAAAACCTGAGGAATATCACTACAAAGGAAGGATGACTTAAGAGATGATGCACATCCCAGATAGACGGGGCGCTTGTAATATCTAAATGGGAGCATACGCTCTACTCCGGGCCTCCATCGCTCACGCGTTTGCTCATATATTTGACTTCCCGTTGTACCTAAACCCTACACGGATTAACGACTGGAACTGAACGAACGGCTGTGCAAGTACAGTATGTACAAGCCGACCAAGTTTTGGCCGTTCTTTCCAGTACCGTAGAGCTAGATGATCGCACGTCTCAGTATCATCGCCGTAGCAACGTCCAACGCTCAACTCCGAGTCATTGCGGGAGCATCAACTTCAGGAATTTCCCAAGTGAAGAAGGGTAGGTTGTACGTTACGGCCTCTGCGTTCGTCCCCTTACAGACAGGTACCGTACGCTAGGGTATCTTCGCGCATGTGTTCTTCGAGTTCCAAATAAATCATTGCTACAATACACGAACTGAATCAGTAACAAAGAAAAACGTAATAACGTCCACATCATAACACGAACGCAAAAAAAGTATAGGAGTGAGGGGGGGCTGAATAAGGGATATCGAAGAACCTCTCCTGATACAGTGCTTAATACGTCGCCCCAGACCCACCGACCACCTGTTGCTGATGCAACGAAGGCGACGCAGTCGGCGTCTGGCCACCGCGGGGTGGTGAAACCTGAGGAGCTGGCGTGTGCGCGTGCATATGTGGGGAGAGCGATTGTGCGATTGCGACAGCTTGCGGGCTCCGTTGAGCCGCCACCCATGGCATTGGTCGCGACGGTGCAAGTTTCAGATTCATATTGGCCAAGTTCATCCCGACATTAACACCGACGGCCCCCACCGGCAGATTGAAGTTCGTTCCGTTGCCGACGACGTGCCCAATGTAGGACGCAGGGCGTGACCCGTTGACAGCGATGGCCATATCCGGTTGGCCATTTGTGAACGCGTTCTTCAACTGAAGTTGCTGCACGGTAAGCCCATTCTGCTGTGTGCCGTGGTGAAGGTACGTCGTAGTCCCATTTGTCATAGTAGCCGCATAGTTGTTCTGCATATGGTAACCATTGGGAAGTGAAAGCGCATGATGTGATTGAGTCGGTTTGATAGGCATAGGAGAGGCGGTAGACAAAGAGCCAGTTGTCGTTTCGGTGGAGACAGTGGCGGACTCTTGTTGCTGAGTAGGAGTGGAGGACGACAGGGGTTCTTCAGACTCGTTAACGGAAGGAGCGGGGGTGGGACTGGCTTGGCCATTGACGGCTGTCGGCGTTGGAGATGATTGCGGGGAGGTTTGCGGCGCAGAAGGGGTGATTGCAGTCAAGACGGGTGTCGCAGGAGGGCGTAGACTGCCGTTGGACGAGACACGCATTTGTGGAACGTTCAACGCCGAGGGCAACTTTTTCATTTGCTGCTGCATGGAAATGGGCGTTCCCGTCGTCTGTGGCATTCCAATAGCGCCTTGCTGAGTCAATTGCTGCTGATGTTGCTGCATCGCCGCGGCCTGGGAAGGAGTCTGAGGAACGAGGGGACGCGGACCAACAATGATGGCGTCGCGACGAAAAGCAGGAGCGATACCGGTCCGATAAGGTAAAAATCCCAAAAGACGCCCGTCAGATGATGGTGTATAGATTGTGGGGTCTGTTGTCAGTCGTTGATGGTCGTCTTCTTGGTAGAGAGACATTCCTTTGAGCAGGTACCTGAGCAAAGTTATCAGCGACGTCATACAGTTCAAATAGGAAAGACGTACTTGGGATGGAACTCGTCCACAAGTGCCCTATCTTTTTCATCGGGACCATCATTTCCGACAGAAGGCTCATCGTCCGCATCAAATAACCAACGATCGCGAATCCGCCAAGAAATCTCCTTGTCGGTCGCACGTTGCTCTTCGGTCTCCTCCGATCCCACAGTCGTGCTGTTCGTCGAACGTCGAGGGTACCGCACTAGTTCATCACGAGACAGGGATCTTCGAGAGGTGTGGCGGTCCACGCGTAGTACACCTCCACGACCTCGGCGTACTCGGACGGCACGCCATCCTGGAGTGGCTGGAGAAGTTGGCGGAGATGAAGACGATGGTGGTGATGATGATTGAATCGGTTCAGGTGGGGGAATCCATTTGAAGTGCCGCTGCGCATGTGAGACTGGCTGGGGTTGATAGGGGTTCTACGGAGAGGTGAGTAGGGATTAAGACAGGTACGTAGAATACATGCCTCGATTCCGTCTTCCCAATGGTGATCGCGCTCTTTGATCCGGGCCATCTCGCGATCGACTTGTGCGAGGATCGCCGCTGCACGTTCCTTTGGACGAACAACAGCGTCGTGGTGCTGTGGAGATACAAGATCGCCGTTGTTGTCTCGCGACTTGAGCCTGAGCCCCACGATACGACTGAATAGTCTATTAGTTCGCGTACTCGTCGATAATAGCCATGCACATACGTTGGCTCTGTCAATTTCGGCTTCTTGACCACTTTCTCTTTGTCGTAGAACAATTCTTCGTCCTCTTTGGCATTGAGTAAGGAAGGAAACTTGCGCTTAAGATTGGCGAGGTCCTCGCGTTTCTCCCATACCGCTTTTGCTTGCTGCGCCGCCTCGCGCTTCAGTTGCTCGCGCTTGAGAACACTGGTCACGAGCTCGGCGGCAGTGGCCAGCTCTTGCTTCAAACGCATAAGCTTTTCTGAAGAGGACGCTTGCGAGGCGCGAGTCTTGCGCATCGCCTTGACATCACGCCTCCTGAAGCAAATATAAGACTCATTTTTGATATCCGACTCATCGTACTAGAGCGAGAATGCCTCAGATGAAGAGAGGTACGATGATGCGTCAGACTCACGTTAAGGGTAGGGATTATGCGATGGCCGCCTCGTTCAATTCGGCGCTCCTTCCAATAAGGGTAAGTGGCCTTTGCAAAGCGAAGTAGCTGCTGTGATTGCGGAATCCACAACGGGACGGTGAAGGCAGCGAACATATCAGGGGTCAACTTGTTGGAGAATGTATCTTGGTATTCGGAAAATGGCGGGAAAGGTGAGCCCTGCTCAAGACCCTATGCGTGACGAGTCATTAGCATTGGGGGTTCGACCGTGAATCGGGTGACGCGATGACGTACATGGTGTAGAAATTCGGTCTTCTCATGTGTCACCTTCTCGAACAGCCCCATTACAAGCTCAAACTCGTCCTCCGAGATGACGACAGGCTGCGCGACGTCGGGCTCCTTGCCTTTCGCCTTCGCACTGCGCTGGGAAGTCCTCGTTGTGGTGCCAGATGCTGAGACAGCACCTTGGGCCGATGTTCCTTCGCCACGGGCTTCTTCGTTGTTCTTCTCGAGCCACTCTTTGTCACGCTCATCCATGAGATAAGTGAACCCATGCGAGAGGGCATCTTGCGTTGTCTCCTCGATCGTCTCAGATGTCTTGATGTAGGAGGCTGGTTCGCGCCATCGGTCGGAGGGGTATAGTGACTCATAGTCCTCCACGAGGCCAGTATTGTCTGGTATTGGGATGAATACGTCCTGCTGTTTCGTAGTGGTCTTATCACTTGGACCGCGGGACGGGCGCACGGATGAGTGTCGTTGGGAGGCAGCGGATAGAACAGCCTGGAGATGGTGTTCCTATTTTTGGAAGAAAAAAAAATTGGTCAGCATTCCGCGGGACAAAATTCTCACGGTGGCGACCAATAGGAGCATGCCAGCAGGCACCTTTCAACGAGAGGGGTCCTTGGGCATAATGCAGCAGAAAATACGAGCTCACATTGGCATCCTCTGCATCAACACCAGCAGTAGACACAATCCGGGCCTTCTCCTCGTCCTCATCGAAAGCCAGAGGGTCAGCATCGAGGCTACCCTGAACGATGTGGAGGCGAGTCTTGTTGGTAACACGGTTGCGGTTGCGAAGGGTAGATGGACCGGGGTTGTGTGCACGGGGCATATCATGGATAGAGTCGAGGTAGGATAAATTATGAGGGGTCGTCTACGCAGGATCCGTGTCGGCTTTCGTTCACTTTGGCGGGCCACGGCGCTGCGGGGAAAGAACCGAGCGTGGGAAGTTGCTCCGATGTTCCGGCCCGAAAAAGCAAAATGATGGCCGCCCACTTTTGTTTGGTTGTGTGGACGCTTCCCTTGTGGCGCTTACCTGTGCATCCACACAGCCTACGTCTCGTCTGTTTGTGGCTATTCTACGTTAAGAGTCAATTCTACGTCCTCCATTCCACAATTAGAATTTGCTTGCGGCTCGCGTGTCATGCTTGAGCTATGAGAATGACCTGCCGAGGCGCCTAACGCCGGTCAATTCCGAATGACTGTGGGTCCGAATGACGATCGCCCATCACTAAATTAACCAGTAGGGCTGGGGAACCCAGTAGGGTGATGGATAAGGGTTAAAACGGACGATGGATAAATCAACGCACGCTATACAAATAGAACACAGGACGCTGACTGTCGAGGTCAACACCCGAATCGGGCGAACTTATCCGAACAAATGTCACGGTGTGGTAAAAGACTGGTTATACGTAAACGTAAGCCATTTCGGCTGAAGAAAACGGAGAGAGAACAACTAGAAACGCACATCCGCAATGGCTCCGGCAGTAACGACTGCTGAGGAAGGGTCCAGAGCCGAATAGTATGTAAACTTCAAGAGCGTACCAGATCCATCTATTCAACAGGTGCAAAAAGGTGTTAGTATATGCGTTCGATATAGAAATAAAGGCACTTGAAACATACATTTCTTCCCTCACTTCGCCCATCAGACCTGATGGCCGGTTCACAAGGAATATTAAGGGCTAACGAAGTAGTTAGGTACGGTCAACTCGCGCCTTATTGAACTTATTCATAGAAGAGGAAATGGGTTACCTTTAGGCATTAAATCGAAAAGACCTTGGGTAAACAAAGAGGGGATGGGGCCACGCGTGTGCTTGGGTCACCCGCCACCCTGCGCATATATCCGACTTTGATCCAAGGGAGTCACAGGGTGCCGCAACGAGGCAGAACGCAGGCGTTAAAGCGAAATTTAATGGAGGGGGATAGTTTGCACATCGTAGTCGTCCCAAGACAATGAGGCAATGAGAACACATGACGAAGCAGCTTGGTGAACATTGGACTGTGGTCGCCCCTATGCCACGCAAAAAGTCAGAATATGCACAAATTCTACTAGAGCCCAAGAAAAATGGGGAAAGAGTACGAGATGAGAATAAAATGCTCACATATGTGGGAAGAGAGGATATCGGAGAAGGGGAGATTTATTCTTGATACCATGTTGACGACATTGCTGGTAGTAGCGAGGATTTAAAGATTGAAGAGGTTGGAGAAGGGGAGCGGGTTCAGGGCGGCTGAGGTAGCCACTGTGCCCTCATGTTCTCCGACCCTATTCCGCCATCCGGTACCCATCTGGAATCCGCACGTTCGTAATAGAGAATTGGGTTGCACGTGAACCCACCCGGTTCCGTGAGCATCGTAATGGAGAGCAGATGTGGATGCGCGGAATTTGAGAGGAGGGAGAAGATTGGAACGGTGGGATGCGGTGAAACGAGACAAGGACGAGGAGGGCAAGGTGACGTCCTGTCGCACGGTACGGCTATAAGCGCTCGAGCATCCTATTGGCTGTTCCGAAGATGTAACTTGATCTTATCTTATCTAACCAACATTTTGGCCTTGAGCCGCAGAGAATCTAGAACTCTCTATTGTCCAGCTTACATACGTCTAATACAAACACACTTCTTGGTTCACTACTCCTTGATTCATGACAGTCTTGGACAGGAAATTTTTATGCAAGGGACGACGGCAGCATCCCGCCGTCACAAGTTACGATCTGCGGGTTGTGAGCCATCTAGCAGACCGACACACTGAGATCACCAACTTTGTCTGTCATGTATGAGTTCGTCACCAGTAGTTCCACCACTTGAGCGACCTCTTCAGGCTGACCAAATCTGCCCACAGGTACGAGATCCTGTTACGACATTAGCAAACCAGAACGAAAGAGAAGACTCCACTGTCTCCACATACACGATGGGCAGCAGTTGGGCTGTTGAACATTACCGTGTTGGCAATCAGGGCCGGAGCAACAGCATTGCACGTCTGTTCAACAACAAACAGTTCAAGTAGGGAAATGGAACCTAAGGTCATGCTTACAATTCCCTTTTTACTGTATTGTCTAGCGATCCAGTGCAAGATGCCGTGTATCGCGGCCTTCGAAGAGGCGTAGTGAGGGCCAACGACTCCGCCAGTGGCTGCGCAAACCACACGTTAACAATTTCCAGAGCTGGAGCACACAGAGATGACTCACCCGTGGCGATGCTGGAACAAAATACGATTCTGCCATATCCTTGCTCCTCCATGTGCGGAATGCAGAGCTGGGTCAACTACGCCAGATAGTCACATATAAGCGACTTCTCCTTGAAATGATGATGGAAATCAGTTACTGACCAAGAAAGGGCTGCCCGCATTCACTCGCCAAGACTTCTCGAACTCATCTATACCGATGTCTTGTACTCTACCCGTGATGCCGAGCATGGTCCCTGCCATCGCAGCATTGCTGTACAGGATGTCTGGGTGTCCGAGCTCTTCGACGACCCTCTTGTGCATGGCACGTGTAGCGTCGAAGTCGGCGAGATCCGCCGAAAATACGGCGATGCGCACGCCGAAAGTACGCAGTTCCTCGGCAAGCGCATTTATTACGTCGTGCTCTGTGAAATAATGGAGTGCGAGATGGACTCCTCGCGCAGCAAAGAGTCGAGCTGTCGCCTTTCCTATACCCCCTCTACAAGACGCGCACCGTTAAAAAGACGGTTAGAATGGAGTATGTGTGCTTACGAGGCACCGGTTATGAGGGCTAGCTTGCCCTGGATGGGGATCGGAGAGTACGTGCCAGCCAAGGATTCAGACATCGGAGAGATCGTTCAGGTATAGATTGTTATCCTGGTTGTCAGCCTGAGTAGGCAAGTTTGATTGCCATGAGAATAAATAAATCACGAGGCCTTGACGAAGCCATGAACATAGCGCCGATCGAACGGCGATGCATGTGATGGTAAATTACCTGGCAAGAGACGCTCATACTACAGTATAAGGAACCCACTCCCGTTTAGATTGACTCATTTGCCAGCAGACACCATCTTAACCATGCTCCACTACGACTTCCCTTTGGTTCCCTTCCTCTTCGCCACTGCGCTCTCAGTCAATGGCCTTCGAAAGCGTTCCCTTTCCCCCTCAGGGGCAGCCGCGGCCTTCCTCACAGGCATATCCATGCTCTCACTTCCTCTCCGCACTCCTGGCATAGTCCTCATCGCCTTCTACCTCCTCGGATCGAGTGCGACGCGTGCGGGTCAACTACGCAAAGCCGCGCTCGAGGACGGCCATGATCACGCAGGGTATCGCACCGCAGCACAAGTGTTTAGCAATTCCGCCAGCGCACTTATCGCGACCCTCGCCTGGGGAGCCCTCCATGGCCCCGGTTTCCCCGGGGTACGTGTCGCAGAGGCCCTCTTTGGTGTGCGTAGTGTGCCATATGTCGACGAAGTGTGGTGTCCGCTCGACGCGGCCATTACAGATGGCTGGAGTCGGGCGCTATTATTTGTTGTCCTTGGGTGTGTTGTCGTCCCCTCTTTCTCCCCTGTACCCCATACCCAACTCATGTGACCAACTTGAACCAAATCAAACTCAATAAACGATAACGGCTTTCCGGCGGCTTTCCGACGACCCGCTCGAAGACATTTTGCTTGCTGCATGGGCGACACGCTAGCGTCGGAGCTCGGCATTCTTTCAAGTACCCCGCCAATCTTGCTTACGACTCTCAAGACCGTACCCCCAGGCACGAATGGCGCACTTTCACTTTTAGGAACGGCGGCCTCTATCGGAGGAGGCATGGCCATGGGCTGGATGATGTGGGCTGCGCTGTCGGTAGAAAACGCCGCGTGTCGCGATCAGACCGGCGATTTGTTCCTACTCCTGCTTGGATGGGGCGCGGTTGCTGGTGGGTTAGGTTCACTCGTGCGTATTTGGGCTTAGTTATCCTTCGGATTTTTGCGACTGATTCCCGACTGCGAACATAGCTCGACTCCCTCCTGGGCGCTACATTGCAACGGACGCAATACTCAATCACGAGCAAACGCATACTGACTGACGCGTCGATCGCACCAGAGGATGGGTCTGAGGTCAAAGATGTCAGCGGTATCGATGTGCTTTCGAATAACAACGTGCGTACATTGGCACGTACGCGACGGCTTAGTCTTACACTTGAGTCACTTTCTAGGTCAATCTCATATCATCGACCTTGACTGCCATTGCCCTCGGCTATTTCGCCTAAATTCCGCGATACAGATAAGTCCGGGCGAGATTTCCGTGCCGCCGGTGCTATCTTTTCGCTCGTTGTCCAACCCCCGTGTGCTGTGGTCGTACCCTGTTACGCTGTCTGTGTATCTTTGCCCTCCCCCCAAAAGGCGGCTTTCCTGTATGACTAGACGTCCTTTGCGTCATCATCTCCATTCCTGCTATTCATCGATTCTATTTGGCCGGCCCGCTTCCGCGATTCATACGTGTGTGGGCTGTTCCCTGATTCTCATGTGTTTGATGTGGTGTAGCTTCCCGGGCACGCCAGGAGATGTTATCTCGTGCATTGGACTTTAATACATATATTTGCTCCAAAATTTGCCATAACAGCTTCTGTTTGCTCGAGCACCGGTTGAGAGTGCGCACATCGGATAGCTGAATTAGCACGTATCCCTTGACGTATCCCTCAGAGGTCTATTAGACTTTAGGGTATCGGCCTAGCTGCCGACTTATAGTTAGATGGAGTTGGTGGGAACGATGAGTACATATTCAATTATACGGTGCACGATATCGCACAGCTGTCTCTGTCGATACTGTAGTTCGCCTCGGATAAGCTACAGCAGGAGGAACCCGAGGAAGCCGGTCGTGTGAGCGCCCACTGTGACTTGAAACAGCCGTCCGGTCGAGGCTTGGCCTCAACTGTCCAGTCAGCACGTTGACAGCCGCTCTTGGAGCCGGTCGTTCCCCATCCGTGCCTCCTACGCCTTTGCTCCCGCACACGATTGTTGGTAGCCACGTTGAATCACCGTGATTCTTTCCACGTAGAGAGTCACACCCTTTTAGGGGGCAACTGCCATCAATGCGTTGTGTTATATGGACAACTCACGCACCGCAACCGCGACAGCGCCGGACAGGTTCTGTCTTGGCACGGAACTGTCTCCAGAAAACAAACCCGAGACGCCGGTCCATCATACAAATCATCTCTTCGTTTACCGTCACACACCCCTCCCCCTTCCGCTGGACGTTGGAGCTCGACTGAGTATCTAACACACATCGAGCTCAATTCTCATCATGGCATCCCAGGGATCCATCCCCGACAAGGAATTACTACCACAAA
This sequence comes from Lactarius indigo, assembly GCA_025766275.1. Lineage (NCBI taxonomy): Eukaryota > Fungi > Basidiomycota > Agaricomycetes > Russulales > Russulaceae > Lactarius > Lactarius indigo. The sequence goes on along the minus strand of JAFKAC010000010.1, from coordinate 1,875,027 downwards.
CCGTCAGCAACACTCCTCCCCTCAACTCCAGGGACCGCTTCTGGCAACGTTTCTTGGGGAGAAACAGGCCCAAGGTGGGATGGTGGGACAGTGCAAAGGCCATATTCTTCGTTTCTTGTAAGCCACAAAAGTTCCGCTTTGTCACCACCCGCCTTACTGTATTTGGGGCGCACACTACGCAGGGATCAATTCGTGGCTCATCTTCATTCCTCTCGCCTGGGCGTCCCACTTCAGTGAATGGGGGCATGGGACCACTTTTGCACGTATGTCGTGAAGATACTTTCTTTTCGAAGTGATTTATTTATTCACTCTTTTTAGTCTGTTTCCTTGCTATTGTCCCACTTGAAAAACTCTTCGACTGGGGCGGAGAGCAGATGGCTATGTACCTTGGGAAGGACCTAGGTGACTTGGTCGTGGTTACGCTGAACAAGTATGCTTGAGTTTCCCTTATCGGTAGTAAGACGCTGACCCTCGGTCCCTAGCGCCGTGGAGGCCACCCTCGCAATCATTCTTCTTTTTAGATGCGAGTACGTATCCCGTATACTGCATGATGGCACCACGACTAACTGGCTGGCTGCCCTAGGCTCAAACTTCTGCAGTCCACGATTGCCGGTTAGTAATACGCGTTACCCGCCTCGGGAGCAGTTTCCCATAACGAGCTGATCTACCCAGGCGTCGTCTTGCTTCACCTGTTACTCATCCCCGGTACCGCGTTCTTTACTGGTGGCGCCAGAGTATGGGAACAAAAACTGCATCCTCACCGCTCTCAGTTGAATCACACGCTCCTCACAGTCGGGTGGGTCTACCTTTCGTCTCGTGCAAGGACATCAAGGTGCTGATTGATATCCCGGGCAGTGTCTTGGCGCTCACCATTCCGGCTGCATTCTTTGCGGCTACCGATACTAATAACAACAACGGCTCCGAAGTTGCCACTGCCATTACTGACAAAGTCAGAGACGACTTTCTCCGCATCAGTCGTGGCTTTGCTGTCATCCTCCTCGTCATGTGCGCTTCTTTTCTCTCTTTTTAACGCGTCCTGGTATTGACATTGGCTTCCAGCTATGTTGCGTCGCGTTTCTACCTGCATGATCCTCCAGGTGCGAACAACGCATTCACACCCCGTCCCGACATCCCGGAGGAGGTGCTACGCAGGGAGAAGGAGCTCGAAGAGGCAGAGCCGGAGGTGAACCCTTGGGCGTGTCTCATTTTGTTGGCAGTCACCGTGGCGCTCATGGGTGTCACGGCCGAGTTTGTGCGTCGTTCCCTCCTTTATGCAAACGTCGTTCTGACTGCTCCTTCCCGTAGCTCGTCGACAGCATAGAATTCGTGCGCGAACAGGACAACATTGAAGAGGAGTGCGTTTTTTTTTCCTTCTTAGTATCATCCTGCATACTCACTACGCGGACTTTCCTTCTTTGTAGGTGGTTTGGTATTATCCTCCTCCCGATCGTGTCCTTCTCAGCAGACGCTACGGTCGCCATCACCTTTTTCATCCGCCAGTCGCTGAAGGCCTTCATCCGCAACACGGCGCAGCCCCCCGAGAGTCTTGCTCAGGCACGTGCGATCGACATGAGCATCCAATTCTTGCTCTTCTGGATGCCATTTGTCACGCTCCTCGGCTGGTGGACCAACAAGCCCATGTCAATGCTCTTCGGTAGGCTGCCCTCACCAAAACCTTCCTTTCTCCGTACTAAAAAGAAAAAAAAAACACGTGCAGATCTATTTGAAGTCACGCTCCTCGTTGGCGCGTGCTTCCTCGTGAACTATGTCACGGCTGATGCCAAGACCAACTGGGCAGAGGGCACCATCCTCATTGCGTTCTACGCCATGATTGTGCGTTCTTCCTTCATTTCTTCCATTGAATGCACTATTGACTGCGCACACGCGCTACATAGGGACTCTCGGCGTGGTACTATACCGGCCAAAACGAGGTGCGGATCATGAACTCGTGCACGAGCGTCGCGCTCGCGCTCGTAGAGGGCGTGGACGATTCTCACTAAAAAGAGGGTACGATTGCCCCTTGCCATCTGGCGGGTTGCTACACTGCACCTGGTTGCTCAGTGAGGGACACGACCTTCGACCATGCTTTTTCGTCAGTCGCATATTTGGACCTTTTGCGCTTGTTATACATGCCATCCTCGTCGCCCCTTCTAGTACAATCGCTGCAATTTTACAATACATCGTCATACCACCGCACCTGCAATGGATTCTGTGCATCTGTTACTTTCCACTCATGTATTTATTTCCAAAGTGGCCCATGACTTGTTATGTGGGCTCGACCGCTAAACGGTATAATACCATATTACAGTGGACTTTTGAAAAAAAAAAAAAAAAACGCCAGAGACACCGTGTCCATGCCGTAGGTCTCAGATCCACTGGTTTTGAACTTCAACAGCACGTCACGTCAATTTGCCCAGCAGGTTTGGCCGTCAAAAACCAGGTTTTCTACACATCTACAGTTCTTATCGGACAAACTATGTAGGAGCGCGGGAAGCGCGATTATATACACGGTAAGTAAACTGAACATACATGAAGTAAAGTAAGTTACTAACCTCAACGTTCTGGGAGAAATGACTGAGGTATGTACGCTAAGACTACCAGGTATTTAAGTAAGGGAAAATATATATGACGGGAGTCAACGAGAAACGATCGTAGTCGAGCAAACGTAGCAGTATGGTATAGTTACCGGTACAGCCGGTCCGAAGTCTTACGACGCTGACACGTCGTGTGTTGGCTGTACCTCCAACAAACTGAGGGTATAAGGGGCTCCTTTTATGTCCTCATCTGCAGCGGTGGTGGTAACTTAGTAGAGGCTGTAGCCCAGGCCCCGGGCCAGTGAGTAGATTCCCCGACACCTGCCGCCCAAGCGCCTTCACGGCGCGCTGGACCATGAGCGCGATGTGCACCTCCGTGTCCTTGCGCTGCCGTCCCTCTTCCTGCACCGCCGTGGGTGGCACGAGTTTGTCGAAGCCTGCGTGTGTGTGTGTTTTTTTTTTGGAGAGCATTTATTCTCAGTAACTACCTTGTCCTAATTACCGAGAATAAGTGTGCTATTACGAGCAGATAGTAGGAGATTCACCAGCACAGCCCTACCTAGTTCGCATGTAGCTAGGCCGGAGCCCGGATGTGAGGGAAAATGCATTTGCGCACGCCCCATAGTGTGTGGGACTCAGCTTGCCAATTTCCGGAGAATTTTCCCTTGACCTAAGTATGAACCCCGTTCTTGGGTTTTTTTAGGAGTCTGATTGTGTATTCAATTGCCGAAGCGACGAAGGAGCGTCGGCTGGATGGGCCCCTTTACCGCCTCCCCCGAGTCGCTATTTTGCCACTCATTGCCAGCTGTTCGCCTTGCGCGCCCTGCTATCGGCAAGTCGGCTGTTTGCTGCCTTTATCTCGCGAACAGCCACCAGCCATTTGCAACGCTAGCGACCAAGTTAGGCCAGGATCAGCCTTACAGTATCCTGTGCTTTGCACTGGTGACACCGTCACTTTCCGTGTCAAATGACAACAGTCTGGCATTCGCACTGTCCGACACTCACAGCGCTCACCCTCTGCACGTACACACATGCACCAATTTTGCCCGCCGGATTTGTAGAAGAATCCACAGGAGTTCAGAAGAACGGTAGCTTTAGGACACAAGGTAATTGCAATCAGATGTTAGAAGCAATACACGCCAACTGTGCCAGGCCTCAAATTCAGTCGGTCGAAGCCAACTCAGCGATCCGTTCCCGCTTTTCGTTGGACGACCCCACAGGTGAAACATACCCAGTCGCACCAACTGGGGAGTGGAAGCCAGCTGCCATGGACCATTACATTGCAAGTGAGGCAAATTTTGCGCAATACTGCCGACCGGGACGGTCAAGACCTCACCGTGGCCGTTCGGCTTTTGGTACCAGAACGTGCACCAAGTGTCTCATAGACGGACAAACCTTTTTGGGCACAAAATGAGGTGCTGAGTAGCCATTTTCACCCCCTGGGTGCGACCTACGGGGTAAGCACCGCGGCGTCACTATTCCTAATTTTGGGGGTGTCGAGGCTTGCTCACCCGTCATTCCTAGCTGGTTGGGTATCGCGAGTTCGCTTCGGAACGCAAACGCTTCAACCCAACCCCGATCGAGAGGCACTTCGTGCTTCCACCCAGTCTCTATGCAGCCCACCAGCTTGGAAACTTTCTTGCCACCAACTATTACTATGGAAGAGCTAATACACCATGCGCCGGTCCCCTTCCTCCCGACGCCATACCGAACCTAAAAACGGGAGCAAGGCGGTGACTCTCGAAGACGTAAGATATCCACCGCGAGATCTATCGTTATAAAAACCGCTGTAGCTAATAAATGCGCCTTGATTTAATTTAGAAAAAATAAACGGGGCGTGCTTAGGCAGACGGTGGAAACGATGCGGAAAGTCCGCAACTGTTGACAGCCGTACACTCGCGGCGTTCCTTGCGGCCGTATCCTATCCCTGCCTGTCGTACGCCTTTACTTCCGCCCACGATCGCTAATTGCCAATTTGATTCACTTTAACTTTGCTACGTATCGCCCTTTTAGAGGTAACGCTATCAATGTGTCTTTTTATTTTTATTTTTAAAAAACATTCGCGCTATCAGCGCGCTGTGGACAGATCCGGTCTTGGTTCCGTCTTGGCACATAACTGTCTACAGAAAACAAATCCGAGACGCTCGTCAATCATACAAATTATCTCTTCGTTCGCCATCACACAACCCCACCCACCCACTTCCTCTGGACGTTGGAGCTCGATTTGAGCATCTAACACACATTAAGCCCAGTTCTTATCATGGCTTCCCAAGGGTCCATCCCCGACAAGGAAATGCTGTCACGGGCACACACTGTCGGCAACTCCCCTCTCCTCCCCTCCTCGTGCCGCTTTCGGCAACGTTTCTCGTGGAAGAACAGACGCAAGGTGGGCTGGTGGGATAGTGCCAGAGCCATATTCTTCGTTTCCTGTAGGCCAGGAAAAGTTCCGTCTTCGTCATCTGTCTTACTGTATTTGCGGTGTACACTACGCAGGGATCAACTCGTTTCTCATCTTCATTCCTCTCGCCTGGGCGTCCCACTATGGTCACTGGGGGAATAGCGCCACTTTTGCACGTATGTCATGGGAAAAAAAATTCGAGTCGATTTATTTATTCGTTTCAGTCTCTTTCCTTGCCATCGTCCCACTCGGAATGCTCTTCGACTGGGGTGGTGAGCAGATGGCAATGTACCTTGGGACGGACCTAGGCGACTTGGTCATGATTACGCTGCACAAGTATGTCTGAGTTTCCCGAGTTTTGACTTTATCGGTAGTAATGCGCTGAAATTTGGTCCCTAGCGCCGTGGAAGCTGCCCTCGCAATAATCCTTCTTTTAAAATGCGAGTACGTATCCAGTATACCTACACATGCGTTAGGGAACCACGACTGACTGGCTGGCTGCCACAGACTCAAACTTCTGCAGTCCACGATTACCGGTGAGTGATTTGCGATACCCGCCATGGGACCAGTATCCCATAAGGAGCCCATCTGCCCAGGCGTCGTCTTGCTTCACCTGCTACTTGTCCCGGGTACCGCGTTCTTTACTGGTGGCTCCAATATACGGGAACAAAAGTTGCATCCTCACCGCTCTCAGTTGAATCACACGCTCCTCACAGTCGGGTGGGTTCACTCTTCGTCTCGGGCAAGGACGACAAGATGCTGATGACACTGACAGTGTCGTGGCGCTCGCCATTCCGTCTGCATTCTTTGCGGCTACCGATATTAATAACAACAACAGCCCCGAAATTGCCACCGCCCTTTCTGACAAAGTCAGAGGTGACTTTCTCTGCATCAGTCGCGGCTTTGCTGTCATTCTTCTCGTCATGTGCGCCTCTTTCGGTTTTCTAGTCCTGATATTGACATTGGCTTTGCAGCTATGTTGGTTCGCTTTTCTACCTGAACCACCCTCCTGGCGCGAATAACGCGTTCACGCACCATCCTGACGACCCGGAGGTGGTGCTGCCCAAGGAACAGGAGCATAATGGGACAGAACCGGAGGTGAACCCTTGGGCGTGTCTCATTTTACTGGCAATCACCGTGGTACTCATGAGTGTCACGGCCGAGTTTGTGCGTCATTCCCCTTCTTTTCCATTCGTGCAAACATCGTGCCAACTACTCCTTCCCTTGTAGCTCATTGAAAGCATAGAATTCGTGCGCGAATGGGACTACATCCAAGAGGAGTGCGTTTTTTTTCTCTTATTATCACACTGCATACTCACCACGCGGGCCTGTTCCCTTTTTCTTCTTTGTAGGTGGTTCGGTATCGTCCTCCTCCCGATTGTGTCTTTCTCCGCAGACGCTACCATCGCCGTCACCTATTTCACCCACAAGTTGCTGAAGACGTTATTCCGCAGCAACTTAGAGCCGGCGCGCCGCGAGAGTCTTGCCCAGGCACGTTCTATCGACGTGAGCATCCAGTTCCTGCTCTTCTGGATGCCATTTGTCACGCTCCTCGGCTGGTGGACTAACAAGCCCATGTCTATGCTCTTCGGTAGGCCGCCCCAAGTAAAAGCCCTCTTTCCCCGTACTAAAAAGAAAACGCGCTCAGATCTATTCGAAGTCATGCTCCTCGTTGGCGCCTGCTTCATCGTGAACTCTGTCACAGCTGATGCCAAGACTAACTGGGCAGAGGGCTCCATCCTCGTTGCGTTCTACGTCATGGTCGTGCGTTCTTCCCCCATTTTTTTCCCATCGAATGCACTGTTGACTGTGTGCATGCGCTACACAGGGACTCTCGGCGTGGTACTATAGCGGCCAAAGTGATATGGGCATTATGAACGCATGCACGAGCATCGCGACCGCACTCTTAGAGGGCGTGGAAGATTCTCATTAAAACAGGGAACCCCTGGGTTTCGACTTGCGGCTGCTCCACCGCACCTGGTTGCATTGCGCAGTGAGAGACATTACCATCGACCTTTTTTTTTTCGTTAGTCACATATTTGGACCTTTTGCGCTCGTTCTACACGTTACATTCGTTGCAATCCCGTACATTATACATTACGTTATTATCCTACTGCACCTGCAATGGGTTCTGTGCATCTATTACTTTACGCTTGTGCATTTATTTCTCGAGCGGCCCATGACTCTTGTCACGTGGGCTCGACACCATAATACAGTGGGGCTTTTGGAGAAACGCCAGAGACACCTTGTCTACGTCAGGCTCCAAGGCTTCAAGCCTCAGGTCTACTGGTTTTAAACTTCAACGGCATGTCACGTCAGTCCCCGTCTAATTGCCCAGCGGGTACGACAAAAAGCAGTAGATTTTCTACACATCTACAATTCTTATCGGATGAACCAAGGAGGGGCCTCTTTCAAGTCTTTTTCTGCAGTGGTGGTAGCGGCAGCTGTAGCCCGGGCCCTGGGCCAGTAAGTAGATTCCCCGACACCTGGCGCCCAAGTGCCTCCACGGCGCGCTGGACGACTCCCGTGAGCGCGATGCGCACCTCCCTGTCCTCACGTCGCCGTGTCTCCTGTGCCTCCGCTGCTTCCCCAGGAACGACATTTGAGCGCTTCGTCGCACCGAGCGCACCGTGCACCGCTGCGGGTGGCACTGGCGCGCCGAACGTCACGCTCAGGCGCGCGCCAGGGCGCGGGAGGTATTTCCACGGCGCGTTGCGGCCTTCTGGCATGAGCTTGTCGAAGCCTGCGTGTGTGTGCGCTTAGAGACAAAGAGAAAGAGGTCGGAGAAGGAGCGCACCGGTTATCCACATGGGGATGATCGTGGGAGGACGCGGGGTCTCCATTACGATGCGGCCGCTGGCGTGGTGAGAACGTAAGGCGTCAGAGAGTGAGTTTCATTTTGGGGGGAGAAGGTGCGAGGGGGGGACATACACGCCCCACTTGAAGCGCCGTAGACGCGCGAGTCCCGTCTGGAGGTCCGTCGCGTACGTGTGAGGCTGGCATACCTTCCCCTCTGCGAAGAGGTGTATCTACGAATTCGGCAAAATATAAATGTGAGAAGGTAGACGTTTGGGACGGACGCACCCACGCGCCCGCGCGCAGCTTTTCAATCGCGGTGTCGATCGCGGGCTGGTATATGCCTGTACCACGGAAAGTCTCGAGCACCTGACCTTTCCTGAAGAATGCGGAAAAGACGCTGCAGGGGTGATGAGGGCACGACGAGAAAAGGAAGCGGGCGTCCATACGGGTTGGTGAACATGATGTCCGATGCGCCGAGGGTCCACCGCGTCATGTGGGATTGCAGGTAGGTGCGCGCGGGGAGGATGCCCCAGGTGAGTGGGTCATCGAGCCTGCAAGCGTGGGTTGAGCGCGGGCGGTCCCGCCTTGCGGACGCGTGCGAGAGAGCGAAGGAATGGGAACGGCGCACGTGGAGAGATGGTTAGAGACTTTGTGTGTGCGGGTACATACATGAGGTCAGTGTTGGCGTGTGTATGGAAAGAGGAAGCGGTCACCTGTGACCAGACCCTGCCCGTTCCGTCTCTCTGGGCTGTTAAGGGCCTCGAGAAGGTGTGGGAGGCCACGGACGGAGATGGAACAGAGTCCTGAGTGGAGGTACGCTTTGCACGAAAGCCCAATCGCAGCGACGGTTGCCGCGGAAAGAATCTGCTGCATGCGCTGCTGCACGTAGCACGACACAAACAAGTCAGACTCGGTTACCTCGGGGATCTGATTCCCGCGTTCCCGAGCCGGACAGCATACAGTCAGTTGGTAGCCTTCTCCTGGAGCCCCCCCTGGTACCTTGACCTCTGCGACCTTCCCTCCTCTGCCCTCTTACCCACAATCTGCACAGCTTGTAATGACTAGGAAATCCAGGAGAAGAATCAACTCTCGAGGTGCTGACCTTGAGGCCCAACCTCAGGAAGAAGGCCTGCAATACAACTTCTGTCTTGCTCTCTACTCATCCCTTTGTCTATAGAGGCCAGACGGAGAGGAGCCCACGAAATGAGCACCCGCATGTACAGACGCGATGGCGAAGCTTCGAGAGCCAGTGGAAGTAATGCACCAGCCGGGAAAGCAGACCGCGAAGATCAGGTTAGCTCGTCAACTCGGTCCCAGGGCCAGGCCCAAATTAACGGACCCATCAACTCTGGTGAGTTTTGGAGTATCCAGGTGACTTGAATCTGACATGATACAAACACTATAGGTGACGATCATCAACCTGGCGATCGTAAAACCTTCCGTGACACCGCTCTGCCAGCTCCGGCCCCCCCTGAGATACCTCGCGTGATTGGGGATTTCGACGACAACGCCAACGCATTCTGGTCTCTTCACATGAAGGAAGCAAAGAGCCACGACGAAGCTCGAATTCGATCCCTAAAAGACGATATGGATGGCGTCCTTATATTTGTGTGTATCTATTTCCATCCGGCATTTACTGCCCCGAGCTAATTTATCATCATCGTACAGGCCGGTTTATTCTCTGCTGCTCTTGTTTCCTTTATCACCGATAAGATTCATGACCTTCAAGTCGATCCTACTCAGCAAATGGTCTACTACCAGCAACAGAATGTTGCGCTGCTTGCCCAGATCTCGAATCAGGTCTCTACCATCGCCCCACAGGTCTCCATCCCATCCACTCTACCTCCACCTTATCCCGCTTTCACACCAAATCCGTCCGATGTCCGGGTCAACGCTTTCTGGTTCATGAGCCTTGTGTTCAGCCTTACCGCTGCGCTCCTCGCAACGCTCGTCCAACAATGGGTACGGGACTATATGCACGTGTTTCAGCGGTACAGCAACCCCCTGAAGAGTGCGCGACTGCGCCAGTATCTATATGAAGGCGCAGAGGGGTGGTATATGCCGGTGGTGGCGGAATCTGTACCCGGACTCGTCCATGTTTCCCTCTTCTTATTCTTCTTGGGCCTCGGCGACTCGCTCCTTGCACTGAACACGACCATCGCAATCACCACTATCGTTCCAATTACCGTTTGCGGGTTGCTTTACGTCTTGAGCATGTTTGCTCCGATCCTAACCCCCCAATCTCCATTTCGAAACCCATTTTCCGGCCTGATCTGGTATGTAATTCGGAAGGTGCATCCACAAACCTACTCGGATCGGGCCTCTAATGGAGCTCTCAAGACTGTGAGCCTGAAGATGTCTGAAGGGCAAGTGCAGCTGGCGATGGAAGAGAACGAAGAACGCAAAGGTCGTGACGTACAGGCAATCCGATGGTTGATCGATAATAGCACAGAGGACGACGAGATGGAATCATTTGTGATGGCTATCCCAGGCACCTTTATGTCAAAATGGGGCGTCGAAGTATGGAGAAAGGCTTCTGAAGTAACGCAATACGAAGACACGAATTCCAGGCCAAATAATCCCACAGTCAGATCGCAAACGGAAGTGGACTTCCAGATGTCCGTTCTACCACGTCGCGGTTCCCTTTCACAGCGCACTTGCCATCCTCACAGCCTCTTTCGTCTTTTTGAATGTATTATTGGAACACGCGCCGTGAATGGCATCCCCTACGACATGATGGTGACCCGGTCAATACCTCGCGCAGCCAACAATCCTAATCTAGCCAGAGATCTTACCATTAACGACCTTTGCAAACGTGTACGGCGCCTACTTGATACGTGCGACAATCCTCGAGTATTCACGAGCAAGGAATTGTGGCGCAAGCGTGCACGTGGATGCGTTGAAACAGTGGCATCACTCGTGTTCTGTGCTGGTATTAAACTGGAGCTGTTTGGAGATATTAGGACGTTACTCAGCAAACTCGGCGAATTCGAGAAGATCCGTGAGCTGTCAGCAGCAGGATCTGACGAGTCATTTCTCACGCGCTGGATATGCCTATCCCTTGTGGTCATCACCCGAAGGGGTTTAAACAGCTCTGTGATCAAATGGCATACACACCTTTCTCTCAAACACTTTTCAAGGTTCCAAATAGAAGATGACGGTGAACAAACAAACATTGATGAAATCGCTGAGAAGGCACTCGAGACCTCCCGAAGGATTGACGAATATTTCGAGACCGCAAGCAAATTTTGCGTTGATGGGCTGAGAAGAGCATTCAGCATCGGTCAAGTGGGTAGAACGGAAGAGCAAGTTAGAGAGGTCCTAGCACGCGACCACGAAGCCGACATTTCTATGCTTGAAAATATCGCCGATGTGGCAGGCCAGATCGAGCGCATTGACATGTCCGTCTCTCATGTCGACCTTATGATCCAATCGGTCAGCCATCGTTTGAGCGCACATCTACCCGGTGTATCTTTTGATGAGTTCAGGAGGGTAGAACCCATCCAGCCAATCCAATTCTTCAACTCATCAGTTGCCGGGGGACAAGGACAAGCGTTCACACCCCAGTTCGTATTCCTGTGTCAGCGCCTTCGACTTTTATGCTCCTTTGCCCCAAAATTGCGCGATATCATCAACGGACGGGGCAATGGCGTCCACCAGGAGATCCTCGAGAGTCTGGGGACCCTGTGGAACGACACTGATCGCGGGCGCTCAGTTGTTAGTCGACCACATTTGATGGAACGACAACTATGGCGCCTGCTCGATCTCCGTGATGGTGGCGGGTTGGGATTTTCTGTCGAACTTTTCTTACTCGTGCTTGGACAACTATTATCCGTGACGTGGTCGCAGGACACATACTTCGCGCTTTATATTGGAACGTTCAGAGCCATCACATCCGGCTGGAGACAACACAAAGATTCTATCGGGACGCAGCGTGTCATTCTTAACCTTGTCTGCGATCTGGCTTTCGACGACCGTGGCATCATTTCTTATCGCTATTACCCGGAATACATCACCAACGAGCTTCTGGTACTGTTGGGGAACCTAGTAGAAGGGCAGTCTGGTTCACATATTGATGATGCGATGAAAGAGCTAGGTAGAACTTTGGGGCAACGTCCATTTGCGACACAGGCAATGCGGGTTATCTCCCGCTCGCGTGCTCGCGTGCCTTCTTCATAGTCGCCAGATGACGACTGTTCTTAGTACCAACAGTTTACTTTCTGGGTCAACGATTTGTAATGTATGAGGCCTGATCGATTAGTCCTGACTTGTTGCATTAACGACAGACTCGCCGGTCATCCGTAGTTACTGTAACTAACATTGCTCTCAGCGGTACCCTAACGCGCAGACACATCAAGCGATGAAAACGGCAGAAGGAAAAGACAAAATAAACTTACAGGTCAGATACACGACACATGTGCTGCTAATATATCTTAACAAGTGGTAAGTCACTGACAAGACAAGTAGAAAATGAACACTCTATCGTGGGAATGCAGCAGGATATCGAGGTATCCAGCCAGTCCTGGCCAAAAAAGAAAGCGCGATTTAGGCAAGCATGGAGGCAGACAGACGGACAAGGAAAAGTTAGTAGACGAGAGGCAACCGCAGTGTGGATGTTTGTCCGGTGGGTTGATTGGCCAGTGGGAGTGGTTCCGGCGCTCTTCAACTACCATCAGTATGCTGAAGAGTGTACGATCAAGTGTGTCTTCCCAACCGTTATCTCGGCGTGTGGGTATATACGCATTAAAGATAGACAGCTCCGAGATCTTTGACGATGACAATGAGGGTAGCGTGGGGTCCCAAGTGGGATTTGGTTCAGCGTGGGCATGTCCGGCGTCGTGGGAAAGATGACGTAGATAGCGGATCCTCGCTGCAACTAGGTCTCGTGAGTACGGAAACACTCAGCCAGGGGGAGCAGCGATGGAACTTACATGGATTTTGTCAGCGCCTGAAAACTTTGCACCTTTTCTCTTCTTTTGATCCTTTGACCCCTGATAATTCCATGAGAGCGGCTTCAAGAGCGATGAGCGATGATATCGTCACGGTGGATTCGTAGATCAAGTCGGTGTTAAAGTGACTTGTGAGTTTCAAGTGCCACACAGCCATTTCACCTAGGACCCTAAGGCCAGGTTTGCACAACCCACACTAAGTTGACCGGGAGAGCTTACAACCCTAGTTTGGGGGCATCGTACAGTCAGTCGACGGAGGGCATCTTCTCGGGCATTTCGGTGACGAACGAAGTAGATCACGTGATGGTGTACGTGATGGTGTTAAGTGATGCCACCTCAGGCTTGTGCGACTGTAGAATTTGCACTCTTGTTTGCACGGGAACTCGGATGCAGACATCAGATTGTGGAGTTCGCAACTGTACATTGCGTTTGAAATTGGAAAGCGAGAGCGAGAATGATGACACCAAAGGCAGGGTCAAAGAGGCTGGTCGTCATTTTTTTTTGTTTACACGCGGCACCCCTTCAAAGAATCCCTGACGTCCTCTTGCCTTGCCAATGCGGCATCCCATCCCATCCTCCCTCATTGCGCCCACGTTGCCCTTACCTGGCCTTCTCTTAGCGCCTTGGCAACCAAGTCGATGAAAGCACCGTAGAAAAAGGCCATTCGCAATCTACATGACTCGGTCATGACACTGGCCAAATCCCAAGGCGTATCGTCGGATATTCAGGACTCAGGATCTCATGGGACGTCTATTTGACCCAGACAGGCTCTACTTTGCGACATGGATGTGACCTTGGAAAGTATCCATGGCGACGGTGCACCTAAGGTATAGTACTGTATTTCATGCAACTATGAAATCGACTTGCAAGGTAACTTGGGTCGCTACATGTCCTTCGATACTGTATCGCGAGCATGGCTAGGCTCGACCCGCTCGAGATCTACCCTCTGATTTGAATGACAACAGATATCCCCACCTTCGAATGCGATCTTTGCTGGGATTGGTATCCTCCTTCAGGTGAGCATCTTTCTTGACTCGGCGTGTGTCTTCGGTGACACCACTATCTTTTAGGCGGTCAAGGATGTCCGCTCTAGCGAAAATGCTGTCAAAGACTTGTTTGGCCGCTTGGAATACTTCTTTAAGCGACTCGAGGAATATATCGAGGTCCGGCCGACTGCAGCTATGGCGGACATTATCGTACAGATCATGGTTGAGGTACTCTCGATCCTTGGAACCGAGACAAAGGAGATCGGGCAGGGACGAACGAGTATGTCCTTCCTGGTTGATACATACCCAAAATTCAATCTTCATGCAGAGAAATATCTCAAGAAGCTGATCGGAAGGAATGAAGTGGAGGATGCGCCTCAGCGGCTTGACGCATTGACGCAAGAGGAGGCTTGGATGGCAGCAGCAGAAGCCCTGGCAATCACCCACGGCATCGACGACAAAGTAAAGGAGACCGGAGTAGCGATTTAACACGTAGTCAATCAGGTCAGCGACTTGAACCGCTCGTCATCTCTTGATCTCACCGCCGCTGATCACGAAAACTTGATATCTTTTCACAAGGAACGAGTTACACAAGGACCTTCGAAAATGGATCGCGCCCCCCGATCCATCTGTCAATTACAATGCTGCTTCTGGTGCTCATCGCGACATTGTTCCGAGTACAGACGGTTTTGTATGGTCTTGGACGTGGATGGACCTTGGACCAGCGCCCCTCAATAAATCGCCCAGACTAACTCCTGAAAGAAATCAAGGGCGATCACCTTCAGGCCCAGGTCCGGAGAATGGAGTTTAGAGCCCTCCATCGCTGCCGAGAGAGAGAGAGATCACCGTACTATTGGTTATTATAACCCTAATCGGACTAAATGTACCCTCTTGATGCGGACGGACCACAGACATAATCACACTAGATCGATACCGTAAACGCTGATTGATACTCTTAGTATACCAGCACGGGAGATCCCAGTCAGTGCCAGGATATATTATCACTATTACTATACGGGGTGCGACAAGCGTCCAAAAAATCACTATGAAACCCAACCATAAAGAAAGAGCAACGAGAGTATATCTTAGGGAGTGTTGAACGTCGTGGAGACAGTGGGGGCCCGGGGGGTTATAGCCTAGTTAGAAGCTGTTGTCTTGTGCTCTGCTCTGCAATACCACGTTAGTACCGAATGTTGGATCTTGATCGCCCATTTCCTCTAAAGGGGGCGATGCTCCAGTCCGTAATGCATCGCCTCCACATACTCGTCGTCTTCCTCCGGTGTGGCGACGTGGGAGTGCGTGTGCTTAGACCTACAGCTCGTGCCATCGTGCGACACAACGTATCCCAGTAGGCAGCGTCGGACAATACATTCGCCAGAGTGACAAGCGACGTCTGCAACACCGGGGAAGGCAATGCAATCCTGGCCGATAGGCGAGTAGGGCATCAGGGGAAGCATGCATCCGCCGCATAATTAAAATTTAATTTAGAAAAATATAGACGGTAGGTGGTCAGGCCAAGGACAACTTACAGCTCTCTAGGTCGTGCGCTGTATCGACGCACTCCCACGCTCGGGCACCACCTCCAAACACGCCACAGGCAGCCCAGCCGTGACCCATCTGTGGGCAAGAGCCGCTACCGACCCAGCGCCTTTGGGGGAGGGGGTTGCTGGAGGGACATGCGCCGGGAGCCACACACTTGCCGTTGCAGACCACGTTGGGCGCACTACAGACGCATGCAGTCGGGTTCAACGGGGGAGATGGCATGAAGTCATCAGTGTAGGTGAACCCGCAGGGGCCTCTGTCGAGGCGCATAGGCACACTGTGATCTGCATAGTTACAGAGCGAATTAGGTGCACTTTCTAGGATCTAAGAAAAAAAATTGATCAGGCGCATTTCAAGGCAGATCTCAGCATTTTCTGCGTACAAGGGTCGCCAAGATGTCAGTCATTTACGGCCGTTTCTCCGGAAAAGCTGACAGCCAATATACCGACTGGAGCATTCTCCAGGAAAAGGGGGATACCAGACAAAAAAAAAGCACATATCTTTTTTATTTAGGAATAAGGACATGATTGGTCAAGAGGGAGGGGACATCGAACTGACCCGGCGCGCCAAGAATAGAAAAACTAGAGATGAAGAGATGGTAGGCTATGAGTGGCGTGTGGACCGACGCGCACACATCGAGGAGATCACGCACACCGAGGGGATGCGCAGCCAGCTCACACGACTGAAGAGAGGACGCGCGGGCCCTAAAGAGGAGGCTGAGAACCGGGAAGGCGCGGAAGAGACGTATGATGTCTAGCAAAGTAGAGCAGGTCCTTACTAGAATGCGACAAGCGGACTCAGAAGCGAAGCGACAGAATTCAGCCTCCATCTTGTCTCAAATTGAAATCACTCATAATATTCTACAGAATAAACTGAAACGCAGGCTCGATGACACTACGGACCTCCTACAGGGGCTTATGCCTTGAAGGATGGTGAACAAGGCGGTGAAGGGCAATAGCTAATCTTACTTGCGCACTGACTTAGAGAGGAGTAAAGACACTAGATTTCTCTGGTCAAGAACGCAACATGATATATATTGACTCAATTGTAGACGACGTGATTCAAGTATCGAAGGTGAGCAATAAGGTGGGTAGGTGAGATAAGAGTGAAGAAGAGAAGGGACACAGGCCAAGCGACGTGATGGAAGAACAGTTGGGCAAGGTCGAGCCAAAGGGGAGTCCAGGGTCAAGACAAGCATGACAAGCAGAGGAAGACAGAGTTGGGAAGTTGGAGAGCCCTAAGAAGAGTACAGGTAGTGTACCGACTTGAGACCAGGCCAGGTTAATTCGATTGGTGACGGTCGACGGGGGAGCTTTGTCATCCAGGCGAAAAAAGACTAGACCGGACAAGAGCCTACTTGCTTCCCGTCCGCGGTTCACAGGTTCGCTACCCAAAGTCATGTCAGACATTTCCTCCTCGACGCCGTCCCTAACTCCCCAGTCTACGGGAACCCAAGACTCGTCGTCTCCACGCGCACCAAGCAAAAAATCTCGTCCCCAGGCCGCATTCTATCCAAATGTTAATGCCGCGAACAAGGAGCAGAAGCCATTCAGTCGAAGCGCGGCGAAGCGAGAGAGCGTCATGGCGCTGGGCAGTATTGAACATCTTCAGCACTACTTCACCAAGACGGGGCTTATTGCCAAGAAGGAGTACGTCCGCGGTTTCCATCGCCCAATTCATTTCTCATCAGATTTCAGGTCCAACGCGCAGCGAAAGGGTCTTGTCCCTGCAATTGGAAGCCTCAGTGCCCACATCAAAGCGAATCCATCACTCAGTGGCCTTCCAGAACTCGACCTCCCTCCATCACCTGCACTTCCTGCCCCATCTTTCCCTCCATTCACGCCTTATGTCAAGACTTTCGAGGTCGACCCTGAGAACCTCCGGCCCGGAGTCACTCAGGACCTGTCGGTCGTCGAACAAGTCTGGAGGCTACGCGCCGACGACGACGCGCGACCCCCCGACCCGGGTCTGCTCAGCGTTAATGGGCACACGGCGCCGAGCAGCGGCTTCGACGTTCTGCGCGCTCTCAAGGTGACAACGCACGCGATCCGCTCCGTCCGGAATTACCTGCTCTCCCTCCCCGACGAACACGGCCACACACAGCCCCGGCAGGGTTTCCGCCCGACATCGCTTTCCACAAGCGAACCCCAGAAGCGGCGCGTCTTCTCGGGAACGGATCGCACCGACCCGCTCGCACGCATCCGGCGCGCGGCACTCGACGTCCTCACCCTCCTGCGCGAACTAGAGGAGAGCGCACGCGTGCCCTTATCGGACGATGCCTACGACGCGGGTAGTGACCACAGCTCGCAGGGACGCGTCGCGTCGCCGACAGAGCTATCGGATGTGCCGACCGACGCGTCGTTCTCGGTCTCCGTCATGCAGGTGGGCGGACGACGCGAGTCGATTCTGGTCTGGGATGAGGAGGAGGAAGATTTCAACGCCGACGAGGAGAGCGAGCGGTTGCCGCGGGAGCGGTGGGACGAGCGACTCGTGCTCGGCAGTGGATGGCTGTACAAGCAGGACCTCAAGATCGAGGACATCGAGAAGCAGCGGGGCGTCGTCGCGCGATACCTTGACACGGTCGACGAGGTGTTGTTTGGTGGCAGCAAGAACGACGTGCGGGGCTGGGTGTACGAGCAGGAACGCGCTGCTCGGAAAGAGAGGCCTGAGCGGGAGTCACGGGGCAAAGGCCGACGCGCGAGCGCGCCGCCACTCAATCTCGACCAGGTGACGACCGCGAGCGGGCGCTCTGGACGACGGGTGGTATCTGCGAACATGCTAGATAGCATGCGCGATCTCGTTGTCACGGAGGAGCCCGAGGAACTGCAAACACTCGTGGAAGAAGACAGCGATAACCACGACGGAGACGGAGACGACGAGACATCTAGTGTGGACGACGACGATCTCCCGCGATGGGCAAAGCGGAGTGCCTTCCACGACGATCCGCTTACGCGCGCACACGCGCTGCTCGTCGCGTTGCTTCCCGCTTCTCTTCTACCTCACCTGCCCGGTTCGCAAGATAGAGCCAAGTTCTTGAACGCCCTCTCATCTGGTCAACTGCTCTGTCTCGCGTACAACGCCGGCGTCCGACAGTCCAGAAAGCCATGGGGCTACATCAACCCGGACTCGATCCACGACATCATCGCTCTCGAAGCCGCTCTCACGAAATCTGAGGTTGATGGCTCGCAAGAAGAGAAAGGGCGCAAAGGTTGGACGTTCAGGCGTACTGATAACCTGCGTCTGTGGGGCGCGTAAGTCCCCTCGCTGTTGCCCATCTCCGGGCGTCTCCGTACTCACGAGACTCACTTCTTGCAGCGCTGTGAGGATCCGCTATATGCTCCCGATCATCTCTCCCGCAACGCCAGACGTGCCCACCCTGAAACCGAATCCCACCGGCGATGCCGTGCCGACTTCCCCATCATCGTCAAAGTTCTCGGAGCCGCCTATCTTCTTTGATGCGCGCGAAGTTGCACGCCAGGACGACGGGTGGGAAAACATGCTTGAGCGCGTGCTCTTCCGCTGGACACTGGCGGTAGTCGATGAGCGCCGGAGTCACTCCCGCTGATCGATCTACCTACCACACGAAGGTCCATATGCCCGTCATCTACTGACCATTTTTTTGTCCGTCTGTCTATCCATCTGCCTGCCCCATTGGTCTGCTGGATACCTCCTGCCGCGTTGCTATGATAGAGAGCGCGAGTTGCCCCATCTTTTGCGTCACGTTTGCTATTTATCTTCCCAGCTATGACTTGCCACCTCCTTCAGATCGATATCAACTTAATTAATAGCTAGCAGAACGTGCGTCGTATGCGGCCTGTAGTTTGTTTCTTTTTTGTCTTTCTTTTTATCACTTGTTATATCCGCGCATTAGGATACCGAGAGCAATGTTAGTTACAATTACATAAGTGTTATATAAGTGCTGCAGAAGGCCTTTCTTTTATGCACCCACCACACCCAGTAATGCCCACGTCTTCCGGCGCTCATCGACTCGCTCCGGGAGGGTCCCACCCATCGCGACCCCGCCTCGGACGCGTGGGCTCTTCACCTTCGATTGAGAAGAACTTTGTGCTTCTGCCCATTTTCTAAGCAGTCTCCCAAATTTATTCAGTTGGCTCTAGCTATTAGTACACAACAACCAACGCACTTCAATTAACCGCGCCATGCGCCAATGCCCTTCCTCTTTGGCGCCACACAAAACCCGCACGAAGAGCACAACAATGACACACAAAGACTGGGCTCCCAGGTTGGTTCCTTTGGCGTCCGAAAGGGCTTCTGGATTCTAACCTCATATGGGCACTAAATGATTCCGTGAGCCACGAGCACGGTGAGGCAAGTCCCTCGTTCATATATCACTTCGTCTCACCCTCTGATATGAGCGGGCAGCAACCGTCACGCCCTCAATCCATCCCAGATGTCGGCGGGAGAGTCAGTTCTTACTGTATCTCGACAAGACATGGTGGAGATCATTGGTAGAAATGACTGCGCACTGGAAAGCCGACGGATGAACGGATCCTTGTTTTCGTGAGTGACAGTATTTGCCTTTTTTCTCATCCCTTCTGGAACACTGACGTCGATTGTATGCCCATACTAGTCTGGTCTCTACCGCGTTCACCATGTTATCATCCGGGACCTTCGGCCGAATTTGCGGGACGCGTCGGCGTTCTATCACGCGGACATCTACTAGCTTCTCGCTGATGCTAACGGTCCAGCGTCCTTGTACCCCGCACTGTCAAACCCATCCCGGTTTTCTCCGTCGATATCGGCAGTCTAGGTCAACTTTCTCTGGTTCACATCCGCAATGCTGGCAACGTTGCTGCAACAGTGGGGACGTTGACACCTTCGGACTGACAGCCAAGTGACTCATCCCAGCTACGATCCGCACAAGCGGTTGCGGATTCGTGCTTTCTTTTTTGAGGATATCGACAAGCTGCACCTTGCTTTAGGCGGTTGAATCCCTGTCCATGCTGTTACTCATGTTCCCACTCTTCATCGGCCTCGTCACATTCTTCTTTGATGTTCATCCCACCGTCTTCAGCTTTGTTGTTTGGTGGGTCGCGCACAACACCACATGTATTTGTAAGGTCTTTATACTGATCCCTCGGTATGATAGCCCGCACTATAAAGCTTCTGTCGTTTTCGGTTTGTTTTCTCGTCACCAGCTTACCATACACCAAATTTCGATTCCTGTTTTGGCCCTTTTTCGTCTCTGAGTTCGATATGTGAAAACACCTCGAGCGGCTGAAGCTCGAATTTTTGCAACATTTGCAACAAACAAGGCGGCAGAAGAGACGGCCCACGATCTGACGCCTGGCGTCGATGGCCGTGCGTTGTTGTCGACCTTCAAGACGTTGGTCGAAGATTATCAACTAAGATGATCCATTGGGACTGTCTCAGGGTTTTGCAACTCGACAGCTTTCGTCGATCCACGACGGCATTTCATTGGGCCAAACGACAAAAAGTTAAGCGGCGTTGATCGAACCCGCGGTACGGACAATGTCGTCTCGAACACTGAAGGAACGGCAAACCATTACCCGCACCTCGGCCATTGACGCAACGTTACTCTTTGCATGTCAGACAACCTTGGTCTGCGCCCTACTCGGAACGCGGGACGAGCTATTGAGCTCGGTTAGGTTAGGGATTTCCTCCAGATGGTTGAGTATGACAACAGCCCTGATTACTTTCTATATCAAATTCAGTGTTTCCGTTACAATAGCGCGTGCGAAACTACGACGAGAGCTGGTTCGACTTCGCTGTCGGCCAATTTGGCGTGTCGAGAACCAACTTTTGAAGGCATTCCGCTCACAGAGACAGCCCGTCCCTTGCCAACTTCATCTATCTCACTCGCCACGCCTTCCTTTTCTATCCCATATATGGTTATCTTTCGTTGTACCTCGTCGCAGATTTTGGAACAAACCGTGTCTAAATTGCTATCCAAAACGTCTTTCTGGAGCTTCGGGGACGATTTTCGCAATTCGTGGAACCGACTCATTGACATGGCACATAAACACGACTATCATCACGTAATCACCACAATTTGATTACCATTCGCGTCAATTCACAAGATTCATATCACATCGCCCGAGACAGGGACGTTTTTCCAATATACGCAGATGAAGACCCTATATTCTCGATGAAGTATCTTCGCAACCTCGCTACGCAAGCGTAGCCAAGACCATGACTCTTCTACTTCGCCGGATTTGACGCCACGCACCTCTCTGGAGGTGGCTCTTGCAACAGAAGCACTCACCCCTCGGCGATTCTGACTTCACCTTCATCCCCACCTACACATGACAACTCTCCAAACCTTGGCCGACCGGCCCCGGTATCTTGGACCCCAGTTTTGTCACACCAGCTCCTACTGTTACTGACGCACCTTCAACACGGGGCGAACCCCACCCCAATATCCTGTTACGTCTTCCAGGAGCTGCTGCTCCGCACTTGATTTCCGTCCCGAACCGTGACGTCACCGCGAGGACAGCATGTTCAGATCAGTTACACCCATCGGCAGTCGTGGTAGTGCGCGTCCTGATGTGGTTTCTAAATCCTGCGCCTTCACCAGGGCCTGGGTAAGACCGTATGATCGTAGCCTGTTGACGTGGCGTTGTGTTTTGATGACCTGACAATTATCCGCAAAGTGGATTATTCATTTACTTCCCTACCTCTCTTTTTCATAAACAACACCAGTGCGGCGGGCTCATATGATGTATTGGGCTGTACTAGAGTGGTCTAGATGAAGTAGCCTGACAATCTCAAGGCGACCTCTGACGGAAAAGTCGTGCTATGAGGGTATGTATGCGTGATTGTTGCTTTGAGGCAGGGCCGAACAGGTTTTTGCTTGTGGATGACCCCTTCACCTCCCTGGGCCAACCCGTTTCTGAAGCGTATGGGGGTGGCCGGGCGACCGAGGGCGTGGAGGCAGAAGAGGGGGATGCGACGTGTATTTCCACGATTTCAAATTGCGCAAGGGTGGCGACAACGGGAGACCACGCCGTCCGATGTATTCGCGCCTTCGTCCGTTCGGCCTGGTTATGGAGAATTACGCGGATTTCGAGGTATATCAGGCTATGATCGATATCTCTGAGCTCTGGAAAGGCCCCTTGAGCAAACTCGATGGCTTGCTAGTCGGAGTAAGCAAAAAATGCTCCAAATCAGCAATAGACGGAAAAGTACCTCGTACGATTCTCCTGGCGAAACATAAACCAATTTCGAGTTGTAGGAGTACGTCAGAACAGTGGGAGGGGTTTGTGATGTGGCGGTCGACATGAGAGCGGAAAATTTAACTAGATGCTGAAGTTATGGACGTAGTGAGGGGGTGCACCCTTTTATGCAAGAGAAGGAGGCCATGCAAACTTAATCTCAGACCACCGTGAGTGACAGTACCGTAAGTGGGCGAGTGGTGTATCACCATCATGATACCAAGCATGATACTGTCAGTGTACCTTGCAGTGTACTGCCGTTGATCACTATTACAACAGCTGTATAAATGCACATCTAGCTCTACATCAATACATTATACCAATACATCTGATTTCGACGGTTGTATAAATAAAAGCCTGCCATCTCCACTACAAGGTAATGCCCTGAATCACATAAAAATGTGCTGGTCAACACCTATTTCCGAACAAGGCAATACGTCACAATTTGTCAGGTGGTCACATGTGATATGTGACGTAGTGACACTTGCGGTGACGAGCATTTTGGACACGGCCTTGGACACGGCTTTGGACACGGCCTAGGACTATGTGCTCATTAGGGCCCTGCATCTGTCCGTACTGTATGCCGTCACAACCAGTATTTACAAGCATTAGAAGGTTTCCATATTCGCGTTAATCTCAACGTTGTCTCAAACTGAGGTATGTTATTTGGTACTTGATCTGGTATTCACACCAGACGTACTCGTGCTGATGCATCGCTACACATCTGATTCCCTGATCAGCGCCGTCTACTTCTGGACGCCGAACTAGCGTTACTGTAACGGCCAACCTCATTCGCGGTGCTAAGTCTGGAACGTGACTGAACTATCAACGACCTTGCCGCATACAGCATCTTCATCGCTCGGCAGAATACCACTACGTTCCTCGGTCAGGCGGTCCTGCCTCCTTCATTTCATCATCTCGACCTCCCCAACAGATTGATGGCGGACGAAATAGAAGACGGAGAAAGTCACCAGGTTGTCTGGTATATGGATCTCGTGATGAATCCAGTTCCAGGTGGAGAGTCCACTGTTGATGATTTTGTCATGCAACTTCTGCGCGTAATGGGCTATGCTGGTCGAGCGTTAGGCAGGGATTTACGCAGTCACAAAGACATCCCTCTGTTCACCTGCGGATAAGTGAGGTATGCTAGGACAGGCGGTGAGTGTCGTGGATACGAACGGGTATCTACTACTCATTCAGGAAGACAAATGACATTTAGAAATTATGGACCTCATCGCCGGGGGCTACCGCTGCTGCTCAGTCCAACAACCGAACCCGAGATCTCCTAGGCGTCGATCTCCCGACTTCAAGGTAATGGCCGGCATCACGATGACTGGCATATCCCCACCATTTTTCAAAATCCCTGTCACGTTGGAATTGGTCGAAGCGGTTCAAAGGGGGCGAATATCCAGTCACACCCACAGGCGTGGCTATGCATCGCCCGGAAGTCTCCAGGCCAACCCATCGGCTCAGTGAGGGTATGCGCGCCTTTTGATAATAGGCGTTGCATAAGTTACTCGCTTGTTTGAAGCGCTCAGGCAGTTCGTGAACTAAACCGCGCAAATTTGCAGGAAAAATCACGATGCACAAACAAAGTTGACCGGACTGTCGTCGCAGATTTTCTTGGTGATTGCGTCAAGAAAGCGCTGTCATGTTTTTCTCTTGTCGGTGGTCGTTTCTGTTGGGAGAGAGTAATGTCGATACACATTGGATGTTATACTTTTGGTGAAATGGAACGAAACAGGTCATGCGATATCCTCAGTCAACGTAAAGCAGACTGGCCAAGTCTGGTCATGTCTCGAAACCCAAAAATTAATGATAGACTCGGATTCTCTGTGCTTTCCCTCTCCCTACTGCAAACCAACCGAAATCAATCGTCGTGTCCTGTGCGTGCGAGCGTGGGATTTAAACAACGACATCGCCTTGGCTACAGCCTAAGGACTTGGGCTCTTGGGATAGCCAATTTTGGTTCATAATCGGGATTAGCTACCGGTTATACTTTAAATGATACTGATTACACTGTGATCCGAAATCAAATCTGTCTAAATTTATGACTGGTAATAGCCCCAGGTCGGAGCGGCAGGAGCTTCAAGTGCCAGTGTCTATGAGGTTTGGCTTCACGTCGTCGACAATTCCCATTCAGATGTAGCAGCCAGAACAAGGTTTGGAGATGCAAGCATACGCAGAACAGTGCATCTTGATGGGGACACTACAGCTGGGATATTTCAATTAGACGAAGGGACCATTCAAGTTTCTCCGAGTTCCATGTTACTCGTGGATTGGCCTGCCTTGGAGTTCCCTTCCTGAGAATGAGCTTGCAGACGCTGTGTGAAGTTTTTCGAGTTGCAGGGCGATGCATTGATGATGTCCCAAAGCGAGACTGTCGGTCGGTTGAAAAACCTCCTGGGAGACGCCAACAGCATCTTTCAAGTTCGTGTGCTGCTTCGTCCTATGGCATGCAGTTGTACAGTCGGTACCCGTTCACAGGCGTGAGCCAACAGGGAACACTTATCGTTTAAACACTAAGATTGGAAACAAATCGACGTTATGGAGGCGTGTCCGGTCACAGGGTCCCCGACTCTGACTGAGTGGTCCTTGTTCGATGCAACAGCTAGTATGAGTCATATGAGAACACAATTAATGGCAGTAGACATAGGTGACATACCAGGCATTCACACGAGTAGGGTCTCATCAGGTGGGAGTTGGAGGTTCCGGCGCCACCTTCGTACATACATCAAGCTCCTCAACGGCGTCCTTGTTGTCGATGTCGATGTTCCTAAGTATTCCCGCTAAGTATTTGGCACTAGAATTCAAGTCGTTGATAAAATTTTCGCCCTTCAACTTCCACACTGTGAGGCACTCAGCATTAACACGAGCAAGACGGACTTTCCGCTTCTTCTTGACCTTCATATTCGAGTCATATACGATGTCGTCACACGAGGTAGTGACAACCGGGAAACGTATTCCAAAAGCCTAGAGGTCGTGAGTGATGACAAGAACCATGAGTCCCAATAGCATGATGAAAGATTTTCGTTGGTTAGGCTCGCGACTGGCCTGTAACCGAGGAAATAGACAAACGGTGCACTAAAACCTCTAACACCATCACGTGATCCCACTCGTTTCGAGAGGATGCACTTCTTCCATGTCTACGTCGACTGTATGATATTATCGATTAAGATTACAAGCCAACCCTCTCCTGATACGCCTGTCACAGCTTCCACGGCTGCACCCATTCCACGCGGGACGCCACACGTCTGCGTCCCTAGTCTCTTCCTCGGGCGCAAACGCACTCTCACTCCGCCGTGTTGCGACCGCACACAACACCCCACGCCATAACTTCGAAACGCCCCTAGCGCAGCACCGACCAAACCGGATGTGACCGTTCGTATTCCTGGCTAATATACACCCTCTCGAAAACCTTGGGAAACCGCCTGCGGCACCACGCTTCGATTCTGACCTCGACTTTGCTCCCGGTAGCAGCAGGAGTTCGGTCGCATAAGGTTCGCGCCACGCGAATAAGGTGAAGTGGGTCTGACCCTAGGTCCGCGGCGAACGTTCCTCTGCTTCTTGTCCAGACAACCGCTTCTCTTCGTGATAGCGCCTTGCTGCAGATTCGAGTCCGAGAAGGTAGGAGCACACGGTTCCTCTGTATGAAGCAAGAGGATCAGACGTCAAGTAAGGCCGAGGCACCATGTGGTACTGAATGAAGTCTAGATCGAGTGTTAGTACCGTATACATAGTATACATGACATCATATGAGCAGCATACGTGGCACGAATTGCGGTGACTACAGAGGATTCTCAACAAGAGGGGGGTGATAGAGCGCGACGCCGATGCGCTGGCCAGGCACACCATACAGATGCGTAATGTCGTCGCCGACAGAGACGAGGAACCGACCTTGACACCCGTCTTCACACCTGCAGGGGAAGACTAGCGTGTGGGCGTCCATAGTGCCCTGGGTGCGCAATGCGGAATGTCTTTCCCTGTTGGTAGAACACGAGAAAGAGAAGGAGAAAAGAGAGTGAGGCTTTGCGAACGAACAGGAGCAGGGGACGTACGAGATGGGGACGCCTTGGGTGCGCAGTTGGTCCGCAAATGTCTGCGCGCGCATGCCGTTGTTCACGTCGGGATCGGCAATGATGGCGAACTTTCCGCCAAAGTTCGAGCGTGGAGGTAGTTCTAAAAGATGGCTGACTAGCTCGTCACGCCATTGGTATTCGAATACAGGGATGCGTTGTGGTGACGAGGTGGCTTCGGGCTCTGGTGCATCTCTGGGGCGCTGTAGGGGCTTTGTAGGGTATGTGTAGTCCTCCCAGTTTGGCCGGTGGTCTGGGGGAGCAGTATTGGGGAGCGGGACGGTGGATGGGGGCTGCGAGGGCATGCCGGATTCTGGGAGTTGTGGGTGGGTCGGCCGCCCATTCGTCGCCGACGTGGCAGGTGTCGTCAACATTATGATGTATAATCAGCCCTGGGCGAAAGACTTGAGAGTCGAGACTACAGTGACCGCAGTTGCGTCTGTATATCTGATCGCTGTAAGAGCGAGAAAGGAGGAAATGAGCCATTACGAACGCGACCAACAATATCAGCGTACCTGAGTCATTGTTCTTTTGTTCGATGACCCCTCGAGGTTAACCTTGTTCTTGACTTCCGTGATGTTCTCCGTCCCAATAGCGAACACCAATCCACGGCCCATGAGACGACTAACCGGTGGGACTACTTGAGGGCAGGCACTGGCGAGTTTTGAATGATTCAACTAGCTCGAAATTCCTATGTTCTATTCCCTACCAGTCGCAACCCCCTCTGCACCAAAAGTTTGTCAAGACAAAACTCTCGTCCTCCGCAACTTTTTTCGCCGGTTCTACAGCTCGAGAGGAGTCGATGAGAAAAAAAAAAACGGCTGAGTATGGTCAAGACGGCGGTCGCACGACATTGTGAATTCGTGAGGACTCGAAGCGTGATACCACTTGCAGATCTGAAGGAGTGAGTTATTATGCTCACTCTCCGTGTCCTCCAATCAACCCGAGGGTCAGTGCACCTGGCAGTACCTTTTACCAATAACAACATGAGGGCTCGGCATGTTCAAGTTCGCTCAACACGCATGATCCCGTGTGTTAAAATGCCTATTCAATAGTCCGTTTCATACTACCCCTGAAATCGCTTGCCGGTTTGCGCACCCCTACAAGTAATTTCGCGGGGTCTCTGGATCAACGGTTATGCGTTTCAATTCAAGAAGCACGGCCTCGTTGTACGTATACATATTCAAGGATTTGCAACGTGGTGCTTAACTTTGAATGAGGCTTTTGCGTCCCCGCCTTTTCTGGAAACGTTCATGCACTCTCATGGCGGGTTTTGGCAATTTAAAAGCTCAAAACTCCAACAGTAAGCGAGTCAAGAGTCATACGACGCACGGCATCTGTACATAGTGTTCTTGTTTCTCTTAGAAACTGCTTGCCCCGAGCATCCACGGCGCATATAGGACAGCAAGGCAAGACTCGCTTACTCGACCTCTCCACTTATCATGAGATCCTTGAAACTATCCCGCCTCGAGAGAGCTCTGGTGCGGAGGCTTTACGCTCGACACAATACAGCCGCGACGCTCATGCGGATGTTCCAATGCTGCCAAACTACAGTCAACCGTGCGGTGCGAAATCATATGAGCGATGACGTCGACGACGACGAGGCGATCATTCGTGACGCTGACTTACCGGCCGACATAATCGCAATGCTTGGGTTGAAAGATTGCGACGACAACAAGGCCTTGACCACTCCTAGCACTAATCGGTGGCGGCCGTGGGCTCCGACAAGGGTCATACCCCGGCGAACGCCTGCTCTGCGGACAGTTCCCAAGGCCATCACTCGACGGAGCTCCAAAGTATCTGTAGGTTCCACCGTCACAGATTTTGCGCTGTGCCCTCAGCAATTTCTGAAACAGGTCGAAATCCCAGAAAGCGACATCAAGCCACAAATCGTCGCAACTGACAAGTCGAACGTGCGTTATGCCCACTACTCTTCTGGTATACCCCGATACAATGTGACGCAGGCAGGCTCGGCTTTGCCGAAGTGGGAGAAGCCGGCGCCAGACAGTTTGGGATCTGTGGAAGGGTTCCTTGCCTCGATTCAGCTAGGGGAAACCCATGCCCAGATGTTGCTAGATGAAGGCATCAAGACTCACCAAGACCTTCTTCACATAAAGGAAATCATCGGAACCGAATCGCTGAAGCTCGTCAGAGAGTCTCTGAAGTCGAGGGGATTCACTACCTTCGAGCTTATCAAGTTCATATCGGCGGTGAGTGCCTGGGTTCTGATGGAATCGGGAATCCGTTAATTCGCTTGCTAGGTCAAGGGGATACCTTCTTGACTGTACGACCACTCCAACATTGCTTGACCCTTCTCCCGCATTGAGATGTACGCCTAGAACCGTGATAAGTAACTGTATCCTATTCGGATATCTATTTATGACCAGGAACACACGAGGCGGGGTTTTGTTCGCTAGTTTATGCCGTGGCGACCTTGTGATTCTACGCGCGTACACGCTACCCAGGCAAAAGAGTGTTTAACTACATAAAGCCAGTCTTAAGACGTCATCTTGACGGCCCAAGGCAGGCCTAGAAGCCAGCCTGGTGTTTCCTCACCGACAAGAAGAGGTGTCTCTGCATACAATTGCGGGATTCGTTAACCGCGTCTTTGGCGGTCCTCGATGCCTCGTGCTCGATGCCCTTCTTATCTAGAAGCTTTCCAGACCCCCCCATTCGCGCCATCAGGAGCCAATTATAAGCAGATACTCTCGATATATCTCTCGATCGGCTGCAGTTTTCCAGCTCCAACTGCGTGCCCCCCGCGCCGCCTCCTTTTTGTTCTGGGCCACTAGATTCCGCCAGCATGTCCTGCAAACCAGGGATACCCTCAGCAAGCAACAGTCCGGAGGCGACACAGGCCTCTGCGACGAGCCTAACCAAGCCGCCGCATGGCTGCCCCGTAAACGTAAGGAGTCCGCAACAGAGCTCGAATCTCGAAGAAGAGCCGCACTCCGACACCGCGGTCGACGACACGGCCGCAGGAAGTCCTGAACCCTTGGCCGCCTTGCCCAAAGACAATGACGATAACGGATCTGAGTACGCCGCTAGTCGTAGTAGCTCCGACGAGGACCCTGTGCCAGCCAAGCGTTGCAGAGAGTCGGCGAGGCTGAGGGGAGTCCGTGCGCCGAGTGAGTGAGAGAGTTAGCTGCGTGAGGTTTTCACGCAGTCACGCGATCTGATAATCGAGTCCCCCCGTCAGCTCCGCACCTGTCGCGTTCTCCGTTTTCTGAAGGAGGCGGACGAAAGCGCTCGCGTTCCCAGAGCGAGGAGTCCGTGCCCGAGCGCACGTCTCCTCCGGTCACCCACGGTAGACCTGGCGCATTGAAGAGACAGACAGGATCCAGCGTTGCGAGTCACTGTACCGAATTTTTACGAGCCTTCTATCTTGCACACCCAGACTCGCAGCCACATACTCGGCAGGTCAGCGATACACACTCTACACATAAGCCTACACATCGGGCGGACTCGGATGGAGTAGGAAGAACCGGTATCACTGTTCCAGCATATCCTCCTTTTTGTCTCTTATTCTCACTCGTTCACCAAAACAGACGCACCAAGCGGCGGCGATAGTGCCAACGTGGTCAAACGTCTGAGGGAGTACAAACGGACGTTCTCGGCTCGCCCACCTCATAAAGTAAGCGTTTAGTTCCCACAGTCTCACGTGCTCTTAGTCCTACGATAAATTCCCAAAAGCGGGCAGCGGGCAGACGATCATCCAGTAGCCACAGTCGCACGACATCCGAATCTGCGCGTCGCACTGTCGACGTGCCCGCGGATGGAAGAACGCTCCCCAAGCCACAGGTCACCACGAAGCCACCTGACGACGGTTCCGCGGCTGTGAAGCACTTTCTCGCAGGCATCGGACTCGGCCAATCTCATCTCCAAATATTGCTCAAAGAGGGGATCAGGACGCAGCAAGACCTGGATGGGTTGCGACGAATGGAGAAGGAATGCATGGTCGAGCTGCGGGACGTCTTGATGGCGCGTGGGTTTACCGCGTTCGAGTTTTCGAAGGTTGAGTATGCGGTGCGTATCTGACGCGTTCTATTGGCGAACTGGTCATCAAGGAATATTCCCCGTAGGTCTCCAGGAAGGAGAATTAAACTTTTGCTTCGCATTCACTTATTGTACAGTCCAAATTCATCAATGATCATCCCCATAGCCCCGAGCGATACCACTCCGCCCTTGCTCGAGGATACTAGGGGGATCAAGTCCTGCACGCGTCTCGAGACCACGGAACGTGCGGGATTGTAGAAATTCGCCTTGACGGGGTTCAGCTGAACAATTTTGGAAGAAAGAATCAAAGCATACCAGCAGCGCTATCCCTGAGTGTCGTGACCGTGCCATCCTGGTCTCTGAGAATAAGGGCGGAAGAAGTCGTCTCCTGCGCAGGCGTCGGATCGTCCTCTGTTGCCGAGGTATTCAATGCGGACCCAGTGATCATAAGAAGCTACTCACCCCCATAGCGCTTGGCATGCCTGTACTTCCCCGTGATGAGCGAGAACACCGGGCGATCAGGATCGCCGTCCTCGTCCTCGTCATCCGATGAGCGCTTGGATGGCTCTCGTGCGAGGACCCGGTCGAAATCGAGCATGTACTCGCCGGTCCAGGTCGGGGAGGGCTGTAATGCGAGCTGGAGCTCGAATGGTGTTACGATAGGCCTGAAAAAGTCCTAACATCCTCTCAAAGTCGATCACGCGCGCGGAGAGGTAAGGTATTACCTTGGCATCGATCACCGAATTTTCGGGACATGCGACGAGAACGAAGCATTCGATCTCGGAAAAGTTGGCTAGCTTGGCGGGATTGAGCTTTCCGACGCTGATCGTGTACGCCTTTTTGTGAGCGTCGACTAAAAGTTGGCGGATGCGCGCGATAAGAGGGAGGTAGGACGCTAGATTCGAGTCATGAAAGGTAACAGTACAGGGAGAGTGTGAGCGAACCGACTCCGAGCGTGCCGACGAGGATACCGAAAACATCGGCATCGCGTGCCTTTTGGACGATTGCGTACCGTCGCATCAGGAGCTTGTTCGTTTGTACAGACTGAAGGGAGGCCTGGCGTGTCGTAGGGTCGTACCCGTAGACCTTTAAAGGTGGCCTCGAATGAACTGTGCGCTCTATAGAGCGCGGAGACAGGTGCGTACGGGAGTAGCTGGGTGTGTCATAAGGAGATTCGTCAACGCGAGACTCGGTGACCCGACATAGAGAATGGGAGTTGTATCCTCGGAGTCGTGGTTATCATGTTCTATCGTGGCGGTGGGAGTGGTAGAGGCTGTAGTCGATGGACCAAGCTTTCGTGGGATAGGGTTGTACGAGACAGTGATTTTATGGCTTGAAAATACGTCCCGCAGAGCCGATACTAGCCGTTCTGCGAATGCGGTCAAAACCATGTCTCGCGTTAGGAGCCTAAGGCGTACCTGCTTGATGCGTATATGCGACGTCGTGCTTAAGCACTGCAACTTTTGCGAAAGAAGTCCAGGACTCCAAAAGCAATTTCG
The DNA here is from genome assembly GCA_025766275.1 of Lactarius indigo. Taxonomy (NCBI): domain Eukaryota; kingdom Fungi; phylum Basidiomycota; class Agaricomycetes; order Russulales; family Russulaceae; genus Lactarius; species Lactarius indigo. Next base: position 1,843,052 of record JAFKAC010000010.1, on the reverse strand, counting down.
CGGCATCTTTTACGTCCACGGGTTTTTTACCGAACACGTAAATGACGGGGAGGCGATAGGTCCTGAAGTGGTCGGTAAACGCTTTAGGAGGGGACAGAAAGGACTCACTTGCTCATGCAAGCGTGACCATAATGTACGACAGCATCCGCATCGACGTGTTGCGCAGCGACTTCGTCCACACAACAGCTATCTCCAGTTAGGGTGATGCAGGTGTGTGGACAGACGATGACATACCTGCCATAAGACGTATCTGCGAGCACATAGAACTCGCTATTGGCACCGACAGCGCGCTTGAGGCTATGATAAATCGAAACAGAGTCGCGTAACAGTTCGTCAGGGAATTGCAGGGCTACCTGGGGACAATATGCGGTTCGTCACAATCCGATGTGGGGCGGAAAGAACAGTCCTCTCACGCGCTTGTAATTATTCGAAACGATCTCATTCGCGGTCCATTCCAGTTCGTAGTAATCACTCAGCTCCTCAGCAGTCAGTTGCACGTGAATTTGGCTCTGGTCAAGGACGACGGGTCTCTGGATGACATCCTGCGCGGGCGATGAAAAGTTCATTAGAGCAGCCGAGATAACCACGTGGTTATCAATCGGATCAATGCAAAAGAATGCTTACGTTATCTTTCCCACGAGCCAAAGGGAAAAGTGAACCACGCTTCCGCGTCAGCACATGCCGAGTTGCCTCATCTGAACACTTCTGCCTCGCCCATGTCGTCCGAGGACACGCTCGTTGACCGCGTCTCGTCCTTCATCTCAGAAAACAAGCGCGGCGTCATTATTGGCGTCGCTGCTGCTGCCGTCGCCGTCGGAGGGGTCGCATACTATGTCGCGTCATCACGCGCCTATGGTGGGGCTGACGAGGAGAGCCTCCGCTCGGGAAAAAAGAAGGACAAGAAAAAGAAGAAGCCAGGCAAGACAGTAAAGGACCAGGATGGGCCCATCCTGGAGGAGAGAAAACCGAAAGGGGCCGAGGTAGAGGAAGACGGTTGCGTATCCCATTTCCATTCCTGCTCGTGCTCTCACGCTCAGCTTTTGTACGCACCAGACAAACCTCTGACAGAGGAGCAGATCAAGGCGCTCTCTAAAGAGGTAAGCTCTACCACACCCAAACTCTCTTCTCGACGACGTGCCCATTCCATTCTTGTGGTCAGGAGCGCAAGTCGCTTGCGGCTTCGCTGAAGCAAAAGGGCAACAACGCGTACCAGGCCCGAAGCTTCGTTAAAGCCGAACAGTACTACACGCGCGCCATTGAGGTGTCGCCTCACCCCGAACCCGTGTTCTACAGTAACCGCGCCGCTTGTTATGTGAGCATGGAGCCGCCACAGCACGAGAAAGTGGTGGCGGACTGCGATGAAGCGCTCAAGCTCGACGTGCGCTACGTCAAGGCGCTCAACAGAAGGGCAACTGCTCTCGAAGCTCTTGAGCGTTACGAGGACTCTTTGCGAGGTGCATAGATCGAACAATAATAGGAAACGGTGATCTTTTGCTAACGCTTCACGTAGACTACACTGCCACCACCATTCTGAGCAAGTTCCAGAACGATGCTGCGGGCCGATCAGTCGAGCGTGTATTAGAAAAATTGTCCAAGAACAAGGCAACTGAGATTCTCGCGGTACGCCTATTCGCTCAAAGTCACTATGAACGCATCTTGACCTCATAGACAGAACCGAGAACGGCGTCTTCCTTCTCATACATTCGTTTCCGCTTATTTCTCTGCCTTCCGTCCCCGTTTGTCCTTCCCCCTTTTCCGTTTCCTTTCCGTAACTTTCTAACCACGCCACAGGCCCACTTCCCACCCTTCCAGAAAACCCGTCTACCGGTGATAATACCCTCATTCTAGCCCTCCAGGCACTTGGCGCATCAGACTATGTCCATTCGCTGGGCCTTATAAATGAAGCTATTGAACAGGGTATATCATGGGAAGCTGGAAGAGCGGAGGCGCTTAACCTCAGAGGCACTTTCAAGTCAGTTCTTTCCCCCAGTTTCTATTCTGTACCAACCCTCCTTACTTGCAGGTTCCTCACGGGAGACACCAATGGCGCCAAGGCTGATCTCGAAGAATCTGTGCAGTTGGTACCATCGTTGACGCAAAGCTGGGTCAAGATTGCGAGCGTATACATGGAACAAACTGATGTGGGCAAAGCGTTTGATGCCTTCGAGCAGGCGATCAAGCACAATGCCTCCGACCCCGACATTTACTATCACCGAGGACAGGGTATGCTATTAGATGTCTGCATGACTCTCCCTGTGCTCACTCCGTTGTGCAGTACTTTTCATAATGAATGACTTTGAAAAGGCCGCAGAAGACTACACGAAATCGACGAAACTGGATGACACATTCGTGTTCTCACACATCCAATTGGCTGTCGCGCTGTACAAGTTGGGTGACGTCCCAAAGAGCAAGGCGACGTTCATCCGGACGCTCGATGTATTCCCGGATCGCAGCGAACCACCGAACTACTTGTCAGCTGAGCTCCTCACGTCTCCGAGGGCACTTTTTGACGACGTCATACAGCGGCGAGTTACTTCTGGACCAGCAAAAGTTCTCGGAGGCAGTAGAAAAGTTCGATCGGGCGGTAGAGCTAGAGCGGTTAAAGTGAGGTTTTCGAACCTCGATGACGCAGTATCGGTATTAATCTGTCAAACAGGAAACCGCCGAACGTGCTTCCGCTGGTTAACAAGGGTTTGGCCCTGTTCCAATGGAAGCAGGACATCGAAGCTGCGGAAAGATGTTGCAACGAGGCATTGCGTACGGATCCAGAATGCGAAGCCGCAGTTGCGACATTGGCACAGCTCAGCCTGCAGCAAGGCAAGATTGACACCGCCGTCCGCATGTTCGAGCGTCATACGGAGCTCGCGCGGAATGAACCAGAGCTTGTGAACGCGCTTACGTACCAATACGTAAGTCAGGAAGAGTGTGGTCCTGATAGTAAGCTGACGAGACTACTAGGCATCGTATGCTCAGCTCGAGTTTATCAAACGGTACCCAGATCTTGCGAACGAGCTGAGCCAAATGGCGCGGACGATATGAGGCGCAGGGTGTTGGTGGTGGTGTATGATGCCCTCGTGCACGACGCCTCGACTGACTGACTGGCAGACTCTCTGGGCCGGTCTGTGAAGGAAGCACACGCGGACGGCGTGTGGATGGGCACGTTGCACAGATCCGGACAAAGTCTTTTATCTACAGGTTGATTCTTAATGCTACGTCATATTTGATCCCCAAAGAACTAAGGTCACGGTAAATTTGAAATTATGTGTGATTATGGGTGATAAGTGTGCGTTACGTCATTATCATCGGGAAGGGATCAGCCCACTTCGTCATGCAGTCGTGCCTCGGCAGGCCTCCCATCTGGCGTTGATCTCTCGCAACGAGGCAACGAGGCGTATCATCTTACGAATGGAACCGGCCTATGATGTCGCTTTGAGGCAGAGGGCAGGGTCCCGGCCTATGACGTTCCATCCCATTTATGAAGCCCGTCCAATCCTACCTTGAAACCGTACAACCGCCATCATCCAGATTGCGCACCCCTCTACGGACTTGACAATCTACTCCCACACACCTACTCCACTCTCCACGACAGTTCTCTCCCGCTCTACTCTTTCCATCAGACCTTCTTATATACGCTACTCCATTCAAGGTTACTTTACTTTTTTTCTGTCCCGCCACACCGCGCCGCTGACATATTCCCTCTCCGCCGCCTTTCAACAGCCCCCTCCTATCACCAATCCCCATTTCCATCCGCCCGCTCTTATTCCTCCCCCGCCCCTTCCATTCCAATTGCCTTTATTTGGGAGGCATTACAAAGCAACAAACACAATAATAAATATGTCGATGTACCCAGCGCATTTTTACGAGCCACACAACGGCGTCCAGCCCGGCATGAAACCGCCGCCGAGCCTCCCCGCAGGCGCCTTCCCCGAGCCGGACGGCCCGCGCGTCGTGCACATCGTCGTCTCGGGCTATCCAGCACCTTCGCGGCCGCTCCCGCGCGAACGGACGTGGGCGCTGTGTTGGTCCCCCGCGAATGGCGTCGTGCGGATCCTCGGCACGGTGCGCGCGGCGCCGGACAAAGAGAGCCACGTGTACTGGGGCCCGATCACGCAGCAGTGCGAGTTCCCGCGCGAGTGTCGACTGGTGCCCGTGGCGAGCTTGGGACGGGGGAAACGCGCGGCGCTGGAGCGCATCGCTAATGGCGTCGGGGTCATGCGCCCGAATGGATGGTGGAACGGACAGAATTGGGTCGTGGAGGTCCTCAAGCGCGCCGTCGAGCAGGACTTGATCAGCCCAGACGAGCGCGACAATGCGATCTACACGGCGGCGGAACCGTGATTTTTTTTCCTTTTGATCTTGTTATCCATCGTCATCCGTCATCGTCATCGAGCTTGTATTCACCCTCCTCTTCCTTCCTCACTCTTCTCGTTGCATGATCTCATCTGTTTGGTCGTTGCCTTTTACCCTCGTCATCTTTGTTGTCGTCGTACATCGTCATCATCATCATCATCGCTCGTCGTACCACCATCGGAGATGGTTGTTGTATTTTTTCCCCTTCCGTCGTCTTCTTCGATACCAGACCTACCTGAAATCAATAATTCTTTTCAAATCGATTGATATGATTGACCGACCGGCCATCTAAACAACCTTTTTTTTCACAAAAACGAACGCCACACCCAAAAACGCCTCGCCACATACCATATCAAGTAACTAAGGGCCTGTCCGGCGCGGCTGGGCCCTGAAACAATGTTTCAATGGACCCTCTGTTTCCCACCTGGGAAACAGAGGCTGCGGCAAAACATTGTTTTAATTATCCAGGACCTCCGAACACATTGACATACAAAAATAAAAACATTGTTTTGAATCGTCTCGTTACATGACAAAGCGTGACATCGTTACATCAAGATCCTGAGCACACCTACCAAATTGAGTGGCAAGCGCGAGAATCAGAGCCGCCATCGGGCTCATCCCCTCACCACTTACCATATGGCATGCAAGTCCTGCCACGAGGCAAGCTGCAAATAACAACTATGGAGGCCACTACAGTACCAGCAGCAAGGCAGTGGTAACAATATTTATACCCTTGCTCTCACTTAGTACGGCGTAGATATGATTATTGCTGAATATTGAAATGGAAGTCCTCTAATTACTGTTATATGCGTGTGCGCCTTGTGAGTGCCGACGTGTGGAGCATATATTGTAACACGGGTGGTCACAGTCACTCTCGACACAGAGAAAGTCAAAGGAAAAAGAGGTCAGACCTCTTTTTCTGGTTGGCAGGGAGAATCGCATTCTTGTTTCTCAGTCTCTCGTGACACAAGGTTTGCCGAACGCGTCGCATTCTCATTCTCAATTAATTAAAACATTGTTTATGGTTTGGCCCATGTCTCGCGCGAGAAAGCGTTTGCCGGACAGGCCCTAAAATTACACGGAACCAAATTATCTCCCACTTTTTGATTAACGCTCCCCCATCGCCTTGAGCTCCTGCTGCGCAATCATCCCATAGCACAACACGCGGATCATATGCAGCTCTGCGATAACATTCTGGTCCGCTTCCGGGGCTGCGGCTGCGAGCGCACGCGTGATCAGCTGCACCGCGCGCTCGTAGTCGTCCGCCTGCGCGGCTACTTCTGCGCGCCGGCGCAGCGTCTGTACGTACGCGCGTCGTTCCTGCGTATAGGTTTTAGGGATGGTGGATATTTATGGACGGATGGATGGCACGTACGTCGGGGGACAGGCACGCGAGTTGGAGTTTGGAGAGGGTGCTTGATGAGCGGACCGCGACGACGGTTAGGGCTATGGCTGCCGCCGCGATGAGGAATATGCGTTTGTGTTCGGGGGTTATGGACGTCGGCATGAATGTGAACATGGTGTGTGGACTCGAGAACGACAACACGCGGCGAGTTGAGTTGAGTTTGTGTTGTGGAGTGGAGGCCTTAGGGGGGAGGAGGGTTCGGCGCCTATTGTGATGCGACACGTTATAACAATGCTTGTCGTGCGTGGTAAACCAAACGTTCATATCAAGGCTACCTGACAGAACAACACAAAATCTGCTGCGCGGGGGGCCGGAAACGGGCTATTGCACGCATTGTGTTGATACACAGATAGTACAGAGAGTGCATCGTCATCGTCATCCTGGTAAAGGTTACGGACGAAGCCGAAAAGATAGGGGAGGTCACGTGCAGGTGACCGCGAGGGATTTGAGTCGAAAGTCAATACGAGCGACGATGTTTTTGTGTGGAGGTACGTGGGATAGACGAGTCAATAGAATGGATTTTTGTTACGACTTTTTGGGCTCCTTTTGAGCCACCTTTTATAAGTACAAGTATACTAATATCAACCGTTTTTTCAAAAAACATTTTGCGACATGAGTAAGAGGCTCGGGGAGTCGTATAGTAATTCGGGCAGACGCACAGACCATCGGGCTCGATACCGAAGCAAATACAAGTCGCGCTTGCTTCCCATTCGTGGCTGCAAACCGTCCTTTAGACGGGAATGGGTACGCGCGAAGAAGTTTCGAGAGACTGAAGTCATAGTAATGATAAACATACATCATTGCTGCTTGAAGCAGCTTTCCGAATCTGCAAACGTATAGTAACCGAATATTGTAGAACGCGCGGGAAAGAATATAGATCAAAACGTACAAGCCCCAATGGGGCGGGTCCAAAAATTTAGGGCAGGCCAGAACGGAAAATGCCCGAGGCCGAGCGTGATACGCGTGAACGCTACCGCCGCTCGGTCCTCTGGCGGAACGAATCCGCCACATCCGTCATCGTCATCGAGCTTGTATTCACCCTCCTCTTCCTTCCTCACTCTTCTCGTTGCATGATCTCATCTGTTTGGTCGTCGTCTTTTACCCTCGTCATCTTTGTTGTCGTCGTTCATCGTCATCATCATCATCATCGCTCGTCGTACCACCATCGGAGATGGTTGTTGTATTTTTTCCCCATCCGTCGTCTTCTTCGATACCAGACCTACCTGAAATCAATAATTCTTTTCAAATCGATTGATGTGATTGACCGACCGGCCATCTAAACAACTTTTTTTTTCCACAAAAACGAACGCCACACCCAAAAACGCCTCACCGCATACCATATCAAGTAACTAAATAACACGGAACCAAATTATCACTTTTTAATTAACGCTCCCCCATCGCCTTGAGCTCCTGCAGCGCAATCGACCGCCTCAGCACCGCCATCGCGTCGAGTGGGTCTAGCGCCAGCGCCGCATCGCAGTCCCGCACCACCTCGCGGTGCCTCGGCGGTTGCATATTCCCATAGCACAACGCGCGGCTCATATGCAGCGCCGCGATGACACTCGCGTCCGCTTCCGGGGCTGCGGCTGCGAGCGCGCGCGCGTACAGCTGCACCGCGCGCTCGTAGTCATCCGCCTGCGCGGCTGCTTCCGCGCGCTGGCGTAGTGTCTTTACGAGCGCGCGTCGTTCCTGCGTATAGGTTTTTTTTTAGGGATGGTGGATATTTATGGATGGATGGATAGGACGTACGTCGGGGGACAGGCGCGCGAGTTGGCGTTTGGAGAGGGCGCTTGATGAGGAGCGGACCGCGACGACGGTCAGGGCTATGGCTGCCGCGGCCGCGGCCGTGATGAGGAATATGCGTTTGTGTTCAGGAGTTATGGATGTCGGCGTGAATGTGAACATGGTGCGTGAACTCGAGGACGGCGACACGTGGCGAGCTGAGTTGTGTTTGTGTTGTGAAGTGGAGGCTTTAGGGGGGAGAAGGAGGGATCGGCGCTAATGGTGATGCGACACGTAACAATGCTTGTCATGCGTGGTAAACCAAACGTTCATCCTGACAGAACAACACAAAACCTGCTGCGCGGGGGGCCGGAAACGGGCTATTGCACGCATTGTGTTGGTACATAGATAGTACAGAGGGTGGATGACATGTGACGACAAGTAGGATGGTAGTGTACTGTAGTCTTGTGAAAGCGACAAATGCTTTGTGAAAAACCAAAAAGAAAAAAAAGTTCCTAAAACAAGATCGTGAAGAGGTACCGTATGTTGGATGGTTCGCATCAAAAGCTTAACGAGCGTGTCAGTTAGTCGGTAGATCAAAGTGTGTATATCACTTACATCCTATTCACACACAAAAACCAGGGTGCATTCGTTGAGCCGTCTTTCAAAAACGCCAAACAGGGGGAGAAAAACGTACTCTAGGAGGACCATCCCTGCAGCGCCCATTCCCACACTCGCCAGCGCGAGGACCTGCCTTCCCTTGCTCGAGCGCCATAACGTCGGGTCAAGCACAAAGTCGGCCGCGAGCATCTCCACGCAGGCGGCGTAGATGAGCATACCCGCGCTAACGGCGCTCAGCACGCCCTCTGCGACTTTTGCGCCGACGCCGCCGCCTCTGTGTCCGGCGTCGAAGACGATGAGGCCGGAGAGGATGCCCGCGGGCGTGGTGAGCGCAAAGAGGAGCGCGAGGAGCGGGCGGAGCCAGCCAAGGGTGGACTGTTGTTGGGGGTCTGGGTGCGCTGGCAGGGCGGCGATGCGTATGCCGAGGGAGAGGCCCTCGAAGAGCTGGTGGAATGAGATGGCCGTTGCGAGGGACTCAAAGTCGGAGCCTGAAGCGAGGGCAAGCGTGAATCCGATCACGAGCGAATGGAGCATGATGCCCAATTGCAGGACCTGTAAAAATAACGACTCGCAACGTGTCAAGCGGTCATTAGAGGTGAGGATGTCGTACGAGGATGCCGACGATCTGTCTCTTCCGTCCGATTAAACGGTCTGCTTCTTCTTCCTCGGCCGTACAATCCGTGTCGGCATCCGAGTCTGCGCCTTCAAGTAAACCTTCCAGATCGCCGTGGCCGTGGTGGCTATGTCCGTGGGAATGGGAATGCACTTGATAGTGCTGGGCCTCGCCCACTTGATCGTCCTGTGACGACACCTTGGCGGAGGCACATCCTTCGCCGTCTGCCGATTCATAGAAACGGGTGAGCACACAACGAGGGTGATCGGTATGGTGTTGGTCGTGGTGTCGGTGTGGTTCGTGCCTGTGGTGACCTGGGAGAAGGCCGTGACTGTGATCATGGGAGTGTGCGCCACCCACGGTGTGTCGGTGGGACTGTTTGGTGTGTGTAGAAGAACAAGAATCGAGCAGCGGTGTAACTTCTCTGGGAGCTTGTTGGGAAGGGGTGATAGGGGGGGATATCGGGGGCAGTTGTGTGGCTGGTAAATGGAAATCAATTGAATATTGGCCCACGATAAGAGTGAGATAAGCAATTACGTACGCTCGACTTTCGGGGTGGATGGTACAGAGGAATAGGAATGAAGGTGATCCACGTATGCGGTCGAAATATCTGTGGTAGTACCATACAGTCAGAGTGAGCACTTGAAGCCGGGGGGAGGACATACACTCGACAAGGAAGATCGCAAGCAGAGAGGAGAGACTGTGTGGACGATAAGCGTATGCAGAAATAGGCGACTGGTTACTGACACAATGAGACCTGCCCAGTGCCCAATGCCCGTATATCGTTTGACGTCTGGGTCCTGGAGGCGGTCGAAGGCGTCCTGTAGGAGGTGGACAAATGCCGTTGACAGGATAACACCTAAATACAAGGGTCAGGACGATAGAACTCAATGCTCTGGTGGGCGCAAACCTGTGCCAAAGTGCTTTCCAACAAAAAAGACAATGGGTGGAATGCGTATGTAGCGGATCCTTTTTGAGAGTGTGGGAAATGAAACGGCTGTGGGAGGCTGGGATAAGTGGGAATGAAGGGCAGGGTGGTTGGGTAAGCATACCAAAGAGAGAGACGCAGAAGATTACGGCCATAACGGCGAGTCGGGTGGAGAGGTCAGTGCCCTTACTGTGAGGGTCATCATTGCGAGTGGCAGTCGGGGACATATCGGATGGGGGTCAGAGTAGGGTCAGAGTCCGAGTATCTTTATTGGCATTCTCTCACGGGTACCGCACCAGTCATAGGTCAACCAGCCATTTCGTACAGTCACATGGCAACTACCATGGCCACTCCTATGCTCGTCTTATCAGCCGAACACGTATCTCGAGTCACCGCTTCGTTCACTACTCTCCATCTTCAATCCATCGTTGCTCGTGCTTTCTTCTCTCTTTCCCACGGCCATGATCTCGTGTCACCACAAAGAACCACCATCGATATGCCAGAGCATCGTGTCCTCTTCATGCCAGCACGCATCCCCGATATCGGCACCACCATAAAAGTCGTTTCCGCTCCCTTGTTATCAGGCGACACCCGTGGCATTCCCGGATCCACTCTCGTCCTGGATGAAAAAACCGGCGCCACTAAGGCCCTCGTCAACGCCCGTGCCTTGACAGCCCTCCGCACCGCCGCCGGTATGTGACTGTATGTCGTACCATTCCCGCCGACATCCCGAGTCACCTCTCTCCAGGATCCGTCCTCGCAACCGTGCTTCTGCATCCACCGGCGAGTACCAAGTTCCACCACCTCGTCGCCTTCGGCGCTGGGCTCCAAATCAGCTCGCACATCCGACAGCTCCTGGACACCTACCCCTCCATCGCCCGCATCACCATCATCAACCGCACCCTCAACGCCCGCCTCGCCGCTCTCCTCAGCGATTTGCAGCGCGACTACCCCAACACAACATTCGTGGCCCACCATTCGTCGAGCGGCGCCGATGACGGGTCGATCGAGGCGGCCGTCCGCCAGGCGGACTGCATCTGCTGCGCGACGTCCTCCACAGCCCCGCTGTTCCCCTCCGAGTGGGTGCGCCCTGGCGCGCACGTCATTCTGGTGGGCAGCTATAAGCCCGAGATGGCCGAGATCGATACGGCGCTCGTAAGGCGCGCGCGTGCCCTCGTCGTCGACTCGCGCGCCGCGTGTGCGGTCGAGGCGGGGGAGTTCATCGTTGCGGGCGTCCCGCAGGCGGAAATGGTAGAAGTCGGTGAACTCCTGCGTCGCGCCCCTGGTGAATCGTGGGCCTGGGAGCCCGACGCGCCGAGGATCGCTGAGCTTTTGTCTGCGGGCACAGGTGACGTCACGATATTCAAGACTGTAGGGCTTGGGGCGCAAGACGTTGCTATTACCGTTGCGACGGTCGATCGGGCGATGGAGATAGGAATCGGCACCATAGTGCACAACTTCGATTAAGCTACGGGTCGAACGCCTGAGATCGATAGGCGTTCACAAGGGGAGTGACGAGTAGGCTGATGGCTACAAGCTAAAGAAGTACACATACTAAACGCAGACAATAAAATGGTGTAACACGAAATGTTGTGGTTATGGTAAGAAAAAATGCGAGAGACTCGCTGTGAAAGGCAAAGCGACCAGTGTTGCGGCCACGGCGGAGACAATCTCAAACTGGAAAGCGAATGCCTTCATTACACGACCGCCATATTCAGTTCTGAGAGTCCCTCGTCCGTACCCCCCACTTTGAATGGTTCCGCAGTGAACGAGCTTTTCTCTGAGCAATCTCCATTTCAGGCTACTAAACGCAGAGTAGAGCGCGGGACGAGAGTAAGCGCACTGGCGTCGCGCCGCTTGTGCCAAGCGCCGCTCTGGGGAAATGGAATCGCCTTCGAGGACGACCCTGAACTTTATCGCCTGCATGGAGACGTCGGAATCCCGCGGCCGGTGACCCTTTCTGAAAGGTCCCCGGGGGTATCAAGGCGCTCGTTGTGAACCTACAAGTGCAGGGCACCTGACACTTTCTCGGCTTCTTCCAGTGCTATTTATGCATGCAGACACCGTGATCATCTTCCTGACCACTTCGGAGTTTCCAGCCTCTATTCCCACCATGTGAATTTTGAAGTACTTACGAGTTGTTAGGCTAGTTGTTGGGGCTCGAGAAAATACTTACTTACTGTAGCACCTTTTTCGTACATGCCAGGGACTGACAGTGTGCACTAAATTTTGTTCACCCGACTGCACAATGCCAGTGTGAGAATATCAGATTCCTGCGTTTGTTCCTGCGCGTTCTTTCCCCACTAGCAGACCAATCAGTTAGATAATCCATACAGTAAGCTACCGTAGAGTAGCTGAATAATACTTAGGGATACGCTCTACTCCAAAACTCTCACTCCCACGCGTCCTTCATATATTTGACTACCTGCTGCGCCATATCCCAACACCGACGATAAAAGATACAGTAGCAATTCTACTCTGTTTATTCTCCCTCATGCGCTCTCTGAAGTAAGTGATCTAGCGTCTTCAATGCTCTTCTGCTGGAGGTGACAGTCAGTATCCTAGATCTCTTGGTAGACGTGCACGTGCACGATATCATGCATCAGCGCCGGGCCAACCCGTCGCCACATCAAGTGAATACCCCAGGAGTGGTACACCTTCCGAAAATACCTGCCGCTTCTCTCACTAATTTCTCGTCTTGACAAGTGACGATCGGGAAGCTTTCCGACGAGGTGCTTCTGAACATATTTCGTTATTATCTGGATGCCTCTCCACGATTTTGGCCAAGGCTCGCGCATATATGTTGCAAATGGCGAAGAATCGTATTTGCGTCTCAACGAGCTCTAAACATTCGACTGTTCTGTACTCACGGAACACCTGTGCTGAAGACTCCAGATTGCTGGCCTGCCCTGCCTATCGTCGTGCAGTACGGGGGATCTCCCGCCCTCGATCCGCCGGCTCCCGAGGAAGACGACAATATCATAGCTGCACTGAAGCAGTCGGATCGTGTTAATTCTATCAGCCTCACCGTCACAAGCTCGCTCCTGGAAAAGCTATCCGCAATTGAGAGGCCGTTTTTGGAACTAGAAAATCTCGTTCTTCTGGCTCGGGATAGCGTGTTGCTGTCCCTCCCCAGGGCTTTTCGGTGGGGCCCACGCCTCCGTACTCTGCACCTGACTAGGATCGCCATTCCCACACTCCCACAACTCCTTTCTCCTTCCACGGGTCTCGTAGATCTCCAGCTCCATAAAATCCCTAATGTTGGGTATTTTTCATCAGATGCGTTCGCTGATGCCTTATCCGAGATGTCCCAACTTCAAACACTTTCACTCTATTTCAATTTCAACTCTAGCCGAAACTACCTCAGCTTGCCTCCACAGCCAGGGAAACGCGTAGTTCTCCCTGCTCTCACGTTCTTTAAATATCGAGGAACTAGCAAGTACTTGGGCAGCTTGGTGGCCAGAATGGACGCACCTCGTCTCGGTGATATTGATATCATGTACTTTAGCCAACCTACGATGGACGCTTCACAACTTGGCAGATTCATCGAGCGGATAGAGGCGCAGAAGTCACATCGTCGAGCAGACATCCTATCCTCTGAGAATTCTATCTCCATCTCCTTGACACAACCAGGGGTCCCCGCGCACTTTGGGCTGCAAATATCCTGCAAGCCATTAGCCCGACAATTATCATACATGGCTCAGTTCTGCAATGGTTTATCTGCTCTTCTTGCTGGTGTGGAACATCTACGCATCAGTGTAACGCAACCATCCAGCGGGCAGGACAACGGCGATCGTAAAGAATGGCTGAAGCTTATCCACCCTTTCAGAGGTACGAAATGGGCACACATAGCCGGAAACCACTCGACAAACATCGTGCTTGCTTTACAATACTCAGAAATGCGGCACGAAACTGTGCTACCGGCCCTACACAAACTCTGCATACAAGAGCCTGTGCCGCGTTATCCGCCTTTACAGGAGGCCGCAGTATCATTTATGCACTTACGCCGGCTCTCGGGCCATATCATAGGGTTGGAATATGAACAGCTCTGGGTCAATGAAATTCGTGGAATACAGTTGGATCCAAAAAAGAGAAAGAGAGAACTTCGCGGGTCAGGTACGACGTTTGTTCATGCCAGTTTTTATTACGCGCCAATGTGCTCGAAGCAGGTTCTTTTTCTCAGCAAGTCACGATTGAGATACTCTCTGATGACATCCTTCTGAACACCTTTCGTCATTATCTGAAAGCCACTCCGCAATTTTGGACCACGCTCGCGTGCGTGAGCCAAAGATGGCGACAGATCGTTTTTACATCACCTCTGGGTCTAAATCTTCGACTCTACTGTACGTATGGAATGCCAGTTTCGAAGGCCCTAGATTTCTGGCCAGCACTGCCTATCGTCGTGAAGTACGGCGGTCTTCCGGATCTCGAACCCCCCTCAGTTCCCGAGGACGAGGACAATATCGTTGCCGCACTGAAGCAATCTGGTCGTGTTTGTTCCATTAGCCTCACCGTCACCAGACCACTCCTCGAAAAACTTTCCGCCATCTCCGAGTCATTTTCGGAATTGGAAAACCTTGTTCTTCTATCTCAAGAGGGCGTGCGCCTTTGCCTCCCCAGCACTTTTCGGTGGGGCGCGCGCCTTTGTACTCTCCACTCGACTAGGGTTGCTTTTCCCTCATTCCCGCAGCTACTTTTACCCTCCCAGGACCTCGTAGATCTTCAGCTTCACGAAATTCCTAGTGAGGGGTATTTTTGCCCTGAAGCGTTCGCGAGTGCATTGTCCGGGATGACCCAACTTCGAACAATCTCACTCCATTTCCTTTCCTTTCCCCCCCGCCGAAACTATCTTGGCTTGCCTCCACCGTCAGGGGAACGCGTTGTTCTCCCCGCTCTCACGTACCTCAAATATCGAGGAACTAGCAAGTACTTGGATAGTCTCGTGGCCAGAATCGATGCCCCTCATCTCGGGGATATCAACATTACGTTCTTTAGCCAACCCACAATGGACGCTTCGCAACTTGGCCAATTCATTGACCGGATAGAAGTTTCCAGGTCACATAGTCAAGCAAATATTCGAACCTCCGGGCATGCCATTTCCATTTCTTTTACCAGCTCAAGCACTTCTACAGCTCTTCGATTACAAATATCGTGCGAGCAGTCGGACTGGCAGTTGTCCTCGATGGCTCAAGTTTGTGATCAATTCTCCCCTTTCATATTCCGCGTGGAAGATTTAAGCATTAGTACGACCCAAACGTCAAGTGAGAAGGACGACTTGGATGGCGAACGATGGCTGGGACTTATCCGCTCATTCGGCGGCACAAGAGACCTTCGGGTGGCTGGCGAACTTACGACAGACGTCTTGTGTGCTTTGGGTCCAGCCGACGGGGGGCACACAACTGCGCTTCCTGCCCTGCGTCATATTCGTGTAGAGGAGCCTATGGTGATGAATGAGCGATCGTGGGACGCTTTACAGTCATTCATCACCTCGCGATCGCTCTCCGGTCATCCCGTACAGGTTGATGCGCCATCGTACCAGTGCCATATCTGTCACTCCAGTTTCAAACAGCAAGAAGCGCTCAAAAACCACCTTGGAGTCAAGCATGCGTACCGAATCGTGTGCTCGTATTGCGGCGGGTTCAAGTGGTCGCCGGGATACAATGACATATTCCGAGAACACCTCGAAAGGAAACACCCTGAAGTTGCGTGCAACGACGCACTCCTTTCGGATCCTCTCTCGGCATTTTCTAACCCTTTCCGACTTGACAGCCTCGTTAACCGGCACAGTTCTCTGCGTGCGCCGGAAATAGCCACACCCTCACTGCGTTGCACTCACAATAGCTAGGGATTATGACACCCGAATAGATCCTAGCGTGGCCTATCGAGACCCCATTCCTCTTCCTCGTCGAATCCTCCACTGGCGCACTTTCACCACGGCCCGTCCCTGAAGGCATGTGATAGCACACTGGCAGCTTACGGGCTGCAAGCCCAGTTTTTATTTATTTATTTATGTTTCTTATGCCTTATCTTCTTTATCTGTCTTCTCTTGGTTTTTCTTCTATAGGGACACAGCCGCGCATTGTATGTATGAGATACCGATGTTGACTGATTGCCAAGTGTGTAGTACTTGCTGTAGTACACAAAGCACGACACCGTGTCCGAACCTCGGTCCGAACCGTAAACTCTATAGCACACAACAGGGTACAAAACTCTATGCCGGGAGAACTTCGCTGAAAACATCCCATAATCCCATTAATATTGATCCGCCTGTATAAATTTGCTTCATTTATCCAGATACATATTCCTTCAGTCTCGAAGTAGGGGCGGCGAATTCCAGAGAGTATTGCGAGCCAGGGCGATAGGAGACAGCGTCCCCATGCAGCGGACAAGGACCAAATTTCGTTGTCACTCGGAGGGGTCGCGCGTTATCGCGCGTTTTCCGTCTACGTCATCCAGATGTCTTGAAAGGGCCGTTTCCCGTCCCGTAGAGAGGTTGGAGGATGTAAACGGATATTTCTTGTTCTGATTGTGAGCGGGTGTCACTGCGTGGGTCGAGGAGCCGATGTGAAAATACTCGTTTATTTCCTCGGGATCTCTGAGTTAAATCTGCCCGTCCCATGAATGAGGGACAGGTGTATCGCTGCTATTCAGTTCAGAGAATGTTCTTCCCTTGAACTCCTTGGATTCCCGGGAATGTTCTTGTACGAAAAAGTATATGCTGCAGTTCGAAAAAGTCCGGTGTCCCAAGACCCGTGACCTATGCAACCCCAAGTCGGCCAAACGTCGAAAGTCAGAGCCCGAGTCTTGCGGGACGAACAGGATCCCATCCAGAGATGGCGGAGAAACCATCGGTGGCGCAGCCCGGATTAGAGCCAGATGTGATGTTGTTGAGGCCATCGAGTGCGTCGCTGTACAACCAGGGATTGAGGAACCCAGGTGGGTCCTTCCCTTCCGAAATTAAGAAGTCGTTAAGCAGCGAGATTATGACTGCCACGGTCTGTGCATTGATAGTCAGCCGGATGCTCTGGGGCGAACGTTGCAGCGTGGAGCGAGCAGTGAGCGGCATAAGACGTACCGGTGCCGAGCAGCTTGTACTGCTCACGGGAAAGGGATTGGTCTTGACGATGATTATGTACCGGAGCGCCTCCACGGCGACGTCGGGGACTCCGCGACCGGCAAGGCTGCACAAATCACAAAATTACAAGATAAGAATACAATAGGTCGGGTCAAAACACGGCAAAAACGTACTTATAGAGTCCGTTATACTTACTGCCAAGACGCCAGAGGAAGGTGGGCACTTCCTTGTCCTGGTAGTCAGGGCGCTGAAAATACTTTGAGATGTCGCCCCCCCGGAGAGCTCCGCAGCGACCTCGGGGATTGAAGTCGTTCCGCCAACGCTAGTAACATAGAGACCTGCGAAAGCGTGGCGACGGGGTAAGCGACTTGTGCCTATGTTCGTGTAAGGGGAGATAAACGGCCTCACATACAGGTTGCAGGGAACCTAGGCAAGAACCGGGGTCTTCCAGAGCTGTCTATGCATTCCCCAGCGCCGACGCTATTGTCGCCGCTCGAGAAGACGATGCTGACCCCGCGCGTACCGAGCTGTGCGAACAGGTCGCACACGGTGTTTGCATATTCTGGTGGGAGGTCGTCCTCTTGGGGACTATACGAAGTGCTCATTGTCCGCAGAACGTCCTTCTCGCAAATCACGAAGTTGAGCCACGACGAAAGCAAGTCGCCTGGGGCTGGCTCAGCGTTGCGGTTAAACCACAAAATCCGACCACCGTTGCTCTAGTAGATGTGCGGAGTTGGGTACGTTATGGTCTCTGTGTACTAAATGTTGAGGTTCGCCTCGAAGCCAGGGTCGCTCGGGTCGAACCTGCCGCCATTAACTTCCTTGAGGGAGAAGGTCGCGTTCTCCGCGCCTTTGCGAAATACGGTCCTGAATAACTTCAGATCTGTCGGGCTCGAGTACTGATCACTATATCCCAAGATCCCGAGCGAAGTCCGACGAGTAGCAGCGGGGACGTAGGCGAATGTCTTGTACAGCCAGCGCAGGAACTCCGGCGTGACAACCTCGGGATCCTGGCGGCTCGACAGCACCGATATGGGCTCTCTTGATGTCGCCCCCGCTGCTGCTCCGACGAAGTTCCTATGTGGTGACTGCTGCAGCGTGCGCATGGAGGCGAAGAACGTCGTTGGCGCGATGATTTGCACGTGTGCGTGCGCCACTGTGGGAAGCGCATACCAGACCGTGCGCAGAATCGCGATGTAATTCGTCCCGGCATGCCGGTACGACGCGCCCGAGGAGCTCGTTGGCTTGGGACACGGATACGCCTGTGACCGTCAGCCAGCCACCGCCGTGTGTCGTCGAGATAAGGAGGGCTGCATGCCATGGTGTGCGATTCAGGAGTGGACAAGCTCGAGAGTGTATGGGCGCGATGAGACAAGCTTAGCGACCCCCTCCTTTGAGAGGTGTTTGCCATATCTGCAACAGTGTAAGGGCGAACGTAAGTAGATTGTCCGTGGGGTGTGTTGAAGAGGACATGGTTTGGACTTTTGGGGGTGCTGAACTCATAGAGCGCATCGATTCTGGGGCCGGAGCGCAACGTAGGGGTCAAGAGTGGTGCCAAGGGGAGGGGGACCAAGGCACTCCTAGTTGGCTGGGACGGTCTCCTAGGAGTGCTTGACACGCATGTCGTGCTAAGGTTGTGGTAGAGGCGTCGCGAGGCTGGTGAGGGGTGCGACTATGAGGGCGAAGACCACAGTGAGCTAGTAGCAGCCCATGATTATAGGAGGGGACGCTGAAAATGTGGCTGAGAAGTGCTCTTATCTCGCATTTCGGGGTCAGAACCGAGGCAAGAGCAGGACCGCGGGTATCAAAAATACGCGACCCGCGGTTCTTGGTCGAAACCACGAGTGGCTGAGGACCCAAGACGTTCACGCTAGTCGAGCAAGGATGAGATCCGGTCAAGTTGACATAAGATATCCGAAAGCCCGTCTAGTCCTAGTATGAACCTTCGAAATACTCGTGCTCCTGGGCCGTACTAAACTGGGAAATCGGAAGCTATTGTAGGTCATCTGAAGACTACAGCAGAACCGGAATTCTGGACCAAGGTTGTGGATACTCTCACTGTGTCCAGAGAGAACGGACCAAGGGTACATAACGTTAATCAGGGCTCATCGAGCGCTTATCCGTTGTGGAATAGTTTACCGTAAGCGAAGCCCTCTCTAATCCGCTGCCCGTCCATTCGGCGGTCTCGAAAGAGCTTGGATACGTGCAAGTTCTTTATCAGATTATCTGGGTTTCAGAAGCCGCGTGGGTTCACATCGCCTGACTGCGATTGTTTTCAGGCGCACAGGACTTGCAGAATCTACTGTAGCAGCACTCAATGGTCCTATATTAATCGCACTGCCAAGGTCCTAGGCACTCATTTTTGCCAGGTCAACCATACCCCTACAGAAACGTGGTCGCATGACTCGAGTGATTGGCTTGCGTCCTTGCTTGCGTCCATACAACTTTTCGAATACCGACCGCCACTCGTCCACGTGATGTTTGGGTTCAAGACGCCGCAGCTCGCTCTGGGTCTACCTTTCATCCTGCGGATCGCAGCCAATCCTGAGACCTCGTTGTTTGCGCACGGGGCTGCGTTAAGCAACGTTTTTCTCAAAAAGGTGTACGCAGCGCTTTTCCCAGTATATATAGCTCTCGTGCCCTGATACGGGTCCTTGTGCCACACAGCACACAACCAACATCACCCTTCCATTCCATTTTTTTCAACAGACATCATGAGTCAACAACGAGGACGTGGTAGAGGCGCACCTGGAGGCGGCGACAGAGGCGGTCGCAGTCGCGGTGGGGACCGCGGTGGGTCTCCCTATCGAGGAGGCGACCGTGGTGGTTCTCCCTATCGAGGAGGCGACCGTGGCGGTTCTCCTTATCGTGGTGGCAGCGGCGATCGTGGCGGTTCTCCTTACCGTGGAGGATCCCCAGCACGCGGTGGGCGCGGTGGATTTGGAGGCGGGGCTGGAGGTGATGCTCCACTCATCTTCAACGCCGGCCAACCTGCGCAGATCGATCCGAACGTCAGCGCGCCGAACGAGCTCATCGTCCGCGTCCGCGGTGCGCAGCCCGGGCCCGAGCGGCCCGCTCGCCCCGGGTACGGCACAGCGGGGAGTGTGATCGCGCTACGGGCCAACTTCTTCGCGCTGGAGTTTACCAAGGACACGATATTCGAATACGTGGTGAAGATCGAGCCGGAGCCCAAGTCGCAGAAGGCGCGCGTCAAGCGTCGGATCCTCGCCCTGTTCGAGCAGACCGAGGCCGTGCGACCCTATGCAAACATGTTCGCGCACGACGGTGCGCAGCGCCTCGTCGCGGCGCAGAAGCTGCCCGAGCTGCAGGGGACCGTCGTTTTTTTCGAGGACGGGGAGAAGCAGCCTGCGAGAAACGCTGACAAGTACACCGTCGAGGTCACTTTCTTGAGGGAGCTGTCCACAGCGCCGTTGAGGCAGTGAGTCTACGTTGTTGCCGTTGTTGTGATCGCCGCTTAACACGAATGTGTTACACTTTTTTTGCAGGTTCATGAATGGCGACGTGGCAAATATCGACAAGTCCGAGAGCGTGGATCCGGTCATAAGCGCGTACAATCTTGTCGTGCAACGCCAAGCAGCTCAGCAAGGCTACCGATTCGGAAAGAACCGTTATTTCTTCCCCGAAAACAGAGCACAAATCGGTGAAAACCTTTTTGCGCTCATGGGTTTCTACTCGTCTGTTCGCCCATGCAACAAGCTTGTGATGGTCAACATCAACGTATGCATGTCCGCATTCCACAAACCTGGGAAGCTTTCTGATGCACTGCGTTCGTTTGGGATGGGCTCATTCGATGCGGCGCCTCGGGAGCTCATGAGGAAGGTCAAGGTGTCCACGACATACCTCGGGTATAAACGCGTTAAGACAATAAGCCGCGTTGTACTAGGCTTGTCTGCCAGAAAACATCGTTTCCCGTGCGAAGAGCTGGGTGGCACAGTCTCCGTTGAGGAGTACTTCTTAAGAAGTAGGTCATGCTCGCGTGACTCGACACCCGTAAAATCTGACCCACCGATTCCCTCAGAGCATAACATTCGTTTGCAGCATCCGGACGATATGCCCCTCATTGACGTTGGTGCTCCCGGAAAGTCACGTTATATCCCCGCAGAACTGTGCACCATCGAACCAGGAGAGCCCCACCTTGGAAAGCTCGGTCCGAACGAAACCTCAGAAATGCTGAGGGTGGCAAGTCGGAGGCCTGCCGCAAACGCGGGTCTCATCACGGGGACTGGATTGCCTCGCCTGGGCATCGAACCCGCCACTCCAGTGCTTGGTAATTTCGGCATTCGCATTTCTGCTCAGATGACGGTCATTCCTGGGCGCGAGTTGCCGGCGCCTAGCGTGACGTATCGCAAGGGTAACCCTCGCGTCGCAAATGGCAGCTGGAACATCCTGGACGTCAAGTTCCACCACGGCGGCAAGATGGGGAACTGGAAGGTCCTCGCAGTGCGCGATGGCGTAGATGCACTGAACTTTCAGGGCCCCAACGACCCGAGACTAAAAGGCTTTATCGATGCGTTCACCGGGAAGTGCAGGAACAGCGGGCTGGAGTTCGGCGCGGCCCCTCCCGTGATTCGGCCAACTGCCGCCCTACCTCCTCTCAGAGAAGATCCGGGGCGCCGAAAGGCGCTCAGTCTCATCGAACAGTCGATCGAGGGTTTCGGGGACCCGAAGGCCATCTCCTTTATTCTTGTCTTGCTGCAGAAGAGGGACGACTTCATCTACCCGGGCATCAAGCGACTTTGTTCCGTCAAGTTCGGCGTGCGCACGCAATGCCTGCTGCTCGATAAGGCGCTCAAGGAAAGAGGACAAGACCAGTACCTCTCTAACGTCGCACTCAAGATCAACACCAAGCTCGGCGGGGTAAACCACCGCCTCGCCGGCGACGCGCTCGCGTGGCTCACGCGTGAGCCCACCATGCTGGTCGGGATCGACGTCACGCATCCAGGTCCGGCCAGCGTTGCGGGCACACCCTCGATCGCAGGTGTTGTCGCGAGTGTCGACAAAGACTTTGTCCAATTCCCCGCCAGTTTACGCCTCCAGAAGAGCAAACAGGAGGTGAGTCCTTTTTTGGTTTATTTCTCCGTGTGGTTGACTCGGTGGCCTTCGTGATCACAGGGTATTGCGGAGCTCGCAGATATGATGACCGAGCGGCTGCAGGCGTTCCGCCGGCGCTCGAATGTGCTTCCCAAACGTATAATCGTATTCCGCGACGGTGTATCGGAGGTAACACCCCTATCCGTCAAACGCCGGGCCACACCTCCGAACTGAATCTCCGCGTTTCACAGGGCCAGTATGATATGGTGGTGAACAAAGAGCTGCCGCAGATCTTGGAGGCGTTCAAGCGCATCGACCCCAAGAACCCCCGGTACCGGCCGACGTTGAGCATCCTCATCTGCGGCAAGCGGCACCACGCGCGCTTCTACCCGACGGACTCCGAACACGCGGACAAGAATGGCAACACGCGCCCGGGCACCGTCGTCGACCGCGGGGTGACGTCCCTGGTCGACTTCGACTTCTACCTCCAGGCGCACGCGGGCCTCCAGGGCACCGTCCGCCCGACCCACTACGTCGTCGTCTACGACGAGAGCTCCCTCACCGCCGACGCCGTCCAGCAGGGCGTCCACGCTGCGAGTTATCTCTATGCGCGTGCCACCAAGGCAGTCAGCCTCGTCCCGCCCGCGTACTACGCCGACATCGTTTGCGAGCAGGCGCGCTTTTGGATACAAGGATTCCTCAACCAGGGCGGAGGGAGCGACACCGCGTCTAGCACCGGTGGCGGTGGCGGTGGCGCCGGCACGACCAGCAGCGCGGCGATGAAAATGGCGCGCGAGGCGGCAGAGCAGCGCGTGTACGAGGCCGCGCAGCGTATGTGGGGCAACGGTCTGCACCCTAACTTGCAGGATGTCATGTTTTACCTCTAGCTTTTTCTTGTTCGCAGTCGCAGTATACCTCAGCACCAGTAACAGCAGTATAGTGAAAATGTATAGTCCGGCCAGAGTTTGTGCTTTTGTTATGTTTTGTGTTTTTGGCCCTTCGCGCTTCGATGCGTTCATAATTCCGTAACGCCCGTCCCGTTCCGCTCGATGTAGGTGTGTTCTATTTCCCCCACACACGATATTCATGTGGTATCTTCTATCCATATTCTATCCGTACGAGACAATCGAGCCCTTTAGAACATTCTAAGTGATCCGCACGTCGATCCCCCTCGCTCCTAATAAGAGGCGCATTCGTCATATGCGCCATTAATTACGACGACAATGAAAGTTCTTCTTTGCGAGGTTTCTCCGTGGAGTTCTCGAGGCCGATAAATAGTCTTGCAGAGGACAGTATCAACGTTTCGAACTTCGACTGTTTGTGAGTCATGCAAAGCCACAGACGTAGTGATAGGGAAGAAGGGGGCAGGGGGGTGGAAGGAGAGGACTCGGGACCTACCACTACCCAACCGTTGCCAGACTTTACCGCCAGGTTTGGCGCCGTGTCCACCAAAAACAGAACAACCGCCGATGCGGATAATCAAACCGCAGCGCGCTTCGCTCGCTCCTTGCTAGAACCCCATATTAGTGACTCCATGCTGATACACCCACACACAGAAGCGGATATTTTGACGCGGGGAAAGGCGGCCGTGTGAGCTTGCTGAGTTGCTGATAAGACACGGCTTGTCTTTCTTCCTCCATGCCATACATGGCACATGGGTCGCTTGAGGTCTTTTGGCCCAGGACAGGCAGTTAACTCCTTTGGTTTTTCTGTTGGAGATGGAGAAGCGCTTTCCTTGGATGCAGGCCTTGCACATTGCGCAACCAGCGAAGACACTTAGACGCCATCGAACCGGCAGGTCGTGGGACGGTTTGATGCGGTATTCCCGATCGACCTCACTTCTCACTGGCCGACCCTGACGTATTCCGGGGTTTGCCTCGTATGTGGGTGAGTGGGCAAGGCTCTTGCCCCGTAAAGACAATTGTCCTACGACCGTGCCGATACTCCTGGCCTGACCCTGGCGGATGACCGTGGGGATATATGGCTCTGCAGAAGAGAAGTTGCGTGCTGATAGGCGCCGGTAGGTCAGTCTTTGGAGGCGCTGAGCC
Source organism: Lactarius indigo (assembly GCA_025766275.1). Taxonomy (NCBI): domain Eukaryota; kingdom Fungi; phylum Basidiomycota; class Agaricomycetes; order Russulales; family Russulaceae; genus Lactarius; species Lactarius indigo. The sequence continues at coordinate 1,819,238 of JAFKAC010000010.1, read as the reverse complement.
TGCCGTCAGCCAATACGTCCAAACGACGTATATTCCACCGAATCGGACTTTGTTTTCCCCAGTGGGCTCCGGGGTAGTGGTGTTCTCTAGTCGGACCGGTGATGCGCCAGCTGTGTGCGTGCGCTCGGTTCAGAGGACCGTCGTGTACGTGATGGTTCTTGTTGTTGCAACACTGTTGGTCGCCCAGCAGACAAACTGACGACAACTCCAGGCCGGCCGAAGCCACCCATCTAGATCCGTATATGAAGCGACTCTAGAACGAAGAGCCCATCAAACCTGAAACAGAAGCAGATCGGGCTACCACCGTTCTATGAACGGATGTAAGCAAGGTTTTTCACCGGTCGCGAAGAGTAGTTAGCAGACAGCGAGCAAGAATAACAGTGAACATGCGGAAAAACAAAAGTCGGCCCCTCGGAAATTTCGCTCCCAAAGCCGCATTGTCTCGGAACGGAAAGTCGAACGGAATGGGATAAAGTGTATTATATATCGTCTAACAGCAAGGGGCATTAAACAAGCGAGATCACGATCTTATCCTGAGCGGTTATGCAAGCGGGGAAAGCGTTGCTGCAACCAGCTTGGCGCCTTTTTATTATAGACACGCTGATAGGTGCGAGTGCCCTGAAACGACTCGTAACGCTGCAAGGTGTTATCTATGAGCGAGCTGAGCGCGGAAGAATGCCGGAATCACCATCAGACATAGATTGGAAGGTGCGTTTCGTGAGACCGCGCGCTCGGACCAACGGGACGAGAAAGAATGGAGAGTATCTGATTGCCGTGTGGCTGAAAAGAAAGAGCTGACCGCGTTATGAGGATACCAAAGTTGAAAGGAGATGGGGAGTCAAGGAAAGAGGTGAGAAGGTAGGCGTGGGCGTGGGTGTGGGCATGTGGGAAGGACTTTGAAATGTGGATGAAAGAGCAGGGAGGGTGACAAGGGCTGGTGTCGGGCTGGGCCTGTCAGTGGTTGCCTTTTCTGTCGAGATGACGAGAGGGACGGTTCTTTAGTCCATTGAGGAAGGGGCAAGTCGTTCCTTTCCAATTTGTCTTAGTCAAATCAAAATAGGCAACAAGCACTCTGCCTCACTCATCGAATCCTCTCTTTATAAAAGCGTCGCACGCAAGGGAAAGGTGTGTCAGGATATTCCACTTAACCACGGCATTCGCATCTCACCCGAGCACGAAATATGTCGTACCCTAGGCGAACAAGAACCAAGAGTCACGCGCTTCAAGGCGGCTTTGGCGCTGACCTCACCTTCACCACCGTCTCTGACCACCGACACCACACCACCTCGTCTTCTCCTCCAGTGCCTGGCCCGTCCAATCCCTCACCTCATTTTCGCAAGCGCACTTCTTCATCTAGTAATAGCACTCCCACCCGCAAGCGCGCGTCCTCTGCCACCGCAGCGCCTTCTCCCTTTCTGTCCCAGCCCTTTCTCTTCACCCCATCCTCCCCGCCCGTCGTGCGTCCCCGCAAATCTATATCCAACCTGGGTTCCCCACCACCATACACGCCCTTCCCACTTGCGACCAAGTCTCGCTCTTCATCACACCTCTCGCAAAACATTTCGACAGCAACATTCCTCGCGCACTACTCGCCACAGCGCATGCGTCCCCAAGGCGCATCTTCGGACAGCGAATCCGATCCAGACCTCTTCGACGAAGACGAAGATAGCATGATCTATACCGCAAAGCACCTTGGCAATGGCGTAGCCTTTCGCTCGCGCATATTTCCTCGACACTCCAAGGGCATCACCACCGCCCCTGGCCAGCTCGGTGCCGGTGAGACAGAAACTGAGGCGGATGAACCTGTAAGGAAGCCTCATGGCCCCCCGTTTTCAGATCAAAATTTTAACATGTTTTCCTTAGCCGAGGCATTTGCCAACAGCGCGTATCGTACCAGTCTCCGGTCCGCTCGTGCCGCCAAATACCCTCGAACAACTCATCACCCCCGTCTTATTCGAGGCGTCCCGCATGCTCTCCATCGTACCCGCGGTGTTTGGGGTACTCTACAATCTCTATCATGCGTTCTATGCGCCCATGAATGCAAAGATTACACCAATTGATTACGCCGTATCTGCCTTATGGGTATGTCGCCGCTTTTCCCTTCTCTTTCTATACGCGTCTCACAATATCATGTGTCTTGTTCGTCATCACACTAGGCCGCTCTCACTGGATACCAGTGCCTCAGCCTCACTACGGGCCTGTTCCAGAGATGGAAGGTCTACTATCCTCCATTGTCCACCCTAATTCGGCTACTGGCGCTCCAGGCCATTTGCTGGCCCGCAACACATTTCAGCCTGGTCCTGATCGGACACGAGCAACGGCCGGTGGTCTGCTGGGCCGCAATCGGCAGTTTCACAACATGTTCTCGAGCTGTCCAATTATGGGTGACGAGCAACCTCTGGTGGGAGTCCAGCAGCGGCAGCGAGAGCTGGCGGCTCAAACTCGGCGGGCGCTGGGGTGGGAGACATTGGGACTGGAACGAAGTATTGATAAAGTGCGGCGTCCCGATGGGCGTGTGCTACTTTGCCATGGCCTGGGCGGAGGCGTTACGCCGGGAGCTTAACGGGTGCTAGATCGCGTTGGGAAAGCACCCCTATTATCATCACCATCAACCCCCGTTCCTGCTACATACGCCCCTCCTCCGTGAACAACGCATGCGATCCAGTCCCTTATGCTGTGGGGATACGCAGATTCGTGCGACGAGATTAGCCGATACTCTAGGTGTTCTATCTGCGCCTTGCCTTCTCCGGCGCTGTCCGCAGGGGTAACCGCTTCTTCGGAGGGCCCGCTGGTAGGGTAGCCGTGCATGCATTACCCTTCTGCACGTCCGCGGCAATCCCACGGGAATCCTCTTAGCTCCCATTGTACTTTACATTTTGATGAGACGATATCATAGATGACGCTGTGCCCCCTCTGCCTAATTTTATTGTTTCCTTCATGTCCCAATGGAAGCGACAGAGTGATACTGTTATCGTCCTCCTGCATTGGTGCTCCTTGCTCCAAGGTCAGGCCCACGAATGATCAAGTGTGGAACGACAACGTGCGTCTTCGTTATCTCATATCTGTCTCTGACGGTATCTGTATACTGTAAGCGTTGGAGAATGCAAGTTGTCCGAGTCGAAAGAGACAGGTCTGGCCCCCCGTCCTTGCCTCATCGGGCGCGAATGTGGTGGCCGGCCATCACGCCGATCGCCCTCCGCCTTTCCCACCACGTGCGTCTATTTCCAACCAGATTTCTACCAATCTTCGACCCAATGCCATCTCAACCAAAAATTATTCCGGGGGGCTAATCTATTCAATGCCTCTCTCTCCGTCATGATCTTCCCCCAGACCCTCAAATTGGTTCCCTGCTTCCATTTGCACCAACCGGAGATTCCCCCCCGGTGCGCGTCTGTTGTCAACTCGGGCATGTCTTTTACAGACCCAATGTCCGCCGTGGCGCACATCCCTGGCGTCTAGCGTCTTCCACCTTCCCTTCTTTCGTTCATTGTGTGTGATGCCCGACGTCTCGTGGCGAAGCAATTTCCTCTAAATCCATCTATATCCCAGAGAACAAATCCGAAACGGTTCCCCACTCTCGGGCCTGTATCCCAGAACAAAAAAGTTTTGTCTCCTAGCCCTGGGGAGCGCAATTGGTGGACAGGCAGATAAGACTTGAAATGTGATACAATAGCAGTACCGCAGTACCACTGAGAGGCCCACAGGACTCCTCATATTTCTGTCATTTCGAATTTCTCGCACAATCCTGGTTTAATAATTAACAGATCAACTATACAAATGTCTAGTAACATTTCCTCGCACGATTCAATTCCTTTTTTTTTTGACAAGAATTGCGCGAACTTGAAGGGGGGTGACACGGCGATTTGTCGCGTTCACGGACCCGGGCCGGTACTGACCATGGCTTTATTACTTAAACAAATTACTTTCCAAACGTGGCTAAGGAGGTGGTGAATTCCCGATTCAGTGTTTTGTGCGTTGGTTGTATTGTACGACATCCCCTCAGAACAACGGAGAACCGCATGGCTTGTTCAATAAATCTACTTGTTCCGCTCAGAGACACCGCAGCCCAGTAATGAAGCGGAGTCAACGGGGACATTGATCAATTCTCTCATCATACAGTCTCAGGGCCTCCACTGGGCCATCTGCAATCAGTTCACCCGCGCCGGACGCAATAGTCGAAATAGGCGCTGTCGCCATCTTTGAGTATTATGCGCCTACATGGAGATGCATGTTGGCGCGTAGCCTTGATGCGACCTGGGGTTGTGGCTGTTCGTACCATTTCTATTCATTCAACGCATGGACGGCGCTTGGCGCGTTGACACCTCCGCGTTTCATAGCGTTCATCCAACCACCCTGATATCGGCTCTCGGTCCCGGACTCCGCGATACCGCACGTAGTCACGGTTATCTGGCCGGTGGTTAGGAAGTTAGTTCAGGCATAGTAGAGGAAAAACAAGGTGATGGACCTATCACGTATCATTCTATTACTCCGCATCACGAACGACGGTGCGTAACTCCGTATCCGTATCCATATCTTCGCGCTTCTGTTCCTCCATGCAGATCTACCAGGTGACTGCATCATAGCCCACTTTGGTGATACCCCGTGGGGGCAGCTGGGGTGGAGAGGGAGAAGGGAAGAAAAGTGACCCACTCGATGGCTATGAGTGCGGACCGTCGATAGTCGATTACTTGCTACGAGAGGGGCCCCACTCTTTGTGCTTACCGTACCCTCCCGCTCTGTCTAATCGCAAGGCACGCCACGCCACTGATACACATTTGCAGATCTTTCATTTTGAGGTGGATGCGGATGCGGCACGGGGAAACCGGGACGGTTTTGCGGAGCGCGGGTGGCGTTGGTGTTTTCCCACGTCCTGAAATGCTCCGCCGTCCACCCAAATCCGCTTTGATTGATTGATTGATATTTTATCATCGCTGCTTGCTCAGCCCATCGGCGAGTGGTCCACACCGCTCAGCCACCCGGACGTAGTCACGACACCTTCTCTGTCACCCTTGGCATGTTCAGTGGTGGCCCACTTGAAAACCGGGGAGCATCTTTGAGTTCTTCGCTGACTGATGCTACTCGGGTTTTTACAAGTACTGTAACACAGCACACCTTTGGCGGGGGCCTGCGAATTGATAAGTAGCCGCATGCATGACGCACCATGCAAAAAAGGCTAAACGTGGTCTTGTGTTTCCACGCGATGGCTCTTCTCTCAACGGTCTCTTCGACGAATGCCAGACGCCACATAGCAGACGCGTACTTCTAGTAATTGGAAGACGAGAAGTGTTTCGTCGGTTGGTCTGGTGGCAGTGACAGTGGGTGCGAACTCCGAGTCTCCCCCAGTAGGATACGGCTGGGTATGTCACCCTCTTGAAGGCGAGCGGGCGGAATCGTCAGCAGTCATCCGCACTTTTTTCAATAGGCAGGTGGAGGAGAGCCTGGGGAAACATTACGAACCTTGTGCACGACATTCTCGCGATGTCTAAAGCGATGACTTCGGAGTTCGCCGATCACCAACCGGCCAGGTGACCGGCACGAGACACACGAACGCGTGCAGTTGTGCCGACAAACTGACGGAACGGTGTGCTCAACCCACGCGACACATCGCAATTTTGCGGGTTAGAACGCAAGGGACGTGATGTCCCGAGCCCCATTGAGACTCGCTTTTCCGGCGACGGGTCTTCAGCGCTTACAGCAGTCAAGAGTCGAGAGCCACCCTCTTACGTGGTGGTATGCCCCGCCGGCTTGGGCACCCCTCCTCTCGTGGTGCTGTAGTTACGGTACGGTAAGAGCCTTAGCCGAGATAATCGGGCGGGGTGGGATAGGTGACACCGCGGAAATTGAACATTGAAGCGGGAATTTCCATCAATTTTCCGTGGCCTGTGTCGTTTCCGTGCGCCATCGTTCTCGCTAGTCAGTCGCCGACACCATGCAGAAAGAGCTGTCGCGGTCGCTGGAATCCGACTAGGTGACACCGCGAGGGGTCGAATGTTGTACCCTGGACCTTCAAGTTGAACTAGAATTTCCGTGGAATTTCTACGGCATTGTTGTTTCCGTGGATCGTCATTCTCAGTCAGTCATTGCACGCTGCACGTCGTAGTCGCGGATGACGAGAGATCCTGCATTCCGTGCACGAGTCAGTCACGGACACCATGTGTTGCACGAAAAACCGTCGCAAAAAAGAAATCGCTGCCAGTGGCCGTGGGAGTAAATGACGGCATCTCTGAGGATGGGACATCTTATCCTTATCTTGGGTCGATTCGGCGTCTCCCATGTAATAAAGGCTACGTAACTCTATCCCTTTTCTCTCCCACGGAGTCAGCCGAAATTTTCCCAAGTCACCCGGGTTCAGTTGTGCTATCCCTTCCACCTCCGGGATACCGATGACAGCGAAGTCCCAAATCTTGGTTACGCCGCTTGAGGTACGGCAACTTCTTGGCCCACGTTTTTCTTTGGAAATACTACGCAAACCTATGAACACACTGTGAGTGGCATAAAGGCTAGCGCTGGCGCTGTGATCACTTGTCTCTTCGGGTTTAGCCTACAACCGTCCACAGACACGCTTCATCAGTGTATCATTTAGGTCTAGAGCTAGAACCAAGGGGGTTCATAAAGATTGGGCGCAGTTTTTTGGAGAGGTCTGTTTTTGTTAAAAGCTTTTATTCTTGTCTAGAGCGCACAGAGCCAAAGAGGCAAACACAAGCGCCGGACACATCAGTTCGTTAGTTTGCGACTGAGTGGCAATGTACCTGGGCGCCTGCTAATCTAGGAGCTCTTAAGTCAATATGGAGTTCTTTTGATCGGCGCTACCCGCACTCCTTCATCCCAAGTGCCATAACGTGATGGTAGGCGCGTACATGGAATGTTGTTAGCGCCTGTGCGGGGGTATTATTGCGTCCAAGCGCTTCGTTGGATTCTTTCTCCCAGTTGCTCCTAGCGGCGCCGCGAGCTCACTTGATAGATTGGCGTCTGGGGTCCCATGGCGCAACATTCCGTGGCGTATTACCCCAATACTCCACTGGGAATGGCCAGGGCTGGAGCATGCAGTGACGTCGAAGACTTCTTCGACAGAATGACCTAGCTACTGCTAATGTTGCATGGCCTTTCCCTGACACACCCACACATACTCTCTCAGAAAAACAGACAAAAAATACGTCACACAATCACCTTTCAGCTAGGCTCGGTGACACCTAAACAAAGTTCAAGTACCAGCGCCTGGGACGACATATGATGACGAGACGTAGTCGTCCAACGGCAGTACTGCACTGCCATAACATGCAAATGGGCGAGGGTATCAAAACCGGTGCCGCACCTGTCGATCAAGGTTGAAGGTGCGCACCGCGCCCTCCTTTGCCTGGATAGATGTGGGAGAGGAGGATGTATTTACGACATAGAACGTGTCTCCTATCAGCGCTGTATGAACTGGTCACCGTTTGTGCAGCGCACGTTGCACTCAAGTGACGCGAGGCAAATAGACTAGCTAGCGGGTTTGAGCGTTTGCGTGTCATGAGAACAACTGCCATCGGTCGTGTTACGTTGGTTTTCTGGATATTCTTCCTTCCTTCCTGTTCTTCTTTACTCCACATTCCAAGTTGGTTATCCCATTATAGACGGGCAACGAAAAAAGGCAACTGCGTCAATAAGTTATGGAGGGCCAACAAAACGATCGAGGAAGAATGTTGCGCATGTGGACGACCTTATCTGACAGCATGGTGTACAGGCCTGAGAGAGCCTATCAGCAGATCAATTCTCATATGTGGTATGTGATCATTCACTAGACGCCCATGGGCCAAGAATTCCCACCGGAATTGCCCTTGAATGACATCTCTCCTCGTTCTCGACCCAGGCCCCCCTTCTTTGCGACAGCGTTTGCATTGATTGCGAAGACAACAAAGTACAAACGAAGGTAACAGTACAACAATAAGGCCATACACAGATAGAAGGGTTTACGAGACAGGCACGTTGTGGTTCAAGTTCAGGGGGGGCGGTTGACTATGGATTCAGACGACGAGAGTGACGAAAGCTTGAGAACGCGAGGCTGTGATCTGACTCGCTTGCCGGCAGTTTCTCGGCTAGGAGCGGACGTGCCAGGAGAGATAGTGATTAGCGCGCCGCCACTGGAACCGTGCTGCATCTCGCGAAGGACCTGTTGGAAGCGTAGCGCCCACCAACCGCGGGCCTCTCGCTCCTGTTGGGAGGGGTCGGTGCCCTGCTCTGCAAGTTGCGTAGAAGGGCTCTTCGGAAGAGGCAGACCGCTCGCGATGATCGCAGAGACAGATGTTTGCGCGTCATTGTCCCACGCGACACCAGGGGTGGGTGCGACGAGTTTCCCAGACTGGGTTGGAAATGATAAGGCGCGAAGCGTGTGCTCGGCACATTCTTGAAAAGCGGATATCCAGTTCTGGCGTAAGCGAGATAGGCTGGGCGTGTCAAGCCGCACCCCTGCGGACGACGTCGAGGGAATCGAAAGGGTCAGCATAATGACCTGCCCGCTGTCGGGCATCCCCCCTGTTGCCACATTCTCGGGATCCACCGGGAGCAGATCTAAAACGATCTGATTTGAGTCCTCTATCACCTTCAAGACGCGGGAGAGGCCTATTCCCTCGAGCAGACACCACGAATCTATTTGCGCGACCTGGTCGGAGTCATGACGACCACTCAGGGCGGGTGATGCCAAGAGGACGATGTCGTTGAAGACGAGTGTATAAAGGGTCTGGGTGGCTTGTCCGAGGGGTCTCAAGCTATGACGCGCATTTCTTGGAGCGGCATACTGACCGTCCCAAACATTTGGGTGTGTCGATGACGAAGCCGACGTCAGACATTGAGATGGATAAGGCGTAGTCGGAAGATCTCGCGAGAAGTGCGATGCCATCGAAGTAGTCGACTCTGAGGTGGTCCTCATCGAATCAGAGCGCATCGCTCTCGATTGGATTGCGCTGATAAGCCTCGATTGTCTGACTCCAGTGGCCGGGTCTGAACTTTCTTTCTCTCGAAGAGTCCCGCCGTTTGTAGAGATGCGTACCCTGTCCCGAAGGTATTCGCGCTCCAGCCTTCCTCTGGCTAGCAACCTTCTTGATCGATGGGCGAGCTGCACCGACGTAGGCAACCCACTGATTTTTCCCAGTCGTTCCTTGACTAACGCGTATTCCTCTTCCTGAAGTTTGACCTCGCGCATCACACGAATCATGGTTTCGGTGCAGTGCAAGAGCGAAAATGTGGCTAAGTGATCTGGGTGATCCCTCGGCGTTACATCTAGTAGCCGCTGGGCACAAATGTGAGTTTCAGAACGAGAACGAGCAGACGGTGGTTCAAATTCTTACCTTGAAGTGAATTGGATAATCGACAAGCCTGTTCACTGGCTCGACCAAGAAGGCTTCTACGCTCCACCCGTGACACTCGTCCTGCTCCTGTTGGATCCTGATGAACTCGCCAAAGTCGCTATTGGATTCCCCGGTGAGCCGCTTGATCAACAACGTCGTGCTTTCCAGTCGGACAACGTAAGGTTGATGGACTTCCAGACGCGACACGAAACTTCGTATTCTCCCGGCGACGCGCATTACGATCGGATATTGCTCTGAAACAATAGCGCGCAAGGCTGATGATATCTGCGCGTGGATGTTGATGAGATCTTCCAGCCAGTCGAAGAGCCGTGCAACTTCCGGAGGAACGCCAGAGAGCCATGACACGCTATCTTTCATACGCAGTGGGCGAATAAAAACGCGTACAAACGTCCGTAGCCGCCGTACGAACGCTCTCTCAGTCTCGCAGAGGTCCCATATAATTTGTTGCCTTTTTATCTCAACTTCACCATACCGGTCCAGTAACGAATGATAGGCAGAGGAGGATATAGTAGAGAGCCAAGTTCGTCGCTCGTGTTCTGGAGTTGGCGGGTTACGTTCGTCACAGTGGGGTAATAGGATTGGATTTGCCCCTTCGTAAGTATCACAGCCGCCATTACTCTCATATAGGTCGGTTTCCACCGGCGGAAGCGGGTTTAGGATTTCTCTGAGTAAAGGGGTTTTCGATGAACGATTCGACGCGACATTATGCCCTCTTCCTTGTCGTTGTGATGGCGGCGGCAAAGACCCGTTCGTAGTGGATTGGTTTTGCGTGCCGAGTTGCCCGAAGATGGCTTCTGCGTCTACGCTGATGTCTTGGCCTTCGTTATGCCACCGAATGCTTTCTATCGAAGATGTACTCTCTGAATGAGAGAGCTGTACACCCTGGGCACGAGCTGGCGGCTGCCGAGTTACTTTGCGCTCGCGGACCCGGGAGAGGCCTTTGATCCCGCCTGCTACGTGCGCTTCAGGAAGATCGGTTTGGGGAAGATTGGTTGCGGCATCACGGCTCGCGCGATTCGTTCTTTGAGAGGAGCCCTCTGTACCAAAGCTAGCTCGGCGCATCGGTGTAAGGGGGACGACATTGTTCCTGGGAGTCCTCCCGGGGGATTCTCGTGATGGCAAGGGACGATCACCTTCACGAATACCTCTGAACGAAGGACCATCTTGGGTGATTGGGCTTCTATGATTTTTCGTCGATGACGAGGAAAGTTTTGTGTTATCAGGGCCACATTGGCCGTCATCATCGCCAGAGTACTGAGACAAGGGTGATAATTCTGTTTCTTGGTCATTTCTATGGACCGACGCCGCTTGATTCCCCACGCGATCATAGGTACTAGGCAATTTTCTCGATAAAGAATATTCGGCACGCTCGCCAGCAGAAGTCCCTTCAGTAAGTGGCTGTCTCGGAGTTGCATGACTTGAGCTGGCGACGGCTGACCGGAGTCTCGAATGACCTTCGTCTTCGTCCCCTGGTCTTAGTGTTGGATTCGTGTTGTGACTAAAGTCATCGGAAGGGCTGATAGCTAAACCATGCTCCCCCACGTACTCATCGTCGGACATACTGTCAAATTCGTAGGGCTGCGAAGGACCAAAAGGTCCTTTCTCCATTCCCTTGACAAGTTCGATTAGTTCTCGTCTCCGCTGGTCACTGTCATTCGGCCCGCTACCGCTGGAATCCATATCCCAGGGGTTTGGCAGTGAATCCCCAGAGGTGGTGCTAACGTTTCTGGTTAAATCGGGAGGGCGAAGAATTTGGCGGTTCTGTATGAGAGAACGGAGGTGGGCAGATGATGCACTGGAAGATATGGCGAGATGGTCTTCATCTTCTTCGCCTAGATCAGAGTGGTATTCGCTCTCTGCGTCTGCGTCCACCCTGCCGCTTTCCGTGAGGGGTCTCACGTGGGAGTGGGTATCGCGCATTCTCTCTGGCACTCCAAGGCCAAGGCCAACTCCTTGCTGTGCAGATCTCCTGTCATATGGGTAGTTTTCCTGATGAACATGTGACGGCCAAGCTGGGGAGTTACGAAAAGGAGCGGGTCGCGAGGTCTCAACCTCTTCACTGGAACTTGAACTCGAAGGTACGATCACAGCGTTAGTGACAAACAACGCCCTTCCACGCTCGCCGTGTAGATTCAGTTCTGATCCGGAGCTATCACTGATAGCGGCGTATCCGCGATTGAGTGGGGTCCCACGTGGCAGTCGTCCTGGTGCCGAACCAATGGAGACGGGTGGAGGTATCCGAGGGGTAGCCGGGACATAAGGTGACAATGACGGTATCTTCGAGACATGGCCAGGGTCCGTGCGAGAGCGTTCACGTGCCGGATACTTAGAGTCGGTCAGTGAATCGGCAAGGGCAAAACGCAGTCAGGCAAGCACTCACGTCCCGCACTTGGGTAGTGGCCATATCTAATGGCGCTATCTCTGCAGGTATTTGTGGCGTCTTCCGCCCAATTATACCCTTGACCGATCTGAGCGACCTTGCCGGGGAAGCCTTCGTTGGGGACGACTCGTTTCCCTTCCCCGAGTTCGACATGGACGAGGATGCCACAGCGTTCTTGAGGGCAGGCTTTAGACCCGGCTTCGTTTTAGCCGCCGCTACGGGGGTTGGAATGCGACTGCTTTCTTGGACACTCGAAAACTTCGGGGTGGACGGAGGGGGTGTGGGTACTGTTCTAAGGTGGCCCGTCTGCTGTTGACGAGCCCGTGGTGTGGAAGGGTACTGAAAGTGTTGGGAGGGAGATTGCAGACCCTCGGGGGGGTTGCTTTGTGAGAACGCGTGGGGACCATTTGCCGGGGAGTGTGTTTGGCTGTTGGGAGAGTTGGTCATTCTGTCAATGGTGTCTCGAAGAGACGGAACTAATTGAGCCTCGACGAGGGGAAGATCCGCCAACTGGCTTCTGCGTTTCGAAGACGACTTGTTGCCCGTCACGTTGCCTTTCGACAATCGCCTGTTCAAAAATGACATCCGAGACACCAAACTGGGCTCTGTCGAAGAAGCAGACGATGAAACTGGAAGTTGTGCCGTTGGCATGGAGGCGGGAACGAATGAATAATCAAAATCGACGACAGTTCTGTCAGTGGTAGTAGAACGATAAGTTTGTGCATCGGATGACTTGTCTTGATCAGGATGAGACGATGATAGACCGGCGGCGGCGGCGTAGTATGATGGTGGATGAAAACCCTTAGGAGTGGAACTTGATTGGAAGTAGCTAGCGGACGAGATACCAGGAGAGCGAGAGGGGTTTTTCTTCGGGCGGGTTAGGGGCATTCGCTACGAGTAGGTTATGTAGAGCACCAAATGCGAGTAAGTCACAAGCCTAGCGCGTCTTGGTATTTGCCAAACAACCAAACAAGTAGCGCGAAGGTACCACGTGACAGATCTCCACGGGACTTTCAGGCTACCATCTCATCTCCCGGGACGGGAGGAAGTTCTCTACAGATTCCCGAGATAAAGACGAGGAGCATGAGACATTAGGTGTTACACGAGGAGCTAATCAATAGCTGCCATTGTGGAACTGCGCGTCGGAAATGGATGTATCGGTGATGTTTCGTGACGCTTCGCATAATTCAACGACTCGATACTTGACGGTGGGACGGCAACGATCACACCGCGGCCGAATATCGCTTGCAGTCACGAAGATACGCTTGTTGTCAGTACGTTGTGCTGAAATTAAAAATATTGCATCAGAAGAGCCCTACCTCATGGGGCACGAGCGCTCGGGATGAAGTTATGAGGTGCAAGTGGCAGCCGAGTCCACTCCTACTGTAAGGAGTGGGGGCGCCAAGTCGTAAACGCGCAAACGCTCCTACAAAATGCCGCAATCACATGCTCCACGAATCGCTGATAATGCGGAACATTGCCGTTCAAAAAATCCTCCTATCGTACCGTAAAGCCTTGAACCTTTGGAGTTAGGAGCTGAACAAACAACAAAAAATTATTGACCCAGCCATTCGTTGAACCGTGGCTCGGACATCCATCGATTCGTCTACAACACCATAAACTTGACTAGACCAAGGACCAGACGGAACCCAGAGATTTGCTCACATAAGAGTCTTCGTTGATTGTAAGCTATAATACCTGTAAGGATTGACACGTTGACATCACAAGGGGTTTTCATGCTTGAGCCTGAGGCCTGAGGAATCAGACGCACAAGTGATGCAGGTGTCAGGGACTAACCAGTCCGGCGTTTTCCGGTACCATTACTGCACGCGCTATACTGTAGCATACAAAATTAATTACTCTCTAACGAAGCTGATTTGTAGTTCGAGATCATCGCCATCTATAATGGTCCTCGTCCTCCGAAGCGTATCATGTTACGATTGAAGGAGATGCTCCCGATGATCTTAACCCGCTCCGAACCCTCCACTGATCGGTCCTCGGCTGCCCGCGGCTGCTCAATTGCTGGGCTCGCTGCCTTCGCAGGCGAAACGTGGCGAGGCTCTTGCCCGTTCCACAGCTCCGGTGTTTCTACTATCCGTTCGACCACATCACGGAACGCCGCACGCACACCAATCGCGGTCTTTGCTGACGCCTCCACAAACAGGCAACCCATACGCGCAGCGTAAGCAGCCGCTTCCGCCGTTGGAACCTGTCGCTCGTACTCCTGCGTTGCGTCGGGCGGTGATCAGCCTCGAAATAGAACGGAAAAGACGGCGAGCTCACCTTGTCTACCTTGTTACCTATAATGATCTTCACTGTCGCTTCAGGGACGTGCATGCTTCGCTCAGCGAACCACCAGGCGAGCGCTCCGTATGACTCGCGATCGGTGATATCGTAAACTGTGACGGCGGCGTAGAGATCAGTCGGGCGCTCGGATGGAATCGGGGATAATGTGAGCTATACCCAGTAAGATTCCTTGTGTCCCGCGGTAATACGAGGAAGTAAGTGCCCGAAACCGCTCCACACCTGGAGTGTCCTATCATGGAGAAGTTGTTATCAGTGGGCTGCGAGTCATTGAAGGGCGTGCAGTGGACCCACCCATACTGTGATATTCATTCTCTTTCCTTTGATATCTAGTTTATGTGGCTGTGAACCAAATGAGTCATAGTAAGTGGGTTGAATGCTTAATTGACGTATTTACCCAGGTGTCAACACCGATCGTTGGTGTTGCCTCATGTTCCGGTAACCACTGCTGGTCTGTGACGCGCAAGAGCAGGCTGGTCTTCCCTACAGACCCATGGCCGAGCATCAAGAGCTTGACGTTGATCGGCCAAGATTGGTTCGTGGATGACTGCGCTGACATTACAGTGGTGGGGGCTTTCAGTATGTAGACGATGAGAGGATCGAGGGGTGTTTATGTAGTCGTAAAAAAAGGCGAATGGAACTAAGACAGCAAGAATCTACGTATCTCCGATCAGAGGGTCGATGGAGTGTGAAACCCCGTCCGCTGCAATGGAAGGTGACTGAGACATGCGCTGTACTAACACGAGCTTGGCCCGGGGAGTATTCCCAGATTAGAAAGGCCAGATCAATCGGACTTTGGCACGTAGGATATGTTCGGCAGATCGGCATAGATACCAGATGGTAGAGCGAGTTTAGACAATCAGTGTGATCAAGACCTCGTAGTGTACAACTGGGGCACCGCGCTGACAAATTGGCTGAAGGCGGAATCTTCGGCATAAGAGTAAGTTCTCGAGTCATGATAGTCTCAAGTCGATTGGCACGACGAGGGTCATAAATTTCGTCGGGGAGGTGGTAAACCAACTTCACCAACTTCACAACGTATGCTGCCGTGAGCTATGATCAACAAATAGACCTATCTTCGCCTCGAATGGTTGAGAGCGACGCGATTTCTCTTGTGGCTGTCACACTTACAAGGAAACTTTGCTCACTATTTGGCAGGTGGGGTCAATCCTGGAACCAAAGCGGAATGTTGAAAAGACTCGTTGAAGTCGGGCCGGTGTGTGGAACACAAGGTGCTTACGGGACAGAACGGATACTTCGTGCGACAGCCGCGGCAAGGGAGGGCTCCTTACCTCCGCAGCTGGCCAATATACCGCAGACCAGATCACGGAGAGACAGGTGGATCCGACTTCGCAACTACCAAGCAAAGGACACGGGAGCGTGGATCGTGATATGACAAGTCACCTGCATTGGAAATGATTACTTGAGAAAACGCGGTTTGTCAAACAAGGTGAGTGGCTTGTGAGTGGCGGTATCGAATAAGCTAATTTGACGTCTGTGGCGACGAGTGGAACGGTCATAGTCAAGCCACGTGATTGCAGCAGTTAGACGCGTCTGCGTACGTACCAAGGTACGTACCATTGTTCGGGCCCGGACAGGTATGCAAACCACGCTCCGTTACGTGCAACTTCAATCAAAAGATATGGGAAGCAAGTAGGATGAGCAGAGGGACGCTTTGTGAAGTGCTACATGTGGTTCTGTACCCCAGTGAATTCGAAACAAAAATCAGAAAAACGTATGTGACGCGCTATAGCTACCGTCATGGACTGTGGGAAGCGGCAACTTAAGCAGCAACGCAACGCAAGAGAGGAATTCGAGTAACAGGACCTGACATGAAAACCCTAGTTTCGATGGACAAAGAACCTCGATGAATGCAACATCCCTAGTTTTCTTTAGCACTGACAAAATTTGACCATGTTTAAGAACATCATCTCGAAAGTAAGGATTTCACAGTGTGATATGAGTAATGCTGCGGTATTGTCAGCGATCCCAAATCTTGATCAGCCACCGAAAACACGACATCTAGCTGCGTAGGTGGGAGCGACACCACATCGGCGCCCTCGCCCTCCCGCACACCTAACACCGAAAGCAGGCCTGCGCGGCCAAATACAATATCCACGCACTCATACTCACACTGGACCTACCCTCCCGCAGATCCGCGCCAACTTTCATGACTACACACGCGTCCTCGGCCTCGACCTCGACATCGTACTTGGAACCGCTCCTCCATTTGGCGCCTGCCCGCGGTAGTTCGAGTCCGTTTCACGAACCACCAGGCTGTGCACAGGCACGAGGTAGCCCGCTACGGGAATTAGCAGTGTATTCCCTTGTCAGTAAGGGAAGAGCACGCCTGGCCGAGTGCCCAAGAAAATTGGGGAAAAGGAAGGAAAAAGAGGAGATGTGCGTGCGAAATTACTGCAGGATGCCCCCCGCAGATACGAACTACAAAGATGCAATAGTTCGGTAGGCAGTCAATGTCGAGGGGCCTGCTCGACCCGGTCATGGTTTTCGTAAAAAGACACAGACGTTATCTCTCTCGCTCTCTGGCATGCCCACAAGAATAATCTGCAACTCACGACGTGAAGGATAGCGCCTCTGCTTCCTCCAACAAAGATGGGCTCGATCTCCCCCGCTGTTTCAACTCTGCGGTTGTCGCTCCCGAGGAACGTACAGGGCGCGTTGAAGGGGGTACACTCCAGGAGGTCGTCGCGCCTCGGGCCGAAGGAGTCGGCATCGAGCATAAGCTGGTGGGAGTCAGCCATCACATGACCTCTTCGATTCGAAGTACAGTACAGTGACTCGGATTAGTATGCGCATCAGCCAAGGCATCAGTGCATCAGCGGCGGCCTGAGAGTGATATCTCCAAAGTTGCTGTTCGAACAATCTTCCTTAAACCTTCGGGCTTTGGAGTAGCAGTGAAGCGAGTGAAAAGGTGCTGACCTGGTCATTAATCTCTAGCAGCCTAAACAGAAGGCCACCGGCCACCCCCGGACCACTGGGATGAGAGCCGTGCTTGCATACCAAGTCCACCGGATCAGAATCAGACGTCCAAGTGATGCAAGGTGCGGTGTTTTACAGGATTATTACAACACGTGCTGGTGCGCACATAATTACATTACACTGAGCCAATGACCTCGATCTCCGAAATTATATACAGCTGACTTGTTGTTCGAGATTACCGCTATCTATCTATTCTGGGACTCGAGGGGGTCCTCCGAACCGTATCGTAAGGTTCCGACAGAATGAGATACTTGCTATGATCTTAACCCTCTCTGAGCCCTCCCCTGCTCGGTGCTCATCTGCTTGCGGCTCACTTGTTGGGCTCGTTACCTTCGAAAGCGAAACATGGCGCGGCTCTTGCCTAGCCCATAGCCCTGGTGTTTCTACTATCCGTTCGACCACACCACGGAACGCCGCACGCACACCGATCGCAGTCTTTGCTGATGCCTCCACAAACAAACATCCCATACGCGCAGCGTATGCAGCTGCCTCCGCCGTCGGAACTTGTCGCGCGTGCTCCTGCGTTGCATTAGATTGGACATTGATCAGCCCCGAAATAGTACAGAAGAGGATGGGGAGGGGCCTGAGCACACCTTGTCTGCTTTGTTGCCTATAATGATCTTCACTGTCGATTCAGGGACGTGCGCGCTTCGTTCAGCGAACCACCAGGCGAGCGCTCCGTATGATTCGCGATTGGTGATGTCGTAGACTACGGCGGCGGCATAGAGATCAGTCGAACGCTCGGACGAAATCGGGAACAATCTGGGTCTTACCTAGTAGGATCCCTTGTGTCCCGCGGTAATACGAGGAAGTGAGCGCCCGAAACCGCTCTACACCTGGAGTGTCCTGTAAATGCTTATCAGCGGGCCGCGGCTAATCGGGGGCGTAACAGTGGACGTACCCATACGGTGAGATTCACTCTCTTCCCCTTGACGTCCAGTTTATGCGACTGTGAATCAATTGAGTGAGGGAGTCGAAAGCTTGATTGAGGTATTTACACAGGTATCAACACCTATTGTTGCGGTTGCCTCGTGTTCTGGGAGCCATTGCTTGTCTGTGAAGCGCAAAAGCAAGCTGCTCTTCCCTACGGATCCGTGGCCGAGCATCAAGAGCTTGGCGTTGATTGGTCCGTTCTTGTTTGTGGACGACTCCGCTGACATTGCAATCAGAGTCAGCAGTACGTTGGATGATCGACAGAGGGAGTATATCTCCTTGGATTTGAAGCGGGAATCGAGGGGAGTTTATGTAGCTGCAAAAAAGACGAATGAGACGGAAAGAAAGCACGCATCTCCGATGAGCGGTTCGAAGAGCTGTGAAACACTGTCTGCTACGATGGAAGAAGATTGAGGTCTGCGCCGCAATAAAATGAGCTCGGTTTGTAGTGGTACCAGTATCCCGGAAGGGAAAGGCCGGATCAGTCGGACTTTGTCACGTTATACTTTGTTCGGCACCGAAGACTAGACAATAGAACGAAGTGATAGGCAGGTTATCAGTGTGAAGATATCAGTGTGAGGAAAGACGTCGTAGTGTGCAACTGGAGTACCGCACGGGGGAACAAGGTCTAAGCTTAGGAGTTTAGCTCGAGGTCCTGGGCGAGACAATTTCTTTTCCCTGATAAAAGGCGCAGCTATTTCCAATACTATACGGAACGAAAAGAACTGCATCAGGCGCGTCATATCCGTTCTAGACGACGATGAGATCTGTAGCGAACTTCTGGGTGCTCCTAGGTCCTTTCAGGGAAAGGTAGATCCGTAGGCGCAAAGGATAGCATTGAGTCAAGGCAATATTTTTATAGTCGATTGACGCCACAAGAATCATAAAATTTGTCGGAGAAGTTGGTAAAGCCACTTTGAAAACGTATGCCAGCTGTGAGTTAGCTATGATCAACGAGATGGACCCACTAACGACATTGGTTTCGAATCTATGGCAACGATACCACATCGCTCTGAGTCGCCATAAAAAACATGACTTACTCATTGATAGGTAAGGGTCGAGCTTGGGCCACGTGTAGTAGTGAAACCAAGACGTAGAATGGTTGCAGAAAAACCTCATAACCGCCGCAGGGCTCCCGGTGGAAACATTAACGCTTGCTTCGAAACTGAGGCGGGGGCATTGAGGGCTTCATTGAAGCCAGATCGGAGTTTGGAGCATGAGGAGGTTCATGGGATAGAATGGACGTGCCCCCTGTCCGTTGTGGCATACAGTATAACCAATATATGGCATGACACGCGGATTAATATAGCCGCGGTAATAGTCTCCTCACCTCGGAAGTGGGATACCCATAAGCGCCCCGGACGATCACGGAGAGGCAGGTGGATTCCTCTTCCTAATTGCCAAGCAATGGAAACTTAATGTGGACAATCATCGTGGAAGACTCGGCAGAACAACTGTTGTCTTAGTTGATTGGTCAAGAAAATGCAGCCAGCCAAACAAGGAGAGTGTAGAGGCACCACAAGCCGGCGCGGAGGCAACTCATGTAGCTTAGGCGGCGTAGCAATATCGAATAAGTCGAGAAGAGGAAGAATAAGAGCTCCATTATTTGGCCATCGTCAAAATGAGTTATCTGCTACAGTATTACGGCTTGCCTTGACCTTGACGGAACTGTAATTATATAAGCCACGAATTGTGATCAAGGCACGTGATGGGCGAGTAGGCTTTCCAGCTTTTGGGTCAACCCCAGCACTTTCTTGAGGTACAACGTAATAGAGTCCACGACATCCACAACTTCAAGGTTCCCTATAAACTTGAACTTCAGAACCTGAAAACTCTCGTCACCGTCGTAGTACGAATCAGGGAGACTGCACATATCAGAAACGAGCACCACAAGTTGGAGCCATGGACTTACGATGAGACATTGAGCTCACGGAGGCGCTGTTCCTCCCAAAACTTTGCGTGACGCATGAAGAGAAAGCATGACATCCCGACGTCGGCGAGGCGTGCTTGCTCGTCTGGAGTCAGCGATGCATGGTACAACCTCTGGCTATCGTGTCCGCCATGTGCCCAGGGAAAGTAGATTTGGAGATAGTGATGCAAACGATAGGACTCTCCGGCATGTGTCCATAAGTAAAGCACGTGCTTACCACGGGTCAGCTCGGGGTCCCGCACGCGAGGAAGAGTAAACACGCGCACCATGCGAATAGCCTGCTCAATAATACAAATAAAGATACAGCGCGTCGCATCAAGGCGTTCTGGCTTGAGGAGCTTCTTGATGGCCTCCTTATCAGACTTTCGCAAAACGCGCACTCTGGAACTGGGACGTGTTTCATAGAAACGTTGCCAGATCAGCGCCCACTTGGCGTGCTCTAGAGAGAACTCGCGAGCACGTTCAACTTGAGACAAGATATCCAGTAAATCGGGGATGTGTCTGAAGGACAGGGTGGGGTGAAGTATGCCCTGGGCTGCATATAGCAATGCGCTCAACGGGGGCTCCGCATCCACAGACGCGCTCGGTATCCTACTGTCAACAAGGTCTGACCTTTCAAGGGCAGTCCAGTCTTTTGCTGAAACACGAGTGAAACGGGACTGACCAAGAATCTTTGAGCGTTCCTCTTCAGTATGATATGATTTTTGAAGTAGGTTCTTCAACTCCTCGAAATCCATCATTCATATGGTACTTGACCAGATCAGGGGTCACCCCCTAGGAACGCAAGACAAGGCGAGGCGACAGCAAGAAAAGACTAAGGTCGCGTTACATAATCTGGACATCAAACAAGTAATCATAATCTCGTGACCGTGCACACTGTACAGTAATGTTACAAGTTGAATATGCTACGGCATCTGTTTCTGCTTTCATTTAGCCTGCCTCAAGCAGTCTCAGAATCGAAGAGAAGAAAAAATAACGTATCCTGACTAGGTTATGGGTCAGGCAGACGACGTGGATCGATAACCAAGAAAGCTTGAGGTTTGTGGTCGCGTGAAAGATGCCTGTGGAGAGCTGAGTTTGGAGAAGACGTGAAGTTTGGGATCGTCGACGATACGCTCCACCATTTCACGAAACGCCTTACGCACGCCGAGCGCTGTCTTGGCGGAAGTCTCAGCGAATCGGCACCCCATCTTTTCCGCAAACGCAGCAGCCTCCGCGGTAGGTACCTGACGTTGGTAGTCCTGAGTGAAGAGAGGGTTGGTGAGCATCGAACGCATCAAAGATTTCGAGCGTGAGCGGAACTGTACCTTGTCGACTTTATTGCCTACAATAACCTTGTCAACTGGTCCACTAACATAGGTTCCTATCTCATTGAACCAGCGTATGAGCTCCTCGAACGAGCGACGATTTGTCGAGTCGTATACTATGAGGCCAAAGTTTGTGTTGTTAAGGATACGCAGGGTAGAATGACGAACCGAGGATGATGCCTTGGGCACCCCTGTAGTGCGCTGACTGCATGGTACGGAAATGCTCTTCACCCGCAGTGTCCTGTCGCAAAGCGCGCGTTGCGTTTGAATTAGCGACAAGAGGTATCGTTATAACTCACCCAGATGGCCAAATTCACGTTTTCGCCTTTAACGTCGAGTTTTTGTCTCTGCCGATCATTTTAATATCGCGCTGTCCCCATGGGACACTATCAGAGAACTCACCAAAACTTCGACGCCGATTGTCGCACCAGCTTCGTGCTCAGGAAGCCATTGATTCTCTGACCAGCGCATGAGAAGACTGCTTTTCCCCACCGACGAGTTGCCGATCACGATAATCTTGACGTGCAACTCCTGCGGGTGTGTCTGGGTGGGCATCGATATGCGGTACGGGGAGTGAGGAGTGGAGTGTTCGGTGCGTAGGTATGCGACTGTAAAGCTGGGTGCTTTGAAAGTTGAAACTAAGACTCCGGCCTAGTGAAAAACATGAGAAAAGAATAGAGGTTAAGTACTCGTGTGAGCACTCGAGCGCGAAGTCGTGAGTACGTCGGTCCCGAATCGCCAGTCCAACGGCTGTGAAACGATCCTCTGTCTTTTTCCTTCATCAGAATGACATAGACCCTCAATATCACTAAAGAAGGTCAGGGGCAAGAGATGCCAACCTGGCGTCTAGACTACATAGAGTCTATATAAGGAAGGTGAGGTTATCTGCACTGATAAGTCTCGGGTTTTCGATACTTAGTCGCCCCAGCAATATCTGGTGAACCTCGAAGGTCGTGAGTAAGCACATTGAATAGTGAATAATCCATGGCGCCAAGTAGATGCCTGGCTGAGTACGACAACTTGTGTCCTTGTAGAAGTCGACGCTACGAAGGGTGATCAAACCCGCCGTTTGCTGCGACCCGGCCCATGGCCCGAAACCATTAGAGGGCCCTCACGCTGAATGGACGCCGTTCCTGATCGCGAACCCCCAGGCCGAGGACGGCATCACGCAGAGGCTGAGCGCTGAGCACTGAGCTCGTGAAAGTTGTAGTGATAACGTGACCCACTCCCCACGTTCTCGAGGGCTTGTACTTGCTGGACACGATAGGGTGCGAATAGCTTACGTTGCAATAGCAGCAGCGGTATCATGAAGCAGTCACAGATGCACGACTCTAGTGTATCACTGTGAGAGAGATTCTATGAGGCGAAAGGTGGGAAAAGCTTTCAGCCAGGGGCCCCACTTCAAAGGCCAGGAAAGGTGTCAAGTGTTTGACCGTGACTGAGGCAAAGGAATGAGGCAGGCCACGTGAACTCGCCTCACATATGAGACTCGAATCCAAAGATTTCTGAGAACTTGAAGGAGGCCCAGAGAGGGCTGCTTGTTGAATAGAACTTCGAGAAAGGTCATGCGATTGGTATGCAGTTAGTATGCGACACACGTAGCTCAAAGAGTGTCGGCACTTTGGGACACAGTCTTGTATGGATACCATCATCCGACTCAGGCTGTGGCTGCGAGCCTGTGCCTGGTCTCACAAACACGCCCACGGCAGACGCCGCATTCACGCGCGTTAGGAGCGTAGTCATCAGGAGTTGGCTGATTTTCGTTTTTTTTTTTTTGGAATAGTGATATATCAGGTAGCAAAGGATAGTAACTAGGTTACCTAACAATTCTACCTAATGTGCTGATGTGAACCTTGGAGGCTCAAAAATGGGGAAAAATGCTTTGATGCACACCCAGGTTTTGGGTAGTGTGGGGCTCAAGTGCTTCAGGATTACCTGGTAGAACCTACTACCCACTACAGCAGTTTTCATAACACTTGGCCCCTGCCTTTTTTAGCAGACATATGGTCATTCAAAACACAAGAGTGGGGTTTGTAGTTAAGTTGACAAGGAAATTCAAGAGAAATTAGGTTGTCATGCAGAATCAGGGTTATGGGATAGGTATCACGGAAAAATTGGGTTATTGAATAGGTTACCCATGTTGCTATGCTTGGCCACTGTGTGTGACCTCCAACTCAAAGTGTTACGGTACGGACCAATCACGCATTGTGGATGACTCATGGCTGGTTATGACTACAGCCCGATAGTAGTATTAGTCATGGACACTTACATCGTATCAGTCAGCATAGTAGTTTGCATGTGATTGTGACTCATGTATGACTCATTCCTAGGATAGCTGTACTAGGGTTTGAGCTAGTTACGCTATTGGTTACCTATTATTCCAGTGGCACTTTAAAGCCTGCGTGTATCTGTATAAGTAGTTGCTCTGGAAGACCAAGAGTCTCCATCTTGATCTTGGTCTTCTTCAATCCACTCTCTTGACTCGTCTCTTGTTTGCCTTAGTCTCCGACTAAGAGTGCTTCCACTGCTATTCCCCAAGGGATAGCCTATCTTCATCTTTACTGCAGTGTGTGCCAACGTGCCCCTGTTCAGCTTGTGTTGGGTTGACACGTGATCCCCATTCACCTTTGCTTTGCTAAGTCGACTACGCCTTCTCAGAGTCCAAGTTGGACTAATGCCAGTGGAGCGTAACATTAAGACCAAGATTCCCATTGTGGCGTACTCAACCAGAGACCAGTGGATGTCCTTCCATCCCTATCACATTGAATGACAAGGAGATCGCAATGTACTAACAAGATTTTTAGGAGCAGCTCAAAGGAGAGAATGAGGAGAAGATACCAGATACTTTGTAGAGTTCAATGGTCCCAACCATTTTCAACCTGTTGAGTTCAATTTCGAACACCTCTGTTGGACTGAGATTACTTGGAACCCCATAGATCATCGCTGGGATATCATACGACCAGCAGGAAGAAACTACAACTGTGATATCGACGCGCGCGAACTTAATAGCCACGCAGACTACGGTCCCATTGACGGACAAGCACAGGAACACACCGCCGAAGGAATTAGTGGAGGAGAAGCCTCTGATAGTCAACAATCACCAAGCAGAGGAACCACACCAGTGGAAGACGCCAGCCTAGGAGCTATTGGTGATCATATCATACAACAAACTGAGTCCCTTACCATTCACCAAACCGAACCTGAAGTAATCCACATCCATAGCCCAGCAGTCACCATGGCCACTGCCACCATAACACAAGAAGAAGTACGTCTAACCGCTGACACTATAGAACAGCTGGCTCGTAAAGAACAACAATGTATTGCAGAAGAAGCACAATGTTACGTTTCGACTCGTACCCTTACTGTACCGGTTGCAGCTACGGCGGTAAGGTAAATTAGTTGCGGACTTACTTACGGTGATACGGTAGTGTGATAGGCGATACGACTGATAGCTGACTGAGCGGTGCCTGTATGACTCGATACTAGTACAGATACTAGTAGTATTAGGGTTCGAGATGTTTCTGCGATACGTTGGACGCTACTATACTGTGATGAACAGCACACATAGATAGCATACTCACAGAGTGACAAAGTGTTCTGTGGTGAGATAGGCTGAGTGGCTGGAAGCAGCAACAGGGAAGTCTTAACAAGGCAAAGCAAGAGTGTCTGGCACACAAGCAGTGAGAACTGATGTGGACCAGGAGCGTACATGGTACTCTACTTATACTCCTACAGAGGGTGACAGTAGTACAAGGTAGGTAACGCTAGTCACAGAATACAAAGGTACTATTGTTCTACAAAGGGACAAAAGAGTGGACGCTTTGAGAACAAGGAAAACGAGAACAAGAAGAGTCCAGAACTAGATGATATCATACTGACATCATAACAAGGATAATACTAAGTGAAGAACAAAGGAAAAGACGTTATACAACGCAGAGTCCGGATGTATGATGTCATTAGAAGTACAGTGATGTCATATGTGACGCAATGATAAGTCTAGATTGTACAGATCAAATAGTATCTAATCTATAAGTCCTGTATATCTAATCTAAAGCAGTCCATGCTGCAAGTCCGGTCCGTACGAGCCGCGATGCGCAAGGGTCACTTATCAACATACTGTGACTCATAACAGCGCTTGAAAGCCTGCTCTGTTTGTATTTAAACTGTCTTGTGAAGACCAAGATACGCCATCTTGGTCTTCTTGAATTGTCACTTGTTTCTTCGTCCTCTCTACGAACTCTCTCTCTCTCTCTCTCTCTCTCTCTCTATAGTCCCCTCTGAGTAAGTGCGCCTTCGAGCGTTCATCAACGTCTGCACTTGGACCTCCGCGTCTTCAAGACAATCGTCACGCCTGAACCTCCGTGTCTTCAGGACCTTCGCTAAGTTGTTACCGCCTCTATAGAGCTCAAGTCGAGCTGACGTCGTGACGGCGTTACACACGAGCTATATTAGCCCCAATCGACCCACATACAGGACATCATATGACAGACAACGATATAGCCATTCACCGTGCCATTGGACCCAACGTAGCCGATCCCCCCAGTGGAGGAGGCAGACCCCCTGGTGATTTGCCAGGAGGAGGAGGACCGCCACCAGGAAGACATGGATTCGGGGGATTCCCTGGAGGATTCCCTGGAGGACCACCAGGAGGAGGACATCTGGGAGGAGGAGTACCAGGTGAAGGCCCCATTGTTCCTCCCCAAAATAACAAATTAGCTGGTGAAGCCCCCACAGTATTCGACGGGGAACGTGCAAAGGTTGAAGCATTCCTTACACAATGGCATGTCTATTGGGGCATGAATGCAGACGAAGGCATAATGGCCACACCTTACCGACATGCCCTGCTCTTTCTATCCTACATCAAGGGCGTCAACGTCAGCGAATGGGTGTTAGCAATGCTCACCTGGCTTAATGGCCAGATACAAGCAGGAATACCTTGCACTAGTGAAGGTTTATGGAACGAAGTCACATGCAGCTTCATGCAGCACTTCAGGAATACAATGGAGCAGGAACAAGCTCAATACAAACTCAAGAAGGGAGTCAAGATGATTGGGGGCAATCTAGATGAGTATTGCACCCAATTCGAACAGTTAATACGCCACGCTCAGTACAGACTCGATGATCCACAAACACTCGATTTATTCACAAGTGGATTACCAAAGGACTTATATGAAAAAGTCTATACACTCGACAACCCCCGCAATTATCGCGAGTGGAAAGAAGCAGCTACCACTCACCAGCAACAATACCTCCATCTCAAAGCGGTATTAAACAAAGGAGTTCCTCAAGGACAAGGGTTGGGGCAACAATGCCAACAGCGACAGTGGCAAGGACCACCAAGAAGCTCCTGGCAACCAAGAAATCTGCCCCGAGACCCAAACACCATGGATATGTCAGCAGATCAAATTTGAGGGCAACTTGCAGGAGCCAAAGATATACTTGCTCCTCGTCCCCCATATTGACCCCAAGGAGGATTCCTACAGAGAGGAGGAGGACGTAAAAATCAAAGGCCAGTCACTTGTTATAATTGTGGGAAGGACGGACACATGGCCCAAGATTGTAGACAACCACAAGGAGGCTATCAGCCCCAAGCATCGACCAGTCGATACATTGATACCGACTATCATCAACAAGAACCTGAAGTCGCTACCAGGGCAGTTCAAGAAGCACCCCCTCAACAGCATGCCAGTGATTGGCTCAACGGAGTAGCAGGAGAATCAGATGACGTCAAAGACATTATCCTCCAACAGTTATGGAAAAAGGAGAGTTTTCAGGACACCTGAACCCATCGGCCTGGGTGAGGGCAGTTAATTGTAACAGTGTAATCATGACTCACTATCGTTCTATGAGAGTTCCAGTGTTACGATTTTTCCCTGGACTCGTTCTTTCGCATATCATTGTTCCCTCCATCACCCCATACGAGCCCTGTACGGTTACGCGGACTTTACGATTACCCGGTTCCTATCGCGCGCCTTACTTATCAATGTTCCCTTCTGATAAAGTTTGACATGTGCTAGATTCCATCGTGTTCCCAATCACACGCACCCCCGCGTGATTTGCCTTTATCCCCAGTACGATGTCCTTTTGTTCTTCTTATGTACCACCCTTTGTTCCGAGACCAGCGATGGCGCCATCTGTTTGTAGTTGCCATGCTAATCGTCGTCTATTTAAACCTAGCTCTATCTAGCTTGTATGGTAGACTAGACTTCTTGTGTAATACTACACGCGAACGCCTTTGCCCCCCTTTCTTGTCTCGTGATCTCGCTAGACCTTCGAGTCTTAGCCCTCCTCTACGGTCCAAGTGACTAACGTCCTTGTGATCCTTGTGCACCACTCTGCTGAAGCCTCGCCTTAGAGCTTGTGCTACCGTAATCCGACTGACTTGATACAGGCCGTATCCAACGCCCCTGTAGTGGTGTTACATCCAGTATCAATTCGCACAAGTTATGCAATGGCCGATATATGCACATTAGTCGACTCAGGAGCAACCCATTGCTTCATGAGACCATCCTTTGTAAAAAGGATGGGACTCGGGATCAAACCACTTGATATCCTGAAGAAAATATGGAATATTGATAACACAGAAAACAAGGCGGGGCGTATCACTCATTATACCGATGTAGATGTCCAAACTAAAGGAATCCACAAGGAAATACACTTCCTTATCACGGATATTGGCAATGAAGATATTGTATTAGGATACCCCTGGCTCGCCATATATGACCCGCAAATCAAATGGTTGCAGGCTGCCATACACGAAGATATGCTCCCCATTGTCATTTGATCCATCAACCCATACATCAAAACAATGCCAGTAATGACAGCAACCACTGTCCAAGATGACTACGAAGTGGTACATTCTTGTGTTATCACCAACGAACAGCGACAACAGTTCAAAGAAGGCTGCTGAATCCAAGCAACTGCTGTTACGATTTTCCTGGGACTCGTTCTTTCACATGTTGCGATTCCCTTTCCCTACACTATACGAGCCCTGTACGATTACGTGGACCTTACAATTACCCAACTCCTATCGTGTGCACTACTTATCGATGTTCCCTTCTGATAAAGTTCGACATGTGCTAGTTTCCGTCGTGTTCTTAATCACGCGCAATCCCACGTGATTCACCTTTATTCCCAGTACGATGTCCCCTTTGTTCTCTTTATATCCTATCCCTTGTTCCGAGACTGGCAATGGCGCCATCTGTTTGTAGTCGCCATACTGGCCATCATCTATTTAAACCTAGTCATATCTAGCTTGTATGGTAGACTAGACTTCTTGTGTAATACTACACTCGTCTAAGACAGAACACCTCTGTGTCTCGCGACCTCCGCCTTTGCTAGACCTTTGTGTCTTAGCCTTCCTCTACAATCCAAGTGACTTGAGTCCTTGTGATCCTTGTGCACCATTCACTCTGAAGTCGAGCCTCTGTGTAACGCCGTCACAGCATGAGCTCGACTTGAGCACGGGGTAGTGGTAACAACTTAGCGATATGATGGTCCTCTTGGCTTGAAGACGCGAAGGTCCAAGCTTCCTGCTGACTTGAAGACACGGAGGTCCAAGCTTAGGTGGTGGTAAATACGCGGAGGTATACCAACGAGTCGAAGATCTGAGTTGCGAGCGGAGTCGAGCAACTATCTGAGATGAAGGCTAAGAAAGAAAGGAAACAAGAAATGACGATTCAAGAAGACCAAGATGGCGTTTCTTGGTCTTCACAAGGCAGTTTAAATACAAGCTTAGCAGGCTTTCAAGCGCTGCTGTGAGTCATCGTAAGTAAGCGTCCAACGTATCGCGTAAGTAACTCAAATCCTAGTACTACTAGTACTAGTATTCGTGGCGTCCATCCTCAGTCAGCTATCAGTACCGTATCTCCTATCGTGCTACCGTATCACCGAGCGTCGTAGATAAGTCCGTCACTAATATACCTTACAGCCGTAGTGACAACCGGTACAGTAAGGGTTCTTAGTTGCATACCATGGTACAAGAGTTAAAACGTGACATCACCCCCCTTTTTAGTGTGAGGCCCCAGACTCACCGAAAGTCACGGGCCGGCCAGTCGCGCTGCTCGTCAGCGATGCGCTCCAGGGCGGTAGCGCGTTCCAGACGATAAATGGAGTCGCATCTGTCGTCCTGCGCACACTCGATCATCGCACGAAGCTGACTCACCCTGGCGTGGAGCCGATCCAGCTCATAGCTGGCCGCGCGGAAGCGCGTAACCTCCGCGGTGAGCGACTCATCATTGATACGATTGAGCGCGCGGTCGGTGATCTTGTCGGCCTCGAAGACAATGAGGTCCTTGTGCAGGTACGTGGGGCGGAGTGCGGCGGACACGTGGGGTTCGGCGTAGAAGGGCTTACCATAGACATGTGGTGAACCTGGTATGACTCCTAATATGAGGGGGTCTGCCCCTCCAATGATTTGGACGTGTGACGCATCCCTCTCTACTCCGTCTGGCCCGGTGATGGGGTATCGAATGTAATGGGGTCGTCGGTTCGCCCAGAACCCTTCAGGCGCAATGACAAGCGCGGGGTCCTCGGCGGCGGTGAACGGACGGTGATCGGCGGCACCAGGCACGCGCACGCGTCCTCGAAACATGGGGGAGCTGTCGGTGTAGACGAGCCATGGTGTGATGAGGGGATTATCAGGGTCGCATTTCGTTCGAAGGAAGGAGTGTCTCGCCAGGTAAAAATCTTCGTCGTCATGGCCAGCCTCAGCTGCCGCCATCGCTGCCGTTGCTCGCGCATCTCCCTCAGTCGGGCCGCTGCTGAGTTGAGCTGTTCCTTCTGCCACTCCGCCGCTACCTTCTTCCAACCCTCCAACTCATACTCCATCAGTGCTTGAACGCTGGTCGTTGCTCGGGAAAACTCCGTGAACGCCGATGAGGTCGTCGCTTGGGGGGATAGCGGCAATCGGTTCTCACTCACCACGATCGTTTCGGAAGACGTGGACGACGGCTCGGTCGTCATCGGGGGTAGTTGTCGGGTCTGGGAATCTGGTGATGACGTTGATCCATTCTTGCGCGGTGATGGGCCCCTCTGCTGGTGCAAGAGGCGTCCATGGTGTGAGCTGAGTGTTCGGAATTTCGGTGTTGTCGTCCTCAGCCAAGAGGGCGCGGGCATCTTCTGCAAGGGAGTCGAGGAGCTGCGCCTGTGTGACATGTCGCAATGGGGAAGTGGGCATGAGAGTAATGGCTGAGCGAAGGAAGAGGGGATGACTATCCTCCGTCTGAATGACCCCCACTTTATCTCTTGTCCCATGGGCTTGTGTTTCCTGATACAGACGGAGTGCTTCCGGTGCGAAGACGTCATCCTTGTTGACCCACTGATTCTCCGAGTCTGGGTACCCCTTCCATTTGACGAGGTATTGGAGGCGCCTTCCCCTGCCGAAGTGCCGGGAGTCCAGAATGGCCTCGACCTTGTATTCCTCCTCTCCTTCTATCAATTTGGGTGGTGGCCGTGTGAAATTTTCTCCATGTAAAAGGGTTTGCTTGTATGGAGTGAGAAGATCGATGTGAAACACTGGATGAATGCTCCACTGTGTGGGAAGTTCCAATCGATAGTTGTAAGGGGACATCACCTGTATTACCCGAAAGGGGCCGTGGCGTCGCGCCGCCAGTTTTGCCGTGGGTTGATTTGTCCAGAGATGCTTGCCCTCAAGCCATACGAGGTCGTTGACGCTGAACTTGGGTGTATCTTTATTGCGCACCCAGGACTCTTGAGCCTTCTTTATGAGGCGTTGGGCGTTGTCTCTAGCCTCTTTCAATTGTGTCAGTCGTGCAGTCACGAGGGGGATTGGAGATGGCTTATCAGTCCAATCTGCTTGAGGGTCGTATCCCATCAGAAGTTGAAACAGCGACTGTTTGGTGTGTTCATGCAGCCAGTTGTTGTGCACAAATTCGGCGATTGGTAGATAAGCTATCCAGTTATCTTGCCGCTCATTTACCCAGAAGCGCAAGTATTGTTCCAACCACTGATTCGTCCTTTCGGACTGTCCGTCCATGCGTGGGTGGTACGCCGTCAATATGTTCTGCTGGATCCCCAAGATTCAGCATACTTCTCGGGTGAACTTGGACGCGAAGCGTGGATCACGGTCACTAATGATTTTGCGCGGTAACCCAAAACGTTTGAAGATGTGTGTTATGTACAGGGCCGCTGTTTCCTCGGCGGTGATTTCCTCCTTGCATGGGATGAAGACAGAGGCCTTACTGCAATCGTGGTCGGTGACTGTTAGTATGCTGTCGTACCCTTTCGACGGAGGGAGTTTTGTGATGAAGTCCATCGCCACCGTGTAAAATGGTGTGGCCTCTAGTATTGGCATAATAGGATGCAGCGCGGCTCGTATAGGCCGAGTGTTCACTTTATTGCGTTGGCATTCTGCACATCCTTGTACGTATTCGCATACGTCTCGTCGCAGTTGTGGCCACCAGTAGTGTCATTCCAGGATTCGTTGAGTCCTCGCGATTCCCGGATGGCCATGTATTGGCAGATCGTGGTGGTCATGTATCAGCACACGATGTGTGGACGCGGGCCCAGTTATCACGAACCTGCCATCTTTGTACCATTCTCCCTGTATTTGTTTGAGTTGATGGGGGTCTACCCACATCTTGATGATCTTCTCGTCTTGTTGGTGATGTGGTTGTTGTAAATTTGGATTTGCAATAAAGGTGCGTGCCACGTTGAGAGCCCTCACAAAGACTTCGGGGGGAAGAACAACGACTTTGTCGTTGTCTTCAGCCCCTTGATCGTAGTCGGGACGCCTTGATAAGGCATCTGCCCTTCCGTTGTTCTTCCCTTTAATGTGGTGAATCTCAAAGTCGTATTTGGAAAGTTTGAGTACTTCCCTGGCAACTCGTCGACTAATCTTTTGCGGCGACTTCCAGTACTGCAGGTTGAGGTGGTTGGAGTAGATTTTGATCTTATGCGGAGCCCCCGCGAGCAGTGGCCTCCAATTCCTTAGAGCTTTGACAATTGCCAGTAGCTCCAAGTCGTAAATGTCGTAATTTCGCTCCGCTTCTGAGAGCGTTGCGGAGTAGTATCCTATGGGGTGTCGCTTTCCGTCAGACTTTTTTTGTAATAGGACAGCTCCCACCGCGTATCCTGACACGTCGACTTCTAGCTCAAATGGGTCTTGAAGTACCGGATGTGCTAGAACCGGTTCTGCGGTCACGAGGCCTTTGAGCCTGTTGAATGCCTTGTCTTCTTCCTTTGTCCACTGCCATTCTTCGTCTTTTCGTGTTAGTCTGGTGAGTGGTTTGGCGTGGTTGGCAAAGCCGCGAATGAACAGTCTGTAAAAGTTGCAGAAGCCGAGGAAGGATCGAACATCCTTGACCTTCATGGGTGTTGGCCAGTCTTTAATCCCCTGAACTTTTACGGGGTCCATGTGAGTTACCCCCCTTTCAAGGATTACCCCCAGGTAATCCATTCGCGGCTGGTGGAACAGGCATTTTTCCAGTTTGAAGTACAAGTCATGTTCCTCTGCGATGCAGAGGACATCACGGACCGCCGCGACGTGGGCTGCAAGATCGTGATCGAAGTGAGTGGCGATCCCAATGTCAACCATATAGACACGTATCATGGTTCCGAGGTGATCATGCTTCGCGATCGTGTCTCGGTATATGTGGTTCATCATGGTTTGGAAGGTCGCGGGAGAGTTGGTAAGACCGAAAAACATGACCGTAGGTTCAAAAAGGCCGAATTTGGTTTTGAAAGCCGCCTTCTCTTGGTCGCCATCGCGGATGCGTATATTATTGTAGCCCCATCGAATATCAAGTTTAGTGTAGATGTGGGCGTTGCTGAGGTCGAGAATGAGGTCCTGAATGAGTGGAAGGGGGTACTGGTTGCGGATAGTATGCGAGTTGATGACCCGATAGTCCTGCACCGGGCGTAGTTTTCCGTCTTTCTTTTTAATGAAGAAGAAAGATGATGCGTACGGGGAGATGGACGGGCGTAGGTATCCCTGTTTCAATTTCTCGTCTAAGAACTCCTTGAGTTCGTCTTCTTCTTTACGCGTCATAGGATATATTTTGCAGTCTATGGCGGCCGGCGCGGATGGTTTGAAGTCGATTGCGTGGTCCCAAGGTCGAGCCGGGGGAAAGCGGTGCGAGGCTTGCTCGCTGAATAGCTTACTGTATACGGCGTACTCTGGAGGAAGGACGATCGTCGCTTGGTGTTGCTTTGCTTGTATGGCCAGTTCTGTCGAAGTAGTGGCCTTCATGTATGTTTCTTCTTCCAAGTCCCGTACGATATCTTCCTTTTCGGCCACTATAAGAGCGCGAATAGTGGTCGCCGAAAGTAGCGCTTCTTCGGTGGCTAGCACCACTGGTTGCATGTCGGGGTGTATGGTTGCTGTAGCCCATTGGATAGTGGGTTCAAAGGCGCTAAGCCAGGGGTAGCCGAGGACGATATCCTCGCTTCCTAGGTCCGTGACCAGGAAGGTCATCCTTTTTACCTGTCCTCGTGTTTTGACTTCTAGGTTAACATAATGAGTGATTAACCCAGCTTTGTTTTCCGTATTATCTATATTCCATATTTTTCGCGGTGTTTCTAGTGGGAGTATCGGGATTCCTGCCCGCTTTACCATGCTTGGTCGGATAAAATTGTCGGTCGCTCCAGAGTCGACCAACACGTTGGTTTCAGTCGTTTGGGATTCCGTCCTGACAGTCACTGGGATTCAGGCGTCCCGAAAACCCTCTTTTCCCCATAGGTCCTGCAGTATGAGGTCCTTTACTTCATCCGTGCTGTTGGCCACCTGTGTGAGCCATTCCTTCGCTTGTTCTCCGGCCGTCTTTGTGCTTGCCGCGTTGATTTGGGGTATGGGCGTTGTGCTTGGTGCTGGTGACAGGTATCCCGGCAGCGACGGAGCGTACTGTGAGGGCGCGTATTGGGATACGGGTCCTTGATATCCAGTGGTTTCGGTCATGCGACTGTTGGATGCACTAGTCGGCCACTGTTGCTGGACGCGTGGATGCAGACAATTTCGTGAGAGGTGTCCCGGAGCGTGACAATTATAGCAAAGGACGTTCCTTAAGTCCCTTCGAGATCCTCCTCTTCCCCGTCCTCTGGCTCCCGGTCCTCCCCGCGGTGGAAATGGCGGCGTTGGCCAATTGTGATGCGGTAGCTTGTTGAAGTCGATATCTTCGGACCCTGCCAACCTCACCTTAGCGCGATCGGCTGAGGTGTCCATGGCCCAGGGGTTAGTTTGTGGTAGGTTTTGCAGGACTGCCCATCCCACATTGCCGCTTTGCTTCTTCGGCTGTGTTGTCGTATTTTTGTACTCGTTAAGCCTTGCCTTGAGGTGTATGTAGTTCTTCTGCCTCTTAAGGACGGCTCTTTTCCAATCGTCGAATGTCACAGGGTCGTCGAATTGGAACGCATTTTTGAATAGTTCCTTGGGCAAACCCGACGTGAAGAGGTCGATAGTTTGCGGTTCGTTGAGGCGGTAGTGAGCCTTTTGATGAACAGCACACATGAAGATGATACTCACAGTGACAATGGAGACTGTGGCGAGATATCAAAGGTGGCTGAAAGGCAGCAACAGGGGGTGCAAGCAAAGTGAAGCAAGAAGTTGTCTGGCACACAGCAGTGAGAGAACTGATAATGGTATTACAGGGAAGGAGACATACCTGGCACACAGCAGTGAGAGAACTGATGTGGACCAGGGCGTACAAGCAGTCTACTTATACTTTACAGAGCCGTGACACTAATACAAGGAAAGTAACTATAGGTCACAGAATACAAGGAGCGCATTGTTCTACAACAGGACGAAGGAGTGTGCATATGGAGAACAAGGCGTATAGAACAAGAAGAGTCCAGACCAAGATGATATCATAATGACATCACAATAAAGATATATCTAAAGGAAGAACAAGGACGTAGTACAATGACAAGTCCAGAGTAGTCTACATGATGTCATAGTACATGATGTCATAGGTGACGCAATGATAAGTAATAGATTGTACAGATCAGAAAGTATCTAATCTACAAGTCCTGTATATCTAATCTATAGCAGTCCATGCTGCAAGTCCGGTCCGTGTGAGCCGCTAAGTGCGCAAGGGTCACTTATCAACATCTCCCCGTGATCTACAATCTAAGTACATACAAGTCCCATGTCATCGTTGTGCTTCTGCAGCAGGACACGCGGTAGTGACTTTGTAAAGCCGTCCGCAACCATGTCCACAGTAGGAGTTCTAATGAGGGTGATGGTCCCCTTTTCGATGTACTCCCTAATGACATGATGCCGTATGGCAATGTGCTTAGACCGTCTCCCAGTGACAGGGTTCAAAGCCAAGTCAATGGCACCCTTATTGTCACCATGAAGTGGGATGGGGTCGTCGACCTCGTACCCGAGTTCCGTGAGGAAGCTCTGATACCACGCAGCTTGGTTAGCCGCGTCGGTCATGGCCATGTATTCCGCTTCCGTTGTGTTTTGGGCAACAGTCTTTTGCTTGCGCGAAGACCAGCTTATTGCACCGTTAGCTAGTAGGAACACATAACCAGAGGTGGAGTGGTGGTCATCAGTCTGATCAGCCAGACTGGAATCAGTGTAGCCATGAAGGCCATCGCCATTGGCGCCATCATAGACAATACGCATATCCATAGTTCCTACTAAGTAGGACAGGACATACTGCGCAAGTCGCAGATGTTGTGGTGAAGGGTTCGCTGCGTACTGTGCCAAACGTGACACAGCGAAGGAGATATCTGGCCTAGTGCCAATCTGCACATAAAGCAGACTCCCAATAAGAGATTGGTAGTGAGAGATATCTGAGGCAGTTGCCTGCGATGTATATTTAACCAGGTGCTCGTCAGCACCAGCGGGCAAGGGTGTGTTGTGTGGTGTGGCATCAGACATGCCAAAGCGTTCAAGGACATCCTTGATGTAGCCAGACTGATCTATTTCGATGCGTCTAAGGGAGCGGTCGCGCACAATGCGCATACCAAGATAAGACTCTATCTCCCCGAGATCTGTCATTTCATAGCGTTCAGACAAGTCTGACTTCAAACGCTTGATACCACTCAGCGAGGGACCCAGTATAGTGATGTCGTCAACGTAGACAATAACGAAGAGTGGTTCATACCCCTCCCATTGAGGCATCACATATATGCCAGCATCAGCAAACGTCCGCTTAAAGCCGAGTGCAGTGAGCACTCCATGGAATTGCAAGTTCCATGCGCGGGAGGCCTGTTTGAGACCATAGATCGCCTTAACTAGGCGACACACCTTCGTCTCAGAGCCAGTGACAGTGAAACCTTGTGGCTGCTCCATGTAAATCTCCTCGTCAAGCACGCCATTGAGAAAAGCAGACTTAACATCCATCTGATGGATGTGCCAGTCCTCCAGCGCGGCCAATGCCAGAAGTAAACGTAGCGACTCAAATCGTGCGACGGGAGAGAAGGTTTCATCAAAATCTACGCCAGGGACCTGCGTGAATCCCTTAGCCACCAAGCGAGCTCTATAGCGGCCATCCGCTTTGAGCTTAAAGACCCATTTGGATTTTACTGCCTTGCGATTAGGCGGGAGATCCACTAACTCCCAAGTCCCATTCTTAGCTAGGGCGTCCATTTCATACTGACACGCCTTAGTCCACTCATCTGCAGCTGCAGACCGCATGGCCTCTGCATAAGTTGCAGGGTCTCGGCCCACAAAGGCAGCAGCTAGTAACTCCGCATACCCCAGACGCCTGCCGCGCCATGCCGCATTGTCTGCATTGAAGTAACGCAGATTAGGGACAGGGGCACGAGCACTGCGCCTTGGTGCATTGTCCATTTCGCGCAACAGCTGACTACGCTGTGCACGATCCTCAAATCCCCCAGGCATTTCTGGTGAGGGAGGAGGGACATGGCGCATAATGCGCGTTGCACTAGGACGCGGCGGGGGTGAAGTGGGAGTGGTCTGCTCACGTTTAGGTGTGGTGGGCAGAGCTGGTAGAGCAGGTGGTGGTGTGGTGGGGCGTGGTTGGACTTGTGGGGGGTCTAAAAGGTTTTCTACATCCTCCTCCTCACTACTACTGGAGTGTGCAGTGGAGGGTGCTCGTATTGGTGGTAACGCCGGCGGGTGAGGCACGGCAGTCACTGTTGTGCTAGGCACGACTGGTGGTGAAGGTGTGGGGTGTGTCTCAACACCCTGAAGGGACGGGAAGCTACTCTCGTCGAATGTCACATCCCTGGACACTCGAACAGAGCGGGTTGAGCGGTCCCAGAGCTTATAGCCCTTAGATTCGGGCTCAAACCCGATAAGCGTGACCTCAATGGCCTTCGCATCCAATTTGCGACGCTTATCAGCGGGTATGTGCATGTACCCCTTGCATCCGAAGACGCGAAGATGTGAGACATCAGGCACTTTGCCAGAGTGCCAGAGCTCATAGGGAGTGCGCCACTTGAGCCCACGGACTGGAGAGCGGTTATAGATGTGCACAGCTGTGCACACCGCATGCTCCCAGAAGCCTTTTGACATGCCAGCTGTGTGGAGCATGGACATTGCCTTATCCATAATGGTGCGGTTAAACCGCTCGGCTTTCCCGTTGGACTGTGGTGAACCCGGCATCGTGAGGTGATGCTCTATCCCTTTCTGCTTAAGAATGTCCTGCGTGACACTCGACATGTATTCGCCACCGCGGTCAGAGTGCAGAGCGCGCAGTTTATGGCCAGACTGGGTTTCACCCCAAGCCAAATACATCTGCAGCGACTTAGCAAACTGGTCCTTCGACTTAAGGAAGTGGACCACAGTGAACTTAGTGTGGTCATCTATGAAGGTGGCTGTGTAGGTCGAGCCTTGCAGGGACTGAGTCTGCATAGGACCGGCGAGGTCACTGTGCACGATCTCAAATTGACGAGTTGTCCTTTTGTTGGAGGACGCAGAAAAGGGTTGGCGAGTGGATTTGCCCATCTCGCACCCACGGCAGACTGTGTGGGCCGTGGTAGAGCTATCTATGTCCATGCCAGTAGTGGCGGAGGGACCATGCGCCTTCAGCGCCGCAGAGGATATGTGTCCCATGCGTTGATGCCAGATATCAAGTGTGGCAGCACTTGATTTTGTGTGGGCATTGAGGCCGACGCTGGCTGCGTCCAACCAGTAAAGGTTGTCCTTAAGGTAGCCTTTGGCCACACACTTTTGGTTGATAGATATTTTAAAAGAGCCACTATCAAAGGCAATCTCAGCACCTTTTTGTGCTAGGGCGCGCGTCGACAAGAAGCGCGTCTTCACCTGTGGTAGGTGTAGCACATTACTGAGAGTGATAGAGATACCCTGGCTCGTTGTAAAGACGACAGACCCGACACCCACTTGGTCTATAGTAGACTTATCACCTAGGCGTACAGTGCCTTTAGTTGGGGTGTAGTCTTTGAAGTCAGACTGATGTGGTGTAATGTGGTGTGTAGCACCACTGTCCATCATCCAACGCACACGCGAGGCAGCATACAAGGCAACAGAAATGGATTGAGAAGCCCAGTCTATGGCGGGCTCTTCAACCTCCTTAATGGAGGCGGTGGTAGGTACAAGAATATGACTATTTGCGGCCTTGTTGCCTGCCTTCTCCTTCTCCTTTGCGTCAGCCTCATCCTTCTTTTTCTTTCTGCAGTCAGGCTTGATGTGGCCCTTTTTGTTGCAGTAGTGGCAAGTTAGACCAGAGTGGTCCTTCTTGCCCTTCTTGCCCGTCGACTTGACGGGGGCCACCTTGTTGAGGGAAGAGCCAGAGGGCCCGGCACGGCGAGCTTCTTCCGACACTATGCGCGCTATGATCTCAGCATGCTTGAGTGTGGAAGGGGCCCCACTGGCAAGGATGGTTGAGGCCAACACCTCATAAGAGGGCGGCAGCGCGTGGAGGAGAATGAGGCAGTATTGGACGTCAGAGACACCCATCTGCGCGTTGGAAAGGGCAACCCTAAGCTCATTGAGCTTGGCCAGCTGGGCGGCCATGGGTGCAGAGTCGTCGAGGCGGGCTTGTGTTAACTGAATCCACAAGTTAAAGATAGTGGTGCTGCCTGAAGCACCAGCATATACGTCTCTCAGCTTGTCCCACTTCGCCTTGAAGGTGGCATAGACAATATTGTCCGCCACAAGGGAGTAGACATCTGGCTTAAGGTAGAGGCGGAGGTACGCCTTGGAACAACGCTGGACTGAGTCCCACTCATCAGTAGTGATGCCCGATGGGGGTGTGTCCAGGGTGAACACATCTTCAGCCTCGTGCAGCGTGAGGATAGCCTCAATGGTCCCAGACCATTCGTTCCAGCCAGTGCCATCAAACTGGGTGAGATGGATGCCAAATGGCATGCCAAAGTTGGCACTGTGGGCCTGAGAGAGACGTGTGGAGGGTGTGGACCCAGAAGGAGGAGGGAGTGAACCTCCTGCAGAGCCACTGGTGGGGCTGGGAGGAGCACCAGCACCAGCAGCAGGGGTAGATGAAGAACCAGACATTGGGATGATTTATCTGTCGCCGAGGAGCAGTCAGCGACAGTGCTTCATAGTTGCAAGACATAAAGGTAGAGGGGGTACCACTCCTGTCTGTGATTCTGTAAGGCCAGAATGCTAACGCGTCCTGCCTCCTGATAGTATGCCAGTGATACAAGGGCTAGGCCCAGGTTGAGAGAGTCCCTTTGCCATACCATGAGCTAGCTGCCAGCCAGGACGTGTCCAAGACACAGCTCAAATGGTTTGCGTCAGGGGGAAGGTGAAGGGAATGCTTTCAGAGCCCAAGGCTGTCTACCTCAGCCTCCTCGGCCTATTGGTTGCCTCATCGCCACAAGTGGCTTTACTGAATCCTTTCCCATTGCCGCTACAAGGCAGGTATCTGGTTGCAGAACACCATAAGGTGAACACCCCCCAGAGCCTGAACCAGGTTTTACACTCCCATGGTGAGGAGATCCTGCGCCCAGTGTGGAGCACCAGAGACAGCTGGCGCTAAGCTCCACAATACACAGCCCAGTGGGCCATGCACGCCTGGATATTTTGAAGTTAAGGGGCTACCAGACCCAGTCTCCTTGCGCATAGCGCAGGGGCTAGGAAAACAGTAGGGGTGAAAGTAGGACTACTGGGCAGTACATACACAGGAGGTTCCTCAGCAGAGACAAGTGGCGCCCCACTGCTCTCTGCCTTGGGCAAGGCTGGTAAGGCCCCAGACAGACCTTAGCCTGGTGTGTCCTCCTAGGAAGACAGTGACCAGCCAAGTGGAGTGGCTAGGGCACCAGGGCCCATAACCTGATGAACAGCACACATGAAGATGATACTCACAGTGACAATGGAGACTGTGGCGAGATATCAAAGGTGGCTGAAAGGCAGCAACAGGGGGTGCAAGCAAAGTGAAGCAAGAAGTTGTCTGGCACACAGCAGTGAGAGAACTGATAATGGTATTACAGGGAAGGAGACATACCTGGCACACAGCAGTGAGAGAACTGATGTGGACCAGGGCGTACAAGCAGTCTACTTATACTTTACAGAGCCGTGACACTAATACAAGGAAAGTAACTATAGGTCACAGAATACAAGGAGCGCATTGTTCTACAACAGGACGAAGGAGTGTGCATATGGAGAACAAGGCGTATAGAACAAGAAGAGTCCAGACCAAGATGATATCATAATGACATCACAATAAAGATATATCTAAAGGAAGAACAAGGACGTAGTACAATGACAAGTCCAGAGTAGTCTACATGATGTCATAGTACATGATGTCATAGGTGACGCAATGATAAGTAATAGATTGTACAGATCAGAAAGTATCTAATCTACAAGTCCTGTATATCTAATCTATAGCAGTCCATGCTGCAAGTCCGGTCCGTGTGAGCCGCTAAGTGCGCAAGGGTCACTTATCAACACCTTTCAGGCGAGCTGTTCAAAATCATTGATGTACTTGTCAATGTCTTCTCCTGCCATCTTAAAACCTTTTTGTAGTATGGCCTGGGCTTGTTCTCGTTCTAGCGTATTCTTGAAGCGTTGGCTGAAGCCGTTGGCAACGGCCTCCCAAAGCGCTGGGGTGTAGGGACTGATCCCTCGTTGTATCTGTCGATTGAGCCAATTAAGGAAGGATAGTACCCATTCGCTGACAGCTCCGCCTTTGATGTAGGACAGGAACAGGAGGCATCTCCTGTAGTCATTTTGCATAATGGGGGCGTCCAAGTTCATGCCCCAATAGACATGCCACTGCGTCAGGAATTGGTCTATTTTTAGTCTGTCCCCATCAAAAATGGAGGGTGGCTCGCCGGTGAGTTTCTCATTATGATGTCCTCCTCCCCCTCCACCGGTGTCTCCTCCTCCGCCTCCACCCCCGCCTCCACCTCCTGGCGGTCCACTAGGCGGTCCTCGCGGTGGCTCGGTTCTTCGTAGGTCGAAAGGGACTCCCCCTCCCGGCGGTGGTGGTGGATCTCCACTGGGTCCGCCGATTCCCGGGGGTAGTTCTAATGTGATGGGTCGTCCTGATGGTGGGTCTCCTCTGTCGGACCCTATTGCTTGAAATATCGCGGCATCGTCTGCCGTCATTCGTCTCCCGGTTTCTGGGTTGATAGGCATGAGTATTTCTCTTGCTTCTGTTTGTATGGCGTGCGATTCTTCAAGCGCCACTTCTTCCATTGCTCGAGTGATAGTGGCCATAATGGCTGGCGATCGAATGTGAATGGGTTCTGGTTCTGTAATGTGGGCGGACTCAGCTTGTTCGAGGAGAAGATCTTGTATTGCCCCTCCGCTGGTTTCTGTTTGATCGGGTTCTCGCCCTTCGTTCTCTTCTTCTTCTTCTTCTTCTTCCGACACTACTTCTCCAGTAGAGTGTTCTCTTACTTGTCCGTCGATGGGGCCCCAGTCGGCTCTACTGTTGAGCTCTCGCGCGTCGATATCGCAGCGATATCGGGGTCCTGCCGGTCGTACTGCGTCCCACTGGGATTCTATTGGATTCCACGTAACCTCCACCCAACACAAATGGTCGAAGTTGAACTCAACTGGGCGGAACCTGCTGGGTCTGTTGAACTCCACAAAATATCCGGTTTCTTCTTGTCTGTCCCTCCAACTAGCAGCTTGTAGAAAGCAAGTGGGGACGTTTCGTTCTCCCCTCCTTGGGAGTGAATAGGGACGAAAACTTGTCCACTGATCTCTTGTTGTTACGGCCACGATGGTATCTTGGTCTTAATGTAACGCCGTCACAGCGTGAGCTCGACTTGAGCACGGGGTAGCGGTAACAACTTAGTGATATGACGGTCCTCTTGGCTTGAAGACGCGAAGGTCCAAGCTTCCTGCTGACTTGAAGACACGGAGGTCCAAGCTTAGGTGGTGGTAAATATGCGGAGGTATACCAACAAGTCGAAGATCTGAGTTGCGAGCGGAGTCGAGCAACTATCTGAGATGAAGGCTAAGAAAGAAAGGAAACAAGAAATGACGATTCAAGAAGACCAAGATGGCGTTTCTTGGTCTTCACAAGGCAGTTTAAATACAAGCTTAGCAGGCTTTCAAGCGCTGCTGTGAGTCATCGTAAGTAAGCGTCCAACGTATCGCGTAAGTAACTCAAATCCTAGTACTACTAGTACTAGTATTCATGGCGTCCATCCTCAGTCAGCTATCAGTACCGTATCTCCTATCGTGCTACCGTATCACCAAGCGTCGTAGATAAGTCCGTCACTAATATACCTTACAGCCGTAGTGACAACCAGTACAGTAAGGGTTCTTAGTCGCATACCGTGGTACAAGAGTTAAAATGTGACACTCTGAGCTCGTACTCCCGTTCGATTGACTAACCCAATACAGGTCGTATCCAACGCCCCTGTAGTGGCGTTACATTAAGTCTAGTCTCTCTCACACCGTGGCTCTCACCAGCCGAAGCCGAACCAAGTTTGTCCAGGAGTACCTGGAATGGCACACCGACAACGACCTCCGATCCTCGATCAAGGGAATGGCCACTTGGAGGAACACTCCTCACGACACAGGCTACTACGTCTTCGACCCCGACAAAAACACCTACGAACCCATCAAATACATCGAAGATCAACACGTCTGGGCCTACGTTGCCTATTCAGACAAAAAGAACTCTTGGTACTCAATCAAACCGGTACCCGCATCCCTTGGACTCGGACCAGGAAAAACCCAAGTACAAGGCATTGACATCGACTCTGACATTGCAGAACCCAACTCAGATAGCGAAAACCTAAACCCCACCCTCACACCTACCATTACTAGACCAGTCGACTTCGCATTGTATGCTGACATGTCCACAACCCAACTCGCAACCACCCTCACCCAATCAGGAAGCGGCCAACCCAGTGGAGGAGCGTCCTCCTCTGCAGCTGCTCCAGGTGGTGGAGGACATCCTATGGGAGGAAGTGCATTGGCAGGCGGAAGCGGCCCTCCGGGAGGCCCAGGAAGCCATCATGCAGGCAGTGCGCCTGGAGGTGGAGGCACAGCCCCAGGACCCCTCAATGGGAGACTTGGAGGAAACGCCCCGCCAGAGTTTACAGGAGATCGGGAATCAAGTCAGGCGTTTCTCAACGCCTTCTCCCTCTATTGAGGAATGAACCCCACCGTGCAACAGTTGGTGGTCCCATATTCCCACACAATGACCCTCCTTTCCTATATTTGAGGTCCCCTTGTCGATGACTGGGTCAAAGAACAAATTCAATGGCTTGTCGCCCAACTATTAGCAGGAGTGGCCCTAAACGAAGAAAACCTTTGGGACACTATCAAGGCACGATTCATCCAAGCCTACACCAATACCACACAACAACAGAAAGCCCGGCACTCCATTCAAAATCTGAGAATGGAAAAGGAAGACATTGACACATACATCGCCAAATTCGCAAACCTCGCTAATAAGGCAGGGTATAATAAAGACGAAGCCACCACACTAGAAATCTTCCAAAAGGGACTCCCCAATGCCCTTGTTGTAAACGCAATCAAATTCCATCATCCAATTACGTGGGACAACTGGAAGGCAGCCGTAACACTGCAGCAAGCCGAATACCTTCTTTTAAAAGACAAACTTACAAAAGGAGGTAACAACAAATGGGGAGGAGCGTCCCGAGACCAGTGGTTATCGGCGTTAAACA
Organism: Lactarius indigo; assembly: GCA_025766275.1. Classification (NCBI taxonomy): domain Eukaryota; kingdom Fungi; phylum Basidiomycota; class Agaricomycetes; order Russulales; family Russulaceae; genus Lactarius; species Lactarius indigo. The sequence goes on along the minus strand of JAFKAC010000010.1, from coordinate 1,775,033 downwards.
AAAACTGAGACCCTAATGCAATGGACGTCAGTTGCACTAGAGCATGAGCTGCCCTAATGGACACCGAAAAACTGCAACTGCAGAAAGAAGGAAGGTGCTTCTGTTGCTGAGGTCAGGGGCACATTTCTCGTAACTGCCCTCAAAAGCCCACCACTATCAAGACAACCGAAACCGCGACTCCCACGACTGGTACTCCTACAACCGCCACTATTTCCATGACTGCGTCGCACCCCCTCTCTAATGAGGAACAGGCGGATGCCCAAGTAGCGGCGCTGTTCGCTCAAACCCCAGAAGTACAAGAATTAATGGTGGACAAATTATTTGGCCAGAAGAAGGATTTTCTGAACGCTTGAACCCGGTGGCCTGGGCTAGAGCATTAAAACTTAGCGTGCACAATAGCAGATTTCGATTGATGCGAATTCCAGTTCTTTTCAAATCTGCTCATGCGACGGCTGAATGAAATGTCCTCATTGATTCTGGCGCAACCGATAACTTCATAAGCGCAAATCTCCTGAAATGGTTAAAAATCACCTGGCTGGCTACCGAACGCCCCATCAAGATATGGAATGTAGACAGAACCCATAATCAAGGGGGAGAAATCACCTCGTTTACCGACCTCATGGTCAAAACAGGAGGGAGGACCCAAAACCTTAGGTTCCTTATCACCGACCTAGGAAACGACAAAGTCATACTCGGATACCCTTGGTTCACAGCCTTCGAACCAAAATTCCATTGGCGGGATGCCACCATTGACGAAGAATTCCAACTGGTGGTAATCACCAGCCTAAACTTGTCTGATGAAGCCACACCTTTAGAAGCCACTATTAAGGCGTTGGAGACGTATCAACTGGACGAATTAGCTTGGGAACGACTGGAAAGCAAAGACGATCCCCACACCCAACTATGAAAAACAACAACAGCATCAGAACTGGCACAACAGGAAGCTGCAAAGAAACCTCAGAAAACCTTCGAGGAAATGATCCCCAAAGAATACCGAAGACATCAGAAGGTTTTTAGTAAAGAAGCATCCCAACGTTTCCCCCCATCGCGACCATGGGATCACGCCATCGATCTTGTCCCAAATGCCCCAGAAACGATGGACTGCAAAGTATACCCACTTACGCTTCCTGAAACAGAAAAATTAACGGAATTTGTAACCGAACATTTGAACAAGAAGTACATTCAACCGTCAAAATCCCCCTATGCATCCCCTTTCTTCTTCATCAAAAAGAAAGATGGGAAACTGCGTCCAGTACAGGACTATCGTCGCCTCAATGAACTCACTGTAAAGAACCACTACCCACTCCCCCTAATCCCCGAACTTATCGATAAGATCCAAGAAGCACGGCTCTACTCCAAACTCGATATTAGATGGGGATACAACAATGTCCGAATCAAACAAGGAGATGAATGGAAGGTGGCGTTCAAGACGAACCAAGGACTGTTCGAACCCCACGTTATGTTCTTTGGCCTCACCAATTCTCCCAGCACATTCCAAACGATGATGGACACCATTTTCCAAGAGTTGGTACTGACAGGCGAAGTCATCGTTTACATGGACGATATCCTAATTGCAACAGCAGACAATCACACCCACCATAGACAAGTACTACACCAGGTCCTAGACCTCTGCGGTGAACATGACTTATACATTAAACCGGAAAAATGCGTGTTCGAGGTCTACGAAGTGGAATATTTGGGACTAATTATCGGATACGGCAAATTATGAATGGACCCAGTCAAGGTACAAGGGGTACGAGACTGGAAAGTGCCAAAATCACTAAAGGAAGTACAGGCCTTCTTGGGATTTTGCAACTTTTACCGATGCTTCATAAGGGGATTTTCCACAATAGCAAGACCACTCCATGATCTTACAAAGAAAGATACCCCTTGGGAATGGATGGACGTCAGACAAGAAGCATTCGATACCATCAAGGAACGAATCAGCTCCGAACCAGTACTCTTGTTCCCGAAACTGGATCAACCCTTCGAAATAGAAGTCGACGCCTCAAGTTACGCCCTAGGAGCAGTATTAAACCAAAAGGGGGAAGACCAGAAGCTACACCCAGTAGTGTTCTATTCAGAATCACTAACCGAAACGGAGCGTAACTATGACATTTATGACAGGGAATTGCTGGCCATCGTCAAAGCCCTACAAACGTGGCGCACATATCTCATTGGTTCACCCCACCTGATAACCATTCACACAGATCACGCCAACCTCCAATATTGGAAGGAACCAAGGAAAATCAGTCAACGAGTGGCGCGAGAATTCCAGGAACTCTCCGAGTACAATTTCATACTCAAACACATTCCTGGAACCAAAAACACCCAAGCGGACTCCTTATCAAGACGCCCTGATTACGATGACGGAACGACAGATAACGACCATGTTACGGTACTACCAGAAGAGGTATTCCTAAGAGTCACCCAAATGTCTATGCACGATATGGACATATGGACTCAGATTACCCAAAAAATGGAAGAATCCACAGTACTCCCATGGGTCGAACCCCACAACCTGAAAAGACACGACGGCTTATGGTGGAAAGGTGACGCCCTCGTTGTTGTGGGAAACAACGATCTTAAGTGGGGGGTAATCACCTTTTTCCATGATACCCCAAGCGCAGGGCATCCAGGAATTGCAAACACCCTGGAACTAGTATGACACGACTTCTGGTGGCCAAACATGCGAAAGGACGTGGAAGCATACATCAAAGGATGCGCCACATGCCAAAGTAACAAAATCAACTCCCATCGACAAAAACCACATTTATTCCCCATCACCACAGACCCATCAGCCGAACCCTTTGAGGTAGTAGCAATGGACTTCATAGTCAAACTCCCGGAATCGAATGGATTTGACTCAATCCTCACTATCACCAACCACGATTGCTCAAAGGCAGCAATATTCATCCCCTGTAATGAAACCATAACATCGGAAGGAGTGGCCAAACTCTATCTCCAACACGTATACCCCCACTATGGCCTACCCCGAAAGATCATATCTGACTGAGACCCCAGATTTGCCTCCACCTTTACAAGACAATTGTGCAAAACCCTGGGAATACAGCAAAATGTTTCATCCACGTACCACCCTCAAACAGATGGACAATCGGAGCGCACCAACCAATGGCTAGAGCAATATTTACAGCATTGGTGTAACCTCCGGCAAGACAACTGGGCAGAACTGTTACCTATGGCACAATTTGTGCACAACTCGTGGACGAATGCCACAACCAAACACTCCCCGTTCTCACTCATCATGGGGTGGGAACCGTGGACAATGTGGACACCTGAACCGTCAAGTAACCCAACAGTGGACCAATGATTGGAAGATCTGTTGATACTTAGACAACACGTGCAAGACAGCATCAACCATGCACAACGTCTTATGGCCCAATGGGGAAAGAAGGGATTCACACCCTATCAACAAGGAGACCAAGTATGGCTAGAAGGGACGAATCTCCGTACCTTCTACCCCACGAGCAAACTTGCCCCCAAAAGATACGGGCCATTCCGAATCACAAGAGTTCTATCAGATGTTTCTTACGAACTAGAACTCCCAATATCGTGGAAGATCCACCTGGTATTCCACGCAAACCTTCTCACACCATACAAGGCGACGGAGATGCATGGCATAAACTATTCCTGACCTCCACCTGACCTTATTGGAGGAGAAGAAGAATACGAAGTAGAGCGGATCGAAGATGCCCAGGAACGAGGGAGAGGGTGCAAACTCCACTACCTAGTAAAGTGGAAAGGATTCCCACCAAGTGACAACACGTGGGAACCTGCAACTAACATGACCCATGCCGCAGATGTCATCAAGGATTACTACAGACAATACCCATCCGCCAAAGGGGCTGGATGAACAATATAAAAGGAGAGCTCAACCACCCTAAGAGTCCCCCCCAGTCTCGCAATGTCCAACACACCAACCTCCGACACTACCCTCGTTCATGTTCTCAGCAATCCACAACTTGAAGCCGCCCTCAAGCAAGGGATTGTCACCATCGACCTTTCAGATGTCCCTCAACTATCACCACCACCATCTCCCCAGCTCACCGCAGCCATTGACACCATCCCCATAACATCCTGAACCTCAGAACGAGAACCTGGAGAACTTACCCCATCAACACCAGAAGAGGGACAATATTCCCCCACACCTCCTCTGCAACATTCACACACTCCCCCGCCCGAACCATCCGCACCTTCACCACCTTCCTCTTCACCCTCTACCCCGCCACCACCACTCGAGCCCTTCACCCCCTTCCGCATCCACACACCCATTGATTACAACCGACCTGACTCCCCCCCTGAAGACACCGACAACCCTGGTGCCCCCTTCTTCCCAAACATACCAGGCACCCTGAAATTCTACCCCCTACAAATCCCGCTACCTGACGGTGGATCTAACACTGTGAAGTACATTTACTATCACAAGGGATTCACCGAGGTAGTAGGAACGATGGGCGCTAGGCAACCACACTACAGAGAGACAGTCTATCTCTCATCACTGAGGCCTAATGTCTCGGCGCCCCCCTTCACAGCTGAGCAACTGCAGTTCTTCGACCCCCACGACATTTGCGCCTGCACCTTGGATGAAACCCTCATCGAGCTTAACTCCCCATGCCTCACAGCCGAAGTCACTAGGCTGCGCACCGGGCTTCTCGCACTCAAGGAAATCGACGAAAAGTGTGAAAAGCTAGAGGAAGATGCATGCAAACTGTGGTCGGACCGACTTACGGTGGACCTAATGCCCCACCAGGCCGCGACCGGCCTGTCGACACTGCCAAAGTCAAGAACACCAGTCCTATAGGTGCATCTTTCGTCGCATGGGAATGGTCGCAGAAGTCATCACCACCTTCCAAGTGGACGAACGCATCTGGCAGGCAGTGAACACCGAAGCGTCCACTTCCTTCACCGTCCCGGAACCTCCAACGATCGCCACCGCAACTCAAGGGAGGTGGTGTGGGCGGTGCTTCTGCACTAACGCTGACCATGACGAGATCTGATGCCCGCAATATGAAATGTGTCGCAAGTGTGGAAGGCACGGACCCCTCTTCTTCCTCAAAACCCACTACTGTCGACTCGACGTCTCTCCGTGGCCGGAGAACAACCTCAATGCCGACATCTATGACCTTGTCGACCCAGAGTCCTGAAGTCGAGGCATCTTCAGGCCAAGACGGGGGGGTAATGTTACGATTTTCCTGGGACTCGTTCTTTCACATGTTGCTATTCCCTTTCCCTACACTATACGAGCCCTGTACGATTACACGGACCTTACAATTACCCAACTCCTATCGCGCACCCTACTTATCAATGTTCCCTTCTGATAGAGTTCGACATGTGCTCGTTTCCGTTGTGTTCTTAATCACGCGCGATCCCACATGATTCGCCTTTATTCCCAGTACGACGTCCCCTTTGTTCTCTTTATATCCTATCCCTTGTTCCGAGACTGGCGATGGTGCCATCTGTTTGTAGTCGCCATACTGGCCATCATCTATTTAAACCTAGTCATATCTAGCTTGTATGGTAGACTAGACTTCTTGTGTAATACTACACTCGTCTAAGACAGAACACCTCTGTGTCTCGCGACCTCCGCCTTTGCTAGACCTTTGTGTCTTAGCCTTCCTCTACAATCCAAGTGACTTGAGTCCTTGTGATCCTTGTGCACCATTCACTCTGAAGTTGAGCCTCTGAGCTCGTACTCCCATTCGATTGACTAACCCAATACAGGTCGTATTTAACGCCCCTGTAGTGGCGTTACAACCTCCAAAGCTTCTTTAGCAAACTATACAGTATCTTTACTGATATCCACTTTCTGTGCTGTACAACAAAATGTGTATCACAAAGGCCTCTAAAGCTTCTTTGTAAAACATGCAAAATCATCTTCCTCATCCCCCACACTCATGCACATCCTGCCCACACCCACACCCACACATATTCCCTTTCCCCATCACACCCACACCCACACCCATACCCATATTCCCCTCCCCCACCCCATGTTCCCCACCCATATCCCCATCACACCTACACCCCACTCCCATGTTCCCTATCCCCATCCCACCCATACCCCCACCCATACCCATGTTCCCCACACCCTGCCCCCATGTTCCCCTTACCCACCCTCATGTTCCCCTCACCCACCCCTATGTTCCCCACCCATATCCCCATCACACCCACACCCCACCCCCATGTTCCCCATCCCACCCACACCCACACCCATACCCATGTTCCCCTTACCTACCCTCATGTTCCCCTCACCCACCCTCATGTTCCCCTCACCCACCCCCATGTTCCCCACTCATATCCCCATCACACCCACACCCCACCCCCATGTTCTCCATCCCAATTCCATCTACACCCAGACCCACCCTGATGTTCCCAATTTTCCTTAATTTATTCCCTATTTTCATTTGACTTTAACTGACTGGCATTGACTTTGACTGACCAAGCTATGTCCTTGGATAATATCCAAGTCAAGGTTTGTTTTTTGTGATTTTTGTCTGAGTTTCAATTGATTTTTGGTTGACTAAATCTTGACTTTGTCTGACTGGTGCAAAAATCTTGACTTGTAGCTGACTTTTGCTTGACTGATGTCCTATTTTAACAACTTCACTTGACTAATCCTTTTTACTGAGGATTATGTCAAGAGATGCACCAAATGCCAGCGACACAAAGTCAATCTCCGTCCTATCAGAGCACTGCTGCAACCAATCTACCCCAAACCAGAAGCCTTACCATTCAAAACTATCACAGTGGATTTTATCACTAAACTCCCTATTTCTCAAGGTTACAATTCCATTCTAACAGTAACAGACCATGACTGTACTAAAGTGGCGGTCTTCATCCCCTGTAATGAAGAGATAACAGCTGAAGGCACAGCTGCCTTGTACATTTCCCACGTACCTCAATTTGGACTCCCCTCGCGCATTATCAGTGACCGAGACCCCCGCTTTGCATCCAAATTCATGCAGGAGATATGCAAAATCCTTGGCATCAGCCAAAACATCTCAACAGCTTATCATCCCCATACAGACGGCCAATTGGAACGAATGAATCAATGGCTCAAGCAATATCTCCACTTCTGGGTAAATGAGCAGCAAGACAACTGAGTTCGTTATCTACCCATGGCAGAATTCACGCACAACAACTGGCCTAATGAGACTACACGAGAGTCCCCTTTCTTCCTCCTATCAGGGTTCAATCCCCGTGCTGATTGGATTGATAGGCCTTCCCCTATTCCCCAAGTCTCTTTATGGTTAGACCAATTCAAACAAGTGTGACAACGTGCCTTCTCCTGTATGCTCTGGGCGCAAAAGTCATGGATCAAGCATAAAGATACACCCAAATTCAAAACAGGAGACCTCATGTGGCTCGAAGGACACCACTTACAAACTCACCAACCAACCACAAAACTAGCGGCTAAGTGCCATGGCCCTTTTAAGGTCATCCAGGTGATGTCCCCTGTCAACTATCGACTCAAACTTCCCACGCAGTGGAGCATCCATGATGTTTTCCACATAGATCTTCTCACACCTTATTGTGAGACACCCATGCACAAGCCCAACTATCAGTGCCCACCTCCGGATTTGGTTGATAACAAAGAAGAATATGAAGTCAAGAAGATTCTGGACTCTCGGCGGTTCAGCAGAAGATGCCGGCTCCAATACCTTGTCAAATGGAAGGGCTATCCTGACTCCAACAATCACTGGATAGATAAGGATGACGTCTTTGCTGATGAGGCCATATGGGAGTTCAAACATTCTAACCCTGACACAGAAACACATATAAGGACTGCCATCCATTGCGTTAAGTCCCCATCATCCACTTCTCTCATGTCCTCTACTTGATGCAATGACCAGCTTGCACTCCTCTCTACCCTTGTCAACAACTCCTCTGCCACACTTGTTGACCCCAGCTCCACCAATGACGCCACAATTGCTGGAGTTACCACTACCAGAGGCTCTGCCATGCAACATGAGGAAGATGGGCCTATCAATGCTGATGAATTGCAGCAGACACTGCAACGATTCCCTATGCCTGTACAGGGAACTCTCAGTAATGATACAGCAGCAACTCAACCAACACCTCCACCAATATATGCCCTCACCAATCCCAACACTGGTGAGCCTGATACCTTCATCACTGAAGACGAGCTTTTTCAGCTTCAAGCAGCTGTCTCACGTGGTGAAACTACCAAATGCCATGCAGAAGTATGTGCAAGAATGGAAGGAGATGGCGGCGCAGTGGCAGCAGGAGCAACTGCATATTGCCACCTGCTGATGCCAAATGAGGCAGGAGCAGAAAGAGTATTGGACGAAGCTGAGGATGAAGATGAGCTTGGAGACCATTACCCCATCAGGCATGCATTCCTTAAACATGAATTCTACACTAAAGATCCAACAGCCACCCCCTTCCTTGTTGATGCATTGGGGAATCCCCTGCACCAAGGAAGAGTTGCTGTGGCACAAGCAGCTCGTTATACACCAATGGGCAAACGAGACCCAGCAACCCGAGCCATTATCCCTAAAGGGTTCTGGGTCAATTGAGGACCCCATTACATTCCGTTCCTGATCAAGCTCCCCAACAGACCAACAGTACAGGCATCCCACATACAGGTTATCTGAGGAGGAGACCCCCTCATACTTGGACTAGCTCTGGGATTGGGGTTCCTTTATGGTAAACCCCTCTACACCACACCACACCTTCCCAAAGACAACCACACCATCATTCCCCACAAGGAATACTTCATGCTCCATGATTGCCACCCTACTGACCTTCTGCTTACACACATTGGGGATGTAACCCTTATCGAAGAACTGCGCTGCTATCAACAGATGGCCTTCACAGAAGATCAACTGGAGAAGTGGATTTGGCGGCTTCAGGAAGAGAAGTATATGGCAATGGAGGATAAGAAGGCCAGTATCTATTGTCTTGAATGAGCTAACATTTTGGAGTTATGGAAGACAAAGTGGAGCAGATGAGGCAGGAATCAAAGGCAGACTAGTGAGGTGGGCCTCACTCCTGAAAAGGGGGTGATGTTACGGTACAGACCAAATGACTCATTGTATATGACTCATGGCCAGTTATGACTATGGCCCAGTATTGGTATTAGTCATGGACTCTTACATTGCATCAGTCAGCACGATAGTTTACATGTGATTGTGGCTCATGTATGACTCATTCCTAGGATAGCTGTACTAGGGTTTGAGCTAGTTATGCTATTGGCTCTCTATTGTTCCAGTGGTGCTTTAAAGCCCGTGTGTATCTGTATAAATAGTTGTCTAAGAAGACCAAGAGTCCCCATCTTGGTCTTCTTCAATCCACCCTCTTGACTCGTATCTTGTCTGCCTTAGTCTTCAGACTAAGAGTGCTTCCACTTCTACTCACCAAGGAGTAGACCGTCTTTGTCTTCACTGCAGTGTGTGCCAGTAGTGCCCCTGTTCAGCTTGCATTGGGTTGACACATGATCCCCATTTGCCTATCCTTTGCTAAGTCATTTATGCCCTTAAAGAGTCCAAGTTGGACTAACACCGGTGGAGCATAACACAGTCTGTGCTTGGTTCACAAGACAGGTGGTTGATCTGATAGAAAGAGAGAGAGAGAGAAGGGAGAAAGCAAATGACGATTGAAGAAGACCAAGATGGTGTTTCTTGGTCTTCACCTACTACCTTAAATGCAGGTTGGGTTGAGCTTTGAAGCGCTGTCCATGAAGCGCCCAACAAATCACATAAGTACAGCAAACCCTAGTACAACTACTACTAGTACTAGGATCAAGTCATCACTTATCATACATATATCCACATGAAGTCTGTGACCCATTACACCTTACCAAAGAAGTCACAATCTGATAGGCAAGTGTTCACAACCTGAAATGTAACATGTATCAACTGCAGGCACAGTGGGTTCTTCCAATTTGGGTGAGTTCATATGTGAGTCATGGGGGGAGGGGGGGTGAGATGAGAAGCTAGTAATGAGGATTGGTTCAACAGTGGTTCCAGCATTCCTGTTACAGTTTCACCCTCACAACCCCAGCAAATGGCAATCTGGAGAATAAGATCACATGAAGAGGAGAAGGAAGATGAAGAAAAGGTTGAGATAAGCCATTTGCCATGAGCTAAGTGTCCTGGCCCATGATAGCACTGGACCTCCTGCAATAGTCCACAGATGTACAGGTACCACCAGCCCAGATAAACAAGATCAAAGTTGCCTGTCACATGACCCCAGCATGTGACCTGGCTAGAATGCACTGGAAGAGTCCAGATGAGCTTGTGCCTGGCTGACTGATGTTTGGTACCTGATGACTGATACTGGCTGTGGATTACTCATAGACAATTATACTGTTACAATAAGGATGACTGATGTTCTGTTCTGATTGGATAACTGACTGTATGCTGACTGATACTTACACATTCTCAATGACACTACTACTGTATGATTACTCACCCTAGGATCATTGTATTAGGGTTTCTGAGTTTGAACCTTGTAGCTAAGGAGTATAAGTAGGGTAGCTTGTATCCCTGACTCCTTAGCTTGAGATTGTTGGAGTTCCATCCCTGGAACCTTCACTCCACAGCCAATTGAGCTATCCATTCTTTTACAAGCTACCCATATTCATTACACCACTGCCATATCACCCACTCTAAGCTGTGGATCAGCAGTTATCACTACCCTCCAAGCTGTTAGTCAGCATTCAATATATCATCATCAGCATACTGCCATATGCCCCAAGGATGCCAACCGCACTGTATCAATAAGTCATAGGGTTGAGGAAAGGGGCTGGAGTACAAGGTTGGTTGGAGGTTATAGGAGGATTTCCATTGGGTAGGATCAAGGCATGAACCTGGAGTTGGGGAGGATAGGTGGGTAGAAGGACAGTTAAGGCTAGGGAGTCAGGAGATCTAAGGATGGGAATGTGTTGGCTGTATGTCAGGAGTTCCTTAGCTTGAGATCTTGTGGCAATCACATCAGTGTCACGGACGCTTTATTTTCGCCTTATTTGTCTGTATTTTTACGGATTTATTCGGCCAAGATACAAGCCTCCAACGTTGTGCTCAAATGTCCAAGTCCTTATCATTAGATATGATAAGATGGTTAGTCACGTGATGCCAACATGTGCACCCACAAGCACGTGACCCTGGGATAGTAACTTCCTTATCAGATGTTACCCTTTTAGGTCACTTTCCTCATTAGTAAAGTAGTTTCTCATTGGACGATAAGCAGGGAACATTCTAGATAGTTCTAGACTACGTTGTTATAGGGTTGTGACTCATAAGATAAGGACACATCATTGTTCTGTCAGCGTTAATGACTGTGCATCAGTCAGCACAATAGATAACGCTATTATTAGACACGACGCGTCAGCGTCTGACTCATTACTATTACACACACCTTTAGTAACAAGGTTCAGTAGTAATTCAAACTCAGCCGCAGTAGTGTATATAAACCCTCATGTAGCGTCCTGAGTGGAACCAACTTGTCCTCTTGGTTCTCCACTCAGGTGCGTATTCCACTGTACTTCCCTTATACTTCTCCAATGTTAACTTGTCCTCTTGGTTCTCCACTCAGTGTGCCACAGCGTGATCACCTTGCCTTTGGTCTTGCATAAAGACCTCAAGTGTGCATATTCTCCGTTGTGACTGTACATTCGGCACGTGACTTGTCTCCGCGCTAGGCTTGGGTGTTTTCCCAGTTCAGTTCACTTACCTTCACCTTGGTCTAGTTGTACACGATAAGTCATACTGCTACAATCAGCTGCCTGCTGAGTGGTTCCCTCTATCTTTTGAGCCTGTCTTTCCCCTCTCTTTTCTGCCATTCTCTGCCTCTCAGTGCTCTTGCCTGATAGAGTGCTGCTAGTATCCTTGTCAACTAAGGGACACCTTGGCTGTATTTGCCTCCCCCTGGTAGTTGGCTGACAATTGGGGCATTGTGTTCCCACAATATGTCCAAGTTGGACACTTACTCCCATGTGAGTGTAACAATTCCCTTGGATGTTGGGTTGGTCATTGCTGTTTGCAGTAATAGGTCCAATTATGGCCACATTGAAGGTATTCAGGTTATTGAGAGGGGGGGTGGAGAAATGATCAAAATAAAGGTTAGATTTGATTATAGCATCAGAGTTGTCAAGGGGAACATTTAATGGTGGGGGGGGGATCAGGATGCTGCATCCTAACAGGAGTTGTGAGGACACCAGGCATGTTTCCTGTAGGACAGAGGGGCTAAAGGTTGTATTGAATGGTGTGTAGACTTGTTATGGTTCCGAGGGACCATGTTGACTTGTTAGTGGAGCCGAGCTCGACACTTGGTAGAGTTGGGACTTGTTTGTTAGAACAAGTCGAGTTTGGGGATTCCTTGGCTCACTCGAGAGTTCGCAGGGGAGAGGGGAAGGCTGCAAATGACTTGGTATTCAAGAACTAAGAGTAGACAAAGATCAGTACTACTCTATGCTACACTATTTGTACTCGTACAGACTGGGGTTTTCAGGGACTGTTTTCTTATCTGCCACATCACATCAGGTCGACATGGCTACATGTTGTGCTAATGATACCAGAAGATGTGCTACGAAGGATGAGGTTCTGTAAAACTTTCGGGGATGTTCTGAATGGGTTGTGTGATGTGATGTCACAATGTCATGTGATTGTGACATAGCCCCTTTACTAAGCTGAGTCGTCTCGACTCGTGCTGCTGGCCGCGTGTGTAAAGTCATAGTCATGTCAGAACATGTAATGCACTGGTCATTTGTATGGTTCTCTGTGCCTCTGTGCATGGAGATGAGCAGTTGCCTGTGTCACACACTCACGATTGACTGCTCACCCTAGGATGGCGAGCCATGCACAGTATGTATTGGTGTGCATGGCTGTTGGCAACACATGGCAGACCTGTCATGAGATGCATTTAGCATGTGGGGTGTGGCACTCAAACATCAGGTGTTTGCTGGAGTCGCACCACATGCATGGCAGTAGTCCAGTGCAGGCATGAATGGATGTGTGACGGTTGGCATCACGATTGGTGGCATCTGCGTTATTTGAGGACACAGCATCGGGCACGTGTTCAACAATTTCACCTACTTCATGTAGGTCAGGTGAGACCGATTGTCCAGGCTCGTTGTGCAACTGCAGGTATGCAAGATGCGTGGAAACATGCATGGCCTCTGTGAATGTGCATGTCAGTGGGCATGGTGGAATGGGTAGAATCTGCTCAGGGGCCAGTATGGCTTGGTGGTGACGTAGGCGGGGATCGGATATGCCATTGTGGGTGAATACAGTAGTAAGGGCTGTCGGCATTGGTTTCGGCAAGTAAGGTGAGAGTCGAGTTATGGCATGAGCCTCCAGAATTTGCAAGTCGACTTCTGCAGCGTCCACGGCCCAATCTGCCCAGCTACGTTTGATGTCATGCAGCTGCTGTGCTAATTGAGTTTGTTGTTCAACAGACTTTTGCAGTCGGTAGATATCCACGCTAACACTGGGGTCAGTGAGGCAGGATAACACCTTGTCTACATTGGGTCATGCAGGATGGTTGGGCCAAAAGACGTTGATGTAGTCTTTTTCAATCTGTCAAGGTTGTATGTCCAGTCATGGAAGCGCACACAGGGGGGTGTAGTAGAGTGGTTTTCTGTGTCCCTCAGTGGTGACTATAATTGGCTGATCACGTTGATTGATAACAAACTGAAGATAAGCAGTGTTCTTTCATTCACCATTCTTGTAGGGTATCTCAACCTGGTAGGGGTGTGGGGGTAGTGTTTTCTGCCAGTCACCTGGTGGAAGTGTGTCGTCTATGACTGGGCGTGCAGGAAGTGGGTGAGTGAGGGCAGGCATTTCGACTTTAGCAGGTTGTTGCCAGGTTTGCCTTTCGAGTTTGCGCTGAGTGATCTCTTCTAAGGCCTTGCGTCAGAGTCGCTGTTGTCATCTATAGCAAGCCTGAGAGTGATGGTGATGATTACCATCGTCCCCAATGTACATGCTCAGCCCCCATATGTTGTCTTTCAAACGCGGTGAGTTAAGTAGGGCATTATATGAAGGCCCTACGTTTGCCCACTCTTTGACCTCTCAGTTGATGCATTGATTAATGTCATCAGGCAGATCCTTGGCTGACATGACTGGGAACTGCAGGGGATGGCGATCCATAGTGATGATGGTGTTAACCTTCACACTAGTTCTGTCCTTATATCGTTGGATCAGCTCAGGGGCGTGTATGTTAGTAACAGGTTCCCAGCTATCATACACTGCAGAAAAACCTTTCCATTGCACTAAATATTGTGGCGTCTTCCTTCATCCTGCTGTCTGATAATTGAGAATCTCTTCCACCTCCCATTCTAGTTCTCCTTCTATTAGCTCCGGTGGTGGAATTTCTTCTTTGTTATTGTTCGTTGGCATTTCGTGATAGGGTGTGAGCAGTCCCGCATGAAACATGTCATGTACCTTCCAATGAGCTGGCAATCTCAGGTGATAAGCCATGTCGGATATGCGTTGGAGTACAACAAATGGTCTGTATCTTTGTGGGGCCAATTTCATCAAGGGGTGTGTCATCTTCAAATTTGTGGCATCTAGCCACACTTTGTCTCCCAATCAATAAGGTTAATACTGTGGAGTCTGGTGTGTTGATAAGTGACCCCTGTGCACTTAGCGGCTCTAACAGACTGGACTTACAGATATGGACTGCTGTAGATTAATTAGGACCGCTTTAGATTAGATATTGTTTGATCTGTACAATCTATTACTTATCATTGTGTCACCTATGACATCACTGTACTATGACATCATGTGGACTCCTCTGGACTTGTCATTGTACTACGTCTTTGTTCTTTCTTTGTCTATATCTTTATTGTGATGTCATTATGATATCATTTCAGTCTGGGCTCTTCTTGTTCTATACACTTTGTTCTCCATATGCACACTCCTTTGTCCTGTTGTAGAACAATGCGCTCCTTGTATTCTGTGACCTATAGTTACTTCCCTTGTACTAGTGTCACACCTCTGTACTGTAACGTCGTCACGACGTTAGCTCGACTTGAGCTCGATGAAGGCGGTAACAACTTAGCGGTTTGGCTTGAGGACTCGGAGGTCCAAGCGTAAGCAATAGTGAACACTCGAAGGTGCACTCGATCTTGGAGGCGATGGCTTAGAGAAAGAAGGAGAGAAAGAGAAAGTGACAAGTGACGATTCAAGAAGACCAAGATGGCGTATCTTGGTCTTCACAGGACAGTTTAAATACACAAACGAGCAGGCTTAGAAGCGCTGCTATGAATCACCGTAAGTAGTGTCCAACGTATCGCGTAAGTATCTCAAATCCTAATACTACTAGTACTAGTATTGGTGGCGTCCATCCTCAGTCAGCTATCAGCACCGTATCTCCTATCGTACGACCGTATCACCGCACTATCGTAAGTAAGTCCGCAACTAATATACCTTACCGCCGTAGTCGCAACCGGTACAGTAAGGGTCCGAGTCGAAACGTGACATCACCTCCCTTCCTAGCGTGAGACCCCAGGCTCACCGAAAATCTCTGGCCGGCCAATCACGCTGTTCGTCGGCAATGCGCTCTAACGCGGTGGCACGCTCCAAACGGTAAATAGCGTCGCGGCGGTCGTCCTGCGCGCACTCGATCATCGCGCGAAGCTGACTCACCCTCGCCCGAAGTCGATCCAGCTCGTAGCTGGCCGCGCGGAAGCGCGTAACCTCCGCAGTGAGCGACTCATCGTTGATACGATTGAGTGCGCGGTCGGTGATCTTGTCCGCTTCGAAGACGACGAGGTCCTCGTGCGGGTACGTGGGGCGAAGTGCCGCAGATACGTGAGGTTCGGCGTAGAAGGGCTTACCATAGACGTGCGGCGAGCCCGGTATAACTCCTAATATGAGGGGGTCCGCCCCTCCGATGATTTGGACGTGCGACGCGTCCCTCTCTACTCCGTCGGGCCCGGTGATGGGGTATCGAATGTAATGGGGTCGTCGGTTCGCCCGGAACCCTTCAGGCGCAATGACATGTGCGGGGTCCTCGGCGGCGGTGAACGGACGGTGATCGGCGGCACCAGGCACGCGCACACGTCCTCGATACATGGGGGACCCGTCGGAGTAGACGAGCCAGGGCGTGACGAGGGGATGATCAGGGTCGCGTTTCGTTCGAAGGAAGGGGTGTCTCGCCGGGTAATAATCTTCGTCGTCATGGCCAGCCTCAGCTGCCGCCATCGCTGCCGTCGCTCTCGCATCTCTCTCAGTCGGGCTGCTGCCGAGTCCAGCTGCTCCTTCTGCCACACCGCCGCTACCCTCTTCCAGCCCTCCAACTCGTACTCCATCAGCGCTTGAACGCTGGTCGTTGCTCGGGAAAACTCCGCGAACGCCGATGAGGTTGTCGCTTGGGGGGATAGCGGCGATGGGTTCGCGTTCGCCGCTATCGTTTCGGAAGACGTGGACGACGGCTCGGTCGTCGTCAGGGGTGGTTGTTGGGTCTGGAAGCCTGGTGACGACGTTGATCCATTCTTGTGCGGTGATGGGCCCCTCTGCTGGTGCAAGAGGTGTCCATGGCGTGAGCTGAGTGTTGGGAACTTTGGTGTCGTCGTCCTCAGCCAAGAGGGCGCGGGCGTCTTCTGCGAGGGAGTCGAGGAGCTGCGCTTGGGTGACATGTTGCAATGGGGAAGTGGGCATGAGAGTGGTAGCTGTGCGAAGGAAAAGGGGATGACTGTCCTCTGTTCTGGCAACCCCCACTTTATCTCTTTTACCGTGGGTCTGCGCTTCCTGATACAGGCGGAGCGCTTCCGGCGCAAAGACGTCGTCTTTGTTGACCCACTGGTTTTCCGAGTCTGGGTACCCCTTCCATTTGATCAGATATTGGAGGCGTCTTCCCCTGCCGAAATGCCGAGTGTCTAGAATGGCCTCGACCTCGTATTCTTCCTCTCCGTCTATCAGTTCGGGCGGTGGTCGTGTGAAGTTCTCCCCGTGTAAGGAGGTTTGTTTGTACGGTGTGAGAAGATCGATGTGAAACACTGGGTGGATACTCCACTGCGTGGGAAGTTCCAATCGATAGTTGTATGGGGACATCACCTGTACCACCCGAAAGGGTCCGTGGCGTCACGCCGCTAATTTTGCTGTGGGTTGATTGGTTCGGAGATGTTTGCCCTCGAGCCACACGAGGTCATTGATATTGAACTTGGGCGTATCTCTGTTGCGCACCCACGACTCTTGCGCCTTCTTTATAAGGCGTTGGGCGCTGTCCCTGGCTTCTTTTAGTTGTGTCAGTCACACGGTTGCGAGGGGGATGGGAGATGGCTTATCCGTCCAATCCGCTTGTGGGTTATACCCCATCAGTAATTGGAATGGCGACTCCTTGGTGTGTTCATGTGGCCAGTTGTTGTGCGCGAACTCGGCGATTGGCAGATAAGCCTCCCAGTTGTCTTGCCGCTCATTTACCCAGAAGCGTAAGTACTGTTCTAGCCACTGGTTGGTCCGTTCGGACTGTCCGTCGGTACGCGGGTGGTACGCGGTTGATATGTTCTGTTGAATCCCCAGAATGCGACACACTTCTCTGGTAAACTTTGACGTGAAGCGGGGGTCGCGGTCGCTTATTATTTTGCGCGGTAGTCCAAAGCGTTTGAATACCTGGGCCACGTACAGAGTCGCCGTTTCTTCTGCGGTGATTTCTTCTCGACATGGGATGAAAATGGAGGCTTTGCTGCAGTCATGGTCCGTGACAGTCAGTATACTGTCATACCCCTTGGACGCGGGGACTTTAGTGATGAAGTCTACTGCCACCGTTTGGAACGGCATGGCTTCCAGTATTGGCGTGATGGGGTGCAGCGTGGCTCGTATGGGCCTTGTGTTGACTTTGTTCCTCTGGCATTCCGCGCAGCCTTGCACGTATTCATATACGTCTTTGCGGAGTCGCGGCCACCAGTAGTGTCTCTCCAGGATGCGTTGAGTTTTCGCGATTCCCGGGTGGCCATGTATTGGCAAGTCATGATGGTCATGTATTAGTACGCGTTGAGTCGATGCTGGTCCTGTGATTACGAACCTGCCGTCTTTGTACCATTCTCCTTGTATTTTCTTGAGGTGATACGGGTCGACCCATATCTTGATCACCTCTTCGTCCTGCTGGTGACGTGGTTGTAGCAGGTTTGGATTTGCGATGAAGGTGCGTGCAGTGTTAAGGGTTCGTACAAAGACTTCGGGGGGTAGGACCACTACTTCGCTGTTGTCCTCGACCCCCTGGTCGTAATCCGGTCGTCTTGACAGCGCGTCCGCCCGTCCGTTGTTCTTTCCTTTGATGTGATGAATTTCGAAGTCGTATTCAGAGAGTTTGAGCACTTCCCTGGCGACTCGCCTACTGATCTTTTGCGGTGACTTCCAGTACTGTAAGTTTAGATGGTCCGAGTAGATTTTGATCTTGTGGGGGGCACCTGCGAGGAGTGGTCGCCAGTTTCGTAGGGCCTTAACTATCGCGAGCAGTTCTAGGTCATAGATGTCATAGTTTCTTTCGGCTTCGGAGAGTGTCGCCGAGTAGTAACCTATGGGGTGTCGCTTGCCGTCAGATTCCTTTTGTAGTAATACAGCTCCCACCACGTAGCCCAAAGCGTCTACTTCCAACTCGAATGGATCTTGGAGGATGGGGTGTGCCAGCACTGGTTCCTCCGTTACGAGACGTTTTAGGGTGTTGAACGCCCTTTCTTCTTCTTCCGTCCATCGCCACTCTTCGTCTTTCCATGTCAGTTTAGTGAGTGGTTTGGCGTGAGTTGCGAAACCGCGGATAAAGGGTCTGTAAAAGTTACAGAAGCCAAGGAAAGAACGGACGTCTTTGACTTTTGTTGGTGTTGGCCAGTCCCTGATGCCTTGAACTTTTACAGGGTCCATTCGGGTCACCCCCCGTTCAAGGATTACCCCCAGGTAATCCATCCGCGGTTGGTGGAACAGGCACTTCTCGAGCTTGAAGTAGAGGTCGTGTTCTTCTGCGACGCGCAAGACGTCGCGGACAGCGCGCACATGGGCCGCCAGATCGCGATCAAAGTGAGTAGCGATACCAATATCGTCCATGTAGACGCGTATGGTAGTGCCCAGACGTTCATGCTTCGTGATGGTGTCACGATAAATATGGTTCATCATGGCCTGGAAGGTGGCGGGTGAGTTGGTGAGTCCAAAAAACATGACCGTGGGTTCAAAGAGGCCGAATTTAGTTTTGAATGCTGCTTTTTCCTGGTCGCCGTCGCGAATACGTATGTTGTTGTAACCCCATCGGATGTCGAGCTTTGTATAGATATGGGCATTACTGAGGTCGAGGATGAGATCCTGTATTAGCGGCAGTGGGTACTGATTTCGAATGGTGTAAGAGTTGATGACCCGGTAGTCCTGTACCAGTCGTAGTTTCCCGTCCTTCTTTTTAATGAAGAAGGAGGATGCGTACGGGGAAATAGAAGGGCGTAAGTATCCCTGCTTCAGCTTTTCCTCCAAGAACTCCTTAAGTTCGCCCTCTTCCTTTTGGGTCATGGGGTAGATTTTACAGTCGATGGCGGCTGGCGCGGATGGTTTGAAGTCTATGGCATGATCCCACGGTCGTGCCGGGGGGAAGCGGTGCGAGGCTTGCTCGTTGAAAAGTTTGGCAAACATTGCGTATTCTTGAGGGAGTACTGCTGCCGTTTGTTGCTGTTTCGCTTGTATGGCCAACTCCGTCGAGGTGGTGGCTTTAACGAACGCTTCTTCTTCTAGTTCGCGCACAATGTCTTCCTTTTCGGCCACAATGAGGGCTCGAATGGTTGTTGTTGATAGCAACGCTTTGGTAGTTGCTAACATTATTGGCAGCATGTCGGGGTGTATGGTGGCGGTGGCCCAACTGATTGTTGGTTCAAATGTGCTTAGCCACGGATACCCCAACACCATGTCTTCGCTCCCAAGGTCGGTGACCAGGAAGGTCATCTGTCTTATCAGTCCTCGTGTTTTCACTTCCAGGTTAACGTAATGAGTGATTAACCCAGCTTTGTTTTCCGTGTTGTCTATGTTCCATATCTTGCGAGGCGTATTCAGTGGCTGTGGCTGGATACCAGCCCGTTTTGCCAGGCTAGGTCGGATGAAGTTGTCGGTCGCGCCAGAGTCAACCAGCGCCTTTGTTTCAGTCGTTTGGTAATTTGTATGGACAGTTACTGGAATTCGCATAGATCGATAGCGCGTTGTCACAATTACAGAATTACATTGAAGAGCCCTCACCCAGACTGACGGGTTCAGGCGTCCCGAAAACCCTCTTTTCCCCATAGATCTTGAAGTATAAGATCTTTTACTTCATCCGTGCTGTTGGCTACTTGTGTGAGCCACTCTTTGGCTTGTTCCCCTGCCGTTTTTGTGGTTGCAGCGTTGATTTGAGGCGCGGGCGTTACGCTCGGCGCTGGTGACATGTACCCAGGCAGTGACGGCGTGTACTGTGATGGTGCGTACTGTGAGACGGGTCCCTGCGGATACCCCGTAGTTTCGATCATGCGGCTGCTAGATGGGGCAGCCTGCCATTGTTGCTGCGTGCGGGGGTGTGGACAATTTCGTGAGAGGTGGCCGGGCGCGTGACAGTTATAGCAAAGGACATTCCTTAAGTCCCTTCTAGATCCTCCTCTGCCTCGTCCTCGCACCCCCGGTCCTCCTCTTGGTGGGAACGGTGGCGTGGGCCAGTCGCGGTGTGGTAGTTTGTTGAAGTCGATGTCTTCGGACCCTGCGAGTCTCACCTTGGCGCGGTCAGCCGAGGTGTCCATTGCCCAGGGGTTAGTTTGTGGCAGGTTTTGCAGAAGCGTCCACCCTGCGTTGCCACCCTGCTTCTTTGGCTGTGTCGTCGTGTTTTTGTATTCATTGAGCCGCGCTTTGAGGTGTATGTAATTCTTTTGTCGCTTGAGGACGGCTCTCTTCCAGTCGTCGAACGTGACGGGGTCGTCGAACTGGAACGCGTTTTTGAACAGTTCCTTGGGCAGACCCGCCGTAAAAAGATCGATGGTTTGGGGTTCGTTGAGGCGATAGTGAGCTTTCCGTGCAAGCTGTTCAAAGTCATTGACGTACTTGTCAATGTCCTCTCCTGTCATTTTGAAGCCCTTCCTTAGTATGGCTTGGGCTTGTTCCCTCTCTAGCGTGTTTTCGAATCTCTGGCTGAATCCATCGGCCACGGCGTTCCATAGGTCGCGAGTGTAGGGACTGATCCCCCGTTGTATTTGCCTGTTGAGCCAGTTCAGGAAGGACAGGACCCATTCGCTGACTGCTCCACCTTTGATGTAAGAAAGAAACAGAAGGCATCTTCTGTAATCGTTGCGCATGATGGGGGCGTCCAGGTTCATACCCCAGTAGACATGCCACTGTGTTAGGAATTGGTCTACTTTGAGTCTGTCCCCGTCAAAGATTGAAGGTGGCTCGCCGGTTAGCTTTTCGTTATGATGTCCTCCCCCTCCGGCGTCTCCACCACCTCCTCCGCCGCCACCTCCTCCTCCTCCTGGCGGTCCTGTAGGCGGCATTCTTGGTGGTTCGGTCCTTCTCAGATCGAACGGGATACCTCCTCCTGGTGGCGGTGGCGGATCTTCTCCTGGCCCTCCTGTCCCTGGTGGGAGGTCTAGTGCGGGCTGTCGTCCGGATGGGGGGTCTCCTCGATCTGACCCTATCGCTCGGAAAATGGCTGCGTCGTTGGCGGTCATTCGTACGCTGGTTTCAGGATTAATGGGCATGAGGATTTCTCGTGCTTCTTCTTGTATTGCGCGCGCTTCTTCCATTGCAGCCTCTTCCATTGCTCGTGTTATCGTTGCCATAATAGCTGGTGATCGGATGTGAATTGGCTCTGGTTCTGTGATGTGCGCGGACTCAGCTCGTTCAATAAGGAGCTCTTGTATTGCTCCTCCGCTGGTTTCTGTTTGATCTGGTTCTCGCCCTTCACTTTCGTTTTGGCTTTGTTCTTCTTCTTCTTCTTCTTCTGACACCACTTCTCCGGTGGAGTGTTCTCGTATTTGTCCGTCGATGGGACCCCAATCTGCTCGGCTGTTGAGCTCTCGGGCGTCGATGTCGCACTGATATCTGGGTCCTGCTGGTCGTATAATGTCCCACTGGGAGTCTATGGGATTCCACGCAACTTCCGTCCAACACAAGTGGTCAAAGTTGAACTCAACTGGTCGGAACCTACTAGGTCCGTTGAACTCCACAAAATAGCCGGTTTCTTCTTGTCTTTCCCTCCAAGCCGCGGACTGTAAAAAGCGCGTAGGGACGTTGCGATCTCCTCTCCTTGGGAGTGAATAGGGACGGAAGTTCGTCCACTGGTCTCTTGTTGTTACGGCCACGATGGTATCTTGGTCTTAATGTAACGTCGTCACGACGTTAGCTCGACTTGAGCTCAATGAAGGCGGTAACAACTTAGCGGTTTGGCTTGAGGACTCGGAGGTCCAAGCGTAAGCAATAGTGAACACTCGAAGGTGCACTCGATCTTGGAGGCGATGGCTTAGAGAAAGAAGGAGAGAAAGAGAAAGTGACAAGTGACGATTCAAGAAGACCAAGATGGCGTATCTTGGTCTTCACAGGACAGTTTAAATACACAAACGAGCAGGCTTAGAAGCGCTGCTATGAATCACCGTAAGTAGCGTCCAACGTATCGCGTAAGTATCTCAAATCCTAATACTACTAGTACTAGTATTGGTGGCGTCCATCCTCAGTCAGCTATCAGCACCGTATCTCCTATCGTACGACCGTATCACCGCACTATCGTAAGTAAGTCCGCAACTAATATACCTTACCGCTGTAGTCGCAACCGGTACAGTAAGGGTCCGAGTCGAAACGTGACATGTACAGTATAAGTAGACTGCTTGTACACCCTGGTCCACATCAGTTCTCACTGCTCTGTGTGCCAGACAACCTCTGCTTCACTCTGCTTGACTTCGCCCCTGTTGCTGCCTTTCAGCCACTCTTGGTATCTCACCACAGTCTCCCTTGTCACTGTAAGTATCATCTTCATGTGTGCTGTTCATCATGGTGTACCCATTGTAGTTGGGTTCTTTTCATCGCTTCCTGCGCATTGGATCTGGCTTTGGTTAGTTCAGTCAACCATTGGTCAGCTGTGGGTGACGCGGTCGGGGTTTTTGGCTGATGAACTGCAGGCACAAATCCCATGATCAATTCAAAAGGAGTTTTCCATGTAGTATCGGATGGCCAGGCATTTGTGGTGTACTGGGCAATAGGTAGCATGGGAGCCCAGTTATCCTGTTGATAGTTAGTGTAAATTCTCAGATATTGTTCCAACTTTTGATTGGTTTGCTCCAACTGTCCATCAGTACGTGGGTGGTATGCTGAACTAATGTTTTGTTGGATACCTAGTGCAGAGCATAGCACTTTTGCTAGTGTTGCTGTGAAGCGTGGGTCTTGGTCCGAGATCACCTTGTTGGGTAGGCCATAATGTGGCAGTACATGTTGGATATAGGCTTGCGCCACCTCTTCCGTACCAAATTTCTCTTTCCAAGGTATAAATATGTTAGCCTTAGAACATCCCTGGTTGGTAATAGTGAGAATCGCATCGAAGTTATGTGACTTTGGTAGTTTAGTGATAAAATTGAGTGCAATTGTTTTAAACAGTAGGGGTGAGTTTTCTGGATAGATTGGTGATAGTGGTACCCATGGTCGCATGGTGAGGTTTTTGTTGGCTTGGCATGTAAGGCAGCCTTTAAGATAGTTGATAACATCATTTTTCATACCGGGCCACCAGTAGTGTTTTTGTATGGCTGATAGTGTATTTGACTGTCTGGGGTGTCCTGTGGAAATAAGGTCATGAAATGACTGAATTACCCCCCTCCTCAGGGAGGGATCATCCACGATCATGAGTCACTGAAGATAGAACCACAGACCAGAAGCATCATGTGTAAGGGGAACGCGGATGGTATCAAAGAAGGATGGGTGAATGTGTTATGACCCGACGCTTCGGACCTCAGTTACAGTGTGTTCTCATCTTGTTCTTTCTCCTTATGTCCCATACCTTGTTACCCAAAGGAGCTACTACTGCTAGTGGTGTTACTTGTCTTTATCCGAATGCCTCTTTACTCCATCTAGTTTCTTTACCTCTGTGTGGGCTTGTGTTCATGTTGTTTGGAACCTCGCCCTATATAAACCTGTACTGTAGACCGTAGGAAGCCAGACTTGGCTTCGTTTGCAATCTAGCAACCTTGCCTCCGTACTTTGGTGTGACTTCACCTTATCCCCCTCTTCTTGTGCACCCCCCACCTCAGTCCCTAACCCGGACACTTCAAAGTCTTTGCAGTTGAACTATATCAACACATCACACCTGTTATACTCTGTGCACTAGCAAGATCAAGTGTAGAGAAGTGTCAGACACTTCGGACGAGGAGTCCTACATTACAGAGTAGTGTTGTACCTTGTGCCACATTTTTGCCACTTGTATTTCATAGCAATAAGACAACAGAGGTCTTTGCTTGATACTTGTGTGATTTGAAACCTTTAGAACCCACGCCCCTGCTAGGGCGTAACAGAACAGGTTGAGCTGTGTGACATTGATCATCGAGGGTAGTGACAGTGACACAAGTGGTATTGATGAAAAAGGAAGGGGGGAGAACCGTGATAGCAGCGTTATTGGTGTCTGATGGGACGAGAGCAGGGTGTCGGGAGAGTGAATCGGCATGAAGAGCTGGTCCGGGAACATGTTTGAGAAGGATGTGATAGTTGGCAAGGACGTTAACCGTGTGTGCAACTCATTGGTTGATGTGTTGTGGAGACCGGTAGTGAAGGAGATTTTGGTGGTCGATTAGGATGGTGATCGGGTGAAGGGCAGCGACAAGTAAATGTTGCCAGTGTTCCAGGCCATGGATCAACACAAGGAGTTCCCAGTTGTAGACATCATAGTTGCGTTCAGCGGGTGAGAGGGTCTGCAAGAAATAGCCAATTGCTTGTTGTTTCTGACGACTATCTGGTTGAGTTAAAATGGTGCTGATAGCATAAAGAGAGGCATCTGTTTGAAGTTGATATGGCAAAGTGGGGTCAGGTTGTCTGAGTGCAGGTCAAGAGCAGGCAACTGTGAGCAGAGTCCCCAGGGCACACGTACATTCTTCAGTTCATGAAAAGGGAATGTCCTTTCAGAGGAGGTTAGTGAGGGGTCACACCAATTCTGCGTAGCATGGGATAAAGGGCCTCTGGTACCCAAGCACTCCCAGTGTGCTACAAAGCTGGCATATCAAGTGTAATGTCCTCGGCCAGTCGCGTAGTCCAGATACCTTATCGTTGCCCATCTGAATAGTATGGTTAGAGATCGTCATACCTAGGTAGTTGATCTCAGTTTGTTCAAAAGCACACTTCAAGAGTTTCAAGAAGTAACTCTCGTCTAACAGAATCTGTAGTACTTGACTGATGATAGAGCAATGTCTGGTGATATCAGCAATGGTGGCGATTAGAATGTCGTCCATGTAAATGAAAGGTTCCAAGGGATATTTGAGCAGTAATACACGAAATATTCGGTTCATGGCATGAACAAAGGTGGCCAGCAAATTGGTAAGCCCGAAGTACGTGACCATAGGCTTGAATAGTCCCCTGGGTGTTTTAAACATGGCTTTCCATTGATCCCCATCCTTTATGCGGATGTTATTATAACCCCAGCGTATGTCGAACTTTGTGAATAGAGTTTTGTCTGCCAGCTGATTGAGTAGGTTCGAGATAAGTGGGATAGGATATGTATCCTTTAGCATTATCTGATTCAGTGGTTTGTAATCTTGTACAGGCCTCAATTTTCTGTCTTTCTTTTTGAGAAAAAAGAATGACGAAGCATAAGGGGACTTGGACTCATGGATGTATCCTTTCTCGAGGTGTTCCCATAGGAAGTCGTCCAGATGTGTCAGTTCTTTTGCATTCAATGGATAAATTTTGCATTTCAGTGTAGTCAGCACATTGGGTAGCAACATGATGGTGTGGTCATCTTCTCGTGATGGTGGGAACCTTTTTGCGGCATCTTCCGAAAAGATGGTCGCCCATGATTGGTAATGTTTCGGCAACGTGTCGTTTTTAACAAGACTTTTTTCTGCCATCTGCTGTGCAACTGTCGCTATGTGTTACAGACTGGACTTGTTTTCAACTTTACTTTAATTTCTTACTTACACTTGCGTTCGTGGGAAAGTCTTTCCTTCCTTGGCTTTCCCTTTTTTGGACTTGCTGCGCACTAGGAGCCTTAAGATTCTCTCCTAGTGCAAAGTGAGACAATGAGACACTCATTGTCCTTATTAGTCTTTATTACTACTATACTTGGGCTAAATGCACCCTTTTATGGCAGGTGTCTCATTTCTATTTTTAACTTTGAGACATGTCTCACTTGCCTTTTATATCCTTGCTTCTTCTCACACTTACTGCGGATAGCTGTGCACACTTGCTTCTTTTTCCCGTGCCTGCTGCGGATTGCTGTACCTTCTTCTCACGCTTGCTGTGGATTGCTGTGTTACTTCTCACGCTTGCTGCGGATTGTGCCATTTGTTTGTTCCGCACAAACAAACCTTTTTCTATATAAGTCGTGGCCCTAGGTAGCTTGTATCCTTAGACTCGACTTCTTTACCATCACAGTATACATTGTTTTCCCATTCCCTTGGGGTAACTCTCTGCTGAACCGTCGAACCTCTTGAACCCCCTTGAACTCCACTCACATCTTGAGTATTGTGTCATACTCTGAGATCCTTGTTAACCACTTAAACCTTGCCATTACCGGCTAAACCCTCGCTCATTGACATAGAAAGACCAGACTTGCTCACGTCGAGCTGAACGTTCCTACTGTAACGTTACACTATGACTGTTTGTCTGTTTATGGTTATTCGCCGTGGTTCTCCTTGCAAACAATTTGTTGGCCAATTGATTTGTGGGTCTGTTTCTCTAAACCATGGGTGTCCAAGTATTATTTGGGGGCGTCCAAGGTGCGTTACGTATAATAGTGTTTCGTACTGCTGCTGTCCCCAGTTGATCCATACTCGACAGGCCTTTGTGATACTTCCACTCTCATTTAACGATCCATCTATGTTATAGACGAGTCGATCCTTGACAGTAGAGGTGTTTATGTTGAAGTATTCAACACATTCATAGTCGATGAAATTTTCTGAGGTGCTGGAATCGATCAGGGCCAATATCCTTTCCATTGTTTCTTCGACTGGGAGTTCAATAGTAAGTGTGTCACTAGAGATACTGTGAATGGTGTTGATTGTGACAGATTTGTCTCCTTCCTCTTCATCCAGGCTGTTATTATCTGATGCTTCAGACCTCAGTTACAGTGTGTTCTCATCTTGCTCTTTCTCCTTATGTCCCATACCTTGTTACCCAAAGGAGCTACTACTGCTAGTGGTGTTACTTGTCTTGATCCGAATGCCTCTTTACTCCATCTAGTTTCTTTACCTCTGTGTGGGCTTGTGTTCATGTTGTTTGGAACCTCGCCCTATATAAACCTGTACTGTAGACCATAGGAAGCCAGACTTGGCTTCGTTTGCAATCTAGCAACCTTGCCTCTGTACTTTGGTGTGACTTTGCCTTATCCCCCTCTTCTTGTGCATCCCCCACCTCAGTCCCTAACCCGGACACTTCAAAGTCTTTGCAGTTGAACTATATCAACGCGTCACACCTGTTATACTCTGTGCACTAGCAAGATCAAGTGTAGAGAAGTGTCATACACTTCGGACGAGGAGTCCTACATTACAGAGTAGTGTTGCACCTTGTGCCACACTTTCGCCACTTGTATTTCATAGCAGTAAGACAACAGAGGTCTTTGCTTGATACTTGTGTGATTTGAAACCTCCAGAACCCACGCCCCTGCTAGGGCGTAACACAGGCTAGCCTTGAGCAAAAGTTGTGATATCATATTCTTGTGTTCTGTCACTGATAAGTCAAGGATTCCTGTCATCAAGCGTTCAGTAGTGAGTTCTTTCTTTTCAATGATAGATGGGGGAGTCGTGACAATTATTTCATTGATGCATGCTGGTGTTCACTTTAACGGACAATCCCCAGACAGATGTCCCATCTTTTTACAGCAGAAACACAGTCCTTCTCTGCAACATCAATCCATTTTGACTAGTTCCTGTGGGGTACATACTCAAGGAACATATGTCTGCACTGCATCTACTTCCATCGGCACAACTTGGTCATTTCGCATGGTAGGTTTTGGTGGTTGTGTTTGTTGAATGGGTAGGGGTGTTGTTTTTCCAATGGACACTATGCAGTTTGTGATCGTTCGGTAATGTTGAACTTCCTCTCGTGCAGCTTCCTTCCAGTCTTCCATAGTGACAGGCATTTTGTTTCATCTGAAACAAGACACTAGGAGTCCCTTTCATAGTCCCTGTTGAAACAAGTCGACTGTACCCTTAGCAGTAGTGTCCCACTCAGCTGCCTCAGCAAGTTGTTCAAATGTCGCGATGTATTCATCAATGTCGTCTCCCTTCATGGTGAGCACAGTTAACTTCGCATATGTGTTTTGCTGACTTAACATGTTGGTCCAGGCATTCTGGAAGTCAGTTACAAAGTTGGTCCACAGGGTTTCACTGGTTTCTGGTACTGGGTTTGTCAGATCATTTATTTTTGTCTCTAGCTTCTTATCCTGACTTTGGTTCCAGCTTTCAACTGCTGGTCCTCGAATCAGGGTGAGTGCGAGAGCCACATGTTGGTACAGGCTGACCATTCACTCATTTGTCTGATTGACTCGGTGGAACTGATTAAATTTGTGTAGGAATTGTCAGCTACGTGAGTGGTTGCCATCGAAGAATGTGGGTGCGGCACCCTGAAGAGGTCCCATCGTTGTCGATGATCCTGCAGTTCCTGTTCCGCTACCACTAGCCATTGTCAGTGTCGGGGTGAATGTAATCAGGGTAGGTGTGGGCTGAGGAGAACTTCTCTTTCCTTTTCGTTTTGTGATCAATCATCTATGCTCAACCCAATTATAGGTGGGGGTTGGCTGGGGTTGGACTCATACTTTCAGTCCCCAGAGTTGTGGTTCATCAACTCGCGTATTTGTGTATGTATACCACCTGGTATGCTCGTAGAAGGTTTTGTACCAGGCATTCTTGTCTTCAATGTATTCGATATTGAGGGTGGGTTTTGGGTCTTGTCAGAGGAGATAACCTCTGTCCTGTACCCAGTCTACACTTCTGGTTACTATGTCCTGTAGATTGTCAATGTTTCTTCAAACACTCAGTCATTTTGTTGTGGGATCTCTGTCTGCTGGTGCCAGTTCGATGCTAGCATGTGTTTGCCAATGCACCACTGTGACTATGCGCTCTCCTTAGAGTCTGTCCGTGTCCATAAGCTGGGAATCCCTTTCGCCTCGTTCTGCGGCAGAGTAGGAGTGTCATGAACGCCCCATATTTTTCCCTCCCTCTCTTCTTTTCCATTCTTCCTTCGCTTCTTTGCGTTGCTGGCATCCGCTTTGCTGGCATTTGCCTTGCTGGCATTACATTGCCTTGCTGGCACTGACGCCCGCTTTGCTGGCATTCTGTCGCCTCGCTGGCACTCCTAAACATTAGCTATATAAACCCTGTAGTACGCCCTGTATTTCCTTAGCTTTGGCTTCGTCAATCTACTGTCTTGTCCCTCGGTACAATCCTCTCTTCTCTATCCCAGCCCTCTTCTCTATAGCCTAGCTCTTGTGCTTGAACAAGAGGACCTTTGTCACTGTCCAGTTGACAGCGGCAATTGTATCAGAACTTAGGAGCCCATCCACTCAGTGGGGGTCCAACTCTGAGTCCTTTGCCTCAGGCAGGATCAGTTACAGAACAAACGCACGCCCCGACAGTGGCGTGACATAAGCCAAAGCTACCAACCTCAGAACTAGCCATCGTGGCTAGCATCGAACTTAATCTCTTACCCGACGACCAGTGGACTGAAGTATTCCGCCGCTGGCAAGACGACTTACCGATACACGTACTTGGGTGTGCCTATTGGAACTCCTCGCACGTTGACAGACGCGGAGGCTACCGAGCTCTCCTTAACGGACGCGTTTACAACCTCGACTTTATAAATCACCGGTGGCACGTCCTCGAAAAACGCGGTACCGAGTTCTTCACTAAGACATCCCTCGCTATCCCTCGTAACAACGACGTTGGCCTTGGGTGGTGGAACCCAGACGACAACGAGAATCCCGAACGGTATCACCTTGACCACCCCGAAGCATTCCCCGAACCAACCGCACCAGTCCGCGTAGACTCCCCAATTGAAGAGGACTACCTTATCGACAACAACGACACACCTGCTGAAACATCAGCACCAATCGAAAACGAGCTCACCGAAGCACTCGAAAACGTACCCATCGACGCCCCGGACTTTTGGCACCAGATTGCAGCTGCCTCGACGCCCGTCTCACCCGTATTCCCACCTCTTCTTACCATCACAGCACCACCCGTCATCACCCCATCAGTACCCGCCATGTCCTCAGGATCCGCAGCCAACGCCTCTTCAGGAGGGAAGCTCAGCGGTAACGCCCCAGCCATATTCGATGGCTCCCGCGATAAGTCGAAGAAGTTTCTACAGGAATTCGACCTGTATCGCGGCATGAACGAAGACTCATCAGTTATCCGATCACCCTACCAGCGCGTATTCCTCGCGCTATCCTTCATCTGCGGACTGAATGTAGACAACTGGGTGGACACCCAACTGGAAGGATTGCGCACGAAAATTAATGGTACCGTTACAGCAGCAGCCATCCCCAAAACCGAGGAATCGTTGTGGAACGACTTCGTCACCAGTTTTAAATCCGCCTACACCAACGTCACTGAGAAGCAGGATGCTTACCAGCTTCTGAAGGCACTCCAAATGAAAGGAGCCGACCTTGACACGTATACCGCCACCTTCCAGAACCTTGCCGCGAAGGCAGGTTATGCCCTCGACGCCGCAGCCACGGTTGACCTCTATTCCGGGGGATTGCCGCGTGGCCTCTTATCGGCTATCTTAAAACGCGACACGGTCCCTGAAACCTTCACACAATGGGTCGAGTCGGCTCAAAAAGAGCAACGAAAGTACGCGATGCTTCGCGCTCGTGTTGGCCTCAACGATGGAGGCAAAAAGATTGGCAGAAAGACTAGACAGGAATGGTCTCAGCTATTCAATTCGAATGGCAACCATGGAGGGGGACGACGTACCAATAACCAACCCAGTCAACAGACCACGACCCCGATCCGCGATCCAGACGCAATGGACGTCGATTGCGCTCGCATCACACTGACCGACGAAGAAATGCAGCGCTGCCGATCAGAAGGCCGTTGCTTCCGTTGCTTCGGCAAAGGCCACTTATCGCGCGACTGCCCGAAGCGATCAACCGGCCAAACTAGCGGAGGAACTACCACAATCCGACAGAACGACAACCGCCGCGGAAACACGACTTCCGCGCGCATCGCCAAGGTCGAACCTACACAAACATCAGTAGCATCCGCTCCCAGCCCCGCCGCGCCAACCCCACAGAAAAAGAACGGCGACAGTTTCGTCACCCAGGTCCGCGCCATGAAAAACGATGAGAAGGAGGCCATTCTTGACGCCCTCTTCACCGACGAGGATTTTTAGCCAGCTCGGATCCCACGGCCTGGGTTCGAGCCTTCAAAGTAGACAGCATGTATGTATGCCGACGAAATAGCCTGCAAATATCAGTCACCTTTCGATCTACTTGTGAAACGGCCGAAATCGCGCTCGTTGACAGCGGCGCAACCGAAAACTTCATTCACTCCAGAGTCGCTCAACGACTACAACTTCCCACACGACAACTCACCATGGCTCGAACAATTCGGAATGTCGATGGCACCGAAAACCGTGCAGGACGAATCGACAAATATGTTGCATTGAAAGTACAACTTGGAAATCAACAAACGATCCAACGATTTTATATTACAGACCTAGGAAACGACGATATCCTACTAGGGTACCCCTGGCTTCAGCAATTCGAGCCCACAATCGACTGGAAACAAGGAGTACTCACCCCAGAACCCCTCTACTTGTCCACCCTCCTTGTACCTACAACGCGCCGATCTACCACGATCCAAGACGAAGCCCCTAATAGGGGAGACGCATTCATGGTTCGGAACGACCCCTGTGACTCGGAAACGAAGCCGATCGACGATCGGACGCAAACAACGAGCCCTGCAACAGAAAAAAGTCAACACCAGACCATATCACCTTACCTAGTCGTAAGAGCCGCCGCTTTTAACGAATGGCGGTCGCTCGTTGATGCTATCGACCCCTGGGAAGCTGGAGACGAGCTGTACATCAGAATACCAGAAGAGGGGACAATTCGAGGCACAAATATGGCCCAGCAATGGGCCATCGAGGCGAATAAAGACAAGGCAAAACTGACTGAGGATTCAATCCCCGCCGAATACCGTCACCACATCAAGGTGTTTTCCGAAGCAGAGTCTCAACGTTTCCCACCATCACGTGACTGGGACCACGCAATCGAACTCGCCCCAGACGCGCCTGCCACGCTTGATTGTAAAGTATATCCCCTAACTAAGGACGAACGAGGGGCATTACGAAAGTTCTTAGATGAACATTTAGCGAAGCAGTACATTCACCCATCACACTCTCCCTATGCCAGTCCCTTTTTCTTTATAAAGAAAAAGGATGGAAAACTACGACCAGTCCAGGACTATCGACGCCTAAACCAACACACCATCCGTAACACGTACCCTCTTCCCCTCATTAAGACCCTCACTGAGGGCCTTAGAGGCAGCCGCCTCTATACCAAATTCAACATCAGATGGGGGTATAATAATGTGCGCATTAAGGAAGGCGACGAGTGGAAAGCAGCCTTTAAAACAGAGGAAGGACTATTTGAACCACGCGTTATGTTCTTTGGGCTAACCAACTCACCCTCCACCTTCCAAGCCATGATGGACACCATTCTACGCACCCAACTGAAGGTGGAGAGCCGTCGCTATGTCTTCAATTACATGGACGACATTCTTATCGCTACCCCAGATGACCTCTCTCTCCACCGCACTATTGTCCATGAGGTGCTTGACATCCTGGAACGCGAGAGCCTCTTCCTCAAACCAGAAAAATGCACCTTCGAAGCACGACGGGTGGAGTATCTAGGGCTTATTCTTGAGGGTGACAAAATTGAAGCTGACCCCACGAAACTCGCTGGACTTAGGGATTGGCCTCGTACCCTTAAAACAGTTAAACAAGTATGTAGCACCTTGGGCGTCTTTGGATACCAACGACCCTTCATCCCAGGCTTCGCCAACATTGCCTGGCCACTCACCAACCTACTAAAAAAGGACTGCCCCTTTATTTGGACACCTGAATGCACTGCGGCCATCGATAAACTTGTTACCATTCTTACCAGCTCTCCGGTTCTCTGGCAACCTGACCTGAGTGCCCCCTTTGAAGTTGAAGTTGACGCATCCGCCTTTGCCACTGGCGGCATCTTGTACCAGCGTGACACCAACAACAAGCTCCGACCAGTCGCGTACCACTCTAAAATGTTTAACGAGGCAGAGCGCAACTATGACATTCATGATCGCGAATTGCTCGCTGTCATCACTGCTCTCAAGGAGTGGCGGCACTTCCTCCTTGGCTCCCCACATCCTGTTCTTGTTTATACCGATCACGCAAACCTCCAATACTACAAACAACCCCACAAGATCAACCGACGCGTCGCCTGTTACATCCCCTTGCTTGGGGAATACAATCTCAAGCTTGTACACAAACCTGGCGCTGCCAACTGTGCCGACGCCCTCTCTCGCCGACCTGACCATGATGATGGTTCGACAGACAACCAGGACATCACTGTCCTCCCTGTGCAACTTTTTGCCTGTACCGCTCCACTCTCTCCACTTGCACAGAACGTCCACGCCCTCCAGCGGTCGCACCTGCCCACCATCCTGCGCTGGAAGGACCCCTACGGGCTCTCCTTTTCCGATGACTCCTGGTGGCGTGGCACCTGCCTCGTGGTTGTGGAAGACCCCAATCTTAGGAGGGGAGTAATTTCCCTTTATCACGACTCCCCTAGCGCTGGCCACCCAGGAATTGCCAACACACACGCCCTAGTTTCACGCGACTACTGGTGGCCAGGAATGCGAAACACCATTATAGCCTACGTCAAAGGCTGCGCCGCTTGCCAAGCAAACAAAGCCATCTCCCATCAGCCCCGACCCCCACCCTTCCCTATTACCACCAATCCCTCAGCGCAACCATTTGAAACAGTGACAATGGACTTCATTACCAAGCTCCCCCTTTCCCGTGGGTTTGATTCCATCTTAACAATCACAGACCACAATTGTACCAAAGGAACGCTGTTTATCCCCTGTAAGGAATCGATCGATGGCCCTGGAGTAGCAACACTTTATCACCGACATGTCTACCCCCACTTTGGATTACCAACCTGTGTTATCACTGATAGAGACCCTTGCTTTACCTCAGCCTTTTCCCGGCAATTATGCAAGTCTTTGGGCATCACACAGAACATCTCCACCGCCTATCACCCACAGACAGATGGCCAATCCGAACGGTCTAACCAGTGGTTAGAGCAGTACCTGCGCTTTTTCTGTAATGGACGACAGACAGATTGGGTCGACTGGCTCCCCTCTGCCCAGTTTGCGCACAATAGCTGGCCAAACGCCACCACGTGCCGTACTCCATTTGAACTCCTCATGGGACATACCCCTTGCACCCCTGGCGCTCATCTAACCAATCAGGTTGTCCCATCTGTCAACGAGCGCCTCGCTGCAGTCTCAGACTTACGTGCGCTGGCACAGCAGGGTATCAAAGCAGCTCAGGAAATGACTACCAAAATCCCTGCTTCCTTTGTCCCCTACAAAGAAGGCAACCTCGTCTGGCTGGAAGCAAAGAACCTTACCACATCACACCCCACCGCTAAACTAGCACCCAAACGCTATGGTCCATTCCCCATCACTAAGGTCATCTCCCACGTTGTCTATCAGCTGGCACTTGCAACGACATGGAAGATCCATAATGTCTTCCATGCGTCCCTTCTACTCCCTTACCATGAAACTACCGAGCATGGCCCGAACTTCTCGCGCCCAGCCCCTGATCTTATCGATGGGGAGGAAGAGTATGAGGTCGAAGAAATTTGCGACTTGCGAAGACGGCGTCGCCAACTCCAGTACCTTGTTAAGTGGAAGGGATACCCTGATGCAGACAACACTTGGGAACCCCACGACAATGTCCACGCCCCTGACCTTATCCAGGCATTCCATGACATGCACCCAGACGCCATTCGACTTGGTGACGTGGAAGTCACCCCTTAGAACGGGGGTAATGTCATGAACGCCCCATATTTTTCCCTCCCTCTCTTCTTTTCCATTCTTCCTTCGCTTCTTTGCGTTGCTGGCATCCGCTTTGCTGGCATCCGCTTTGCTGGCATTTGCCTTGCTGGCATTACATTGCCTTGCTGGCACTGACGCCCGCTTTGCTGGCATTCTGTCGCCTCGCTGGCACTCCTAAACATTAGCTATATAAACCCTGTAGTACGCCCTGTATTTCCTTAGCTTTGGCTTCGTCAATCTACTGTCTTGTCCCTCGGTACAATCCTCTCTTCTCTATCCCAGCCCTCTTCTCTATAGCCTAGCTCTTGTGCTTGAACAAGAGGACCTTTGTCACTGTCCAGTTGACAGCGGCAATTGTATCAGAACTTAGGAGCCCATCCACTCAGTGGGGGTCCAACTCTGAGTCCTTTGCCTCAGGCAGGATCAGTTACAGAACAAACGCACGCCCCGACAGTGGCGTGACAAGGAGGTCTACTCTTATGTTACAGTTCCAAGGGACCACATTGACTTGTTAGTGGAGCCAAGCTTGACACTTGATAGAGTTGGGACTTGTTTGTTAGAACAAGTCAAGTTCAGGGATTCCTTGGCTCACTTGAGAGTTCGCAAGGGAGAGGGGAAGGCTGCAAATGACTTGGTATTCAAGAACTAAGAGTAGACAAAGATCAGTACTACTCTACACTACACTATTTGTACTCGTACAGACTGGGGTTTTCGGGGACTGTTTTCTTATCTGCCACATCACATCAGGTCGATGTGGCTACATGTTGTGCTAATGATACCAGAAGATGTGCTACGAAGGATGAGGTTCTGTAAAACTTTCGGGGATGTTCTGAATGGGTTGTGTGATGTGATGTCATGATGTCACGTGATCGTGACAAGACTAGAACTCTCATAGGGATCTTTTGCCCCTCTTTCCTTCATTTTGCACTTTATCTTTCTTGTCTATCTGACTCCTGTTTCATGCCTTAAATGGCCTGTGCATCTTTGTATTACTTTACTTTACTTTACTTTACTTTACTTTACTTTTATTTCTGTTAAAAATGTAGCTAAACTGTATAAAAAAACACTCATATATACTTGAATAAATCATCCAGTTGTTCCCTTCCAATCCCTCTTGTGTGCCTCCAAGTCCTCTCCAAAGTGAAGCTCCTTTGCCTTTGTTCATCTTCGCTCTTCTTCTATCATTTTCAACTTTATGCTATTTTCATTGCCAACTGTACTGGCCTTTTGGAACTCATCACCTGACTTGCCCACTTAGCCAGATCGCCCCTTACTGCCCAACCTTTACACCAATTTGCTGCAGTGCAGCTTTGCATCAGACACAAGGTAAGTGCTACCCCTTTTGGTAATGGGGGGCCCAATGGGAATTTTGATGGGGAGCACTAGAGTAAGGGATTGGAAACAAGGATTGTTTGTCCCTCTCCCTTCCTCTTACATGCAACCCAAACAAATACACAGACATGTATTATTTACATGCTGTTTATGTGCTGTTTATTTACTTTTATGACCACTATTTATATCTATTTTTTAATGAAAAGAAATAAAATATGAAAGGGAAGAGAAAGTTGAAGAAAGTGGAGTTGGAAGCTGAGTTGTAGAGAAATGGAAAAAGCAGACCAGACTGTGAAATCTTTGCAAAAAGAAAATGGTCAAAGACTTCTGTAGTCAATAAAATTGGCTAACTTTTGTTTGACTTTTTGTGACTTTTGTGTGACTTTTCTCTTAACTGCTAATTGACTTTAAAAAGTCAATTTAAAGTCAAACAAAATCAGTTCTTAGTTAATGACTTTTGTTGACTTTTGAATGACTGAAACTTGACTTTCAAATGACTTTCCATTGACTTTTGTTGATTTTTTGTTGAGTTATTTACTAACTTGCACTTAACTTCTACAGTCAATTCAAAGTCAAAAAACATCATTTATGAAAAGTCAATGACTTAAAGTGACTTCTTATAAACTTTTTGTTGACTTTTTAATAACTAGAACTTGACTTCTATAATCAATTCAAAGTCAAAAAAATAGAACATCAATCAACAAAAAGTCAATGAAATGGTCATTAACCTTGTCATTAACTACCCAGTGACTATACATTAACCTTAGCCTGACTTTTTGTGACTTTTTGTGACTTTTCTTTTTTGCTGAGAATAACAGCCTCTGAAGGCCATTGTAGGAGGATTTCAATATGTGATTTTACATTTCCTTATCTGAGAAGTTAGCTAGACCTCACAAAGGTTTTTTGCCACCATCTAATCAACTAATATACCAGTTTAAAATGGCTACACTGCCTCCACCTATCCCCTATGAGCAGCAGTTCTACTTCCTGCCCAACTGCATAACCCCACTGTACAACTGCCTGTTGTATCTACATCCCCCTCTTACTCTAGGCAATGTTATCAATGTCACTATATATCGTTATAGGGTGGATGCAAGTTTCCATATGTATACTATATTAAATGGTGTGTAATCTCACTATATAATCTCAGATGAGTGCCCCTTGAACGAACGGTGTACTCTCAACGATCAATATCGCTCAATACTATATGAACATGATATTGTCACCCAAGCTTGCACCCAAGCAGTGGTACATGCCAACCCCCAAGGTACAAGTTTAGCTCTACTTGAAGAGAATTATCTATTCAATGTGTTGATTCACAGTTATGCCCCCCCTTGATTCTATGGGGTGATTCAATGGCTATGGGGTAACAATTAGAATAACACCCAGCAAGCTCATGTTAGTCTTTTAGTCTTTTTTTTTTTTTTTGATATCATGTGTTGTCTTAGAACAACATTCTGCAAGAACTTACAAACTTGAGGTCTCAGGATCTTTCAAGTCTCAAGCAGATATGCTTTGTCCTTCATTATGTTATTTGGATATAACTGATCCCATTTATAGTTAACCTGTCAAAGGCAAGGTCAAAGGTGGTGCTATGCCACTTGAGGTGCCTCTTTACAAATGATGATAATCCTACTCAGTTGCCTATATGTCTTTTTTTTTTTTTTGAACTTCTATTATTAAAGCCCACCTCATCAGATACCTCATGGATTATATTGTCTTGTCAACCTTTTTCCAGTAGGCACACTGCTAAACTGTGCTATAGGCCTAACTTTTTGAGAAGTGTCCAGCACAAAGATCCAGGCAGGACAGGATCAGGCTAATATCTGTGGAGATTTATCTTGCCTTACTGTGGATGCTCCTTTGCCCTAATTTTTGAACTAAGACCTTCTATTATTACTATATTTCACCTTTCTATTTCTTTTTATTTAATAATCATTGTCACTAGGATATATTCTTGGATTAAACACAAGCATGCTAAGCCTGACATCAAAAGGGTGATTTGCACATACCATCTCTATCTTGCTATCTTGACTGCCCCTTATTTCCTTTGGTTTTTGCCTCATTTTCCTTTCTCTTCTGTTTATATATTTCACCACTATTGTAACATTACAGTAGGAATATTCAGCTCAATGTGAGCAAGTCTAGTCTTCTATGTCAGGGATGCAAGGTGGCTGCCACATTAGAAAACACAGA
Source organism: Lactarius indigo (assembly GCA_025766275.1). Classification (NCBI taxonomy): domain Eukaryota; kingdom Fungi; phylum Basidiomycota; class Agaricomycetes; order Russulales; family Russulaceae; genus Lactarius; species Lactarius indigo. The sequence goes on along the minus strand of JAFKAC010000010.1, from coordinate 1,736,296 downwards.
ATCCTGAAATGTTTAAAAAGTTTAACAAATCTCTATATAAATAATTGTTATAATTTTTTAGAAGTTGTGACAAATTGGCAAGATAAAGACCTTGCCCCTAATATCTAGTTATATTTTGTGAAATACTATCAAATATCAGCAATGAACACATGTTCAGTGTGTTTTAAATGAATGTGTTTCAACTGACATTACAACTAGCAAAGCATTTTAGTGCAAAAAATGGCATTTCAGCTGTATTTGCATTCACAAAACAATAATATATTTTTGACTAATAAGGGTACATGTAGCTACAGTTTAATTAATGTATTAGAGTAACACACTATTGTTCTCATACCTCTGCCAATGTACCTATATCTGAAAATTCTGAAAGATTGTAGTAGATCAGCTCTTTCCTAGCTTTCTTTCTTAAAAAAAAAATACACTATGTTTTCTAGCATATGTAGATGTGAGATCACACAATATACTAAGGATCAGAGCAAAATTATGGTTATACAAATTGACAAAGGTGATGGGTGTTACGATTTTCCTTGGACTCGTTCTTTCTCATATCACTGTTCCCTTCCCAATACTATACAAGCCCTGTACGATTACACGGACTCTACGATTACCCGGTTCCTATTGCATGCCCTACTTATTGATGCTCCCTCCCGATAAAGTTCGACATGTGCTAGTTTCCGTCGTGTTCCCAATCACGCGCGATCTCGCGTGATTCGCCTTTGTTCTCAGTACGGTGTCCCTTTGTTCCTCTTATGTCCCATCTGTTGTTCCCAGACTGGCGATGGCGCCATCTGTTTGTAACCGCCACATTAGCCACTATCTATTTAAACCCGGTCCTACCTAGCTTGTACGGTAGACTAGACTTCTTGAGCAATAACTGCACTCGTCTAACGCAGGACGCCTTTGTGCTTTCCTCGTCTCAGGAATCCCCTTTACCTTCACTAGACCTTCGAGTCTTAGCCCTCCTCTACGATCCAAGTGACCATTGTCCTTGTGATCCTTGTGCATCATTCTACTGAAGCCAGGCCTCAGAGCTTGCGCTACCGCTACTTGACTGACTTGGTACAGGTCGTACCCCACGCCCCTGTAGTGGCGTAACATTAAGTCTAGTCTCCCAGTTGCACACCGTGGCTCTCACCAGCTGAAGTCGAACTCAATTTGTCCAGGAGTACCTGGAATGACATCCGAGCGATGACCTCCAACCCTCCATCAAAGGAACTGCTCTCTGGCGAAACACCCCACATGACGAAGGATACTACGTCTACGATCCTGACAAGCTCACCTACGAGCCAGTCGAATATATTGAAGACCAGCATATCTGGGCCTACGTCGCCTACTCTGACTCAAAGCATTCCTGGTACTCGTATAAACCAGTCCCCGCACATCTTGGACTAGGGCTAGGAAAAGGTCACATCCAAGCCATCAACGCTGACTCCGACGTTGAAGAACCAACAACAGAACCAGACTCTGATTCAGAACACAACCCCACTCTCACCCCTACCATTCAACGACCAGTGGACTTCGCATCATATGCCAACATGTCCAACACCCAACTCTCCACCACCCTCACCACCGCCCAACCCTTGAGTAGCTCCCAACTTGCAGGAACCTCGTCAGCGAATCCTGCAGGTAGTGGAGGATATCCTCTGGGAGGAGGTCTGCCGGCAGGTGGAGGAGGCCCTGCGGGAAGCGCAGGAGGCCATCATGGAGGCGGTGCGCCTGGAGGTGGAGGCGGTGCGCCTGGAGGTGGAGGCGGTGCGCCTGGAGGTGGAGGCGGTGCGCCTGGAGGCAGAGGCGGTGCGCCTGGAGGTGGAGCAGGCGCTGGAGGAGCAGCTGTGGGAGCCCCAAATGGACGACTTGGGGGAAACCCTCCCCCCGAATTCACAGGAGACTGCGAAACCAGTCAAGCATTCCTCAACGCCTTCTCGCTCTACCGAGGAATGAACCCAAACGTTCAGCAACTCACCCTCCCCTACTCCTGAGCAATGACACTACTCTCCTACATACGAGGACCACTCGTCGACGACTGGGTAGAAGAACAAATTCAATGGCTTGTAGACCAACTAGCAGGAGGAGTGGCCATGAACGCCGAAAACCTCTAGAACACTATTGAAGCCCATTTCATTCAGGCATACACCGACACCACACAGCAGCAGAAAGCACGACACGCCATCCAAACCCTTCGGATGGAGAAAGAAGATATCGACATATATATTGCCAAGTTTTCTAATCTGGCAAACAAAGCAGGGTACAATAAAGACGAAGCCACAACCTTAGAAATCTTCCAGAAAGGCCTGCCAAATGCCCTAGTGATCAATGCGATTAAGTTCCATCACCCGATAACATGGGACGATTGGAAAGCAGCAGTAACCCTTCAACAAGCCGAATACCTCCTCCTCAAAGATAAACTCACCAAGGGGAGAGGCGATAAACGAGGAGGGGCCTCCCGCGACCAGTGGCTGTCAACCCTAAACAAAAACAGAGACCCAAACGCGATGGACATAAGCTGAACTCGAGCCCGCGCTGCCATGACGGACGATGAAAAGAAGCAACTCCAGAAGGAAGGGAGATGCTTTCGCTGTCGGGGGCAAGGACACATCTCTCACTTCTGTCCACAGAAACCTGCAACAATGGCCAAGGTCGCAGAAACCGCCACTACCCCAACAACAGCTACCATCTCCATGATAGCCTCGCAACCCCTCTCCAATGAAGAACAAGCCGAGGCGCAAGTAGCTGCCCTTTTCGCTCAGAGCCCTGAAGTCCACGAACTTATGGTGGACAAACTATTTGGTCAGAAAAAGGATTTTCTGAATGCTTAAACCCAGCGGCCTGGGCTAGAGCATTAAAACTTAGCGTGTACAATAGCAGATTCCGATCTATGCGAATTCCAGTACTTTTCAAATCTGCACACACGACGGCCGAACGAAACGTCCTTATCGACTCTGGAGCAACCGACAATTTTATAAGCGCAAACCTCTTAAGACAATTGAAAATTGCCTGGTTAGCGACGGAAAGACCTATCAAGATATGGAACGTGGACGGAACCCACAACCAAGGAGGAGAGATCACCTCCTTCACAGACCTAACTGTCAAAACCGGAGGAAAGGCTCAGAACCTTTGATTCCTCATCACCGACCTAGGAAACGATGAGGTTATCCTTGGATATCCCTGGTTCACTGCCTTTGAGCCGAAATTCCATTGGCGAGATGCCACTCTGGATGAAGAGTTCCAGCCAGTGGTAGTCACTAGCCTTAACTTGTCAGACGAAGCCATGCCTACAGAAGCCACTATTAAGGCATTGGAGATGTATCAACTTGACAAGTTGGCCTGGGAGCAATTGGAGAATGAAGATATTCCATACATCCGACTGCAAAAAACAACGACGGCGTCAGAATTGGCACAGCAAGAAGCGGCCAAAAGACCCCCAAAAACCTTTGAAGAGATGGTCCCTGAAGAATACCGAAGACATCGCAAGGTATTCAGCAAAGAAGCCTCCCAACGGTTCCCTCCATCACGAATTTGGGACCACGCCATCGATCTTGTCCCCAACGCCCCCGAAACTATGGATTGCAAAGTATATCCGCTCACAATCCCCAAGACCGAAACTATCGGAATTCATAACAGAACACCTGGACAAAAAATACATACAACCATCGAAATCCCCCTACGCATCCCCCTTCTTCTTCATCAAGAAGAAAGACAGGAAGTTACGATCAGTACAAGACTATCGTTGACTCAATGAACTTACTGTGAAAAATCACTACCCGCTTCCATTGATTCCTGAACTCATCGATCGAATTCGGGAAGCACGACTTTATTCCAAACTGGATATACGATGGGGATACAATAACGTTCGGATCAAATCAGGTGACGAGTGGAAGGCAGCGTTTAAGACAAATCAAGGACTATTCGAACCACAGGTCATGTTCTTCGGCCTCACCAATTCTCCCAGCACTTTCCAAACCATGATGGACACCATATTCCGGGAACTAGTATTGACGGGAGAAGTAATCGTCTACATGGATGACATTCTAATCGCCACTGTAGACAATTGCGCTCACCACAGACAAGTACTGCACCGTGTACTAGATCTCTGCAACGAACACGACCTCTATATCAAGCCAGAAAAATGTGTGTTCGAAGTCCATGAAGTGGAGTACCTGGGATTAATCATTGGACACGGCAAACTAAGGATGGACCCCGTCAAAGTCCAAGGTGTTACAACTTTCCATCTCCATCCTGTTTCTTCCTTCGGACTCATTCCTTCTTTTCTCCATTTGACCCTTATCTCCACACTACGAGCCCTGTATGATTACGCGGACACTACGTTTACCCGGTTCCTATCACGTGCTCAGCTTATCGTTGTTATCTTTCGATAAAGCGTGACATGTGCTAGTTTCCGTTCATTTCTCAATCACGCGCGAACCCGCATGATCCTCCTTTGTTCTCAATACGGACATCCTTTATTCCCATTATGACCCACCTTTTGTTCCTTGATAGGGGACAACGTTACACCCTTGCCTGTGTGGTATGACACCACGTGTATTTAAGCCCAGTACTACCTAGCTTGTACGGTAGACTAGACTTCTTGTGTAATACTACACTCGTCTACGCGAACTCTTCTGAGTCTCCTGTCTCCCGATCCCCGTTTACGCTAGACCTTCGAGTCTTAGCCCTCCTCTATAGTCCAAGTGACGCGTATCCTTGTGACTCTTGTGCATCATCACTCCTGAAGTCGAGCCTTTGAGCTTGGACTCCTGATTGTTTGACTGACTTAGTACAGGTCGTACTTAACACCCCTGTAGTGGCGTTACATTAAGTCTAGTCTCCACAGTGGCTCTCACCAGCCAAAGCCAAACACAGTTCGTCAAAGAGTACCTGGAGTGGTATCCTTACGACGACCTAAGACCTTCTATCAAAGGAACCGCTCTTTGGAGGAACACCCCACACGACGAAGGGTACTACATCTACGACCCTGACAAACTCACATACGAACCGATTGAATACATCGAAGATCAACATATCTGGGCTTACGTTGCCTATTCCGACTCAAAGCACTCCTGGTACTCCTACAAGCCCATCCCAGCACACCTAGGCCTAGGACCAGGAAAAGGACAAATCAGCACCATCGAGACCGACTCTGACATCGAAGAACCATCTTCTGAACCCGATCTAGATAACCCAACACTCACGCCCACCATCCAACGACCCGTGGACTTCGCATCGTATGCCAATATGTCCGCCACCCAACTCTCCACCACCCTCACCACCTCGCAACCAGCTGCAGGCTCCTCGGCAGCGAATCCTACAGGTGGTGGAGGACATCCTGTGGGAGGAAGTATGTCGACAAGCGGAGGAGGCACTGCGGGAAGCACAGGAAGCCATCATGGAGGCGGAGGCGGTGCGCCTGGAGGTGGAGGCGGAGGCGGCGCGCCTGGAGGTGGAGGCGGCGGGGCAGCAGCAGGCCCCGTTGCCGGAGGACCTCCCCCACCAAACGGACGGCTCGGAGGAAATCCCCCACCAGAATTCACCGGAGATCGAGAAGCCAGCAGAGCTTTTCTCAACGCCTTCGCGCTCTACCACAGAATGAATCCGAACGTCCAACAATTAACCCTCCCCTACTCCCGCGCCATGACCCTCCTCTCATATATCCGAGGGCCATTGGTAGACGACTGGGTCGAAGAACAAATACAATGGTTGGCCGACCAACTAGCGGGAGGAGTAGCCATGAACGCTGAAAACCTGTGGAATACTATTGAAACACGGTTCATCCAAGCCTACACAGACACCACGCAACAACAAAAGGCCTGCCACGCCATTCAAAATCTACGAATGGACAAGGAAGACATCGACACATACATAGCCAAGTTCTCCAATTTGGCAAACAAAGCAGGGTACAATAAGGACGAAGCAACAACCCTAGAAATCTTCCAGAAGGGACTCCCGAATGCGTTGGTCATAAATGCAATCAAATTCCATCACCCCGTAGATTGGGACGATTGGAAGACAGCAGTCACACTTCAACAAGCAGAATATCTTCTGCTTAAAGACCGGCTCACCAAAGGAAGGACAGACAAAAAGGGAGGGGCCTCTCGCGACCAATGGCTAAACGCCCTCAATAAAACCAGAGACCCAAACACGATGGATGTCAGTCGCACCCGCGCCAGAGCAGCGATGACGGACAATGAAAAGAAGCAACTCCAGAAAGAAGGAAGATGCTTCCGATGCCGAGGACAAGGACACATTTCCAGGTTCTGTCCCCAGAAGCCAGCCATCACCACCAAAACTGCGAGTACCAGCGACCCCACCCTGACCACTGCCACCATCTCGATGACTGCGTCATGCCCCCTTTCAAACGAGGAACAAGCTGATGCCCAGGTAGTGGCCTTATTTGCCCAAACCCCCAAAGTACGAGAATTGATGGTGGACAAACTCTTCAGACAAAAGAAGGATTTTCTGAACGCTTGAACCCAGCGGCCTGGGCTAGAGCATTAAAACTTAGCGTGTACAATAGCAGATTCCGATCCATGCGAATTCCAGTACTTTTCAAATCTGCTCACGTGACGGCCGAACGAAACGTCCTTGTAGACTCAGGCGCAACCGACAATTTTATAAGTGCAAATCTCCTAAAACGGCTTAAAATTGCCTGGCTGGCCACTGAACGACCCATCAAGATATGGAACGTAGATGGAACCCACAATCAGGGAGGAGAAATCAAGTCCTTCACGGACCTTACCGTCAAAACAGGGGGAAGAACCCAAAACCTCCGATTTCTTATTACCGACCTAGGAAACGACGAGGTCATACTAGGATACCCCTGGTTCACAGCCTTCGAACCCAAGTTCCATTGGCGAGATGCCACGCTCGATGAAGAATTTCAACCAGTAGTCATCACCAGCCTAAATTTGTCTGACGAAGCCATGCCTTTAGAAGCAACTATTAAGGCATTGGAGATGTACCAACTGGACGAATTGGCCTGGGAGCAATTGGAAAACAAAATCGACCCCCACATCAAACTGCGAAAGACAACCACGGCATCCGAATTAGCACAACAAGAAGCGGCAAAGAAACCCCAAAGAACCTTTGAAGAAATGGTCCCAGAAGAATACCGCTGGCATCAGAAGGTCTTTAGCGAAGAAGCATCTCAGCGTTTTCCCCCATCACGACCGTGGGACCATGCTATTGACCTGATCCCGAACGCCCCAGAAACAATGGATTGTAAAGTATACCCGCTTACAATGCCAGAAACGGAGAAATTGACGGAATTCATAACTGAACATTTGGATAAAAAGTATATCCAGCCATCAAAATCTCCCTACGCCTCCCCTTTCTTCTTTATCAAGAAGAAAGACGGGAAGTTACGCCCCATGCAAGACTACCACCGTCTTAACGAGCTGACCGTAAAGAACCACTACCCACTCCCCCTAATCCCCGAACTGATTGATAAGATTCGAGAAGCACAACTCTACTCGAAGCTCGATATCCGGTGGGGATACAATAACGTTCGAATCAAACAAGTGGACGAATGGAAGGCGGCGTTCAAGACAAACCAGGGACTGTTCGAACCCTGAGTCATGTTCTTTGGACTTACCAACTCCCCCAGTACCTTCCAAACCATGATGGATACCATCTTCCGGGAACTGGTATTGACGGGGGAAGTCATTGTCTACATGGATGATATCTTAATTGCGACCGCAGACGACCGTGCCCACCACAGACAGATGTTACATCGAGTTCTCGACCTGTGCGATGAACACGATCTATACATCAAACTGGAAAAATGCGTATTCGAAGTCTACGAGGTCGAATATTTGGGATTAATCATCGGGCACAGACAATTACGAATGGATCCGGTCAAAGTTCAAGGAGTACGCGATTGGAAGGCACCAAAATCATTAAAAGAAGTACAAGCCTTCCTGGGATTCTGCAACTTCTACCGGCGCTTCATAAAAGGGTTCTCGACCATCGCAAGACTGCTCCACGACCTCACAAAAAAGGACACCCCATGGGAATGGACAGAAACTAGACAAAAGGCATTTGACACCATCAAAGAACAAATTAGTTCCGAACCAGTACTCCTATTCCCAAAACTGGACCAACCCTTCGAAATTGAAGTTGACGCCTCAAGTTACGCCCTGGGAGCCGTCCTAAACCAAAAGGGAGAGGACAATAAAATGCATCCGGTTGCATTTTACTCCGAATCCCTGTTGGAGGCAGAACGCAACTACGACATTTATGATAGGGAGCTACTAGCGATCGTCAAAGCGTTACGCACTTGGCGAACGTACCTTGTAGGATCCCCCCATCTAATAACGATTCATACAGACCACGCCAACCTACAGTACTGGAAAGAACCCAGAAAAATCAGTCGACGAGTAGCGCGGGAGTTCCAAGAATTGTCAGAGTACAATTTCATACTCAAACACATCCCCGGTACAAAAAACACACAGGCAGACTCCTTATCACGAAGACCTGACTATGATGACGGCACCAGTGACAATGATCACGTTACGGTACTTCCAGATGAAGTATTCCTCAAGGTCACCCAGACATCCATGCACGATATGGACATATGGACTCAAATTGCACAAAATATGGATGAAGCAGCGCTCCTCCCATGGATAGAACCCCACAACCTAAAGAAACACGACGGGTTGTGGTGGAAGGGTGACGCCCTCATTGTTGTGGGAAACAACAAACTTAAGCGGGGGGTGATCACCTTTTTCCATGATACTCCAAGCGCAGGACATCCAGGAATTGCAAACACCCTAGATCTATTGCGACGCGATTTCTGGTGGCCCAACATGCGCAAAGACGTGGAAGCCTATGTCAAGGGATGCGCAACATGCCAAAGTAACAAGATCAATCACCACCAACAGAAACCCCATCTATTTCCTATCGCCACTGAGCCATCGGCCGAACCATTCGAAGTAGTGGCCATGGACTTCATAGTCAAACTCCCAATATCCAAAGGGTTTGACTCGATTCTCACCGTCACAGACCACGATTGCTCAAAAGCGGCAATATTCATACCATGCAACGAAACCATAACGTCAGAAGGCGTGGCGAAGCTCTATCTCCGATACATCTACCCCCATTATGGCCTACCCCGAAGGATCATATCTGATCGGGATCCAAGATTCGCGTCTACGTTTATGCGACAGTTGTGTAAAACATTGGGGATACAGCAAAACGTATCATCGGCGTATCATCCTCAAATGGATGGTCAATCAGAGCGAACGAACCAATGGTTGGAGCAATACCTGCAACATTGGTGCAACGTACAACAGGACAATTGGGCGGAATTACTACCCATAGCACAATTCGCTCACAATTCTTGGAGGAACGCCACCACCAGACACTCCCCCTTCTCGCTCATTATGGGGTGGGAACCACGAACCACGTGGACACCCAAACCATTGCGCAATCCTGTAGTGGATCAAAGACTAGAAGAGTTACAAATACTCCGACAACATGCACAAGACAGTATCAAGCATGCGCAACACCTCATGGCCCAACGAGGGAAAACAGGGTTCACACCCTATCAACAAGGGGACCAAGTATGGTTAGAAGGGACCAATCTCCGCACCTTCTACCCCACAAGCAAGCTAGCCCCGAAACGATATGGGCCTTTCAAAATCATCAAGGTTCTATCAGATGTTTCATATGAACTGGAACTTCCGGCGTCATGGAAGATACACCCAGTATTCCACGCGAACCTTCTAACGCCATATAAAGAAACGGAGATGCATGGCGCAAACTATACCCAACCTCCACCAGACCTTATCAATGGAGAAGAGGAGTATGAAGTGGAGCGAATCGAAGACACCCAGGAACGAGGAAGAGGGCGTAAACTCCACTACCTAGTAAAGTGGAAGGGATTCCCACCGAGTGATAACACGTGGGAACCCGCAACAAATATGACCCACGCCGCAGATGTCATCAAAGATTTCTACTGACAATATCCGACCGCCAAAGGGGCTGGACGAACGATATAAAGACACCCTCAATCTTATCTCCAAACCCCTTAGCCCAACAATGACCGACACCCCAGTATCCGACACTACCCTCGTCCACGTCCTCAGCAATCCCCAACTTGAAGCCGCCCTCAAACGAGGGATCGTCACTATCGACCTCTCCAACATCCCCCGTCTATCACCTCCGCTGTCCCCTCAACACATCACCATCACCAGCCCCATCCCCATTGAACGAGAACCTGGGGAACTCACCCCGTCAACACCCGAAGAGGGACAGTGTTCTCTGACACCCCCTCCTCAACAACAGTCGACTCCTTCACCTGAACCGCGACCTCAGTCACCACCGTCCTCCCCATCATCCACACCACCCCCACCACTAGAACCGTTCACCCTGGTCCGCGTCCATACCCCCATTGACTATGACCGACCCGACTCCCCTCCTAACGATACAGATGACCCCGGCACCCCATTCTTCCCAAATATTCTCAGAACCCCCAAATATTACCCATTACAGATCCCACTACCAGACGGTGGATCCAACCCTGCGAAGTATATTTACTATCGCAAGGGGTTCACTGAGGTAGTGGGGACAATGGGCGCGGGGCTACCCCACTACGGAGAGGAGGTCTATCTCTTGTCGCTTAGGCCGAACGTCTCGGCGCCACCCTTCACAGCAGAACAACTGCAGTTTTTTGACCCTCACGACATCCGTGCCTGTGCTCTAGACGAAACACTTATAGAGCTTAACTTGCCTTGTCTCACAGCCGAAACTACTAGGCTGCGAACGGGACTCTTGGTGCTCAAAGAACTTGACGAGAAGTGCGAGAAACTGGAGGAGGACGCGCGCAAGCTGCGATTGGAGCAGCTCACGGTCGACTTGATGCTAGCCAGCACCAAGAGACGACTTCAATATGCAGGGGTGCTGGCTACCATCGGCAACAAATACGCGTGCATGACGGCCCTGCCAGCTCCGCTTCACCACTCCCGCTACGCCATCCCATTTTCCCCACGACGCGGAGGACCGTTAGAATTCCCCCGCCTCGCCGACAAACCCCACCGCCGACGCTGTTATCACTGCAACAGCCCCCACCACATCGTACGCGATTGTCCCACCAGGCCGCGACCTGCCTGCCGACACTGCCAAAGCCAGGAGCATCAATCTTATCGATGCATATTCCGTCGCGTGGGTATGGTCGAAGAAGTGATCACGACCTACCAGGCAGACGAACGTATACGACAAGCAGTGACCACGGAGGCCACCACCTCCTTTACTGTTCCCGAACCACCAACAGTTGCAGCCCAAACCCAAGGGAGGTGGTGTGGACGGTGTTTCTGCACTGACGCCAATCATGACAAAATTCGGTGTCCACAGTACGAAATGTGTCGCAAGTGTGGCAAACGCGGGCCCTTCCTTTTTCTCAAAACACATTACTGTCGGCTTGACATTTCTCCCTGGCTGGAGAATGACCTGGACGCTGACATCTACGACCTTGTCGATCCGGAGTGTTGAAGTCAAGGCGTCTTCAAACCTGGGCGGGGGGTAATGTTACGACTTTCCATCTCCATCCTGTTTCTTCCTTCGGACTCATTCCTTCTTTTCTCCATTTGACCCTTATCTCCACACTACGAGCCCTGTATGATTACGCGGACACTACGTTTACCCGGTTCCTATCACGCGCTCAGCTTATCATTGTTATCTTTCGATAAAGCGTGACATGTGCTAGTTTCCGTTCATTTCTCAATCACGCGCGAACCCGCGTGATCCTCCTTTGTTCTCAATACGGACATCCTTTATTCCCATTATGACCCACCTTTTGTTCCTCGATAGGGGACAACGTTACACCCTTGCCTGTGTGGTACGACACCGCGCGTATTTAAGCCCAGTACTACCTAGCTTGTATGGTAGACTAGACTTCTTGTGTAATACTACACTTGTCTACGTGAACTCTTCTGAGTCTCCTGTCTCCCGATCCCTGTTTACGCTAGACCTTCGAGTCTTAGCCCTCCTCTATAGTCCAAGTGACACGTATCCTTGTGACTCTTGTGCATCATCACTCCTGAAGTCGAGCCTTTGAGCTTGGACTCCTGATTGTTTGACTGACTTAGTACAGGTCGTACTTAACGCCCCTGTAGTGGCGTTACACAAGGGATATGAGACTGGAAACCTCCAAAATCTCTAAAAGAAGTACAAGCATTCCTGGGCTTTTGCAACTTCTATCGACGGTTCATACGGGGATTCTCCACGATAGCAAGGCCGCTCCACGATCTCACAAAGAAGGATACACCCTGGGAATGGACAGATGCCAGACAGAAAGCCTTCGATGCAATCAAGGAAAGAATCAGCTCTGAACCAGTACTCCTATTCCCAAAACTGGACCAACCGTTCGAAATCGAAGTGGACGCTTCCAGTTACGCCTTAGGAGCGGTGCTAAACCAAAAGGGAGAAGATCAGAAGACACACCCGGTTGCATTTTACTCCGAATCGCTAATGGAGGCAGAACGCAATTATGACATCTATGATAGGGAACTATTGGCCATTGTCAAAGCCCTACGAACGTGGCGCACGTACCTAATTGGTTCACCCCACCTGATAACGATTCACACCAACCATGCCAACCTCCAATATTAGAAGGAACCAAGAAAAATCAGTAGACGCGTAGCACGAGAGTTCCAAGAACTCTCTGAATATAATTTCGTACTCAAACACATCCCTGGCACCAAAAACACCCAAGCAGACTCCTTGTCAAGACGCCCCGACTACGATGACGGGACAGCAGACAACAACCATGTCATGGTACTACCCAAAGAAGTGTTCTTGAAGATTACCCAAACATCCATGCACGATATGGACATATGGACCCAAATCACTCAGAACATGGAAGAATCGGCAGTGCTCCCATGGGTCAAACCCCACAATCTAAAGAAGCACGACGGACTTTGGTGGAAGGGCAACGCCCTCGTTGTTGTGGGAAACAACGATCTTAAGCGGGGGGTGATCACCTTTTTCCACGACACTCCAAGTGCCGGACATCCAGGAATCGCAAATACCCTAGAACTAGTACGACGTGACTTCTGGTGGCCGAATATGCGAAAAGACATAGAGGCATACATCAAAGGATGTGCCACCTGCCAAAGTAACAAGATTAACCCCCACCGACAAAAACCACACCTATTCCCCATCACCACAGACCCATCGGCCGAACCCTTCGAGGTGGTAGCAATGGACTTCATAGTCAAACTCCCCATATCCAATGGATTCGACTCTATTCTCACCATCACAGATCACAATTGCTCAAAAGCAGCAATATTCATCCCATGTAATGAAACCATAACGTCGGAAGGAGTGGCCAAACTCTATCTCCAACATGTATACCCTTATTACGGCCTACCCCGAAAAATCATATCCGATTGAGACCCCAGATTTGCATCCACCTTCATGAGACAACTGTGCCACACGCTGGGGATACAACAAAACATATCATCGGCATATCACCCCCAGACCAATGGCCAGTCGGAACGCACCAACCAATGGCTGGAACAATACCTACGACACTGGTGCAATATAAGGCAAGACAACTGGGCGGATGTTTTACCTATGGCACAGTTTGTGCACAATTCCTGGGCAAATTCCACAACCAAACACTCTCCATTCTCACTCCTTATGGGGTGGGAACCGCGAACCACCTGGAACCCCAAACCATCGAGCTGCCCAGCTGTAGATCAACGACTGGAAGAGCTACTAGTACTCAGGCAGCATGCCCAAGACAGTATCAAACATGCACAACACCTCATGGTGCAACGAGGTAAAACAGGGTTCACACCTTATCAACAAGGAGATCGAGTATGGCTAGAAGGGACAAATCTTCGTACCTTCTATCCCACAAACAAGCTAGCCCCAAAGAGGCACGGACCCTTCAAAATAACAAAGGTTCTATCAGACGTTTCCTACAAACTCGAACTCCCTGCAACATGGAAGATCCACCTGGTATTCCATGCGAACCTTCTCACACCATATAAGGAGACGGAGATGCACGGAGCAAACTTTACCCGACCTCCACCTGACCTTATCAATGGAGAAGAGGAGTATGAAGTGGAGCGCATCGAAGACGCCCAGGCACGAGGATGAGGGCGCAAACTCCACTTCCTGGTTAAGTGGAAGGGATTCCCCACAAGTGACAATACGTGGGAACCCGCATCCAACCTGACACATGCTAAAGACGCAATCAGGGACTATTATCGACGATACCCATCCACCAAAGGGGCTGGACGAAAGGCATAAAGAGAAAGAAAGACCACCCCCGATCAAACTCCCCAGCAACACTCCAATGACAGACACCCCAGTTTCCGACACCACCCTAGTCAACATCCTCAGCAACCCTCAACTTGAAGCCGCCCTCGAAAGAGGGATCGTCACCATCGACATCTCCGACATCCCGCGCCTCTCGCCACCACCATCCCTTCCCCAGTCCCCTCGACCCACCATGACTATCGAACCCGTCCCCATCGCACCCCGCACTCCAGAACAGGAACCTGGAGAGCTCACCCCGTCGACACCAGAGGAAGGACAATACTCCCCCACACCTCCTCCCCATCGATCACCTGAACCACCTGCGCCATCACCACCATCATCTTCACCATCAACACCACCACCCCCACTTGAACCCTTCACCCCCATTCGTGTCCACACCCCCATCGACTACGAACAGCCTGACTCCCCCCCTGAAGAAACTGATGATCCTGGTGCCCCCTTTTTCCCAAACCTCCAAGGCACCCCAAAGTTCTACCCACTACAGATCCCACTACCTGATGGAGGGTCCAACACTGCGAAGTACATTTACTATCGCAAGGGATTCACTGAGGTAGTGGGGACGATGGGTGCTAGGCAACCACACTATGGAGAAGCGGTCTACCTCTCGTCGCTTCGGCCCAACGTCTCAGCACCCCCGTTCACAGCAGAACAACTCCAGTTTTTCGACCCTCACGACATCCGCACCTGTGCACTCGATGAAACTCTCATCGAGCTCAATTCCCCATGACTTACAGCCGAAGTCACCAGACTGCATACCGGGCTCCTCGCACTCAAGGAAATTGACGAGAAATGCGAGAGGCTAGAAGAAGAGGCATGAAAACTCAGGTCAGAGAGACTCACAGTGGACCTCATGCTAGCCAGTACCAAAAGACGACTCCAGTACGCGGGAGCCCTCACTACCATTGGCAACGAATATGCACGAATGACGGCACTCCCAGCCCCGCTCCGACATTCACGCTATGCCATTCCCTTTTCCCCATGACGAGGAGGACCACTAGAATTCCCTCGCCTCGCCGACAAGCCCCATCGACGCCGCTGTTATCACTGCGGCAGCTCTCACCATCTCGTGCGCGACTGCCCCACTAGGCCACGACCAGCCTGCCGACACTGCCAAAGCCAAGAGCACCAATCTTATCGGTGCATCTTCGTCGTGCGGGGATGGTTGAAGAGGTTATCACCACCTCCCAAGCCGACGAACGTATCCAGCAAGTGATAAGCATCGAAGCGTCCACCTCCTTCACGGTGCCGGAACCCCCAACCATCACCGCCAATACTCGAGGGAGGTGGTGCGGAAGATGCTTCCGCACCGATGCTGATCACGACGAGATCCGATGCCCGCAATACGAGATGTGCCACAAGTGTGGAAAGCGCGGACCCTTCCTCTTCCTCAAAACCCATTATTGTCAACTCGACATCTCGCCATGGCCGGAGAACGACCTCGACGCAGACATCTACGACCTTGTCGACCCAGAGTCCTGAATCCGAGGCGTCTTCAGGCCAAGACGGGGGGTAATGTTACGATTTTCCTTGGACTCGTTCTTTCTCATATCACTGTTCCCTTCCCAATACTATACGAGCCCTGTACGATTACACGGACTCTACGATTACCCGGTTCCTATTGCACGCCCTACTTATTGATGCTCCCTCCCGATAAAGTTCGACATGTGCTAGTTTCCGTCGTGTTCCCAATCACGCACGATCTCGCGTGATTCGCCTTTGTTCTCAGTACGGTGTCCCTTTGTTCCTCTTATGTCCCATCTGTTGTTCCCAGACTGGCGATGGCGCCATCTGTTTGTAACCGCCACATTAGCCACTATCTATTTAAACCCGGTCCTACCTAGCTTGTACGGTAGACTAGACTTCTTGAGCAATAACTGCACTCGTCTAACGCAGGACGCCTTTGTGCTTTCCTCGTCTCAGGAATCCCCTTTACCTTCGCTAGACCTTCGAGTCTTAGCCCTCCTCTACGATCCAAGTGACCATTGTCCTTGTGATCCTTGTGCATCATTCTACTGAAGCCAGGCCTCAGAGCTTGCGCTACCGCTACTTGACTGACTTGGTACAGGTCGTACCCCACACCCCTGTAGTGGCGTAACAATGGGGTAGTTTCAAAAGCATCCTCACCCTCCAATGTTTTGCCATAAATTTCATGGTTGATAGGCCACCTGATAGGCAGAATCCCTCATGACTCATGAGCCAACCATCATTCGCTAACTGCCATAGTTTCAGTGGACCATCTGTGATGTTGAGTTGTTTCTGGGCCCAAGGTAAGAGCAAGGGGAGCTAGAGGTTACCTGTTCAAGGTAACAGAGGTTTGGGGTTATCCTTGGCTTAGCTTGAAAGCTTGCAAGTGAGAGGGAAAAGCCAAGAACTGGATTCAAAGGACTAAGAGTAGACAAGCTTTGTGTCTACTCTGAACTACATCTTATATACTTGTACATACTGTGATTTTCAGGACTGTTTTCTGAGGGACTCATAAATGTCATCTAAGCTGGCAGTACAGACATTGAGACATGGCAAGAGGTAGATGTACTGGCATTTCCACTGTCAATCAATTGTGACATGTCAGTCATGACTATAAAGTCATGGGATGTGACATAGCCCCCCTATTAGGCTCAATTGTCTTGATTGTTTTCACCCAGCACATGCAAGAAGTCATAATCATGGGAAAAGATGTAATGGTCAGGCCACTGATAAGGTTGGCCCCAGCTGTCACACCCTGTGACATCACACATCATGTGACACATTGAATCGATGGCCAGCAGAGAAGGGCCAGCTCACAATTGCCATGTCAGTTATTTCAGCTCATTGTTTGTCCTGTGATCTACCAGAAAATAGTCACAAAATACCAGTCTGTACAAGTACTTAAGGATGTAGTAGAGTAGTACAAAGCTTGTCTACTCTTAGTCTGAATTTCAGCCTGGCAGTTCCAGGAGGACAGTATGCTGATATCCAAAGGGCATACAATGAACAGGATCTAGATGAACAAATCATCATTTGACAAATGAGCCCAAATTTGACAGATATTGTCACCATGTCTGTCGTTTGGGAATCACATAGAGGATATACATTGCTCACATCCCCAAATCCAAGCTTGGACATCAAATATATTGAAGCAGAAAACATGTGGTACAAACTATACACTAAGTACCCTGGGTGGTATATGTACAGTAATGCCAGAGTAGACAAACCCTGCTTGTGGAGTCTATGCATATGAACTGAAGCCCAACCAACCCCACCAGTAGATTGGACCACCTACACCCAGTGGCTATCAGTGTGGAAACGAAAAGGAAAAAGACGTTCACTGCAACCACCACCAACTTTTTCAATATACACCAGCACGAGTTCCACACTTCCCATCCCTACTCCACCCACTGCCATGTCAGCAACAACCCTAATAACAGTCCCCTACAGGGCACCCCACCTGCCCTTTTCAATGGGAACTGAGCAAAAAGCATTCAATTCCTACATGAGTTTAATCAGTACCAATGAATAAATCAAACCAATGAATGGATGACCAATCCATATCAGAGAGTCACCCACATACTATCACTCATTCAAGGACTGGCCATTGAGAAATGGAATCAATGTATGGACAAACAATTAGAATCTTCAGTGAACCACCCAACTAACCCAGTGGCCAAAATGGATGAAGTCCTCTGGTGAGACTTTGAAACTGCCTTTAAATCTACATGAACCAACACCCTGAGCCAACAAAATGCCTATGCACAGTTAACCATGCTTATGATGAAGGGGGATGAAATTGACAAATACATCGCCAACTTCAAACAGCTGGCTGAAGCTGCAGATTGGGACACCATGGCCAAGGGTACCATCAACTTGTTTCAATGAGGTCTCAAGAAAGGCCTCTTGATTGCATGCCTAAAGAGAAACAAAATGCCCATCAGTATGACTGATTGGTATGAAGCAGCTTATGAGGAAATGCAATGCTTCCATACCATCATGAATTGCATCACCTCTCTGAGCTGAGGAACTCTGGGGCTGACTCAGAACATCCCATGACCATGATGCAACAAAGTCATCCCTATGGAGGTTGACGCCCTCACGACTGGTTTGCAGCAACAACCTGAGAGGAGCAAGGAAGAACTAGCCAAACTGGAGAAATGTTGCAAAGAAGGACATTGCTTCCAGTGTAAACTGCAGGGTCACCTCTTGTTATGATCTGATGCTTTGGACCTCAGTCACAGTATGTTTCTACCTTGCTTTTCCCCTTTTGTACTATACCTTGTTACCAAAGGAGCTACTGATACTAGTGGCGCTGTTTCCTTTGATCCAAATATCTCCTTGTTCTGTTTGGTCTCTTTGATATTGTGTGGACTTGTGTTCATGTTGTTTGGAACCTCGTCCTATATAAACCTGTACCATAGACCATAGGAAGCCAGACTTGGCTTCGTTTGCAATCTAGCAACCTTCCCTTCATACTTTGGTGTGACTTTGCCCTATCCCCCTCTTCTTGTGCATCCCCTACCTCAGTCCCTAATCAGGACACTTCAAAGTCTTTGCAGTTGAACTATATCAATGCATCACACCTGTTATACTCTGTGCACTAGCAAGATCAAGTGTAGAGAAGTGTTAGACACTTCGGGCGAGGAGCCTTACATTACAGAGTAGTGCTGCACACCGTGCCACACTTTCACCACTTGTATTTCATAGCAATAAGACAACAGATGTCTTTGCTTGATACTTGTGTGACTTAGAATCCCCAGAACCCATGCCCCTGCTAGGGTGTAACACCTCTTGAGAGACTGTCCAAAAAAAGAAAACAACCAGTCAGGTCAATCACATTGACACTGAGCCAAGTGACATAAAACCCAAGGACATCATCACCCCAACAAAACAATCACTAATCAAAGGACTTCTCACCTTAAAAGGGCCTGAATGAAGGGAACTAGTCTTGCAATTGTTGCTCAAGTCTGGGATTGACAATGTAGATGATGAAGAGGATGCCCTGGAAATAAATGTGACAGATAGCGTCATAACAACAGCACTGATGGTGTCCATCACATTAACAGCAAATAAACAACACACTCAGGTGCTGCAGATAACTTTGTCGACAAATTGATTGTCCAAATCTGATGATTGAGGACACATCCCATGCTGGTCCAGAGAGTATTCAATGTTGATGGAACTGAAAACACATCAGGACATATTGAAACTGCCATCTGCTTACAACTTCAATGGGGAAACAAGTCACATAACATTACCTTCTATGTCACCCAACTTGGACAACCACAAATTATCCTTGGCCACCCTTGGTTCCAAGACACACAACCAGTCATCAATGAAATAAACTGGAAGGTCCTACCTGGCACCTTGCTGATGAGAAAGGTGCTATCAACATGATTGCACAACAGATGGTGGAACAACATATGCAAAAGAATGAAATGTGATTCCCAGTGGAGTATGAATCATACACCATAGTATTTTCAGAGACTGCCACCAATTGCTTCCCACCATCTAGACTGGACAATCACGCAATTACCTTGACTGATGGAGCACCATCTACACTGCCGTGCAAAATACACCTTCTTAACCCAACTGAGCTAAAACATCTGGACGAGTTCTTACAAGAGCATTTAGCAAAAGGCTATATTCAGGAGTCGATGTCACCCTATGTGTTGTCATTTTTCTTCCTGAAAAAGAAAGATGGCAAGCTGAGACCAGTACAGGACTACAAACCACTCAACAAAATCACAGTCAAGGATGTTTACCCTATTCCCTTGATTTTGAATATACTCGACCAATTAGCCAACAAAGTCCTCTTCACAAAGTTCAATATTCAATGGGGATACAACAACATCCATACATGGGACAGTGACCAATGGAAGGCTGCTTTCAAAACACCCCATGGCCTCTTTGAACCTTTGGTAATGTACTTCAGACTGACAAACTTGCCTGCTACATTCATTAGGGCCATGAATTGCATCTTTCACCCATTGCTAAACACATATCCTACCGAACTGTTCATCTATATGGATGATATCCTGGTTGCCACCACTGATGACCTAGACCAACACTGCTCTCTCATCAGGCAAGTGCTTCAGATACTACTCAATGAAAGTTACTTCTTGAAGCTCAGCAAGTGTGAATTCACCACATGAGAAATTGACTACCTTGGAATGACCATTCATGCCAGTGAAATATGAATGGGCTCTGATAAAGTCTCTGGACTTTGAGACTGGCCTCACACACTCTCTACCCCTTGTCAAGTGCACAGTATTCTAGGAGTCCTTGGCTACCAATGACCTTTCATTCCACATTTTGCCCATCTCAGCTGGCCTCTGAATGACCTTCTGAAAAAGGATGTCCCGCTATGTTGGACCAATGAACATACCAATGCCCTTGACACCCTCCTCAATATCGCCTGTTTGCACCCTGCCTTACACCAACCTGATCAGTCTCTCCCTTACCAATTACAGACCAATGCATCTCTTTATGCTATCAGCACTATCCTCACCCAATGTGACAAACGCAGCAAACATCAGGCAGTCGGATACCTCTCCCAGTCACTCTCTCCCGCCAAGTGAAATTACAACATCTATGATCATGAATTCCTTGGTCTCATCCACACTCTTGAACACTGGCGTCATCTCCTTGTCAATACCCCTTCTCCTGTCACTGTCCTCATCAACCACACTAACCTCCTCCACTACCACTCTCCCCAACACATCTCTTGTTGTGTTGCTTGACTGGTTAACATTCTTGCCAACTATCACCTTGAACTTCACCACATGCCTGGTGTAGCGGTATGACTTATCACATACAACTAGACCAAGGTGAGGTAAGCGAACTGAACAGGTAGCACACCCAAGCCTAGCGTGGAGACAAGTCACACGCCGAACGTACAGTCACAATGGAGAGTAGACACATGTGATGACTTTATTCAAGTCCAAAGGTCTGGTGATCACACTGTGGCATGCTAAGTGGAGAACCAAGAGGACAAGTTAATATTGGTGAAGAGAGAGGGAAGTACAAAGGAATGCCCACCTGAGTGGAGAACCAAGAGGACAAGTTGGTTCCACTCAGGACGCTACATGAGGGTTTATATACACTGCTGTGGCTGAGTTCGAATTACTATGGAACCTTATTACTAAAGGTACATGTAATAGTAATGAGTCAGACGCTGACACATCGTGTCTAATAATAGCATTATCTATTGTGCTGACTGATGCATAGTCATTAATGCTGACAGAACAATGACATGTCCTTGTCTATGAGTCACAACCCTATGACAACGTAGTCTAGAACTATCTAGAATGTTCCCTGCTTATCGTCCAATAAGAAGCTTCTGTACTAATGAGGAAAGTGACCTAAAGAGGTAACATCCAATAAGGAGTTATTATCCCAGGGTCACATGCTTATGGGTGCACATGTTGGCATCACATGACTAACCATCTTATCATATCTAATGATAAGGACTTGGATGTTTGAGCACAACATTGGAGGCTCATATCTTAACCAAATAAATCTGTAAAAATACAGAAAAATAAGGCAAAAATAGAGTGTCTGTGACACCTGGTCCCACTCTCCATGCGGATGCACTATCACACCACCCTTCCCTTCTGCCCCATTCCACCTCCAATAATATGGACATTCTCATATTACCCCCCCATCTCTTCACTACTGTCACCTCCATCACTACTCTCAATGATCACTGTCGCACAGCTCAATCCAGCCAATGGATAGCGATGGCTTATGTAATTGATACCCCCAACCAATGGTGAGATTCTTTAATAGTTCATACTCAGCCACCACTGGCCAATGGTGGAGATTCCGCCATAATTGATAGTCCAGCTGACGCCAGCTGGGTTGGAGATAATCGGAAATCCATGCAGATAGTTCCATGATAATGTAGGGTATCCAGAGATGCTCTTGAACTCAAATGTTTGACTGGGTGAGCACTGTTTAGGTGTGTGAGATCATTGATCACCTGTTGAGATACGTATAGCAAATTGCATACATATCAGACAACTACAATTATATTGGACAAGTAATGAACATCTGATCACAAGTCAATATATAATGATAGATGATCAGTGTTGGGGGAAATAGCTAACAACTAATAGTTCATACTCAGAATATACATGTTGGGAAATCCACTGTAATGATAGTCCAACAGCATTGCCCAAAAGCAGACCTCCACTTGATTCCTGTCACAGGCAAATGGATATATATGAGAGGGGATCAGGGGGTTTGAGAAAAGCCATTCATTTCATTTGCAAGAACCAAACACTTATGTCAATTGATATGTACTATAAGAGGAATACATGAATCAGGACAGGCAATCTCATTTAATCTTACAGTGCTTCAATGGAGCATCAGTAATTAGAGTAAGAGCCTTCACAGAGCTTCTGGAAAGTCCCTCCCATGCATGCATCTGGTATGATGCATATGCTTGATGCCCCTTTAATGAACCTTGTGCAGCAATGATCATGAGTTTCTTCCATGTCTCTGCTTTGGAATGGAAGTATGCTGGGATCCATTTAGCTTCATTATGGATGCTGTCTTGTTCCTCTAACCACTGCTCAAACTGTGCCCTTGCACAGAGCCAGTGAACCCTTTCAACTGTATGAATATATGAGCACATGAATATAGAATTCAATGGAGCACATACAATCATCCATCCATGTTCCATCATCTTCAGTGGTATTGCCAAAGCCCCAGATCCAGGATTGTTGTGTATTCCGCTGTCCTACTTGTTGTGATCCAAGGACCAATGTCGCTACATGGAGATCCTTTGAATGGAGCTTCGGGAGGTCCTGTGGAATGGGTGCAGCTTTGTGGAGCTTCCTATAGGCATCCTGTGCCATGCTATATATGCGCGCATGCTCACAGACATTAGTGTCAACACTGTGTATGGCATTCCAGGCATGGGTCTTTGTCTGTTGTGTGTGAGCAGGTCATACCTGAGTGCAGAACAGAGTGGATTTAAATCCAAGAGCAAGGCGGATTCCATGAATGGATTCACTAGCTTGAGCATGGCATAGCTGTACCTCCTTTCCAGCAAGGGATTGGAAACCATGCCTAACACACCATTCCCATCCAAGGGAAGATGGGAGGAGGACCGGAAAGTCCTCAGGATTAGTTGCATCCATACCAGATCCATCCAGTGCTTGCGGAGTAGGACAGATGGAGGCATGGGCTGAATGATCATCATCTGTATCTTCAGGATCTCCAAGATCATCCACATGGTCATATTCCTCATAGTCACCCAAAGGCACTATTGAGGAATCATCTGCAAGTGGCTGGTGGAGTAAGAAGGAATCTCCCTGGTGCTCAAATATGTCAATGAGCTTCTGAAGGTGACTCCACTTGTTTTCAATGATGTTATGCTCCACCAGTGTCAGTCCAACTTGGACTTAGAATGGTGTAATCAACTTAGCGAAGGCTGAGTGAATGGGGATCATGTGCCACCCAACACAAGCTGAACAGGGGCCCTTCTGGCACACACTGCAGCAAAGATGAAAGAATACTATCCCTTGGTGGATAGAAGCAGAAGCACACTTAGTCAAAGACTAAGGCAAACAGAAGACAAGTCAAGATGGGGATTGAAGAAGACCAAGATGGGTACTCTTGGTCTTCTGAAGTAACTATTTATACAGATACACACGAGCTTTAAAGCGCTGCTAGAACATCAAGAAAACCAGTAGCATAACTAGCTCGAACCCTAGTACAGCTATCCTAGGAATGAGTCATACATGAGTCACAATCACATGTGAACTACTATGCTGACTGATACGATGTAAAGGTCCATGACTAATACTACTATCGGACTGTAGTCATAACCGGTCATGAGTCACACATCAGAGTCTGTACTGTAACATCACCCCCTTTTCAGGAGTGAGGCCCACCTCACTAGTCCGCTTTCAACTCCTGCCTCATCCGCTCTGCTTCGTCCTCCATACGTGCCAACAGGTTAGCCCTTTCAAGATGATAGAGACTGTCCTTTTTATCCTCTGCCACCATGTACCTCTCCTCCTGCAGCTGCCAAATTTGTTTCTCCAATTGGTTTTTGGCAAAGGCGAATTGCTGACATCGGCGTAGCTCTTGAATCAATGTGACGTCCCCAATACATATTAGTAATAGGTCAGTGGGGTGACAGTCACGAAGCATAAAATATTCCTTGTGAGGAATAAAGGCTCGGTTGTCCTTTGAGAGGTGTGGTGTGGTGTAGAGGGGTTTGCTGTAGAGGAAGCCTGATCCTGGAGCTAGTCCGAGTACAAAGGGGTCTCCTCCTTGGATAACCTGTATGTGGGACGCTTGTATTGTCGGTCCATTGGGGAGTTTGATCGGGAACGGAATGTAATTGGGTCCTCGATTGACCTGGAACCCCTCAGGGATGACTGCTCTGGTTGCTGGGTCTTGCTCGCCCATTGGTGTATAACAAGCTGCTTGTGCCACAGCAACTTGCCCTTGGTGTAGAGGGTTCCCTGCTGCGTCGATGAGGTAGGGAGTGGTGGCTGGATCTTCAGTGTAGAATTCATGTGTGAGGAATGCGTGCCTGATGGGGTAATGGTCTCTAAGCTCGTCTTCATCCTCAGCTGGGTCTGATATTCCTTCTGCTCCTGCCTCATCTGTGGTGAACTCACTGTCACTCAACAGCGAGGGATATGGTTGAAGATGACGGCGGGCGAGATAGAGATGGAGAGAGCGTCGAGGGGGGCAAAGAGGAGGCATCTTGGCTCAAAGAAGATAGTGGCGCACACAAGGTGGGGCACTCAAAGGAGCTGAGAGGCAAGAGAGGGAAGATGTCACAAGTGGACAGTCTGAGGGACTGTCCGATAGACTGTCCGATAGATTGCGCTAGCTTATATACTACAGGGGGTGGTCTGTGCGTAGGTTTAGGGCAGGCTTAGGGCCTGTCCACGAGTGCTGCGCAATACTGCGGATTGGAACATTCTAGAGACTAGTTATTAATACTGTCCAATCAAAATGAAGGATAAGCATGGTACGACTGCGCCGCAGTTGATGACACCATATTGTGCCATAGTGGCGTGATTCCACAGCTGCTGTGGAACCCGTGATAGGAACACGTGTTCCTTGTGACTTGGTTGATTATCTTTGTTGATTGATAAATGATCAACCGTTGATTGATACACGTGCATGTACACATGTGACTTGGAAGGGCAGAGTAATCACGTGACACATCATGTGACCGTCGGAGAGCGAAATTCGAACTCCGATCTCGGATTTCCCCTTTAGGAAGCTGATGACATAAGCCTGGTCCGGTCCGGTCCTTAGTGCCTTGAGTCACGACCAGGTTTATAGGTTCGTGACAGTATCCCCTTTTTAATGTCGTGCTATTCCACTAGCACTAGTTGACTTTGGTTTTAGGGGCGCTGGGGTTGGCCTTGTGAAATTGACTAACAAGGTCTTGCGCATGGGTCATTTGGGAGGAGGGGAGCCAGGAGTTTTCAGAGTCAGGGTACCCCTTCCACTTGATCAAGTAGAGTATGCCCTTTTTGTTAGGCGATACTTTGGATTGCAGGACCTTTTCAACTTCGTAGTGTCCATCTTCCCCTTAGATGATTTCAGGGGGTGGCCTGGTGAAGTTGGGGCCATGCATAGTGTTTTCTTTGTATGGAGAGATCAAGGAGTTGTGGAAGACTGGGTGGATGCGCCATGTCTTTGGGAGTTGGAGTTTGCAATTGACTCCCCAGGTGGAAAGGACTTTAAAGGGGCTGTGGCGTCATGGGGCAAGTTTAGCTTTGGGGTGGGTAGTATGAATGTTGGTTCCTTCCAGCCAGACTAGATTGCCTGTCTTGAATTCGTGAGAGGGGGTGGATGTTTTCGTTCCTCTCATTACTTCTGCTGCCACCTTGAGGGCTGCAGTTATTTCAGAGCGGATTTGGTTTAGTGTGTTTAGTCTTTCTTCAGCTGTGGGTATCTTGGTGGTGGAGTGGGTGGGGGGAATGAACTCTGGTTTGTACCCATACCAAACCTCGAAGGGTGACTTGTGGGTTGCGCTATGTTCACGAAGGTATTGTTCAAGTTCTTGATTAACTCGTTCAGTTTCTCCATCGGTTTGTGGGTGGAAAGCTGTAGATAGTGTGGATTTGACTCCAAGTTTGTTCCAGATTTCTTGCATGACCTTTGATGCAAATTGGGGGCCTCTGTCGGATATGACTTGTCGGGGGAGGCTGGTATGTCTCCAGACATTTTCTAAGTAGAGTTGGGCTGTTTTGTCCACAGTGATGGTTTTGTTGCAAGGGGAAATAACTATAGCTTTACTGAGTCGATCGACCACTACAAATAGTGAATTATAGTTGTGGGATAGGGGAAGGTCGGTGATGAAGTCCATTGTGATGGTTCCCCATATTTCTTCGGGAATTATGTTTGGTTGTAGGGGTACTTGGGTATGTGGTTTGATTTTAGTGGCTTGGCATGTGGCGCAACCATCAATGTAGGTTTTAATGAAGGTTGATATGCCTGGCCACCAGAAGTCTTGGGAAATTAACTCATAGGTCTTCCATCGTCCTGGGTGTCCTGTGGCGATGTGGTCGTGGTATGTTTTAACAATGTCTCTTCGTAGGTTGTTGTCCTTTGGAATGTAGACTTGTCCTTTGAACAAGATAATGCCGTCTTCTAAGTTCCATTCTTCTAGGCCTTTAGCTAGGGATCGAGGGCCATTTTTTAAGAGGGACTCTAGGGCCATGCTGACTTCTTTGTCGTAGGTCTGGGTGTTTTTGATACGCTGTCGGAGGGCAGTATCTCCTTGAATGGTTACTGCAGTTCTTTGTACTGTGTTGATGGAAAAATATTTGGTATCCAGGAGTACTTGCTTTTCATCTTCATCTGCTATCCCCTTTTTATGATCTGGACGCCGAGACAGGGCATCAGACTTATTTTGTGTACCAGGCTTGTGGATGATGATGAACTGGAAGCGAGAGAGGAACAAGGCCCAACGGGCCTGACAGCGGGAAAGCTTCTGCTTAGTGGTAAAATAGATGGCATGGATGATGGTGAGAAGTTCCTTGTCGCAGATCTTGTAGTGATGTTCAGCAGGAAGGAGGGATTTGGACAGGAAGGCGACGGGGTGCCAACGTTGCAGGGCATCAGGTTGTTCAAGAATGGCACCGGTAGCAAAATTGCTCGCATCAGTGATGAGGCGGAAAGGCTTAGAATGGTCAGGCAGGGCAAGGACAGGAGCCTTGGTGAAGCATTTGATCAAGGTGCGGAAAGCGCTTTCCACCACGGTATCCCAAGAAAAGGGGACGTCCTTCTTGGTCAGGTCAAACAGGGGGCAGGCGATAGTGGAGTAGTCCTTAATGAAGCGTTGATAGAAATTGCAAAAGCCTAGGAAGGCTTGCACTTGCTTGACAGTGCGTGGGGTGGGCCATTGAGTGATGCCCGCAACTTTCACAGGGTCCATAGAAACTTGGCCATCAGAAATGACGATTCCGAGGTACTCAACAGAAGTTTGTGCGAAGGTACACTTTTCAGGTTTCAGATAGAGGTCGTGGTGTTCCAGCCGTTGAAGTACGTCGTGTGTCAACGCTGTAAGGGAAGAGATATCTTCCGTGAAGATCAAGATGTCATCGAGGTAGACCACTACATGTCCACCGTCAATCAAGGACTTGAAGATTTGGTTCATGAACGTTTGGAAGGTGGCAGGGGCATTACAGAGGCCGAAAGTCATTACTGTGGGTTCGAAAAGTCCTAAGGATGTTTTGAAGGCTGCCTTGTATTCATTGCCTTCATGGATGTGGATATTGTTGTATCCCCAGCGAATATCCAGCTTGGTGAAGTAGCGCGCGCCATGGAGTTTGTCAATAAGTTCAGGGATAAGGGGAAGGGGTGCTGCGTTCTTAATGGTTATATCATTGAGGGCACGGTAGTCCTGCATGGGTCGGAGTTTGCCATCCTTCTTGTCGACAAAAAAGAAGGGGGAAGCCATGGGTGACTTAGATGGTCGAATGTAGCCTTTCTTTAGGTGTTCAGAAATATATTCTTTGAGGGCATCAGATTCTTTTGGTGTAAGTTGATAAATGCCACAATTCTTCATAGTGGCTCCTGGCTTGAGATCAATTGCATGATCCCAAGGTTGGTGTTTGGGAAGTCAGTGGGACACAATTTCGCTGAATACTTTGGTGTAATGTTGGAAATGACTTGGGATGTGATCGGTGGAAGGCCTGGGTGCAGTGCGTGCTGCTATCTTGGTGCTTGTGGTAATTTTTGCTCGAATGGCAAGGTGGTCATACTTGCTAAAGCTGTGAATCCACAGCCAGGGTTCGCAGGCATCTTGGATGAAGGCAGGTTCCAGGGGTTCAATTTCCTCGCTCATGGGGAGATAGGTTTCGTGGTCATGGCCAAGTTCGAGGATGTTAATAGTTGTGTGTCGCGTTTGTGGTGTCTTTGAAGAGATAATGACTGCAGAGGAGGACAAGGTGCAGGTTTTTGGGCATCTGGTGAAGGCTATTCTTGGTTGAAGCCAATCAATTTCTGGGTTATGTGCTTGGAGCCAATCTGTTCCTAAGATTATATCATGCTCCCCTAGAGTAGTTGCGTAAAGCTCCACAGTTTCATCGTGGTAGTTGTTGTCAGAAGTTCTGATCCGTAGCCTTTGGATCGTTGTATACCTAACAGATCCCGTCTTGTTGGGAGACCCATCCACGTTTCTAACTGGTAAGGGTTTGACTAGTGTCCTCATTGTTAGGTTGTTTGCTCACGCAAACCCATCATCCACGATGATGCCCTCCACACCGCTGTCCAACAGGGCACGGGCACCGATTTCTCTGCCAGACTTCTTTCCTACTAGTGTAACTCTGAGAACAATTGAAGGAGCTCTCCTATTCCGAATTGTTTCTACAGGTACATGCTCGGCTCCGAGCGTCTCTAATAGGGAAAGGCCGTGTACAACGCTACTGGCACGAATACTTCCAATCGACAGTGCTACAATGGAAGAGCCTAAAAATCCTCATTAATAGGCACCAAACACAGACGTGCGTCCGGGTCAAAAGGGAGTATCTCTCGATATACCGCTCCAATGTTTGCTGGGTGGTCAGCAGGTGCTTCCTCCTGACTTGGCTCATCAACAAAGGCGCCACGCGCCCTAGCGTTGTTGTTGGATTGGCCTCCTTTGGCCTTCATAGCTGCTGTTTTGGCGTGACATTCTTTAAGGACGTGGCCTGGCTTGCCACAGTACAGACAGAGTTTATTCTTGAAGTGGTGCTCCCGCTCTTCTTTGGTGAGCTTGGCTCTTGGCTTGGTGGTGTGTGATGAGGAGGCGTTGACATTTACACCATCGTCCTCTGCTAGGACTGCTCGTCCTGAGGTCGGCTTGTGATTTTTGTTGAACTGGTTGATGGCATGACCAGCATAAATTCGATATGCGCGATCGAATTCTCTTGCCTTTTCAACAAGGGTGTCGAAGGTGGTAGGGATGGGGGATATGCCAAGCAGCTTCATGTTTAGAGCCGTTGGGATGGCTTGTCGAAAAGCATACATCTTGGTTTGTTCGTTTGCACCACTGCGTACAGCATGGGTCGACCATTCTTGGAACCATTCATTGAAAGGTCGGGTGCCCATTTTTAGGGAGTACATTTTATTGGTAGATTCCATGGCGGTATGGCCAGGGACAAAGTGCGCATCAAAGTTGGTTTTAAATTGTGCCCAGGTGCCAAAGGATATTGCCGCTCCTCCGGTTGGGTTTAAGGCTTTCTTTTGTCTATCTTGAGCCCATTTGCCAGCTGAGGTCCCAACCTTGAAGTAGGTGAGAGCAGTAGATATCTTTTTATCTTCTGTATTAAAGATATCTTGGTTTAAGTGGAAGTAGTTGGCTAGGTTATTCCAAAAGGCCTCAGCATGGTTGGGCTTGCCGTCAAAGGGCTCAGGCGCTGCGCCTAGGATTTTTGCAGGTGCAGGTGCTGCCATTGTAGTGCTTATGGGGGGAATGGATAAAGGGGGTGCTGAGGAGGAGGCTTGAACAGTTAGGGGTGGTGATGGTAGTCGGTGTGGGGGAACTACTGCAGGAAAACGGCTAGGGCTGGAGGTACTAGGGGAAATCTGGGGTGTCGAGGGTCGGGAGGTTACTTGGGATAGTAGACCAGAGAGTGTTTTGGTAGTAGTGTCTAGGATTTGCGATACTTCTTCTGTGTCGCTATCGGAATCTTCGGATTGACTAGGTGTGTTAAAATGGACTGGTTTGTTGTTTAGGTAGATCCACTGTTCATTTACAAAGTTCCAACGAACGTTCTTTCCTTTGAAAGTGGTGTGTAGGGAATTGTAGCTTAGGTTCTCAACCTTGTCAATACCAGGAAAGGCTTCCTTTAAGTCTTGAAAAACGATTTGGTGCTGGGTGGCAACTGTTGTCCACAGGTGTTTTCCTGTAGGACTATAGATATCCTCTTCCTTCCACTTGGCGTAGTAATGGTTGTCGGTGAGAGAAAAATAGGGGTCGAAAAAGTATACTGGAATGTGGGCCTTTTCTTCATTTGTGAGGGGTCGTTGTGTATTCATACACTAAGTTTGCAGGTGGGTGACAGTCCAACTGTCTATGTTCCAAGGGTAATAAACTTTATAGGCAGGGAGCAAGATGGCACGGTCTGGGTGATTGGTTCTTTGTTGTCGACGGATCCAGTGGTATTCTTCCCAAACACCAAAATGGGTTAGGATGGTTTTACTTCTCCACAAGAAGTCTTGGAAATATAAGGGGCTGGTGGTGATCTCGGTTGCCCTAGTAAGTGGTTGGGTGAAGAATAAGGTTTCTTGGGCGTGTCGGTTTTGGTAAAGGAGGGTACAGTGGCATTTGAAGACGTCAAGTTCTCTGGGGGTTCGTGTGGGTAAACTTTTGGTTACTAGGATCACCTCAGGGAGGTGACAGTTAATTTCTCTGGGTTGGGTTTCTAGGTATTGGGCTTCGTCACTACTAGTGGTGTGTTGTCTAGGGATGTCTTGGATACTAGGGAAAACAGGTTCGTTTGGACTGGACTGGTTAATGCTAGGGATCTGGCTAGGGGTCTGTTGATGGGTACGTGCTGCTCGTCTAGGGATTACTGGGGTAGTGTTTGTAGAGGTAAGGGGATGGGTATCTACTTGGGGACGGTGGTGACGCCTTCTTGTAGTGCATTGAGAGGATGCCAGGGTGACTGCCCAATTTGTGATGGGTTCCAGGTTGATGTTTGACAGGTATAATTTTCTTGGGTTTTCGCTTAAAGTTGTGACTTAACACTTTTCAGCAAAAGTAGGTCCCGACAAAATTTCTAAAAATCGTCTACGCTTCCTTGGTATGGTAAGTAATTAAGTCCGGGGGCCCACAATACGACGTTAGGAGGGGTAGGGGGAGTAGCTGGTCTAAATCCACAAGTACAAACTTTGTTTGAACACCAACAGGGACTAGTGTTGTAACGCCACTACAGGGGCGTTGTGTACGACCTGTACTAAGTCAGTCGAATTGCGGTAACGCAAGCTCCAAGGCTTGGTTTCAGTAGGATGGTGCACAAGGATCACAAGGACATTAGCCACTTGGATCATAGAGGAATGCTAAGACTCAAAGGTCTAGCGGAGACAAGGGGGTTTGTGAGACAGTAAAGGGCACGAAGGCTTTTGAGTGTAGTATTACACAAGAAGTCTAGTCTACCGTACAAGCTAGATAGGACTAGGTTTAAATAGATAACGACCTGTATGGTCGGTGCAAACAGATGGCGCCATTGCCAGTCTCGGAACAAGTAAGGAGACATAAAGGGAACAAAGGGGGGATCGTACTGGGAATAATGGTGAATCACACAGGGTAGCGCGTGAGTGAGAACACAACAGAAACTAGCACATGTCAAACTTTATCAGAGGAGAACGTCGATAAGTAGGGCGCATGATAGGAACCAGGGAAACGTATAGTCCGTGTAATCGTACAGGGCTCGTATAGTATGGGGAAAGGAATAGTGACGTGTGAACGAACGAGTCCAAAGAAAATCGTAACATTACCCCCCGTTCTGGTCTGAAGATGCCTCGACTTCAGCATTCTGGGTCAACGAGGTCATAGATGTTGGCGTCGAGGTCGTTCTCTGGCCATGGAGAAACGTCGAGTCGGCAGTAGTGGGTTTTGAGGAAAAAGAGGGGTCCTTGACGCCCACATTTGCGACACATTTCGTACTGGGGACATCGAATCTCATCGTGATCAGCATTGGTGTGGAAGCACCATCCGCACCACCTCCCTTGAGTTTTGGCTGCGACTGTTGGTGGTTCCAGGATGGTGAAGGAGGTGGTTGCCTCGGTGGCCACTGCTTGCCGAATACGTTCATCTGCTTGGGAGGTGGTGATAACTTCAGCGACCATCCCCACTCGGCAAAAGATACACCGGTAAGACTGGTGTTCTTGACTTTGGCAGTGTCGGCATGCCGGTCGGGGTCTGGTGGGGCAGTTGCGCACGAGATGGTGGGGGCTGTTGCAGTGGTAGCAGCGTCATCGATGGGGTTTGTCGGCGAGGCGGGGGAATTCTAATGGCCCTCCCCGTCGTGGGGAGAAGGGGATGGCATAGCGAGAGTGTCGGAGTGGGGCTGGGAGTGCCGTCATCCATGCATATTCGTTGCCGATGGTGGCGAGAGCCCCTGCATACTGGAGCCGTCTTTTAGTGCTGGCCAACATGAGGTCCACCGTGAGTTGCTCCAATTGCAGCTTGCGTGCATCCTCTTCTAGTTTCTCACACTTTTCATCAATTTCCTTCAGTGCAAGGAGCCCAGTGCGCAGCCTGGTGACTTCAGCCATAAGTCGTGGAGAGTTGAGCTCAATAAGAGTCTCGTCTAAGGTGCAGGCACGGATGTCGTGGGGATTGAAGAACTGAAGCTGTTCAGCTGTGAAGGGGGGTGCTGATACGTTAGGCCTAAGTGACGAGAGGTAGACTGTCTCTCCATAGTGTGGTTGCCTAGTGCCCATCGTCCCTACTACCTCGGTGAATCCCTTGCGATAGTAAATATACTTCGCAGTGTTAGATCCACCGTCCGGTAGTGGGATCTGTAATGGGTAGAACTTAGGGGTGCCTTGTATGTTTGGAAAGAAAGGGGTGCCAGGATCATCAGCATCTTCGGGGGGGGAGTTGGGTTGGTTATAGTCGATAGGGGTGTGGACGCGGACCGGGGTGAAAGGTTCGAGTGGTGGTGGTGGGGTAGAAGGTGAGGAGGATGGCGGTGAAGGTACCGGTGGTTCAGGCGGGGGAGTGGATGATTGTCTAGGAGGGGGTGTAGGAGAGTATTGTCCCTCTGGCATTGATGGGGTGAGTTCTCCAGGTTCTCGTTCTGGAGTCCGGGGTATAATGGGGACGGGGTCGATGGTCATGGTGGACTGGGGCGATGACGGTGGTGATAGTCGGGGGATGTCTGAGAGGTCGATGGTGACGATCCCTCGTTCGAGGGCGGCTTCAAGTTGGGGGTTGCTGAGGACGTGGACGAGGGTGGTGTCGGAGATTGGTGTGTTCATCATTGTGGGGCTGGGGAATTATTGATGCGATCGTTCTTTTTGCTTTATATCGTTCGTCCAGCCCTTTTGGCAGATGGGTATCGTCTGTAATAGTCCTTGATGACATCTGTGGCATGGGTCATGTTGGTTGCGGGTTCCCACGTGTTGTCACTTGGTGGGAATCCTTTCCACTTAACTAGGTAGTGGAGTTTGCGCCCTTTTCCTCGTTCCTGGGCGTCTTCAATTCGCTCCACCTCATATTCTTCTTCTCCTTTGATAAGGTCAGGTGGGGGTCGGGTATAGTTTATGCCGTGCATCTCCGTTTCCTTGTATGGCGTGAGAAGGTTTGCATGGAATACAGGGTGGATCTTCCATGATGCTGGGAGTTCCAGTTCGTAGGAGACGTCTGATAGAACCCTAGTAATCTTGAAGGGTCCATATCTTTTTGGGGCAAGTTTACTTGTGGGGTAGAAGGTACGGAGGTTTGTCCCCTCTAGCCATACTTGGTCCCCTTGTTGATAAGGTGTGAACCCTGTTTTTCCTCGTTGCGCCATGAGGCGTTGTGCGTGGTTAATACTGTCCTGGGCGTGTTGCCGAAGTACTAGTAGGTCTTCCAGCCATTGATCCACCGCTGGACTACTTGACAGTTTGGAGATCCACGTTGTCTGTGGCTCCCATCCCATAATGAGCGAGAATGGGGAGTGTTTGGTCGTGGCATTCATCCAGGAGTTGTGTGCGAATTGTGCCATGGGTAGCAGTTCTGCCCAGTTGTCTTGTTGCAGGTTACACCAATGTTGCAGGTACTGCTCTAACCATTGATTAGTACGTTCTGATTGTCCATCTGTTTGGGGGTGATACGCAGATGAGACATTTTGCTGTATCCCCAGGGTTTTGCACAGTTGCCTCATGAAGGTAGATGCAAATCTGGGGTCTTGATCAGATATAATTCTTCGGGGTAGGCCGTAATGGGGATATATGTGTTGAAGATAGAGTTTGGCCACTCCTTCCGATGTTACGGTTTCATTACAGGGGATGAATATTGCTGCCTTCGAGCAGTCGTGATCGGTAATAGTGAGGATAGAGTCAAATCTGTTCGATTTCGGGAGTTTGACTATGAAGTCCATTGCTACCACCTCGAAGGGTTCGGCCGATGGGTCTGTGGCGATGGGGAATAGATGTGGCTTTTGTCGGTGGGGGTTGATTTTGTTACTTTGGCATGTGGCACACCCTTTGACATATGCTTCCACGTCTTTTCACATGTTTGGCCACCAGAAGTCGCGTCGTACTAGTTCTAGGGTATTTGCAATTCTGGATGTCCTGTGCTTGGGGTATCGTGGAAAAAGGTGATTACCCCCCGCTTAAGATTGTTGTTTCCCACAACAACGAGGGTGTCGCCTTTCCACCATAGGCCGTCATGTTTTTTCAAGTTGTGGGGTTTGACCCATGGGAGTACCGTAGATTCCTCCATGTTTTGGGTAATCTGAGTCCATATGTCCATATCGTGCATGGACGTTTGGGTGACTTTTAGGAATACCTCTTCTGGTAGTACCATAATGTGGTCGTTATCTGTTGTTCCATCGTTGTAATCTGGGTGTCTTGATAGGGAGTCTGCTTGAGTATTTTTAGCTCTGGGGATGTGTTTGAGTATGAAGTTGTACTTGGAGAGTTCCTGGAACTCTCGCGCTACCCATCGACTGATTTTTCTTGGTTCCTTCCAATATTGGAGGTTGGCGTGGTCCATGTGAATGGTTGTCAGATGAGGGGAACCAATG
This sequence comes from Lactarius indigo, assembly GCA_025766275.1. Lineage (NCBI taxonomy): Eukaryota > Fungi > Basidiomycota > Agaricomycetes > Russulales > Russulaceae > Lactarius > Lactarius indigo. The sequence goes on along the minus strand of JAFKAC010000010.1, from coordinate 1,700,834 downwards.
AGATACGTGCGCCATGTTCGTAAGGCTTTAACAATGGCCAGCAATTCTCTGTCGTAAATGTTGTAGTTACGCTCCGCTTCAGTTAATGATTCTGAATAGAACGCCACTGGATGTAACTTTTGGTCTTCTCCCTTTTGGTTTAGTACCGCTCCTAGAGTGTAGCTTGAGGCGTCTACTTCGATTTCAAAGGGTTGATCCAGTTTCAGGAATAGGAGTACCGGTTTGGAGCTGATTAACTCTTTGATGGTCTCGAACACTTTTTGTCTAGCATCTGTCCATTCCCATGGGGTGTCCTTTTTAGTAAGGTCATGAAGTGGTCTTGCTATCGTGGAGAATCCCCTTATGAAACGTCGGTAGAAGTTGCAGAAGCCTAGGAAGGCTCATACTTCCTTTAGGGATTTTGGTGCCTTCCAGTCCCATACGCCCTGTACTTTTACTGGGTCCATTCACAGTTTGCTGTGTCCAATGATCAGACCCAAGTACTCCACTTCGTAGACCTCGAATATGCATTTTTCTGGTTTAATGTATAGGTCGTGTTCGTCGCATAGGTCTAGGACGCGGTGTAGGACTCGCCAATGGTGGGTTCGGTCATCTGCTGTTGCAATTAGGATGTCGTCCATATAGACAATGACTTCTCCAGTCAATACCAGTTCCCAGAATATGGTGTCCATCATGGTTTGAAAGGTGCTGGGGGAATTGGTAAGGCCAAAGAACATAACCCGAGGTTCGAACAGTCCTTGATTGGTTTTGAATGCCGCCTTCCACTTGTCGCCTGGTTTAATCCGAACGTTGTTGTATCCCCATCGGATATCAAGCTTAGAGTAGAGTCGTGCTTCTTGAATTTGATTGATAAGTTCAGGGATTAAGGGGAGTGGGTAGTGGTTTTTCACAGTGAGTTCATTGAGGCGATGATAATCTTGTACCGGTCGTAGTTTCCCGTCCTTCTTGTAACGTCGTCACGACGTTAGCTCGACTTGAGCTCGATGAAGGCGGTAACAACTTAGCGGTTGGGCTTGAGGACTCGGAGGTCCAAGCGTAAGCAACAGTGAACACTCGAAGGTGCACTCGATCTTGGAGGCGATGGCTTAGAGAAAGAAGGAGAGAAAGAGAAAGAGACAAGTGACGATTCAAGAAGACCAAGATGGCGTATCTTGGTCTTCACAGGACAGTTTAAATACACAAACGAGCAGGCTTAGAAGCGCTGCTATGAATCACCGTAAGTAGCGTCCAACGTATCGCGTAAGTATCTCGAATCCTAATACTACTAGTACTAGTATTGGTGGCGTCCATCCTCAGTCAGCTATCAGCACCGTATCTCCTATCGTACGACCGTATCACCGCACTATCGTAAGTAAGTCCGCAACTAATATACCTTACCGCCGTAGTCGCAACCGGTACAGTAAGGGTCCGAGTCGAAACGTGACATCACCTCCCTTCCTAGCGTGAGACCCCAGGCTCACCGAAAATCTCTGGCCGGCCAATCACGCTGTTCGTCGGCAATGCGCTCTAACGCGGTGGCACGCTCCAAACGGTAGATAGCGTCGCGGCGGTCATCCTGCGCGCACTCGATCATCGCGCGAAGCTGACTCACCCTCGTCCGAAGTCGATCCAGCTCGTAGCTGGCCGCGCGGAAGCGCGTAACCTCCGCAGTGAGCGACTCATCGTTGATACGATTGAGTGCGCGGTCGGTGATCTTGTCCGCTTCGAAGACGACGAGGTCTTCGTGCGGGTACGTGGGGCGAAGTGCCGCAGATACGTGAGGTTCGGCGTAGAAGGGCTTACCGTAGACGTGCGGCGAGCCCGGTATAACTCCTAATATGAGGGGGTCCGCCCCTCCGATGATTTGGACGTGCGACGCGTCCCTCTCTACTCCGTCGGGCCCGGTGATGGGGTATCGAATGTAATGGGGTCGTCGGTTCGCCCGGAACCCTTCAGGCGCAATGACATGCGCGGGGTCCTCGGCGGCGGTGAACGGACGGTGATCGGCGGCACCAGGCACGCGCACACGTCCTCGATACATGGGGGACCCGTCGGAGTAGACGAGCCAGGGCGTGACGAGGGGATGATCAGGGTCGCGTTTCGTTCGAAGGAAGGGGTGTCTCGCTGGGTAATAATCTTCGTCGTCATGGCCAGCCTCAGCTGCCGCCATCGCTGCCGTCGCTCTCGCATCTCTCTCAGTCGGGCTGCTGCCGAGTCCAGCTGCTCCTTCTGCCACGCCGCCGCTACCCTCTTCCAGCCCTCCAACTCGTACTCCATCAGCGCTTGAACGCTGGTCGTTGCTCGGGAAAACTCCGCGAACGCCGATGAGGTTGTCGCTTGGGGGGATAGCGGCGATGGGTTCGCGCTCGCCGCTATCGTTTCGGAAGACGTGGACGATGGCTCGGTCGTCGTCAGGGGTGGTTGTTGGGTCTGGAAACCTGGTGACGACGTTGATCCATTCTTGTGCGGTGATGGGCCCCTCTGCTGGTGCAAGAGGTGTCCATGGCGTGAGCTGAGTGTTGGGAACTTCGGTGTCGTCGTCCTCAGCCAAGAGGGCGCGGGCGTCTTCTGCGAGGGAGTCGAGGAGCTGCGCTTGGGTGACATGTTGCAATGGGGAAGTGGGCATGAGAGTGGTAGCTGTGCGAAGGAAGAGGGGATGACTGTCCTCTGTTCTGGCAACCCCCACTTTATCTCTTTTACCGTGGGTTTGCGCTTCCTGATACAGGCGGAGCGCTTCCGGCGCAAAGACGTCGTCTTTGTTGACCCACTGGTTTTCCGAGTCTGGGTACCCCTTCCATTTGATCAGATATTGGAGGCGTCTTCCCCTGCCGAAATGCCGAGTGTCTAGAATGGCCTCGACCTCGTATTCTTCTTCTCCGTCTATCAGTTCGGGCGGTGGTCGTGTGAAGTTCTCCCCGTGTAAGGAGGTTTGTTTGTACGGTGTGAGAAGATCGATGTGAAACACTGGGTGGATACTCCACTGCGTGGGAAGTTCCAATCGATAGTTGTATGGGGACATCACCTGTACCACCCGAAAGGGTCCATGGCGTCGCGCCGCTAATTTTGCTGTGGGTTGATTGGTTCGGAGATGTTTGCCCTCGAGCCACACGAGGTCATTGATATTGAACTTGGGCGTATCTCTGTTGCGCACCCACGACTCTTGCGCCTTCTTTATAAGGCGTTGGGCGCTGTCCCTGGCTTCTTTTAGTTGTGTCAGTCGCGCGGTTGCGAGGGGGATGGGAGATGGCTTATCCGTCCAATCCGCTTGTGGGTTATACCCCATCAGTAATTGGAATGGCGACTCCTTGGTGTGTTCATGTGGCCAGTTGTTGTGCGCGAACTCGGCGATTGGCAGATAAGCCTCCCAGTTGTCTTGCCGCTCATTTACCCAGAAGCATAAGTACTGTTCTAGCCACTGGTTGGTCCGTTCGGACTGTCCGTCGGTACGCGGGTGGTACGTGGTTGATATGTTCTGTTGAATCCCCAGAATGCGACACACTTCTCTGGTAAACTTTGACGTGAAGCGGGGGTCGCGGTCGCTTATTATTTTGCGCGGTAGTCCAAAGCATTTGAATACCTGGGCCACGTACAGAGTCGCCGTTTCTTCCGCGGTGATTTCTTCTCGACATGGGATGAAAATGGAGGCTTTGCTGCAGTCATGGTCAGTGACAGTCAGTATACTGTCATACCCCTTGGACGCGGGGAGTTTAGTGATGAAGTCTACCGCCACCGTTTGGAACGGCATGGCTTCCAGTATTGGCGTGATGGGGTGCAGCGCGGCTCGTATGGGCCTTGTGTTGACTTTGTTCCTCTGGCATTCCGCGCAGCCTTGCACGTATTCATATACGTCTTTGCGGAGTCGCGGCCACCAGTAGTGTCTCTCCAGGATGCGTTGAGTTTTCGCGATTCCCGGGTGGCCATGTATTGGCAAGTCATGATGGTCATGTATTAGTACGCGTTGAGTCGATGCTGGTCCTGTGATTACGAACCTGCTGTCTTTGTACCATTCTCCTTGTATTTTCTTGAGGTGATACGGGTCGACCCATATCTTGATCACCTCTTCGTCCTGCTGGTGACGTGGTTGTAGCAGGTTTGGATTTGCGATGAAGGTGCGTGCAGTGTTAAGGGTTCGTACAAAGACTTCAGGGGGTAGGACCACTACTTCGCTGTTGTCCTCGACCCCCTGGTCGTAATCTGGTCGTCTTGACAGCGCGTCCGCCCGTCCGTTGTTCTTTCCTTTGATGTGATGAATTTCAAAGTCGTATTCAGAGAGTTCGAGCACTTCCCTGGCGACTCGCCTACTGATCTTTTGCGGTGACTTCCAGTACTGTAAGTTTAGATGGTCCGAGTAGATTTTGATCTTGTGGGGGGCACCTGCGAGGAGTGGTCGCCAGTTTCGTAGGGCCTTAACTATCGCGAGCAGTTCTAGGTCGTAGATGTCATAGTTTCTTTCGGCTTCAGAGAGCGTCGCCGAGTAGTAACCTATGGGGTGTCGCTTGCCGTCAGATTTCTTTTGTAGTAATACAGCTCCCACCGCGTAGCCCGAAGCGTCTACTTCCAACTCGAATGGATCTTGGAGGATGGGGTGTGCCAGCACCGGTTCCTCCGTTACGAGACGTTTTAGGGTGTTGAATGCCCTTTCTTCTTCTTCCGTCCATCGCCACTCTTCGTCTTTCCGTGTCAGTTTAGTGAGTGGTTTGGCGTGAGTTGCGAAACCGCGGATAAAGGGTCTGTAAAAGTTACAGAAGCCAAGGAAAGAACGGACATCTTTGACTTTTGTTGGTGTTGGCCAGTCCCTGATGCCTTGAACTTTTACAGGGTCCATTCGGGTCACCCCCCATTCAAGGATTACCCCCAGGTAATCCATCCGCGGTTGGTGGAACAGGCACTTCTCGAGCTTGAAGTAGAGGTCGTGTTCTTCTGCGACGCGCAAGACATCGCGGACAGCGCGCACATGGGCCGCCAGATCGCGATCAAAGTGAGTAGCGATACCAATATCGTCCATGTAGACGCGTATGGTAGTGCCCAGACGTTCATGCTTCGCGATGGTGTCGCGATAAATATGGTTCATCATGGCCTGGAAGGTGGCGGGTGAGTTGGTGAGTCCAAAAAACATGACCGTGGGTTCAAAGAGGCCGAATTTAGTTTTGAATGCTGCTTTTTCCTGGTCGCCGTCACGAATACGTATGTTGTTGTAACCCCATCGGATGTCGAGCTTTGTATAGATATGGGCATTACTGAGGTCGAGGATGAGATCCTGTATTAGCGGCAGTGGGTACTGATTTCGAATGGTGTAAGAGTTGATGACCCGGTAGTCCTGTACCGGTCGTAGTTTCCCGTCCTTCTTTTTAATGAAGAAGAAGGAGGATGCGTACGGGGAAATAGAAGGGCGTAAGTATCCCTGCTTCAGCTTTTCCTCCAAGAACTCCTTAAGTTCGCCCTCTTCCTTTTGGGTCATGGGGTAGATTTTACAGTCGATGGCGGCTGGCGCGGATGGTTTGAAGTCTATGGCGTGATCCCACGGTCGTGCCGGGGGGAAGCGGTGCGAGGCTTGCTCGTTGAAAAGTTTGGCAAACATTGCGTATTCTTGAGGGAGTACTGCTGCCGTTTGTTGCTGTTTCGCTTGTATGGCCAACTCCGTCGAGGTGGTGGCTTTAACGAACGCTTCTTCTTCTAGTTCGCGCACAATGTCTTCCTTTTCGGCCACAATGAGGGCTCGAATGGTTGTTGTTGATAGCAATGCTTCGGTAGTTGCTAACATTATTGGCAGCATGTCGGGGTGTATGGTGGCGGTGGCCCAACTGATTGTTGGTTCAAATGTGCTTAGCCACGGATACCCCAACACCATGTCTTCGCTCCCGAGGTCGGTGACCAGGAAGGTCATCTGTCTTATCAGTCCTCGTGTTTTCACTTCCAGGTTAACGTAATGAGTGATTAACCCAGCTTTGTTTTCCGTGTTGTCTATGTTCCATATCTTGCGAGGCGTATTCAGTGGCTGTGGCTGGATACCAGCCCGTTTTGCCAGGCTAGGTCGGATGAAGTTGTCGGTCGCGCCAGAGTCAACCAGCGCCTTTGTTTCAGTCGTTTGGTAATTTGTATGGACAGTTACTGGAATTCGCATAGATCGATAGCGCGTTGTCACAATTACAGAATTACATTGAAGAGCCCTCACCCAGACTGACGGGTTCAGGCGTCCCGAAAACCCTCTTTTCCCCATAGATCTTGAAGTATAAGATCTTTTACTTCATCCGTGCTGTTGGCTACTTGTGTGAGCCACTCTTTGGCTTGTTCCCCTGCCGTTTTTGTGGTTGCAGCGTTGATTTGAGGCGCGGGCATTACGCTCGGCGCTGGTGACATGTACCCGGGCAGTGACGGCGTGTACTGTGATGGTGCGTACTGTGAGACGGGTCCCTGCGGATACCCCGTAGTTTCGATCATGCGGCTGCTGGATGGGGCAGCCTGCCATTGTTGCTGCGTGCGGGGGTGTGGACAATTTCGTGAGAGGTGGCCAGGCGCGTGACAGTTATAGCAAAGGACATTCCTTAAGTCCCTTCTAGATCCTCCTCTGCCTCGTCCTCGCACCCCCGGTCCTCCTCTTGGTGGGAACGGTGGCGTGGGCCAGTCGCGGTGTGGTAGTTTGTTGAAGTCGATGTCTTCGGACCCTGCGAGTCTCACCTTGGCGCGGTCAGCCGAGGTGTCCATTGCCCAGGGGTTAGTTTGTGGCAGGTTTTGCGGGAGCGTCCACCCTGCGTTGCCACCCTGCTTCTTTGGCTGTGTCGTCGTGTTTTTGTATTCATTGAGCCGCGCTTTGAGGTGTATGTAATTCTTTTGTCGCTTGAGGACGGCTCTCTTCCAGTCGTCGAACGTGACGGGGTCGTCGAACTGGAACGCGTTTTTGAACAGTTCCTTGGGCAGACCCGCCGTAAAAAGATCGATGGTTTGGGGTTCGTTGAGGCGATAGTGAGCTTTCCGTGCAAGCTGTTCAAAGTCATTGACGTACTTGTCAATGTCCTCTCCCGTCATTTTGAAGCCCTTCCTTAGTATGGCTTGGGCTTGTTCCCTCTCTAGCGTGTTTTCGAATCTCTGGCTGAATCCATTGGCCACGGCGTTCCATAGGTCGCGAGTGTAGGGACTGATCCCCCGTTGTATTTGCCTGTTGAGCCAGTTCAGGAAGGACAGGACCCATTCGCTGACTGCTCCGCCTTTGATGTAAGAAAGAAACAGAAGGCATCTTCTGTAATCGTTGCGCATGATGGGGGCGTCCAGGTTCATACCCCAGTAGACATGCCACTGTGTTAGGAATTGGTCTACTTTGAGTCTGTCCCCGTCAAAGATTGAAGGTGGCTCGCCGGTTAGCTTTTCGTTATGATGTCTTCCCCCTCCAGCGTCTCCACCACCTCCTCCGCCGCCACCTCCTCCTCCTCCTGGTGGTCCCGTAGGCGGCATTCTTGGTGGTTCGGTCCTTCTCAGATCGAACGGGATACCTCCTCCTGGTGGCGGTGGCGGATCTTCTCCTGGCCCTCCTGTCCCTGGTGGGAGGTCCAGTGCGGGCTGTCGTCCAGATGGGGGGTCTCCTCGATCTGACCCTATCGCTCGGAAAATGGCTGCGTCGTCGGCGGTCATTCGTACGCCGGTTTCAGGGTTAATGGGCATGAGGATTTCTCGTGCTTCTTCTTGTATTGCGCGTGCTTCTTCCATTGCAGCCTCCTCCATTGCTCGTGTTATCGTTGCCATAATAGCTGGTGATCGGATGTGAATTGGCTCTGGTTCTGTGATATGCGCGGACTCAGCTCGTTCAATAAGGAGTTCTTGTATTGCTCCTCCGCTGGTTTCTGTTTGATCTGGTTCTCGCCCTTCACTTTCGTTTTGGCTTTGTTCTTCTTCCTCTTCTTCTTCTGACACCACTTCTCTGGTGGAGTGTTCTCGTATTTGTCCGTCGATGGGACCCCAATCTGCTCGGCTGTTGAGCTCTCGGGCGTCGATGTCGCACTGATATCTGGGTCCTGCTGGTCGTATAACGTCCCACTGGGAGTCTATGGGATTCCACGCAACTTCCGTCCAACACAAGTGGTCAAAGTTGAACTCAACTGGTCGGAACCTACTAGGTCCGTTGAACTCCACAAAATAGCCGGTTTCTTCTTGTCTTTCCCTCCAAGCCGCAGACTGTAAAAAGCGCGTGGGGACGTTGCGATCTCCTCTCCTTGGGAGTGAATAGGGACGGAAGTTCGTCCACTGGTCTCTTGTTGTTACGGCCACGATGGTATCTTGGTCTTAATGTAACGTCGTCACGACGTTAGCTCGACTTGAGCTCGATGAAGGCAGTAACAACTTAGCGGTTGGGCTTGAGGACTCGGAGGTCCAAGCGTAAGCAACAGTGAACACTCGAAGGTGCACTTGATCTTGGAGGCGATGGCTTAGAGAAAGAAGGAGAGAAAGAGAAAGAGACAAGTGACGATTCAAGAAGACCAAGATGGCGTATCTTGGTCTTCACAGGACAGTTTAAATACACAAACGAGCAGGCTTAGAAGCGCTGCTATGAATCACCGTAAGTAGCGTCCAACGTATCGCGTAAGTATCTCGAATCCTAATACTACTAGTACTAGTATTGGTGGCGTCCATCCTCAGTCAGCTATAAGCACCGTATCTCCTATCGTACGACCGTATCACCGCACTATCGTAAGTAAGTCCGCAACTAATATACCTTACCGCCGTAGTCGCAACCGGTACAGTAAGGGTCCGAGTCGAAACGTGACATTCTTCTTGATGAAAAAGAAGGGCGAAGCGTAGGGGGATTTTGAAGGTTGAATGTACTTTTTGTCCAGGTGTTCGGTTATGAATTTGGACAACTTTTCGGTTTCAGGAATTGTGAGCGGGTATACCTTGCAGTCCATAGTTTCAGGGGCATTTGGAATAAGATCGATGGCGTGGTCCCATGTTCGTGATGGGGGAAAGCGTTGGGAGGCTTCTTCGCTGAAAACTTTGCTGTGTCTGCAGTATTCTTCTGGAACAAGTTCCTCGAAAGTCTTCTGCGGTTTTTTGGCTGCCTCCTGCTGCACAAGTTCTGACGCCGTCGTTGTTTTTCGTATTCTGATGTAGGGGTCTTCTTCTCCTTCTAGCTGTTCCCAAGCCCATTCATCAAGTTGGTACGTCTCCAATGCCTTAATAGTGGCTTCTGTAGGCGTGGCTTCATCTGACAAATTAAGGCTGGTAATTACCACTGGTTGGAACTCTTTGTTGAGCGTGGCATCTCGCCAATGAAACTTTGGTTCGAAAGCTGTGAACCAGGGGTATCCTAAAATCACTTCGTCGTTTCCAAGGTCGGTGATAAGGAATTGGAGGTTTTGAGTTACTCCTCCTGTCTTGACAGTTAGGTCGGTGAAGGAGGTAATTTCTCCTCCCTGGTTATGGGTTCCATCCACGTTCCATATCTTGATGGGTCGTTCTGTGGCTAGCCAGGTGATCTTCAATCTTTTCAAGAGGTTTTCGCTTATAAAATTGTCAGTTGCTCCAGAGTCTATGAGGACGTTTCGTTCGGCCATCGTGTGTGCGGATTTGAAAAGTACTGGAATTCGCATAGATCAGAATCTGCTATTGTACATGCTAAGTTTTAATGCTCTAGCCCAGGCCGCCGGGTTCAAGCGTTCAGAAAATCCTTCTTTTGGCCAAATAATTTGTCCACCATCAATTCTCGTACTTCTGGGGTTTGAGTGAATAACGCCGCTACTTGAGCATCCGCTTGTTCCTCATTGGAAAGGGGGCGTGATGCGGTCATGGAGATAGTGGCGGTTGTAGGGGCACTGGTCGTGGGAGTCGTAGTTTCGGTTGCTTTAATGGTGGTGGACTTTTGTGGACAATTACAAGAAATGTGCCCTTGGCCTCGGCAGCGGAAGCATCTTCCTTCCTTCTGTAGTTGCAGTTTTTCAGTGTCTGTTAGGGTGGCTCTTGCTCTTGTGTGACTGACATCCATCGCATTGGGGTCTCGGTTCTTGTTTAGTGCCGATAACCATTGATCACGGGATGCTCCCCCTCGTTTGTTGTTTCCTCCTTTCGTGAGTTTGTCTTTTAAGAGGAGGTATTCAGCTTGTTGTAGTGTTACAGCTGCTTTCCAGTCGTCCCATGTGATCGGATGATGGAATTTGATTGCGTTTACAACAAGGGCATTGGGGAGTCCCTTCTGGAAAATTTCCAGTGTGGTGGCTTCGTCTTTGTTATATCCTGCCTTGTTAGCGAGGTTTGAGAACTTGGCGATGTATGTGTCGATATCTTCCTTCTCCATTCTAAGATTTTGGATGGAGTGTCAGGCTTTCTGTTGTTGTGTGGTATCGGTGTAGGCTTGAATGAATCGTGCTTCAATGGTGTCCCAAAGGTTTTCTTCGTTTAGGGCCACCCCTGCTACTAATTGGGCGACAAGCCACTGGATCTGTTCTTCGACCCAGTCATCTACAAGGGGACCTTGGATATAGGAGAGGAGGGTCATTGTGCGGGAGTATGGGACCGCCAGCTGTTGTACGGTGGGGTTCATTCCTTGGTAGAGGGAGAAGGCGTTGAGAAACGCCCGACTTGATTCCCAATCTCCTGTAAATTCTGGCAGGGTGTTTCCTCCGAGCCTTCCATTAAGGAGACCTGGGGCTGTGCATCCTCCTCCTGCAGCTGCGCCACCTCCGCCTCCACCTCCAGGTGCACCGCCTCCGCCTCCACCTCCAGGCGCACTGCCTCCACCTCCAGGTGCACCACCTCCATGATGGCTTCCTGGGCCTCCCGGAGGGCCGCTTCCACCTGCCGGCACACTTCCTCCCATAGGATGTCCTCCACTACTTGGAGCAGCCGCAGAGGAGGACACTCCTCCACTGGGTTGGCTGCCTCCTGATTGGGTGAGGGTGGTTGCGAGTTGGGTTTGGGTGGTGGACATATCGGCATATGATGCGAAATTGACTGTTCTGGTAACAGTGGGTGTGAGGGTAGGATCTGGGTTTTCGCTGTCTGAGTCAGGTTCTGCGACGTCGGAATCGATGTCAAGGCCTTGTACTCGAGCTTTTCCTGGTCCCAGTCCAAAGGATGCTGGTACTGGTTTGATTGAATACCAAGAGTTCTTTTTGTCTGAGTAAGCAACGTAGGCCCAGACGTGTTGGTCTTCAATGTATTCAATGGGTTCGTAGGTGTTTTTGTCGGGGTCAAAGACGTAGTAGCCTGTGTCATGAGGAGTATTCCTCCAAACGGCCGTTCCTTTGATTGAGGATCGGAGGTCGTTGTCCGTGTGTCGTTCCAGGTATTCCTGGACAAACTTGGTTCGGCTTCGGCTGGTGAGAGCCATGGTGTGAGAGACTAGACTTAATGTAACGCCACTACAGGGGCGTTGTGTACGACCTGTACTAAGTCAGTCGAATTGCGGTAACGCAAGCTCCAAGGCTTGGTTTCAGTAGGATGGTGCACAAGGATCACAAGGACGTTAGCCACTTGGACCGTAGAGGAAGGCTAAGACTCAAAGGTCTAGCGGAGACAAGGGGGGTTCGTGAGACGGTAAAGGGCGCAAAGGCGTTCGAGTGTAGTATTACACAAGAAGTCTAGTCTACCGTACAAGCTAGATAGGACTAGGTTTAAATAGATAACGACCTGTATGGTCGGTGCAAACAGATGGCGCCATCACCAGTCTCGGAACAAGTAAGGAGACATAAAGGGAACAAAGGGGGAATCGTACTGGGAATAATGGTGGATCACGTGGGGTAGCGCGTGAGTGAGAACACAACGGAAACTTAGCACATGTCGAACTTTATCAGAGGAGAACGTCGATAAGTAGGGCGCATGATAGGAACCGGGGAAACATATAGTCCACGTAATCATACAGGGCTCGTATAGTGTGGGGAAAGGAATAGTGACGTGTGAACGAACGAGTCCAAAGAAAATCGTAACAACACTGGTTGCGTCCAACCAGTAAAGGTTGTCCTCAAGGTAGCCTTTGGCCACACACTTTTGGTTGACAGATATTTTAAATGAGCCACTGTCAAAGGCAATTTCAGCACCCTTTTGTGCTAGGGCGCGCGTCGACAAGAAGCGCATCTTCACCTGTGGTAGGTGTAGCACATTACTGAGGGTGATAGAGATACCCTGGCTCGTAGTAAAGATGACAGACCCGACACCCACTTGGTCTATGGTGGACTTATCCCCTAGGCATACAGTGCCTTTGGTTGGGGTGTAGTCTTTGAAGTCAGACCAATGTGGGGTGATGTGGTGTGTGGCACCACTGTCCATCATCCAACGCACACGCGAGGCAGCATACAAGGCAACACCAATTGATTCAGAGGCCCAATCCATCTTGGGCTCTACGACCTCTGAGATGGAGGTGGTGGTAGGTACTAGGACATGACTATTGGCAGCCTTGTTGCCTGCTTTCTCCTTCTCCTTTGCATCAGCCTCGTCCTTCTTCCTCTTCCTGCAATCAGGCTTGATATGGCCCTTTTTGTTGCAATAGTGGCAAGTCAGACCAGAGTGGTCCTTCTTGCCCTTCTTGCCTGTCGGCTTGACAGGGGCCACCTTGTTGAGGGAGGAGCCAGAGGGCCCAGAGCGGCAAGCCTCTTCCGACACTATGCGCGCAATTATTTCAGCGTGCTTGAGTGTGGAGGGGGCCCCACTGGTGAGGATTGTTGAGGCCAACACCTCATAAGAGGGCAGCAGCGCATGGAGGAGAATGAGGCAGTATTGGACGTCAGAGACACCCATCTGCGCGTTGGAAAGGGCAACCCTAAGCTCATTGAGCTTGGCCAGCTGAGCGGCCATGGGTGCGGAGTCGTCAAGGTGGGCTTGTGTTATCTGAATCCACAAATTAAAGATGGTGGTGCTGCCCGAAGCACCTCCATATACGTCCTTGAGCTTGGCCCACTTGTCCTTAAAGGTAGGATAGGCTGTGTTGTCTGCCACAAGCGAGTAGACATCTGGTTTGAGGTAAAGGTGGAGGTACGCCTTGGAACAACGCTGGACTGAGTCCCACTCATCAGTAGTGATACCAGATGGGGGTGTATCCAGAGTGAACACATCCTCAGCTTCGTGCAGCATGAGGATGGCCTCAATGGTGCCAGACCATTTGTTCCAACCAGTGCCATCAAACTGTTCAAGGCAGATGCCAGAGGGCATGCCGAACGTTGCACCATACATGGCAGATACGCGTGTGGAAGGTGTGGATCCAGAAGGAGGAGGGAGTGAGCCTCCTGCAGAGCCACCGGTGGGGCTGGGAGGAGCACCAGCACCAGCAGCAGGGGTAGAAGATGAGCCAGACATTGGGATGATTTATCTGTCGCCGAGGAGCAGTCAGCGACAGTGCTTCATAGTTGCAAGACAAAGATAGAGGGGGATACCACTCCTGTCTGTGATTCTGTAAGGCCAGAATGCTAATGCGTCCTGCCTCCTGATAGTATGCCAGTGATACAAGGGCTAGGCCCAGGTTGGAAGAATCCCTTTGCCATACCATGAGCTAGCTGCCAGCCAGGATGTGTCTAGGACACAGCTCAAATGGTTTTCATCAGGGGGAATGTGAAGGGAATGCTTTCAGAGCCCAAGGCTGTCTACCTCAGCCTTCTCGGCCTGTTGGTTGCCTCATCGCCACAAGTGGCTTTACTGAATCCTTTCCCATTGCCGCTACAAGGCAGGTATCTGGTTGCAGAACACCATAGTGGTGAACACCCCCCAGAGCCTGAACCAGGTTTTACACTCCCATGGTGAGGAGATCCTGCGCCCAGTGTGGAGCACCAGAGACAGCTGGCGCTAAGCTCCACAATACACAGCCCAGTGGGCCATGCACACCTGGATATTTTGAAGTAAAGGGGCTACCAGACCCAGTCTCCTTGTGCATAGCACAGGGGCTAGGAAAACAGTAGGGGTGAAAGTAGGACTACTGGGCAGTACATACACAGGAGGTTCCTCAGCAGAGACAAGTGGCGCCCCACTGTCCTCTGCCTTGGGCAAGGCTGGTAAGGCCCCAGACAGACCTTAGCCTGGTGTGTCCTCCTAAGAAGACAGTGACCAGCCAAGTGGAGTGGCTAGGGCACCAGGGCCCATAACCTGATGAACAGCACAGTAGAGGGGCATACTCACAGAGTGCAAAGGTGTCTGTGGTGAGATATGGTAGAGTGCTTGAAGCAGCAACAGGGAGTTGTCAGGCAAGTAAAGCAAGAGTGTCTGGCACACAACAGTGAGGAACTGATGTGGACTAGGAGCGTACATGGTACTCTACTTATACTCATACAGGGAGTGACAGTACTACAAGGTGAGTAATACCTAGTCACAGAATACAAGACGCATTGTTCTATATAGGACACAAAGGAGTGGATATAAAGAGAACAAGGCGTAAAGAACAAGAAGAGTCCAGAGCAGGATGACATCATAATGACATCATAATAAAGATAAGAACAAAAGTAGAACAAAGAAACGTAGTACAATAGTAAGTCCAGAATAGTCCATATGATGTCATATACATGTGATGTCATAGTCCAGATTGTACAGATCAAAATAATCTAATCTACTGTAGTCCGTTATCTATGAGTCCATTAGAGCCGCTAAGTGCGCACAGGTCACTTATCAACATATTCTCCATTGTGACTGTACGTTCAGCACGTGACTTGTCTCCACGCTAGGCTTGGGTGTTTTCCCAGTTCAGTTCACTTACCTTCACCTTGGTCTAGTTGTACACGATAAGTCATACCGCTACAGGGACCATTTCTTCAAAGGTCTTCTGAGGTTTTTTTTGCTGCTTCTCATTGAGCTAGTTCCAAAGCCATGGTGGTTTTCCACAGTCAGATGTATGGGTCGTTTTCTTGCTCTAGTTGTTCCCAGGCTAATTTGTTGAGTTGGTACATCTCCAATGCCTTAATGGTAGATTCCATAGGCATGGCTTCGTCCAACAGGTTTAGGCTGGTAATAATGACTGGTCGGAACTCCTCATCAATAGTGGCATCTCACCAATGGAATTTTGGTTTGAATGCTGTGAACCAGGGATATCCTAAGATTACTTCATCATTTCCTAGATCTGTGATGAGGAATTGAAGATTTTGGGTTTTTTCTCTGGTTTGGACAGTTAGGTCTGTGAAGGATGTGATTTCCCCTCCCTGGTTATGGGTCCCATCTACATTCCATATTTTAATGGGGCATTCCATAGGGAGGCAGGTAATTTTGAGTCATTTCAGAAGGTTCATGCTTATGAAATTGTCTGTTGCCCCAGAGTCAATGAGAGTGTTTCATTTGGCCATTGTGTGTGCAGATTTGAAAAGAACTGGAATTCACATGGATCAGAATCTGCTATTGTACACGCTAAGTTTAAGTGCTCTAGCCCAGGCCACCAGGTTCAAGTGTTCAGAAAATCCTTTTTCTGCCCAAATAGTTTATCCACCATGAGTTTGCAGACCTCAGGACTTTGTGCAAATAAGGCAGTGACTTGTGCTTCTGCTTGTTCCTTGTTGGAAAGGGGTCATGAGGCCATCATAGAGATGGTGGCTGTAGTTGGGGTGGTGGTGTCTGCGACTTTAGCAGTTACTGCTGGTTTCTGAGGACAAAAATGTGAAATGTGTCCTTGTCCTCAGCATCAGAAGCATCTTCCTTCCTTTTGGAGTTGCTTCTTTTCATCATCTGTCATGGCTGTGTGGGCTTGAGTGCAGCTGACGTCCATTGCGTTCAGATCTCTGGTTTTATTTAGGGTTGATAGCCATTGATCTCTGGAGGCTCCTCCTCTTTTGTCATTTCTTCCTTTGGTAAGTTTATCTTTGAGGAGGAGATACTCCGCTTGCTGAAGGGTGACTGCAGCCTTCCAGTTGTCCCATGTTATTGGGTGGTGGAACTTGATCATGTTCACAACTAGTGCCCTGGGTAGTCCCTTTTGGAAGATTTCCAGGGTGGTAGCTTCATCTTTGTTATACCTTGCTTTGTTTGCCAGATTAGAGAATTTGGTGATATATGTATCAATATCTTCCTTGTCCATCCAGAGTGTTTGAATGGCATGGCGTACCTTTTGTTGTTGAGTGGTATCAGTATAGGCCTGGATGAAACACATTTCTATTGTGTTCCATAAATTTTTGGCATTCATTGCCACTCCTCCAGCTAGTTGGTCTACCAACCACTGGATTTGTTCTTTTACCCAGTTGTCGACCAACAGTCCTTGGATGTAGGATAGTAGGGTCATGGCTTGTGACTAAGGGAGCATTAGTTGTTGAACATGTGGGTTCATTCCTCAGTAAAGTGAGAAGGCATTGAGGAATGCTTGGCTGGTTTCTTGATCTCCAGTGAATTCTGGAGGGGATTTCCTCCAAGTCATCCATTTGGGGGTGGGGCCCCACCGGCTGCAGTGGCAACACCTCCAATGCCACCTCCACCTCCAGGTGCACCGCCTCCACCTCCAGGATTGCCTCCTGCACTTCCTGAAGGGCCACTTCCACCTGTTGGCATACTTCCTCCCAGAGAATGTCCTCCACTACCTGAAGGATGCACCGTCACTGAGGAACTTGTGGTGGGTTGTCCTCCTGTGGTGCTGGTGAGGGTGGTTGAGAGTTGTGTGGTAGACATGTCAGCATATGATGCAAAATCAACTGGTCTGGTGATAGCCATGGTGTGCGATGAGACTAGACTTAATGTAACACCACTACAGGGGCATTAAGTACAACCTGTACCAAGTCAGTCGATATGCAGTAGTACGAGCTTGATGGCTTGACTTCAGTAGAGTGATGCACAAGAGTCACTTGGACTATAGAGGGGATGCTAAGGCGCAAAGACCTAGCATAAGATGGGAGTTTGTGAAACCAAGGAATGCGCAAAGGCAACCTTCAGTTAGACAAGTGTAGTATTACACAGGAAGTCTAGTCTACTGTACAAGCTAGGTAGGGCTAGGTTTAAATAGGCAGTGATGTGCATGATTCATACAAACAAGTGGTGTCATCGCCTGACTGAGGAACAAGGAGAGACATATAAGAGGAACAATGAAAAGGGTCATAAGTAGAACAAAGGTGAATCACGCAGGCTCAGGTGTGAGTAGGGACAAGATAGAAACTAGCACATGTTGAGCTTTATCAAAAGGGGTCATCAATAAGCTGGGCACACAATAGGAACTGATAAGATGTATAGTCTGTGTAATCGTACAGGGCTCATATAGTATCAGGAGAGGAATTAATAAGTAAAGGAAAGAACAAGTCCAAGTGGCATGAAACCATAACACCAATGCTGCCAGCTGCAAATTGTGCCCACATCACTCATGAGGACTTGTTCATCCTTGCCACCAACAAATGCACCAATCAAGCACTTAACTGCATCAGGGATGAGTCCTTAGTAGCAGAGGTGACACAATACCAGGCTGCAGCATATGAGATAGAACAACTCCAAGCGTGCATCCATCAGCTTAAGGTGATAGAGCTATCTGCCCACAACGATAAGATGGACTGCATCTACCAGTTGGAGAGGGCAGATGTTTTTGCACAAATTGAGGATGAGCAGAGGGACTGGTTGCTGCAGGATATGATGTGAGTCTGAGGTCTCATGCTGAAAAGGGGGTGATGTTACAATTTGAGTTTTGGGCATGGACACTTACCTAATTTGATGTGACTCCTTTGGTAAGGCATAATTTGTCACAGACTTGAGGTGGATACATCACATGTATGTTATGACTCAACCCTAATACTGGTAGTAGTAGTACTAGGGTTCATGCTACTTACACAACTCATTGGATGCATTGTAGGTGGCACTTCAAAGCCCACCTTGACTTGTATTTAGGATAGTCAGCAAAGACCAAGACATGCCATCTTGGTCTTCTTAAATCATCACCACTACTCCTCTTTCCTTTCTCTCAAGTCTTTTGTCTGCCTTCATGCAAGGTACCTGTGAGTATCCTATACTCCTTTGAGCATTATCTGTTGATAAGTGACCCTTGTGCACTTAGCGGCTCTAATGGACCGGACTTACAGATATGGACTGCTGTAGATTAATTAGGACCGCTTTAGATTAGATTTGATTTGACCTGTACAATCTAGGACTTCTATAACATCACTGTACAATGACATCATATGGACTACTCTGGACTCTTCATTGTACTCCTTCCTTTGTTCTCTTTCTAGCATTATCTGTATTGTGATGTCACTATGATATCATACTTGTCTAGACTTTCCCTTGTTCTATATGCCTTGTTCTCCTTATGCACACTCCTTTGTCCTGTTGTAGAACAATGCGTCCCTTGTATTCTGTGACACCCTGTTACTCACCTTGTAGTAGTGTCACCCTCCTGTATAGTATAAGTAGTAGGCTTGTATGCTCCTGGTCCACATCAGTTCCTTACTGCTCTGTGTGCCAGGTATGTCTTATTGTCTCAATTGTATTATCAGTTCCTCACTGCTCTGTGTGCCAGACAACTCTCTTGCTTCACTTGCCTGACCCCCTATTGCTGCTTCAAGCACTCTAGCATATCTTACCACAGACACCTTTGCACTCTGTGAGTATGCCCTTCTACTGTGCTGTTCATCATTATCCTCCAAACACCTTCAAGCCTTATCTTCCAAACACCTCTGCACATAGTTTTCTGCTAAGTCATCTGCCACTTATTGAGCTCAAGTCGAGCTGATGCTGTGATGGTGTTACAAGGAGGGTGTGGGTGAATGCAGGCAAGTGTG
This sequence comes from Lactarius indigo, assembly GCA_025766275.1. Lineage (NCBI taxonomy): Eukaryota > Fungi > Basidiomycota > Agaricomycetes > Russulales > Russulaceae > Lactarius > Lactarius indigo. Next base: position 1,682,229 of record JAFKAC010000010.1, on the reverse strand, counting down.
TGTGAGCATGGACAAATGCAGACAAGTGCAGTAAAGCAGCAAAAGGCATGATTTCACTGGCCAAGAAGAGTGCTGGCACTGGGGGTGAAGCTGATGAAGACTCATGAAGTTGCAAATACCATAATGTTACGCTCCACCGGCGTTAGTCCGACTCGGACTTATGATAGGTGTAATTGACTTAGCGAAAGTCAGGCAAATGGGGATCACGTGTCAACCCAATGCAAGCTGAACAGGGGCACTTCGGCACACGCTGCAGCAAAAGGAGTAGAAGAGGACTATCCCTTGGTGGATAGTAGCGGAAGCACACTTAGTTTGAGACTAAGGCAGACGAGAGACAAGTCAAGTGGTGGATTGAAGAAGACCAAGATGGGGACTCTTGGTCTTCAAAGTCAACTACTTATACAGATACACGCGGGCTTTAAAGCACCGCTAGAACAGTAAGTAACCAATAGCGTAACTAGCTTGAACCCTAGTACAGCTATCCTAGGAATGAGTCATACATGAGTCACAATCACATGCGAACTACTATGCTGACTGATGCAATGTAAGAGTCCATGACTAATACTAGTACTGGGCCATAGTCATAACCGGCCATGAGTCATTCACACAATGTAGTTAGTCTGTACCATAACATCACCCCCTTTTCAGGAGTGAGGCCCACCTCACTAGTCCGCGACTGATTCCTGCCTCATCTTCTCTGCTTCATCCTCCATCCACACTAGTATGTTAGCATGCTCCAGGCGATAAAGACTGTCCTTTTTGTCCGCAACCACCATCTCCTTCTCCATTTGTAGTTGCTGAATCTGCTTCTCCAATTGGTCCTCAGCGAACGTGAATTGCCGGAACCGGCATAATTCTTGAGTAAGGGTGACATCCCCAATGCGCGTTAGTAGTAGGTCAGTGGGGTGTCAATCATGGAGCATGAAGTACTCTTCATGGGGTATAAATGTGCAGTTGTTCTTCGGGAGATGGGGGGTGGCGTAGAGGGGTTTACCGTAAAGGAAGCCCGATCCTGGAGCTAATCCGAGTACAAAGGGGTCTCCTCCCCGGATAACTTGTACGTGGGATGCTTGTACCGTTGGTCCGTTGGGGAGTTTGATTGGGAACGGAATGTAATCGGGTCCTCTATTGACCCGGAACCCTTCAGGGACGACAGCCCTGGTTGCTGGGTCTCGTTCGCCCATTGGTGTATAACAAGCCGCTTGTGCCACGGTGACTCGTCCTCGGTGTAAAGGTCCCCCCGCTGCATCGACGAGGTAGGGAGTGGCGGCTGGATCTTCAGCATAGAATTCATGGTTAAGGAATGCGTGCCTGATGGGGTAGTGGTCTCCAAGCTTGTCTTCATCCTCATCCTCGTCCAATACTCCTTCCGCTCCTTCATCATTCGGCATCGGCAGGCGGCGATATGCAGTTGCTCCCGCTGCCACTGCACCACCATCTCCTTCCATTCTTGTTCGTATTTCTGCATGGTGTTGGGCGGTTTCACCATGCAGGACAGCTGCTTGAAGCCAAAAGAGTTTGTCTTTGGTGAGGAAGACCTCGGGCTCACCGGTGTTGGGGTTTGTAAGGGCGTAGATTGGCGGAGGTGCTGGTTGAGTTGCTGCTGGATCGTCGCTGAGAGTTCCCTGTACGGGCATAGGGAATCATTGCAGTGTCTGGTGCAGTTCTTCACTAGTGATAGGGCCGTCTTCCTCATGCTGCATGGTGGTACAGCTTCTTCCCGCAGTTCCAGTGGATGCGGTGTTGTTGGCAGGGTTGGAGTCAACAAGTGTGGTGGAGGAGTCGTTGACGATGGTAGAGAGGAGTGTGAGCTGGTCATTGCATCGAGTAGAGGACATGGAATGAATGAGTGATGGGGACTTATCACGACAGGAGGTCATCCTTATATGTGTTTCTCTGTTGGGATTGGAATGTTTGAACTCCTGAATGGCTTCATCGGCAAATATGTCATCCTTATCTATCCATTGATTGTCGGAGTCCGGATACCCCTTCCATTTCACAAGGTATTGGAGCCAACGTCTTCTGCCGAATCGCCAAGAGTCTAGAATCTTCTCGACTTTGTATTCTTCTTTGTTATCAACCAAATCAGGTGGTGGGTGCTGATAGTTTGGTCTGTGCGTGGGTGTTTCATGATAAGGTGTGAGAAGATCTATGTGGAAGACGTTGTGGATGCTCCATTGTGTGGGAAGTTCGAGGCGATAATTGACAGGGGACATCACCTGGATGATCCTGAATGGTCTGTGCCGTTTGGCAGCTAGTTTTGCGGTTGGCTGGTGCGTGCGTAAGTGGCATCCCTCAAGCCACACAAGGTCTCCTTCTTTGAACTTGGGCATATCTTTGTGTTTGACCCACGACTTTTGCGCCTGGAGCATACAGGAGAAGGCGCGCTGTCGTGCTTGTTTGAACTGATCCAGTCTTAGTGACACCTGTGGGATAGGGGAAGGCCTATCGGTCCAATCAGTGTGAGGGTTGAATCCTGATAAGAGGAAGAAGGGAGACTCTCGCGTTGTTTCGTTAGGCCAGTTGTTATGCGTGAATTCCGCCATAGGCAGATAACGAACCCAGTCATCCTGTCGCTCATTTACCCAGAAGCGGAGGTATTGTTCCAGCCACTGATTTGTTCGTTCCAATTGGCCATCGGTCCTAGGATGATAAGCGGTTGAAATATTTTGACTGATGCCAAGGATTTTGCATATCTCCCGCATGAACTTTGATGCGAAGCAGGGATCTTGATCACTGATGACACATGAGGGGAGTCCAAATCGTGGGAAAACATGAGAGACATACAGGGCAGCCGTTCCTTCGGCGGTTATCTCTTCGTTACAGGGGATGAAGATGGCAGCTTTGGTGCAATCATGGTCTGTTACTGTCAGGATAGAGTCATACCCACGGGACATGGGGAGTTTAGTAATAAAGTCCACTGCGATAGTCTCAAATGGCAGGGCTTCTGGTTTGGGATAGATCGGTTGCAGGGATGCCCTAATGGGGTGGAGGTTGACTTTGTGCCGTTGGCACTCGGCACAACCTTTGACATAGTCCGTAACGTCATTTTTCATCTGCAGCCACCAGTAATGTCTCTCAGTAAGTTGGAGGGTTCGTTTGATACCAGGATGACCATAGACTGGGGAGTCATGATGGGCGGCGATAAGGGTGAGTTTGTCGTGGATTCCACCAGTGACCACTCGGTGTCCATCCTTATACCACGTCCCTTCAATGTCTTTTAGTCGGTGAGTGTCAACCCAGGGTTTTAACTTAGCTATGTTTTGTTCGTAAATGGGGTGTTCTGGAGTCATTTCCGCCAGTAGGATTTCTGGTCTCCAGTGTGGGTGTTGTGGTTCTTCCAGCGTGGTAGTGCGTGCGAAGACGCTTTCTGGTAGTACTGTGATGTAATGCCACTACAGGGGCGTTAAGTACGACCTGTACTAAGTCAGTCAAACAATCGGGAGTCCAAGCTCAAAGGCTCGACTTCAGGAGTGATGATGCACAAGAGTCACAAGGACATGCGTCACTTGGACTATAGGGGAGGGCTAAGACTCAAAGGCCTAGCGTAAACGGGGATCGGGAGACAGGAGACTCAGAAGAGTTCGCGTAGACGAGTGTAGTATTACACAAGAAGTCTAGTCTACCGTACAAGCTAGGTAGTACTGGGCTTAAATACGCGCGGTGTCGTACCGTACAGGCAAGGGCGTAACATTGTCCCCTATCGAAGAACAAAAGGTGGGTCATAATGGGAATAAAGGATGTCCGTATCGAGAACAAAGGAGGATCACGCGGGTTCGCGCGTGATTGAGAAATGAACGGAAACTAGCACATGTCACGCTTTATCGAAAGATAACAACGATAAGCTGAGCGCGTGATAGGAACCGGGTAAACGTAGTGTCCGCGTAATCATACAGGGCTCGTAGTGTGGAGATAAGGGTCAAATGGAGAAAAGAAGGAACAAGTCACACTGTCCCCGTGCCTACGGACATTCCATTGACACCACCAAGCCACCAGATGGCCGCAACTACCCCCTATGGCTGGCCGCCATACCCCCCAAAAAGCCCAGTGATGACTATGTGCACATTAACCGCCGCGCACATTCCACTGCCATGCAGCTCGCAACACTACATTCATTCACCTCCAACTACACACTCTCACACCGACCTGACTTGCCGCTGAGCGACTCCCTATGCCCAGCGTGCAACGTTCCCAACTCTTTCAACCACCAAATCCTCCACTGCCCGCTGTACGTCAAAGCACGTCGCGAGGCATTCCACTTCTACCTTGACCAATACACCAACCCACTCTGCATCTTTTACGTGTTGGAGTACCACCTATGCCTATTCCTGCAAAAGTCAATCGCTGCTTATGCCCCCAGGCGCCCAAGAAACCCTGGATGAAGGAGCTCTCCGATCGCAACTGCCGCCCTGTGCCTAGCACAGCCCCGTAAGTGCTACCCCTTTTGTGCTCTGTGCCCTTTTAAGGGTCCCTTGTGCTTCGGTGACATCACTGTACTTGAAACCCCTTCTTACGAACCTATCTCATTTCCTCTGGGAGGTGACGTCTAGCGGAGTTAATTTTCTCAGCTATTTAATCTTCTTGGCTGCACGTGAGTCTTGGCTTACCTAAACTATAACTTTTTCCTTTCACACCGACTGGAGACTGGCTTTGTATTACGTACTGCCCCGGAATATAAATTGATTCAAAAAAAAAAAAAAAAAAAAAAAAAAAGAAGGAACGAGTCCGAAGAAAGGAACAAGATGGAGATGGGAAATCGTAACATGTGACCCCTTCATTATCATTCTCTCCTTGGTCGTAGTCTGGTCTTCTCGACAGTGCATTGGTGTGTCTGTTGGAGGTCCCCTTAATGTGATGAATCTCGAAGTCGTATTCCAAGAGTTCGAGTACTTCCCTGGCCACGCGCCTGCTAATCTTCTGTGGCGATTTCCAGTATTGCAGGTTTAGATGGTTGGAGAACACTTTGATCTTGTGGGGAGAGCCCGCTAGTAGGGGTCTCCAATGTCTGAAGGCCTTGACGATGGCTAAAAGTTCGAGGTTGTAGATGTCGTAATTTCTTTCGGCTTCGTTGAGGGTGGATGAGTAGTAACCGATAGGGTGTCGTTTGCCATCTGCTTTCCATTGAAGAAGGACTGCGCCTGTGGCGAAACCAGACGCGTCAACTTCTAATTCGAATTGTTGGGTGAGATCTGGGTGTGCTAAGACAGGTTCGCTAGTGACGAGGGTTTTGAGGTCCTGGAATGCTTTTTCCTCCTCGGTTCCCCAATGCCATTCTGTGTCTTTATGCGTGAGTTTGTTAAGTGGTCGTGCTTTGGTCGTGAAGCCTTGTATAAAAGGTTGGTAAAAATTGCAAAAGCCAAGAAAAGAGCGGACGTCCTTGACCTTGGTTGGCGTAGGCCAATCTTTGATACCCGAAATTTTGACAGGGTCCATGCGTGTCACCCCCTTTTCAAGGATTACCCCCAGGTAATCCATACGTGGAGAGTGGAAGAGGCACTTTTCGAGTTTGTAGTAGAGATCGTGTTCCGCGGATACACAGAGGACGTCTTTAACTGCCTCAATGTGATCGTTTAATGAATACTCAAGTCCTGTAGCAATGCCGATATTGTCCATGTATACTCTGATGACAGTTCCGTGGGCTTCATGTTTGGCTATGATATCCCTGAATATGAAATTCATCATAGTCTGGAACGTTGCAGGAGAGTTGGTTAAGCCAAAGAACATCACCGTTGGTTCGAATAGTCCATATCGTGTTTTGAACGCCGCTTTTTCTTCGTCCCCTTCTTTGATGCGTACATTGTTATACCCCCACCGAACGTCAAGTTTAGTGTAGATGTGAGCGTTACTGAGATTGGTGATAAGGTCAGAGATGAGGGGAAGTGGGTATTGGTTGCGAATGGTGACAGCGTTGATCTTTCGGTAGTCCTGGACTGGTCATAGTTTTCCGTCCTTCTTTTTAATGAAGAAGAAGGACAAGCATATGGGGATTTGGAGGGTCGCATGTATCCCTTCTTGAGTTGTTCATCGATCCATTCACGTAACTTCTTGTCTTCTTCTTGGGTCATGGGGTATATTTTGCAGTCAATTGCATCGGCTGTTCCTGGTTTGAATTCGATGGCATGATCCCAGGGCCTGCTGGGTGGAAACCTATCTGATGCTTCTTCAATGAAGAGGCGTTCGAATTCGCGATATTCAGGGGGTAGCTCAGCTTTAGTGATGTATTGTTGAGTGGCAATAGCGAGGTCAGTGGTGGTGGCTCGGATTTGGCATCCTTCCTCGAATTGTTGTTGTTGTTCTTCTGTGATAACGCAGGAGTGTACTATTTCATAGTCATTGTTCTGGATGGTGGCTGTTGCAACTACTGGCATTGTTTTGACATAAGGATTAGTTGAGCGAATAATAATAGGGAGCATATCCTCATGTATGGCAGCTTGTGACCATTTAATATGTGGGTCATAGATGGCAAGCCAGGGATATCCTAGTATGATGTCTTCATTGCCAATGTCTGTAATAAGGAAGCAGATTTCCTTATGAATTCCTTTAGTTTGGACATTGACATCGGTATAATGAGTAATACGCCCCGACTTGTTTTCCATATTATCAATATTCCATATTTTCTTTGGGATGTCGAGTTGTTTGGTCCCAAGTCCCATCCTTTTTGTGAAGGAGGGTCTCATGAAGCAGTGGGTTGCTCCTGAGTCGACTAGTGCTCATATGTCGGCCATTGCGTAACTTGTGCGAACTGATACTGGAACTCTCATAGAACGGTAGCGAGTCATGATTACACTGTTACATTTAACTGCCCTTACCCAGGCCGATGGGTTCAGGCGTCCTGAAAACCCTCCTTCTTCCATAGCTGTTGGAGGATAATGTCCTTTACGTCATCTGATTCTCCTGCCACTCCGTTAAGCCAGTCACTGGCATGCTGTTGAGGGGGTATATCTTGAACTGCCCTGGTAGCGACTTCCAGTTCTTGTTGATGATAGTCAGTATCAATATAGCAACTAGTTGATGCTTGGGGCTGATAGCCTCCTCGTGGTTGCCTACAATTGCAGGCCATGTGTCCATCCTTCCTGCAATTATAGCAAGTGACTGGCCTTTGGTTGTTATGTCCTCCCTTGTTATGATTTTCCCTGGACTCATTCTTTCTTACATCACTATTCCCTTCCCAATACTATACGAGCCCTGTACGATTACGCGGATCTTACGATTACCCAGTTCCTATCACGCGCCCTACTTATCAATGTTCCCTTCTGATAAAGTTCAACATGTGCTAGTTTCCGTTGTGTTCCCGATCACGCGCGATCCCGCATGATCTGCCTTTGTTCCCAGTACGGCGTCCCTTTGTTCCCTTTATGTCCCATCTCTTGTTCCCAGACTGGCGATGGCGCCATCTGTTTATAACTGCTTCACTAACCACCGTCTATTTAAACCTAGCCCTACCTAGCTTGTACGGTAGACTAGACTTCTTGTGTAATAACTACACTCGTCTAACACAGAACGCCTTCGTGCCTCCCTTGTCTCGCGACCCCCTTTCGCCTTCGCTAGACCTTTGAGTCTTAGCTCTCCTCTACGATCCAAGTGACCACTGTCCTTGTGATTCTTGTGCACCATCCTACTGAAGCCGAGCCTTCGAGCTTGCGCTACCGTTGTTCGACTGACTTGGTACAGGTCATACCCCACGCCCCTGTAGTGGCGTAACATCCCTGTTACGATTTTCTTCGGACTCATTCATTCACACGTCACTATTCCTTTCCCCACACTATACAAGCCCTGTATGATTATGTGGACTATACATTTCCCCGGTTCCTATCATGCGCCCTACTTATCGATGTTCTCCTCTGATAAAGTTCGACATGTGCTAAGTTTCCGTTGTGTTCTCACTCACGCGCTACCCCACGTGATCCACCATTATTCCCAGTACGATTCCCCCTTTGTTCCCTTTATGTCTCCTTACTTGTTCCGAGACTGGTGATGGCGCCATCTGTTTGCACCGACCATACAGGTCGTTATCTATTTAAACCTAGTCCTATCTAGCTTGTACGGTAGACTAGACTTCTTGTGTAATACTACACTCGAACGCCTTTGCGCCCTTTACCGTCTCACGAACCCCCCTTGTCTCCGCTAGACCTTTGAGTCTTAGCCTTCCTCTACGGTCCAAGTGGCTAACGTCCTTGTGATCCTTGTGCACCATCCTACTGAAACCAAGCCTTGGAGCTTGCGTTACCGCAATTCGACTGACTTAGTACAGGTCGTACACAACGCCCCTGTAGTGGCGTTACATTAAGTCTAGTCTCTCACACCATGGCTCTCACCAGCCGAAGCCGAACCAAGTTTGTCCAGGAATACCTGGAACGACACACGGACAACGACCTCCGATCCTCAATCAAAGGAACGGCCGTTTGGAGGAATACTCCTCATGACACAGGCTACTACGTCTTTGACCCCGACAAAAACACCTACGAACCCATTGAATACATTGAAGACCAACACGTCTGGGCCTACGTTGCTTACTCAGACAAAAAGAACTCTTGGTATTCAATCAAACCAGTACCAGCATCCTTTGGACTGGGACCAGGAAAAGCTCGAGTACAAGGCCTTGACATCGATTCCGACGTCGCAGAACCTGACTCAGACAGCGAAAACCCAGATCCTACCCTCACACCCACTGTTACCAGAACAGTCAATTTCGCATCATATGCCGATATGTCCACCACCCAAACCCAACTCGCAACCACCCTCACCCAATCAGGAGGCAGCCAACCCAGTGGAGGAGTGTCCTCCTCTGCGGCTGCTCCAAGTAGTGGAGGACATCCTATGGGAGGAAGTGTGCCGGCAGGTGGAAGCGGCCCTCCGGGAGGCCCAGGAAGCCATCATGGAGGTGGTGCACCTGGAGGTGGAGGCAGTGCGCCTGGAGGTGGAGGCGGAGGCGGTGCACCTGGAGGTGGAGGCGGAGGTGGCGCAGCTGCAGGAGGAGGATGCACAGCCCCAGGTCTCCTTAATGGAAGGCTCGGAGGAAACACCCTGCCAGAATTTACAGGAGATTGGGAATCAAGTCGGGCGTTTCTCAACGCCTTCTCCCTCTACCAAGGAATGAACCCCACCGTACAACAGCTGGCGGTCCCATACTCCCGCACAATGACCCTCCTCTCCTATATCCAAGGTCCCCTTGTAGATGACTGGGTCGAAGAACAGATCCAGTGGCTTGTCGCCCAATTAGTAGCAGGGGTGGCCCTAAACGAAGAAAACCTTTGGGACACCATTGAAGCACGATTCATTCAAGCCTACACCGATACCACACAACAACAGAAAGCCTGACACTCCATCCAAAATCTTAGAATGGAGAAGGAAGATATCGACACATACATCGCCAAGTTCTCAAACCTCGCTAACAAGGCAGGATATAACAAAGACGAAGCCACCACACTGGAAATTTTCCAGAAGGGACTCCCCAATGCCCTTGTTGTAAACGCAATCAAATTCCATCATCCGATCACATGGGACGACTGGAAAGCAGCTGTAACACTACAACAAGCTGAATACCTCCTCTTAAAAGACAAACTCACGAAAGGAGGAAACAACAAACGAGGGGGAGCATCCCGTGATCAATGGTTATCGGCACTAAACAAGAACCGAGACCCCAATGCGATGGATGTCAGTCACACAAGAGCAAGAGCCACCCTAACAGACACTGAAAAACTGCAACTACAGAAGGAAGGAAGATGCTTCCGCTGCCGAGGCCAAGGGCACATTTCTTGTAATTGTCCACAAAAGTCCACCACCATTAAAGCAACCGAAACTACGACTCCCACGACCAGTGCCCCTACAACCGCCACTATCTCCATGACCGCATCACGCCCCCTTTCCAATGAGGAACAAGCGGATGCTCAAGTAGCGGCGTTATTCACTCAAACCCCAGAAGTACGAGAATTGATGGTGGACAAATTATTTGGCCAAAAGAAGGATTTTCTGAACGCTTGAACCCGGCGGCCTGGGCTAGAGCATTAAAACTTAGCATGTACAATAGCAGATTCTGATCTATGCGAATTCCAGTACTTTTCAAATCCGCACACACGATGGCCGAACGAAACGTCCTCATAGACTCTGGAGCAACTGACAATTTTATAAGCGAAAACCTCTTGAAAAGATTGAAGATCACCTGGCTAGCCACAGAACGACCCATCAAGATATGGAACGTGGATGGAACCCATAACCAGGGAGGAGAAATTACCTCCTTCACCGACCTAACTGTCAAGACAGGAGGAGTAACTCAAAACCTCCAATTCCTTATCACCGACCTTGGAAACGACGAAGTGATTTTAGGATACCCCTGGTTCACAGCTTTCGAACCAAAGTTTCATTGGCGAGATGCCACGCTCAACAAAGAGTTCCAACCAGTGGTAATTACCAGCCTTAATTTGTCAGATGAAGCCACGCCTACAGAAGCCACTATTAAGGCATTGGAGACGTACCAACTTGATGAATGGGCTTGGGAACAGCTAGAAGGAGAAGAAGACCCCTACATCAGAATACGAAAAACAACGACGGCGTCAGAACTTGTGCAGCAGGAGGCAGCCAAAAAACCGCAGAAGACTTTCGAGGAACTTGTTCCAGAAGAATACTGCAGACACAGCAAAGTTTTCAGCGAAGAAGCCTCCCAACGCTTTCCCCCATCACGAACATGGGACCACACCATCGATCTTATTCCAAATGCCCCTGAAACTATGGACTGCAAGGTATACCCGCTCACAATTCCTGAAACCGAAAAGTTGTCCAAATTCATAACCGAACACCTGGACAAAAAGTACATTCAACCTTCAAAATCCCCCTACGCTTCGCCCTTCTTTTTCATCAAGAAGAATGTCACGTTTCGACTCGGACCCTTACTGTACCGGTTGCGACTACGGCGGTAAGGTATATTAGTTGCGGACTTACTTACGATAGTGCGGTGATACGGTCGTACGATAGGAGATACGGTGCTTATAGCTGACTGAGGATGGACGCCACCAATACTAGTACTAGTAGTATTAGGATTCGAGATACTTACGTGATACGTTGGACGCTACTTACGGTGATTCATAGCAGCGCTTCTAAGCCTGCTCGTTTGTGTATTTAAACTGTCCTGTGAAGACCAAGATACGCCATCTTGGTCTTCTTGAATCGTCACTTGTCTCTTTCTCTTTCTCTCCTTCTTTCTCTAAGCCATCGCCTCCAAGATCGAGTGCACCTTCGAGTGTTCACTGTTGCTTACGCTTGGACCTCCGAGTCCTCAAGCCCAACCGCTAAGTTGTTACCGCCTTCATCGAGCTCAAGTCGAGCTAACGTCGTGACGACGTTACAAGAAGGACGGGAAACTACGACCGGTACAAGATTATCATCGCCTCAATGAACTCACTGTGAAAAACCACTACCCACTCCCCTTAATCCCTGAACTTATCAATCAAATTCAAGAAGCACGACTCTACTCTAAGCTTGATATCCGATGGGGATACAACAACGTTCGGATTAAACCAGGCGACAAGTGGAAGGCGGCATTCAAAACCAATCAAGGACTGTTCGAACCTCGGGTTATGTTCTTTGGCCTTACCAATTCCCCCAGCACCTTTCAAACCATGATGGACACCATATTCTGGGAACTGGTATTGACTGGAGAAGTCATTGTCTATATGGACGACATCCTAATTGCAACAGCAGATGACCGAACCCACCATTGGCGAGTCCTACACCGCGTCCTAGACCTATGCGACGAACACGACCTATACATTAAACCAGAAAAATGCATATTCGAGGTCTACGAAGTGGAGTACTTGGGTCTGATCATTGGACACAGCAAACTGTGAATGGACCCAGTAAAAGTACAGGGCGTATGGGACTGGAAGGCACCAAAATCCCTAAAGGAAGTATGAGCCTTCCTAGGCTTCTGCAACTTCTACCGACGTTTCATAAGGGGATTCTCCACGATAGCAAGACCACTTCATGACCTTACTAAAAAGGACACCCCATGGGAATGGACAGATGCTAGACAAAAAGTGTTCGAGACCATCAAAGAGTTAATCAGCTCCAAACCGGTACTCCTATTCCTGAAACTGGATCAACCCTTTGAAATCGAAGTAGACGCCTCAAGCTACACTCTAGGAGCGGTACTAAACCAAAAGGGAGAAGACCAAAAGTTACATCCAGTGGCGTTCTATTCAGAATCATTAACTGAAGCGGAGCGTAACTACAACATTTACGACAGAGAATTGCTGGCCATTGTTAAAGCCTTACGAACATGGCGCACGTATCTCATTGGTTCCCCTCATCTGACAACCATTCACATGGACCACGCCAACCTCCAATATTGGAAGGAACCAAGAAAAATCAGTCGATGGGTAGCGCGAGAGTTCCAGGAACTCTCCAAGTACAACTTCATACTCAAACACATCCCCAGAGCTAAAAATACTCAAGCAGACTCCCTATCAAGACACCCAGATTACAACGATGGAACAACAGATAACGACCACATTATGGTACTACCAGAAGAGGTATTCCTAAAAGTCACCCAAACGTCCATGCACGATATGGACATATGGACTCAGATTACCCAAAACATGGAGGAATCTACGGTACTCCCATGGGTCAAACCCCACAACTTGAAAAAACATGACGGCCTATGGTGGAAAGGCGACACCCTCGTTGTTGTGGGAAACAACAATCTTAAGCGGGGGGTAATCACCTTTTTCCACGATACCCCAAGCACAGGACATCCAGAATTGCAAATACCCTAGAACTAGTACGACGCGACTTCTGGTGGCCAAACATGTGAAAAGACGTGGAAGCATATGTCAAAGGGTGTGCCACATGCCAAAGTAACAAAATCAACCCCCACCGACAAAAGCCACATCTATTCCCCATCGCCACAGACCCATCGGCCGAACCCTTCGAGGTGGTAGCAATGGACTTCATAGTCAAACTCCCGAAATCGAACAGATTTGACTCTATCCTCACTATTACCGATCACGACTGCTCGAAGGCAGCAATATTCATCCCCTGTAATGAAACCGTAACATCGGAAGGAGTGGCCAAACTCTATCTTCAACACATATATCCCCATTACGGCCTACCCCGAAGAATTATATCTGATCAAGACCCCAGATTTGCATCTACCTTCATGAGGCAACTGTGCAAAACCCTGGGGATACAGCAAAATGTCTCATCTGCGTATCACCCCCAAACAGATGGACAATCAGAACGTACTAATCAATGGTTAGAGCAGTACCTGCAACATTGGTGTAACCTGCAACAAGACAACTGGGCAGAACTGCTACCCATGGCACAATTCGCACACAACTCCTGGATGAATGCCACGACCAAACACTCCCCATTCTCGCTCATTATGGGATGGGAGCCACAGACAACGTGGATCTCCAAACTGTCAAGTAGTCCAGCGGTGGATCAATGGCTGGAAGACCTACTAGTACTTCGGCAACACGCCCAGGACAGTATTAACCACGCACAACGCCTCATGGCGCAACGAGGAAAAACAGGGTTCACACCTTATCAACAAGGGGACCAAGTATGGCTAGAGGGGACAAACCTCCGTACCTTCTACCCCACAAGTAAACTTGCCCCAAAAAGATATGGACCCTTCAAGATTACTAGGGTTCTATCAGACGTCTCCTACGAACTGGAACTCCCAGCATCATGGAAGATCCACCCTGTATTCCATGCAAACCTTCTCACGCCATACAAGGAAACGGAGATGCACGGCATAAACTATACCCGACCCCCACCTGACCTTATCAAAGGAGAAGAAGAATATGAGGTGGAGCGAATTGAAGACGCCCAGGAACGAGGAAAAGGGCGCAAACTCCACTACCTAGTTAAGTGGAAAGGATTCCCACCAAGTGACAACACGTGGGAACCCGCAACCAACATGACCCATGCCACAGATGTCATCAAGGACTATTACAGACGATACCCATCTGCCAAAAGGGCTGGACGAACGATATAAAGCAAAAAGAACGATCGCATCAATAATTCCCCAGCCCCACAATGATGAACACACCAATCTCCGACACCACCCTCGTCCACGTCCTCAGCAACCCCCAACTTGAAGCCGCCCTCGAACGAGGGATCGTCACCATCGACCTCTCAGACATCCCCCGACTATCACCACCGTCATCGCCCCAGTCCACCATGACCATCGACCCCGTCCCCATTATACCCCGGACTCCAGAACGAGAACCTGGAGAACTCACCCCATCAATGCCAGAGGGACAATACTCTCCTACACCCCCTCCTAGACAATCATCCACTCCCCCGCCTGAACCACCGGTACCTTCACCGCCATCCTCCTCACCTTCTACCCCACCACCACCACTCGAACCTTTCACCCCGGTCCGCGTCCACACCCCTATCGACTATAACCAACCCAACTCCCCCCCCGAAGATGCTGATGATCCTGGCACCCCTTTCTTTCCAAACATACAAGGCACCCCTAAGTTCTACCCATTACAGATCCCACTACCGGACGGTGGATCTAACACTGCGAAGTATATTTACTATCGCAAGGGATTCACCGAGGTAGTAGGGACGATGGGCACTAGGCAACCACACTATGGAGAGACAGTCTACCTCTCGTCACTTAGGCCTAACGTATCAGCACCCCCCTTCACAGCTGAACAGCTTCAGTTCTTCAATCCCCACGACATCCGTGCCTGCACCTTAGACGAGACTCTTATTGAGCTCAACTCTCCACGACTTATGGCTGAAGTCACCAGGCTGCGCACTGGGCTCCTTGCACTGAAGGAAATTGATGAAAAGTGTGAGAAACTAGAAGAGGATGCACGCAAGCTGCAATTGGAGCAACTCACGGTGGACCTCATGTTGGCCAGCACTAAAAGACGGCTCCAGTATGCAGGGGCTCTCGCCACCATCGGCAACGAATATGCATGGATGACGGCACTCCCAGCCCCACTCCGACACTCTCGCTATGCCATCCCCTTCTCCCCACGACGGGGAGGGCCATTAGAATTCCCCCGCCTCGCCGACAAACCCCATCGATGACGCTGCTACCACTGCAACAGCCCCCACCATCTCGTGCGCAACTGCCCCACCAGACCCCGACCGGCATGCCGACACTGCCAAAGTCAAGAACACCAGTCTTACCGGTGTATCTTTTGCCGAGTGGGGATGGTCGCTGAAGTTATCACCACCTCCCAAGCAGATGAACGTATTCGGCAAGCAGTGGCCACCGAGGCAACCACCTCCTTCACCATCCTGGAACCACCAACAGTCGCAGCCAAAACTCAAGGGAGGTGGTGCGGATGGTGCTTCCACACCAATGCTGATCACGATGAGATTCGATGTCCCCAGTACGAAATGTGTCGCAAATGTGGGCGTCAAGGACCCCTCTTTTTCCTCAAAACCCACTACTGCCGACTCGACGTTTCTCCATGGCCAGAGAACGACCTCGACGCCAACATCTATGACCTCGTTGACCCAGAATGCTGAAGTCGAGGCATCTTCAGACCAGAACGGGGGGTAATGTTACGATTTTCTTTGGACTCGTTCGTTCACACGTCACTATTCCTTTCCCCATACTATACGAGCCCTGTACGATTACACGGACTATACGTTTCCCTGGTTCCTATCATGCGCCCTACTTATCGACATTCTCCTCTGATAAAGTTTGACATGTGCTAGTTTCTGTTGTGTTCTCACTCACGCGCTACCCTGTGTGATTCACCATTATTCCCAGTACAATCCCCCCTTTGTTCCCTTTATGTCTCCTTACTTGTTCCGAGACTGGCGATGGCACCATCTGTTTGCACCGACCATACAGGTCGTTATCTATTTAAACCTAGTCCTATCTAGCTTGTACAGTAGACTAGACTTCTTGTGTAATACTACACTCGAACGCCTTTGCGCCCTTTACCGTCTCACGAACCCCCTTGTCTCCGCTAGACCTTCAAGTCTTAGCATTCCTCTACGATCCAAGTGGCTAACGTCCTTGTGATCCTTGTGCACCATCCTTCTGAAACCAAGCCTTGGAGCTTGCGTTACCGCAATTCGACTGACTTAGTACAGGTCGTACACAACGCCCCTGTAGTGGCGTTACAGTATGGCTAGAAGGGACGAATCTCTGTACCTTCTACCCCACGAGCAAACTTGCCCCCAAAAGATACGGGCCATTCTGAATCACAAGAGTTCTATCAGATGTTTCTTACGAACTAGAACTCCCAATATCGTGGAAGATCCACCCAGTATTCCACGCAAACCTTCTCACACCATACAAGGAGATGGAGATGCATGGCGTAAACTATTCCCAACCTCCACCCGACCTTATCAGAGGAGAAGAAGAATACGAAGTAGAGTGGATCGAAGATGCCCAGGAACGAGGGAGAGGGTGCAAACTCCACTACCTAGTTAAGTGGAAAGGATTCCCACCAAGTGACAACACATGGGAACCTGCAACTAACATGACCCATGCCGCAGATGTCATCAAGGATTACTACAGACAACACCCATCCGCCAAAGGGGCTGGACGAACAATATAAAAGGAGAGCTCAACCACCCTAAGAGTCCCCCCCAGTCTCGCCATGTCCAACACACCAACCTCTGACACTACCCTCGTTCATGTTCTCAGCAATCCGCAACTTGAAGCCGCCCTCGAGCGAGGGATTGTCACCATCGACCTTTCAGACGTCCCTCGACTATCACCACCACCATCTCCCCAGCTCACCACAGCCATTGACCCCATCCCCATAACATCCCGAACCTCAGAACGAGAACCTGGAGAACTTACCCCATCAACACCAGAAGAGGGACAATATTCCCCCACACCTCCTCCGCAACATTCACACACTCCCCCGCCCGAACCATCCACACCTTCGCCACCTTCCTCTTCACCCTCTACCCCGCCACCACCACTCGAGCCCTTCACCCCCGTCCGCATCCACACACCCATTGATTACAACCGACCTGACTCCCCCCCTGAAGACACCAACGACCCTGGCACCCCCTTCTTCCCGAACATACCAGGCACCCTGAAATTCTACCCCCTACAAATCCCGCTACCTGACGGTGGATCTAACACTGCGAAGGACATTTACTATCGCAAGGGATTCACCGAGGTAGTAGGAACGATGGGCGCTAGGCAACCACACTACGGAGAGACAGTCTATCTCTCGTCACTGAGGCCTAATGTCTCGGCGCCCCCCTTCACAGCTGAGCAACTGCAGTTCTTTGACCCCCACGACATTCGCGCCTGCACCTTGGATGAAACCCTCATTGAGCTTAACTCCCCATGCCTCACAGCCGAAGTCACTAGGCTGCGCACTGGGCTTCTCGCACTCAAGGAAATCGACGAAAAGTGCGAAAAGCTAGAGGAAGACGCACGCAAACTGCGGTTGGACCGACTTACAGTGGACCTAACGTTGGCCAGTACTAAGAGATGGCTTCAGTATGCAGGGGCCCTCGCCACCATTGGCAACGAGTACGCGCGAATGACAGCACTTCCAGCCCCACTCCAGCACTCGTGCTATGCTATCCCTTTCTCCCCACGACGAGGGGGACCACTGGAAATCCCCCTCCTTGCTGACAAGCCCCACCGACGACGCTGCTATCACTGTGGCAGTTCCCACCATCTTGTACGCAATTGCCCCACCAGGCCACGACCGGCCTGTCGACACTGCCAAAGTCAAGAACACCAGTCCTATAGGTGCATCTTTCATCGCGCATGAATGGTCGCGGAAGTCATCACCACCTTCCAAGCAGACGAACGCATCTGGCAGGTGGTGAACACCGAAGCGTCCACTTCCTTCACCGTCCTGGAACCTCCAATGATCGCCACCGCAACTCAAGGGAGGTGGTGTGGGCGGTGCTTCCACACTAATGCTGACCATGACGAGATCCAATGCCCACAATACAAAATGTGTCGCAAGTGTGGAAGGCGCGGACCCCTCTTCTTCCTCAAAACCCACTACTGTCGACTTGACGTCTCTCTGTGGCCAGAGAACGACCTCGATGCCAACATCTATGACCTTGTCGACCCAGAGTCCTGATGTTACGTTCCTTCTTGTCTTTGTACGAGCTACACAGTTTTGGGACCCTTACTGTACCGGTTGTCACTACGGCGGTAAGGTATATTAGTGACGGACTTATCTACGACGCGCAGTGATACGGTAGCACGATAGGAGATACGGTACTGATAGCTGACTGAGGATGGACGCCACGAATACTAGTACTAGTAGTACTAGGGTTTGAGTTACTTACGCGATATGTTGGACGCTTACTTACGGTGACTCATAGCAGCGCTTGAAAGCCTGCTAACTTTGTATTTAATCTGGCTTGTGAAGACCAAGATACGCCATCTTGGTCTTCTTGAATTGTCACTTGTTTCCGCTTTCCTATTCTCTCTATCTCTTTCTCGATCTCTCTATCTCTCTCTCTCTCTCTCTTCCTCTAAGCCTTAAACCATCTTAGGTGCGCCTACGCGCGTTCACCAGAGCATACGCCTTGGACCTCCGAGTCTACAAGCCAGAGACGCCCAGAGTTGTTATCGCCGCTAACGCGCTCAAGTCGAGCTAACGTCGTGACGACGTTACATTAAGACCAAGATCTCACCGTGGCCGTAACAACAAGAGACCAGTGGACGAATTTCCGTCCATATTCACTCCCACGAAGAGGAGAACGAAACGTCCCCACGCGCTTTTTACAAGCTGCCAGTTGGAGGGAAAGACAAGAAGAAACCGGATACTTCGTAGAGTTTAACGGACCGAGCAGGTTCCGCCCAGTTGAGTTCAACTTTGACCACTTGTGTTGGGTAGAAGTTACGTGGAACCCCGTAGACTCCCAGTGGGACGCCATACGACCAGCCGGGCCCAGATACCATTGCGACATCGACGCACGAGAGCTCAATAGCCGAGCAGATTGGGGACCCATTGACGGGCAAGTAAGAGAACACTCCACGGGAGAAGTGGTGTCAGAAGAAGAAGACGATCAAGAACAGGAAGAAAGCGAAGGACGAGAGCCAAATCAAACTGAGACAAGTGGAGGAGCCATACAAGATCTCCTGCTAGAACGAGCTGAGTCCGCACACATCACTGAGCCAGAGCCGATTCATATCCGATCCCTAGCCATCATGGCTACAATAACACGCGCAATGGAAGAAGTTGCAATAGAAGAAGCACGAGTTATAAGGGAAGAAGCAAGGGACATTCTCATGCCCATCAATCCGGAAACGGGAGTACGAATGACCGCTGACGACGCCGCAATTTTCCGAGCAATAGGGTCGGATAGGGGAGACCCCCCATCCGAACGACGACCAGCAATGGAACTCCCCCCGGGAGTAGGAGGACCGGGAGACGACCCACCACCGCCACCAGGAGGGGGCGTCCCATTTGATCTGCGAAGAATCGAGCCACCAAGAGGACCGCCCCGCGCCCCGCCGGGAGGCGGAGGCGGCAGCGGCGGAGGAGGAGGAGGGGGTGGAGGCGCTGGAGATAGGGAACATCCCAGCGAGAAGTTAACTGGCGAGCCCCCCTCTATCTTTGACGGAGACAGACTTAAGGTCGATCAATTTCTTACGCAGTGGCACGTCTACTGGGGCATGAATCTAGATGCCCCCATCATGCGCAATGACTACAGGAGGTGTCTCCTGTTCCTTTCATACATCAAAGGTGGAGCGGTCAGCGAATGGGTTCTGTCCTTCCTGAACTGGCTCAATCGACAAATACAACGAGGGATCAGTCCCTACACCCGAGGCTTGTGGGACGCCGTAGCCGACGGGTTTAGCCAGCGTTTTGAAAACACGCTGGAAAGAGAACAAGCGCAAGCCATACTACGAAAGGGCTTCAGAATGGTGGGAGAGGACATCGATAAGTACGTCAACGACTTCGAACAACTAGCGCGGAAGGCTCATTACCACCTCAACGAACCACAAACCATCGACCTGTTCACGTCGGGTTTGCCCAAGGAACTGTTCAAGAACGCGTTCCAATTCGACGAGCCAGTTACATTCGACGACTGGAAGAGGGCTGTCCTCAAGCGGCAGAAGAATTACATTCACCTCAAGGCAAGGCTCAACGAGCACAAGAGTACTACGAACCAACCAAAGAAGCAAACCGGGAACGCAGGATGGGCACTTCCCCAAAACCTGCCGCAGACTAACCCATGGGCCATGGACACCTCCGCCGATCGCGCCAAGGTGTGGCTAGCTGGGTCAGAAGACGTGGATTTCAATAAACTACCCCATCACGACTGGCCGACACCCCCCTTCCCACCACGAGGAGGACCAGGGGTCAGAGGACGAGGAAGGGGCGGATCTAGAAGGGACCTAAGGAACGTCCTTTGTTATAATTGTGACGCCCCAGGGCACCTCTCACGAAATTGCCTGTACCCGCGACGACAGAAACCATGGCAAAATGCTCCGTCTAGCAGTAGGATGACGGAAACCGCCTGGCCAACGCAATGGCCGGGATCTCCGGGCCCCGCATCCCAGTACGAACTGTCACTGCCGGGCTACGCAACGCCAGCACCCAGCGCGACACCGGCACCACAAATAAAAGCGGCGAAAACGGCAGGAGAGCAGGCAAAGGAATGGCTGACACAGGTGGCCAATAGCACAGATGAGGTGAAAGACCTCATACTTCAAGATCTGTGGGGAAAGGAGGGTTTTCAGGGCACCTGAACCCGTCAGTCTGGGTGAGGGCTTTACAATGTAATTCTGTAATTGTGACAACACGCTATCGATCTCTACGAATTCCAGTGACTGTCCAAACGAATTACCAAACGACTGAAACAAACGCGTTGGTAGACTCTGGAGCCACCGACAACTTTATCAAACCAGGAATGGCGGCCCGGGCCGGGATCCCGATATGGCCTTTAGAAACACCTCGCAAAATATGGAATATAGATAACATGGAGAACAAAGCTGGGTTAATCACTCATTACGTTAACCTGGAAGTCAAAACACGCGGACAGATCAAGAAGATGACCTTTTTGGTCACCGACCTCGGCAGCGAGAGCATGGTGCTAGGCTATCCATGGCTGAGCGCCTTCGAACCCACAATCAGCTGGGCAACAGCGACAATGCATCCGGCAATGCAACCGGTAGTTCTGGCCACTACCGAGGAACTACTCACCACACCCGCCATATGGGCTCTAATCACGATGGAAAAGGAGGCGATCGTTCAAGAATTAGAAGAAGAAACCTTCGCACGGGCTACTACCTCGACGGAATTGGCCATATCGGCGAAACAACAGCAGGTGGCAGTCGAACTGCCGCCGGTATATGCAGATTTCAGCACACTGTTCAACGAGCAGGCCTCGCACCGTTTCCCTCCATCACGTCCCTGGGACCATGCCATCGACTTCAAACCCTCGGCGCTGACGGCGATCGACTGCAAGATATATCCCATGACCCAAAAGGAAGAAGAGGAATTGAAAGAATTCCTGGACGAAAAGCTGAAACAGGGATATTTGCGTCCCTCTATCTCCCCGTACGCCTCATCCTTCTTCTTCATCAAAAAGAAGGATGGAAAACTACGACCAGTACAGGATTACCGGGTCATCAATTCACACACGATTCATAATCAGTACCCGCTACTGCTGATTCAAGACCTCATCCTCGACTTGAGCAACGCGCACATTTACACCAAGCTCAACATTCGGTGGGGCTACAACAACGTCCGCATTCGCGACAGAGACCAGGAGAAGGCAGCGTTCAAAACCAAATTTGGCCTCTTCGAGCCTACTGTCACGCCTCTGCGGGGGCGTGCGTTGTTCTGTAACAGATCCTGCCTAAGGCAAAGGACTCTGAGTCGGATCCCCACTGAGTGGAAGGACTCCTAAGGTCTTCTGTAACAGCTCCTGTATCAAGGTAGCTGAGTCTGTGGCAATCCCCCTGTGCTAAGGTGGGAAGGTCCTTCTGTAACAGTCCCTTGTGCTAAGGTGACTGAGTCTGTAGCAATGGACGAGCGCGGAGGCCTAAGTCCAAAGGTCACGTGTCACTGGGCTGACCAGTAAGACAGAAAGAGGGTAAGAGCGAAGTCAAGGGGAAGCCTGCACAGAGGCTGAGAGGGGAATGACCCAAAGGGGATAAGGGTCAAGGGTCAGAGGTTCTGGGTCAAGGGCTTGAGTGCTGAAGGAACTGAGGCACTCAAGGAGTCAATGGGAGATACAACGCAGATAGTTGATTAAGCCAAAGCTAAGGAGCTAAGGCGCACTACAGGGTTCCTTATATAGTACAGGATTGCGTCTGAGCGCATAGTGCTACTGGTTGCTATAGATAGAGTGATGTGCTGGCAAGATGATGCTACTATCGTACAAGATGGTGTTATGCCAGCAAAGCAGGAGAAGGGTGAACAAGAATAGCACAGAAGGTGCTAGAATAATCTGATAAGGGGAAGCATAGGTTCCAGAAGGTAACTATCAAGAAAGGAAATGGATCAGATAGGGACAGGAAAAGGAAAGGTGACAGGGGAGTTCATGACACCTACAGTCATGTTCTTTGGACTTACCAACTCCCCCGCCACTTTCCAGGCGATGATGAATCACATTTACCGCAACACCATCGCGAAGCACGAGCGGCTGGGAACTACGATACGTGTTTACATGGACGACATTGGTATAGCCACTCATTTTGACCACAATCTGGCAGCCCATATCGATGCGGTACGCAACGTCTTGAGCGTGGCACGCGAGCATGACCTCTATTTCAAGCTCGAAAAATGCCTGTTCCACCAACCGCGGATGGATTACCTGGGGGTAATCCTTGAAAGGGGGGTAACCCGAATGGACCCCGTAAAAGTTCAAGGCATCAAAGACTGGCCAACGCCAACAAAGGTCAAAGATGTCTGCTCATTCCTGGGTTTTTGCAACTTTTACAGACTTTTCATCCGCGGATTCACAACCCACGCTAAACCACTCACCAAACTGACAAGAAAGGACAAAGAATGGCGATGGACAGACGAAGAAGACAAGGCATTCAACACACTCAAGCGCCTTGTAACCGAAGAACCGGTGTTGGCGCACCCAGTGCTCCAAGACCCGTTTGAGTTAGAGGTTGATGCCTCCGGCTACGCGGTGGGAGCCGTACTATTGCAACAAAAGTCTGACGGAAAGCGACACCCTATAGGTTACTACTCAGCCACGCTCTCGGAAACAGAGCGAAACTACGACATCTACAACTTAGAGTTGCTCGCAATAGTCAAAGCACTAAGGAATTGGAGACCGCTGCTCGCGGGGGCTCCTCACAAGATCAAAATCTACTCAGACCATCTCAATCTGCAATATTGGAAGACACCGCAGAAAATTAGCAGGCGAGTCGCAAGGGAAGTGCTCGAACTTTCCGAATACGACTTCGAAATTTATCACATCAAGGGAAAGAACAACGGCCGGGCCGACGCATTATCAAGACGGCCGGACTACGACCAGGGAGCAGGCGATAACAGCGAAGTTGTCGTCTTACCCCCCGAGGTCTTCGTAAGAACGCTCAACGTCGCGCGCACCTTCACCGCAAACCCGAACCTGCTGCAACCGCGTCATCAACAAGACTACGAAGTAATCAAGATGTGGGTAGACCCCCATCGCCTCAAGAAGATAGAGGGAGAGTGGTATAAGGACGGCAGGTTTGTGATAACCGGACCCACCTCGACATACCGAGTACTTATACACGACCATCACGACCTACCAATACACGGTCACCCCGGAGTGGCACAAACGCAACGAATCCTGGAACGACATTACTGGTGGCCGCGACTACGACGGGACATATATGAATATGTCCAGGGTTGCGCGGAATGCCAGCGAAACAAAGTAAATACGAGACCCATACAAGCGGCGTTACACCCGATCACGCCAGTACTGGATGCCGTGCCCTTCCAAACCATCGCCATGGACTTCATCACCAAGCTTCCGCAGTCACAAGGGTACGACAGCATACTGACCGTCACGGATCACGACTGTAGCAAGGCCTCCATCTTCATTCCATGCCGGGAAGAGATAACAGCCGAAGAAACGGCCGCCCTGTACGTCGCTCATGTATTCAAGCATTTCGGATTACCACGCAAATGTATTAGTGACCGGGACCCACGGTTCTGTTGAAGCGCAGAACTAACAAGCAAGAGGGTAAGCTTGTAAAGCTAGGGACAGACAAGTTACTTCAGAGGTAGAAGGAACTCTAATACCATTACTACACACCTAGGGACAGACAAGTTCTATAGAACGTCTTTGTAAGTAAAAGGTGAAAGAGGTAAGGTAAGGAAGGGACTTACACTTCAGAGGTAGAAGGAACTCTGAAGTGTAAGGGTGAAAACAGCAGTCCTTTTATACAGGACGCTTAGCTAATAATGGTCTGTGCGCACTGGTGACCCAAACACAATGCAGGTGGTCTGTGCGCCAGAGGGAGAAACGCCATTGGATGGCAGAGAACAATAGCTGCCTAAAGCAGACAATACCGGTATCTTAACTATAGAAAGAACAATAAGAACCATATATGGATCTAACAATAAAGATAAACAAAAGCGGTCCGTATGAGTCCGGAGTGTCCATAAGTCCATAAGGGACAGATACCGTATTTAGTATGTGGGCTGACTCAATCAGATCCCACGAGACATGTGACTTTAACAGTCGCGTCTCAACATCCCTCCATGATAGAGACAGTCCACAAGTGTGGTGCAAGCATTGAGTGAAAGTGCCTTGACAGGACACTTTATTGCTTTAACTGTTACTATGAGAAATGTTTCGATTCTCTGGTTAGAAAGAATCTATGTATGCAGAAGCCTTGATAAAGGACAACTTTTTGGAGGTCTTCATGCACTGCTCTATGAGGATGATGTAGTTCTGAAGAACTACTTTTTGAAGAGCCGTGAGCTGGGAGATAAGATGGAACAGGTCCAACTTCTTCAGTTCTTTAAGAAGGGTTTTTCTTAGCTATTAAACTAGGAGTTCTGTTGCGAGTATACACAACAGTTCGACGTCCTAGAACCCATCTTACAACATTCCTAGATCAGCAACCATTTTTTCAAAGGGTTCTCTGGGCAGTGACTTAGTAAGTCCATCTGCAACCATTTCCCCTGTGGGTGTACGTATCAGGTGTATGACCTTGTTTTCTACGTATTCCCTGACTACATGGTGCTTGATCAGGATGTGTTTGGAACGTCTCCCAGTGACAGGGTTGAGAGCTAAGTCCACAGCACCCTTGTTGTCACAGTGCAGAGGGATGGGGGAGGATACCTCATACCCCAGTTCTCCAAGAAAGGTGGCATACCACTGAGCCTGATTGGAGGCGTCTGAGAGGCTCATGTACTCTGCCTCAGTGGTAGACTGCGCAATTGTCTTTTGCTTTCTGGTACACCAAGAGATGGCTCCATTTGCAAGCAGGTAGACAAAACCAGAAGTGGAGTGCTTTTCTTCCTGATCTCCCCAGGAAGCGTCGCAGTAGCCATGAAGGCCTTCACCACCATTGCCATTCCCTCCAGCATAGCGTAACGAGTAGTCCTTGGTGCTATTAAGATAGGCTAGGACATACTTGGCTAGGCGTAGATGCTGAGGTGAGGGGTTGGAAGCAAATTGGCTAAGGCGCGCAACAGCGAAGGAAATATCGGGTCTGCTTCCAATCTGCGCATATAGCAGAGACCCAATTATCTGTTGATACTTCTTAATTTCAGAAGTAGAGGCCTGATCTGTGTACTTGATCAAGTGTGCCTCGGCGCCAGAGGGAAGAGGGGTGTATACTGGATTGGAATCAGACATTCCAAAACGTTCCACCACATCGCGGATGTAATCTGACTGGTTGATTTCCATGGTGCGATTAGCACGATCTCTGGTGATGTTAACACCGAGATAAGACTGGATCTCTCCCAGATCGGTCATCTCATATCGGTTAGATAGAGAAGCCTTCAGATCATTGATCTTTGATAAGGAACTTCCGAGTATAGTGATGTCATCTACATATAAGATCACGAAAAGTGTATCACCCCCCTCTTGAAGATGATACACATATACTCCTGCATCAGAGTACGTCCGCGTAAAGCCTAGGTCAACTAGGACCCCATGGAACTGCACATTCCATGCGCGGGAAGCCTGTTTTAGGCCATAGAGGGCCTTTTGTAACCGGCACACAAGGTGCTCGGAGCCAGCTGTGACGAAACCGACTGGTTGCTCCATGTAGATCTCTTCCTCCAGTTCCCCATGAAGGAATGCCGACTTGACATCCATCTGGTGAATATGCCAGTCTTCAAGCGTAGCCAACGCAAGAAGGAGTCGCAGGGACTCAAAGCGGGCAACTGGGGAGAAGGTTTCGTCAAAATCCACCCCCTCTAGTTGGGTGAACCCTTTTGCCACTAGCCTAGCACGAAAGCGTCCATCTGCTTTCTTTTTGAACACCCATTTACATTTAACCACCTTCCTTCCTTCAGGAAGGGGTTCAAGCCTCCAGACATCAAGCTTGTCGAGAGCGTCTAGTTCATACTGGCACGCTTCAAGCCAATCGGCAGCTTGGTCCGACTCCATTGCTTGCTTAAAAGTCTGCGGGTCCTTATATCCAGGAACCTCGGCAGCATTTAACAAGTCCATCATACCCAGTCTGCTGCTCCCAGGCACAAATTCATCGTTTTCCTCTGTGAAGTAGCGAGGATTTGTGAATCGTACCCTGGTCCCTCGCCTTGGGCGAGGGGGAGAAGTAACCAGCCCATTCCTCGGAGATCTAGGTGTTTCCCTAGGAGGAGAGATGTCCCTGTTGAAATTAGGGGCAGGGATTGGGGCAGATACTACAGGCGGTCTCCCTTGCGAGCGAGTGCGAGGGCGCCTTGGAGTGGTAGGAGCAGGAGCTTGGGATGGAGGAGTGTGGTAGATCGTCTGATCTGCTGGATTTGGAGGGGTGTTGGGGGGGGTGCTAGGCTGTTGCGTTGGTACTGCGGGCACCTGAACTGGTGGTAACACAAAGACGGGTGTTTGAGGTGCCGCAGGGGCAACAGCTGGCGTAGGCTGACTAGGCACTACAAAGAATATCTCACCAGCAACAGCAGCCCCTTTAGCAGGTTCGCCGGACATGGGAGAAGTAATAGGTGGTTTGGAGTGACTAGTCAGGTCACTCAGGGATGGGAAGGTAGCTTCGTCAAATGTAACATCTCGTGAAGAGACGAAGCACCGGCTATGTCTATCCCAGAGTTTGTAACCTTTTGAATTAGGTTCATAGCCCACAAACACGGCTTCCTTTGATTTAGGATCTAATTTGCGCCGGTTGTGTTCTGGTACATGATAGTAGGCTTTGCAGCCGAATACTCTAAAGTAAGAGACATCTGGGACTGTACCATCCCAGAGCTCCAGCGGAGTTTTCCACTCATTAGAACGGGTTGGGGTGCGGTTGTAGATGTGCACTGCAGTTTGAACTGCTTGTTCCCAAAAACCAAGGCTTAGGCCAGCATGATGAAGCATGCTAGTGCCTTTTTCCATGATGGTGCGGTTAAACCGCTCGGCTCTCCCGTTCTGTTGTGGAGAATAAGGCATCGTAAGCATATGCTCAATCCCTTCTTCCAGAAGAATGTCTTTTAGGACATTGTTAACATACTCGCCACCACGATCTGAGTGCAGGGTTTTAATGGGCTTATTCTGTTGTTTTTCAGCCCATGCCTTGTAGTGTAGGAAGGCACCCGTGAACTCGTCTTTAGACTTCATAGGTATGACAACTGCTGCTTTTGAGAAGTCATCTATGAAGGTGGCAAAGTATTTGTTGCCCTGGATAGAGTTACTCTGTAGTGGGCCAACAAGGTCACTGTGTACAAGTTCAAGAGATTCTTGTGCACGCTTCTGGGAAGGAGGAAAAGGTTTGCGAGTGGACTTGCCAAGTTCGCACCCATGACAGGGACCTTCTTCCTCAGGGGATTCATCTATGTTAAGTCCTTTTACAGACTTTGGAGCATATCTTTGGAGCGCTTCTTTGGACATATGTCCCATGCGCTGATGCCAGACATCAAGGCTAGCAGATGCAGTTGCTTGGGCATTTACTTTATGGTGCCCATCAAGCCAATATAGGCCTGAAGCCTTGTGTCCTTCCGCAATGGTTTTCCCATCATACCTTATAGCAAAGGTAGTGGCATCAAAACTTACTATGGCCCCCTTTGCTGTTAGGGCAGGGGTGGACAGTATACGCGAGTGCGTGTTGGGTAGGTGCAGCACATTGGAGATCTTTAGGTCATACCCAAAGTTGGTATGGATTGTAACTGTTCCAGTACCAATACTCCTTAGCAGGGAGTTATCTCCTAGAAGTACTTCAACACCTTTGTGAGGGGTGTAGGTGTCGTAGTCTTCTATGTGGGGTGTAAAATGTGCTGACGCCCTGCTGTCCATCATCCATTTTGATGCAATCTGGGTACTGTGTGTACCCATCGTGTAAAGGGAAACCTGAGGTACTTCATGTACCTCCTCTATTTTGCCAGAGCCATTGACTATAGTAAATAGTCGGCTCTTAGGTACAGGTATGCTATTTAACCTGTTTGCCGGAAGTGAGTCCGGCACCTCTACTGTGGTATTCTGGGCGGCCTTCGCCCGCTGTCCTGCCTTCCCCTTCTTGGCATTCTCCTGGTCCCGTTTGAGTTTGTAACATTCTGGCTTTTTATGGCCAGGTTTTTTGCAGTAGTGGCAGATTATGTCCGAAGACACAGAGCTGCCCGATGGCCGCGCCTCATGAGCGTGAGGGGCCGAAGATTTCTTTACGGGGGCGACCTTGTTGTAGGACGCCACGGGACCGGCGAGACGGGATTCCTCATTGATGAACCTGTTGATGAGGTCCTGAGGTTGGAGATTAGAGGGGGGGCCAGAGGCCAGGATGGTGCCAGCTATGGTGCTGTAGGAAGGGGGAAGCGCGTCTAGAAGAATGAAGGACATTTGCATGTCCGAGACGGGCATTCCCTGCTCCACCAGGGTGTTCCTCAGGTCCAGCATTTTTTGGAGCTGAGGTAGGAAGGGGCTACCTTCCTGAAGCTTGGTATTTGCCAAGCCCACCCAAATGTTGAAGGTGGCCATAGAGCCGACCTGACCATAGAGGTTCTCCAACTCCACGAACTTATCATGGACAGTTGGGAAGATGTGGGAGGAGTGAATACCAGATAAGACCTCCGTTGTCACAGATAAAAATAATAGGCCAGTAATGACCTCTTCTTGTTTTGCCCAGAGGGCAAGGATGGCGAGTCCCTCATCTGTAGGGCCAGTGGGCCCCACAGCACCTGCTGCAAGAGGGGGATGTTGGGGTACAGAGGCAGGAGCACCATGTGTAAGGTGCCTGCTGCACCCGTTCATCAGCATGAGGGAGGTGAAGGTGGCAGACCAAGTCTGCCAGTTGGTGCCATCCAACTTGGCGAGGGTGACAGACGGAGGGAAGACAAGGTGGAAAGACATTTTTGAGATGTTTGTAAATCTGGTTCCGAGGAGCAGTCAGAACCAGCTCAGATCTTAGAGAAGGTAGAAGTCCAGCCATAGGAGCGCTATACTCCATAACACATGTGGTGTCATGCCTCTGGTATGTGCGACTTGGTATAATTATATAGTGGAATCATTGTACTGATGGCTGCCTTATACTAAGACCCACAAAGCCCAAATGTTACTATGGGTAATAGTCATGCAACAGCTTTGTTGGCTTCGACGGAATAGGAGCTTTTGGTCCGGCGAAGGACTACTAAGTCTCTGTATCCCTCAGCCTTACAGCCTTGATGCTGGGGCTACTAAGGATCTATAGTAAAGGGTAGTACCCTAGAGAGGAGCCAACAGCGAGTTCAAGAGACAGTGATAGGGATCAACTCCCATAACAACTGAATCTTCCGTCTGTGGAGTCTCTAGAACAGACCATTAAGGGTCTTGGTACTAAGTAACTAGACTAGTGATACATGCTATGCAGCGAATCCTGCACAAAGGGAGCGAATACTTCTCCTAGCAGAGGTCTAGTCATAGCTACTATGTATAGTACTAAGTAGCGTCTCCTAGTTGTATCAGAGGGAAGGACTTCTGGGTTTGACTATTGACCAGGCCTTCACACCCCTTAAAGTGACCCAGGTATTAACCGAGTATCACCCAACCATTAGAGAGGCCTATAGCCGCAAGGGTCTTCCCCTATTGGCCTATGAAAGCACTTCCAGACGAAGACTGGGTAATGAAGATATAGTAGTGCGCACAGAGGAGTTTGAGGTTATGTAGAACCTCTCATGAGAACCTCCTTAGGAGGCTAGCCAAAATGGCACATGACCGAAGTCATGGTGGACAAGAAAGAAGGGTGTGTCGAAAGAGGATAGAGGATGCTCACTGAAAGTGTGGGTGACGACAAAAAGTGTGTGGTCGGCTGAGAGAGCAAGGTGACACAAGTAGATCTGATAAAGCAAGTTAGTTATTAGGCGTCAGGGCCCATAACCTGTTGAAGCGCAGAACTAACAAGCAAGAGGGTAAGCTTGTAAAGCTAGGGACAGACAAGTTACTTCAGAGGTAGAAGGAACTCTAATACCATTACTACACACCTAGGGACAGACAAGTTCTATAGAACGTCTTTGTAAGTAAAAGGTGAAAGAGGTAAGGTAAGGAAGGGACTTACACTTCAGAGGTAGAAGGAACTCTGAAGTGTAAGGGTGAAAACAGCAGTCCTTTTATACAGGACGCTTAGCTAATAATGGTCTGTGCGCACTGGTGACCCAAACACAATGCAGGTGGTCTGTGCGCCAGAGGGAGAAACGCCATTGGATGGCAGAGAACAATAGCTGCCTAAAGCAGACAATACCGGTATCTTAACTATAGAAAGAACAATAAGAACCATATATGGATCTAACAATAAAGATAAACAAAAGCGGTCCGTATGAGTCCGGAGTGTCCATAAGTCCATAAGGGACAGATACCGTATTTAGTATGTGGGCTGACTCAATCAGATCCCACGAGACATGTGACTTTAACAGTCGCGTCTCAACAGGTTCGCGTCGAAATTCACCAGAGAAGTGTGTCGGGTCCTAGGCATCCAACAAAACATATCGACGGCGTATCACCCATGCACCGATGGGCAATCGGAATGAACCAACCAGTGGTTGGAACAATATCTACGCTTTTGGGTGAACAAGCGGCAAGATAACTGGGCTGCTTATCTGCCAATCGCCGAATTCGCGCATAACAATTGGCCGCACAAAAGCACGAGGCAGTCGCCGTTTCAACTCTTAATGGGGTACAACCCACAAGCGGATTGGACTGATAAGCCGTCCCCTCTTCCTCAGGTCACAAGGTGACTAACGCAGCTGAAAGAGGCCAGAGAGGACGTCCAACGTCTCATGAAAAAGGCTCAAGAAGCGTGGGTCCGTAATAAAGATACGCCCAAGTTCAAGATAGGAGACCTCGTGTGGCTGGAAGGCAAGCACCTCCGAACCAATCAGCCCACGGCGAAACTAGCGGCGTGACGCCACGGACCATTCCAAGTAACACAGGTGATGTCCCCCTACAACTATTGATTAGAACTCCCAGTCCAGTGGAGCATTCACCCAGTGTTTCACATCGATCTTCTCACGCCATACAAACAAACCCCCCTTCATGGCGAGAGCTTCACACGACCGCCGCCCAAGCTGATTGATGGAGAAGAAGAATACGAAGTCGAGGCCATTCTGGACTCTCGGCATTTCGGCAGAGGAAGACGCCTCCAGTACTTGGTCAAGTGGAAAGGGTATCCGGACTCGGAGAACCAGTGGGTCAACAAAGATGACATCTTCGCACCAGAAGCGCTCCGCCTCTATCAAGAAACAAAAGCACACGGAACAGCAGTTAAAAGGGGCTCGACCCACACGCAGGAGAGTCATCCCCTCTTCCTCCGCTCCACATCTTCCACTCTCATGCCCACTTCCCCTCTGCGACATGTCACCCAAGCGATCCTCCTCGACGCCCTTGCAGAAGACGCTCGGGCTCTCCTTGCCGAAGACGACGAGACCGAGATTCCCAACGCCCAAATCACCCCGTACACACCTGTCGGCCAGCCAGAGGGCCGCATCACCGCACAAGAATGGGCAAACGTCATGGCCCGATTCCCAGACCCCACGCAACAGCCCGACGACGACTCCGCCGTCGTCCACGTCTTTCGAAACGAACACGGTGAGCGCGAACCCATCGCTGCCATCCCCCCAAGCGACGACCTCATCGGCGTTCGCGGAGTTTTCCCGAGCAACAACGAGCATTCAAGCTCTCCTGGAGTATGAGTTGGAGGGCTGGAGGAGGGTAGCGGCGGAGTGGCAGAAGGAACAGTTAGACTCAGCCGTGGCCCGACTGAGAGAGATGCGTGAGCGGCGGCAGCGATGGAGGCTGCTGAGGCTGGCCATGACGACGACGATTACTACCCGGCACGCCACGCCTTCCTTCGAACGAAAGGTGACCCTACTAATCCCCGCATCACACCCTGGCTCGTCAACTCCGACGGGTCCGCCATGTACCGAGGATGTGTGCGTGTACCGGGCGCCGCTGACCACCGTCCCTTCACCGCCGCTGACGACCCCACGCACGTTATTGCGCCTGAGGGGTTCCGGGCGAATAGAAGACCCCATCACATTCCATACCCCATCACCGGACCCGACGGAGTAGAAAGGGACACCTCCCATGTCCAGATCATCGGAGGGGCGGACCCCATCATATTGGGGGTCATACCGGGTTCTCCCCACTTGTATGGTAAGCCCCTCTACGCCCAACCTCATGTCAACGCCGTGCTGCGCCCCACGTACCCCCACGAAGATCTCGTCATCTTCGCCGCGGACCGTATTACGGACCGCGCCCTCAACCGCATCAACGATGAGACACTCACAGCGGAAGTCACGCGCTACCGCGCGGCCAGCTTCGAGCTGGAACGACTTCGGGCGAGAGTGGCGCAGCTGCGCGACATGATCGCATGCGCGCAGAGCGACAGGCAAGACTCCATATACCGACTGGAGCACACCACCGCCCTCGAGCGCATTGCGGATGAACAGCGCGACTGGCCGGCGAGGGACTTTCGGTGAGTCGGGGTCTCACGCTGAAAAGGGGGTGATGTCACGTTTCTTCTTGTACGAGCTATACGGCTTTGGAACCCTTACTGTACCGGTTGTCACTACGGCGGTAAGGTATATTAGTGACGGACTTATCTACGATGCGCGGTGATACGGTAGCACGATAGGAGATACGGTACTGATAGCTGACTGAGGATGGATGCCACGAATACTAGTACTAGTAGTACTAGGGTTTGAGTTACTTACGCGATACGTTGGACGCTTACTTACGGTGACTCATAGCAGCGCTTGAAAGCCTGCTGACTTTGTATTTAATCTGGCTTGTGAAGACCAAGATATGCCATCTTGGTCTTCTTGAATTGTCACTTGTTTCCGCTTTCCTATTCTCTCTATCTCTTTCTCGATCTCTCTATCTCTCTCTCTCTCTCTCTCTTCCTCTAAGCCTTAAACCATCTTAGGTGCGCCTACGCGCGTTCACCAGAGCATACGCCTTGGACCTCCGAGTCTACAAGCCAGAGACACCCAGAGTTGTTATCGCCGCTAACGTGCTCAAGTCGAGCTAACGTCGTGACAACGTTACATTCTTAATCACACGTGACCCCGTGTGATTCGCCTTTGTTCCCAGTATGACGTCCCCTTTGTTCTCTTTATATCCTATCCCTTGTTCCGAGACTGGCGATGGCGCCATCTGTTTGTAGTCGCCATACTGGCCATCATCTATTTAAACCTAGTCATATCTAGCTTGTACGGTAGACTAGACTTCTTGTGTAATACTACACTCATCTAAGACAGAACTCCTCTGTGTCTTGTGACCCCTGCCTTTGCTAGACCTTCGCATCTTAGCCTTCCTCTACGATCCAAGTGACTCGAGTCCTTGTGATCCTTGTGCACCATTCACTCTGAAGTCGAGCCTCTGAGCTCGTACTCCCGTTCGATTGACTAACCCGATACAGGTCGTATCCAACGCCCCTGTAGTGGCATTACAACCTGGTAATCCTCCTCCGGGATGTCCTCCCCCTGGTGGTCCTCCTGGGAATCCTCCAGGGAATCCTCTGAATCTGGGTCCTCTGGGTGGGGGTCCTCCTCCTGGTAAGTCACCAGGGGGTCCTCCTCCACCACTAGGGGGGTCGGCCATGTCTGGCCCAATAGCATGATGGATCGCTACATCATCATCAGTCATTCGATGACCGGTGTATGGGTTGATGGGTGCCAAATTGGCGCGTGATTCTTCTGTGATGCGTCTTTGCTCTTCTAGGACTATTTGATCCCTTGCTTCAGCAGTGAGTGTGTCTTCTTGCGTGATAGTGGCAGTGGCCATTGCGACTGCTGGGCTGCGAATGTGGATTACTTCTGGCTCTGGTTGATGAATAGTTAGGGACTCAGTTTGTTGTATAATGTGATTGCCAATGGCTCCTAGACTGGTGTCTTCTGCTGGTGTATTCCCTCTACTTGGGGATTGCTGACTGTCGGAGGCTTCTTCTCCACTAATCCCTTCGTCTGTGTGTTCTTGTGTTTGTCCGTCAATAGGACCGTAATCTGCACGGCTATTAAGTTCTCGTGCGTCAATGTCACAATTGTAGTTTCTTCCTGCTGGTCGTACAATATCCCAGCGATGATCTATGGGGTTCCAAGTAACCTCGACCCAACAGAGATGTTCGAAATTGAACTCAACGGGTCGGAAATGGTTAGGACTGTTGAACTCTACGAAGTATCCAGTGTCTTCTCCTCATTCTCTCCACTGAGCTGCTCCCAAGAATCTTGTTGGTACGTTGATACACCCGACCGGCCCAACTGGCCCGTCTAGAGTACTGCGATCGGTCACTCTCGGCGGCGGGAAGAGCGGCCCGTGGTGATGGGCCGAGACGCCCGAATATTCTAGCCGCATATGCGAACGGTAGCCTACTGCTACAATCACAGGTGCGGCCCCAGCACGGGGTACGGGACGGTGCCTATATTAGCGCGGAACATGTGAAAGCCCCAGAAACCGATCAGGGCCGACATGGCGAATAGCGACATACCGGAGCGGCCGAGCAGAATCACAGGCGCGGCCATGGCGCGAATAGGCAAAGCAGCACCTAGGGTTGGTAAGGCGACACCCCAGAGAAGAGCGGATCAGACCGGCGTGGGTTTAAGGCAGGAGAGTAAGATGGACGTTCAGCAAGGGAAAAGCGGCGAGGTGCGGATTCGGTCGGCGAGCGGCAACACATAAATAGCTCTATACCACAGGTACAAGAACAGCAACCTTCGGGGAGCCCACAGTGACCTCATTCGATTCATACGCTCATATCCTACTATTCGATTATCTACGACATCTATTCTATTTTGATTTCGCGAAGCACCCGTGTGTGCGTATTCGGCTATACCTCGGCTATTCG
Source organism: Lactarius indigo (assembly GCA_025766275.1). Taxonomy (NCBI): domain Eukaryota; kingdom Fungi; phylum Basidiomycota; class Agaricomycetes; order Russulales; family Russulaceae; genus Lactarius; species Lactarius indigo. The sequence goes on along the minus strand of JAFKAC010000010.1, from coordinate 1,646,885 downwards.
CAGCCCCGTGTCGCGTTAAGACTACATCGCTCTCACCTCGGTCGGCTTCAGCTCGTTCGGTCCCGCGTCGGTGCGCCTTCGGTTAAAGTCGCCATCGGCCGGATTATCGGTCCTATATTCCCCGACTTCTCGAACCCAATATTACTCCTTTACCGGTCGTTCTTGCGTTTAGCGACGGTTTAGGGTATCATTTCTGGTGGCCAACGTGGGGAAGTTGGAATATAGAAGGTTTGCGTGCGCATTAAATAACTAACATACTGCCGAGAAGGCGAGAACAGCGAAGCCTACTAGAAGAATTAATCGCGGCCGGATATGACCTGACTCAATCAATTCCAGGAAGCTATCCTAGCCCCGAAGACCTAACACCCCTTAGCAGCCTTAGTAGTGAACAAAGCGACCCCTCATCTAGTCACTCGGGACAAGAAGAAACCAATAGTGAAAAGGAAGTCGACCTCATCCTGTCAAGTCACTCGGCTCCGTTACCCGCGCGCCACGGCGCAACAACAAGATCAAGAGCGAAAATCCTAGCACAACAACAGCAGGCGGAAGCGTTATCGGCCGAAGAACAGGAAGCAGCCGATCAAAGTGTTAACCAACCAGCAAACACCACAGCATCAGCGACAGAAGATAATAACCGGCAGCCTGGCAGTAGTAACCAACGAGCGCAATCGGCGCCGCCTCAGCAAAGCATCACAGCGATAAACCCTGTAGTACCCTCGATAAACCAGAACCCAACTCAAACACAGGCCGTACCGCAACCGGCCCCAAGACTACCACCAGCAAGAATAAACCAGCCCGTCCCCGCAGCAGCGGTCAACGTCAGAAGGATGCCCCTTGCAGATTTACCCGGAAGAGGCGAGCGGTCAGCACCTAGTTTTGATGGCGAGCACCCAGAAGAGCTTGGCCGATATTTTGCCAAAGTAGAAGCCCTATACGATAGGCACACAGTAACGACCAACGCAGATAAGAAAAGCGGCACACTCAAATACCTTACGACAGCCGCGACTGAAAGAGTATGGAAGACAAGCGACGCGTTAACGGACGTAACAAAAACATACGAAGAATACAAAGCCGAGATCTACAAGCTATACCCCGGATCCTCAGAAGACATTCATACAATCCTACACCTGGATACACTAGTAGGACAGCGCGCCCGCATCGGCATAGTCTCAGAACTGGAACTCGGCGAATACTACCGACAATTCAAAGTAATCTCCAAATACTTGATCGGCAAAAACAGAATGTCGCAGGCCGAGCAGACCAGAGCGTTCATGCGAGGATTACAGCCGGATATGGAACAACAAGTCAAGCAAAGGCTACAGCTAAAAATGCCAGACCACAACCAGCAAGACCCCTACAGATTAGAAGACTTGTATGATGCCGCAAGCTACGTACTCCAGGGCCGAGCACCGGTCGCGATCTCTAGCATAACTTCGGCAAGCGCGACACTCCCACCGGCAACAGAGATAAAGACAGAGATCCAAACCGCGCTAGCAACCGCGGTCGCGACACTAGGCGAAATGTTCAAAAACGCGCTAGAAATCCAAAACTCAAGCGAGAAGGCCCGAAACGCCGGAAATCCTAGGCTGATAGGGGAACCGACCACCAAGTGCAACTTCTGCGGAACGCCAGGACACTTCATGCGAGAGTGCGAAGTAGCGGCCGAATATATGTGACTCGGCAAGTGCAAGCGTAGCGCAGAAGGAAAAATCGTGCTACCATCAGGCGCCGTGGTCCCTAGGCATATCACTGGAGCATGGCTGCGCGACCGCATAGACGAATACCACAGGCAAAATCCAGGACAAATAGCGGCGGCACAAATGTTACTCGAAATGTCAAGGCCGACGGCATCCGCAGAAGCACGAACGGCGAAAACAGTCCGCTTTGCAGAAGAATGCCCAGAACCAGGACAAGCAGGCGTATATGCATTTCGAAGAGGCTTCATACCAAGGATGGGTGGAAGGACCAGGACCAGGTTCGAACATATGCCGACTGCCCGCATCCAGCAAGAAGACTCAGAAGAAGAGCAAGAAAGCCAGTCGCATCGCAAGGAACGACCGCCACACCTAGAAAAGACGATAGAAGCAACAACCGAGGTTGCGGCGACAATAAAGGAACATCCATTCGCCAGAACACAAGAAGCAGAACCAATTACTCTAGGACCGACCCCGGCAACAAATACGGCGAACGACCGCAAAAGCGAGCGCGCTTATACATCAAATACGGCCATATACGACGAAAAGGCAGCAGGAAAAGTCTACGAAAGGATGATGGAAGCCGAAGTAACAGTGACGCAAAGAGAACTACTCTCGTTAGCACCAGAACTGCGGGCCCAAGTCAACGAAGTAACAACAAAGCGCCGCGTTGCTCGCGTTAACGCCCAAGAAAGCGTAGAAGACAGTACCGAGGAGGAGCCGAAGCGATCGACAGAATTGCATATGCCGGCGGCATTCTCGATCGCCAAGCGCACTCCACCGGCAGACGCGACAATAATAGCCGACCTGTATGAGGCGTTACTAAAGGCGCGACCGGCCGATGACGATGGATCGCAAAATACGATCGAAGTCGCGACCGAATCAAATGCCCTACGCGCAATCTTACCGGTAGTCGACGGATCAGAAAAGATAGAAGCCATCTTAGATCCCGGCTGCCAAATAGTCGCAATGTCAGAAGAAGTGTGCAACGCACTGGCGATCCCTTACGACCCGAGCATACGGCTCAACATGATCTCGGCGAATGGCGGTGTAGATCAATCGCTAGGACTGGCGCGCAATGTACCATTCCATGTCGGCGAAATGACCCTCTATCTACAAGTTCACATACTGCGCTCGCCAGCCTATGATATATTACTCGGGCGGCCATTCGACATACTGACCCAATCCGTGGTGCGCAACTACCGGAACGAAGACCAGACAATAACGATCCTCGACCCGAACACCGGGAAAACGGCAACGGTGCCGACGGTACCGCGCGGCAGCAACCGATTTGCCGAGCGAAGAAAGAAGCTGACAAGCGAACAATCGCAAGACTCGGATTTTTAAGCGTCGATGATTTGGTAACAAACCAAGGAGAGCTCGCAATAATATTAAATTTCAATCAAGCAAGTCAGGAAGCGACAATCGAAGCTTGTGCGCCGCTACCGGCAAATACCACGCAACAAGACATCGCAGCGGCGTACATCTCTCTATGTGATTCAGAAAACCCCAACCTAAGCACCTACCTTAATACCTCGGAATCTAACAGCAGCGATCAGCCGGCCTGGCAGGAAGGCAAAAGCATCGCCTTCGCCGACGCAAAAGCACCGGCCGCAATATACCTTGGCAAGAAATACAAACCTGTAGCACTCAAAATCAGACCAATAGAAACCGAACTCCCAAGCCGGTTCAGAATAATCCGAGAAATAACCGGCGACCCACTACAAGACCTACTGGCACTACCCACTAAACCAAGTGAGTTCCGACCGACCGGCCGATATACTAGCGAACACAAAACGCAATTCGACCTCGCGCACGCCGGTACCTTCTTATTACCAGAAGAACGCAAGCTAATGCACGAATTCATGTGCATCCAGAATAAAGCATTTGCCTGGGAAGATGCGGAGCGTGGACACTTCCGCGAAGACTTCTTTCCGCCGATCGAAATCCCTACGATCCCGCACAAGCCTTGGGCTCAGCGAAACATACCAATACCACCCGGAATCTACAACGAAGTCTGCCGGTTAATAAAATGCAAGATCGACGCCGGCGTATACGAGCCATCGAACTCTTCATACCGATCTCGGTGGTTCTGCGTCGTAAAGAAAGATGGAAAATCACTGCGCATAGTCCACAGCCTGGAGCCGCTTAACAAAGTTACAATCAAGCACGCCGGCGTCACCCCATTCACTGATCAGATTGGCGAGCATTTCGCCGGCCGAGCATGCGGCGGCATGCTAGACCTATATGTCGGCTACGATGAACGAGGCTTATCACCAGAATCACGAGATTTAACAACCTTCCAATCACCATTCGGCGCCTTGTGACTGGTCACTTCACCCATGGGATGGACGAACTCGGTCCCGATATTTCACGACGACGTCACATACATATTGCAGCCAGAGATCCCGGACGTCACGGTTCCTTACATCGATGATGTGCCGATTCGCGGACTGGCAGGTCGGTACGAACTAGCCGACGGAACCGAAGAATGAATATTAGAAAATACCGGCATCCGCCGATTTATCTGGGAGCACTTCCAAGGACTCAATCGAGTAGTCCAGCGAGTCAAGTACTGCGGCGGCACGTTTAGCGGCCTAAAATCAATACTTTGTGCAGAGGAAATAACTGCAGTTGGACACCGGTGCACACCGCGCGGAAGGCTACCAGAGGTGGCCCGCGTGAACAAGATCGTTAACTGGGGACCGTGCAAAGACCTATCTGAAGTTCGCGCATTCCTCGGCACTGTAGGAGTGTGCAGGATATTCATACAAAACTTCGCGAAACGAGCCAACTCGCTCATCAATCTCACTCGCAAAGGCGTTCCATTCGAATTTGGACCGGCGCAAGTTGCGGCCCAAGAAGATTTAAAGCAGGCCCTCTTGAGTTCGCCGGCGCTTCGGCCGATTGACTACCAATCCGACTCACCGGTAATACTGGCCGTGGACACCTCACCAATAGCCGTAGGGTTTTACCTCTGCCAGGCCGACTCAGCAATGCCAAAAAAGCGGTACTACGCACGCTTTGGTTCGTTGCCGCTAAACGACCGAGAGCGCCGCTTTTCGCAACCGAAGCTAGAACTATACGGCCTCTATAGGGCACTGCGTGCTTACAAAATATTCATCGTCGGCGTGCGCAACCTAATAGTGGAAGTAGATGCCAGGTATATCAAAGGCATGCTCAATAATCCAGACATCGCACCATCGGCCAGCGTCAACCGCTGGATAGTATCAATTCTAACCTTTCATTTTGAGCTGCGCCACGTCCCCGGAAAGCAGCACGGACCGGATGGACTCTCTCGGCGGCCAGTACAGCCGGATGACGAACAAGAAGAGGAGGAAGAAAGCAGCGAAGAAGAATTCGAAGATTGGATTGATAACCTATATGGCTTCATGCATATGGTTAACCACCCGGTCGCGGCGCCTCGCACGAACCAACTTCTATACACCATCGCAAGCACGAACATACCAGAAAAGCGACCATACGAGATGGCCGACGCATTTCCATATGAGCCGAACTACGATCTAATCCCACGAACGAAAGCGGCCGCGCGAGCCGACGAAAAACTAGCGGCAGCGCACGACTGGCTGACCTTCCTGGAGCGACCGGAAGGCATGACAGAACAAGATTATACCGCTCTAGTGCGCTTCGCAGCAAGATTCTTCGTAGACGACGGGCTACTCTGGAAGCGAAACCCGCAGGGGGCCCACCAGAGAGTCCTGTATCGGCACCGACGCATTGAAGCGATACACGCGGCCCACGACGATACCGGGCACCGCGGCTTCTACGCGATCCGAGCTCTACTAATAGAACGGTACTGGTGGCCATTCATGGGCGACGACATCGCTTGGTACGTGCGCACCTGCCATGTCTGCCAGACCCGGCAGACCCAGCAAATCTCAATACCGCCGGTGGTCGCCACCCCTGCACCTTTATTTGCGAAGATGTATATGGACACAATGCACCTCCCGCATGCCGCCGGCTACTCCTACATTGTACAAGGCCGCTGCTCTCTGACCGGATACCCAGAATTTAGAATGCTCCGAAAAGAAACGGCTCAGGCACTCGGCGACTGGATATTCCAAGATGTACTATGCCGATGGGGAACGCTGACAGAAATAGTCTCAGATAACGGCAAGCCCTTCGTCGCAGCGCTCGGCCACTTGGAACGCAAGTACCACGTGACACATATTAGGATAAGCGGATATAACTCTCACGCGAATGGCATAGTAGAGCGCGCGCACTTCGACGTGCGGCAAGCGCTGTTTAAAGCGGTCGACGGTGAGCAAAACCGCTGGCCGCAGGCGACATATTCCGTATTCTGGTCGGAGCGCGTTACACCGCGGAAGCGTCTCAGCTGCTCGCCATTCTTCGTGGCGACCGGCGTTCACCCACTGCTACCCTTCGACATCGTAGAAGCAAACTATCTATCGCCCCCACCCGATTCAATACTAGCGACAACTGACCTCATCGCCCAGCGGGCGGTAGCTCTACAAAAGCGACCGGAAGACCTAGACCGGCTCAAGGCGAGAGTCCACGAACACCGCAATCGCGCGGCCCTTCGGTTCGAGAAGGCACACGCGGCAACAATTCGCGACTACGATTTCAGAAGAGGCGCTCTAGTCCTAATCCGCAACACCGCGATAGAAAAAGCGCTGAATCGCAAAATGCGGCCGCGCTACTTCGGACCACTAGTAGTGGTCTCGCGAAACAAAGGAGGGGCCTACATAGTATGCGAACTCGACGGCACACTACTACACAGCACCATAGCAGCCTTCAGAGTGGTGCCGTATTTCACCCGCGAATATATGGACATACCCGATCTAGAACAACATTTGGACGTCTCAGTTGCTCGGTTGCGCGAATTGGAAGCCAGTGGCGAACCGGATGTGGACCCACGGCAAGGCACCCAGGAGAGCGAAGACGACGAAGATATACCCGAGGCAGCCGAAGAACTCGACATGTGAACATTCCATAAGCGCGAAAACACGGGCTGCGAAAGAGCCATCTCTGGACTTTAATTTTCTATAGTCTTACTTTATTATTGCTTTTAATCCTATGCGAACAGTGAAATAACACGCGATATACCCGCTACACGAGGCCGAACCCCAAGCGCACCGAGCACACACATGCCGGCCTAACAAGCCTGTTTCCGCAGTACTGGGCCAACTAAAACACCGAACTTCCGCAATAGCCAACGCCCACGGGGACTCTCACATCGAGATAAACAACTTCTCCAGTACAGCAGGAGGCCGCTACAAGCTTGCTACCAAAATTCTGGGTATACCAGCACCACCGCTCCTTCACGATCCAACGCGACAGTCCTTAGACACCTACCCCAGTCTCACCACAATCGTCCTCTGCACCGTCTTCCGCGCCAGCAACAAAATAACCTTCGGCGCCAATACCAACGTGCAACTCTACAGCGAAGCGATTAGGCATAAAGCGGCGAAAAAGAAATAGGCAAAGCATACCGCGAGGCGAGCGGCCCAGACTCATGATCTTCGGGAGCAACCCTCGCTTGCAAATCACCGTCAGCCGGTCAGATCGCAACTTCGAGAGGTACCAATAATAGTCCTCGCGCGAAATGTCCCCGGCAGCCCAAAGCGACTCAAACTCGATAGCGGCACGATCATAAACATCTGGGACCTGCTCGCTAACCAGCGCTCCGGCGAGACACTCCTCAAGAGCAGCGCTCTGCGTGCGACATAAGACCCCCGTATACAGCAACACTCGGCTTCGAACGTGCTCAGTGACCATGGGGAACTCGAGCAGCCAATTAACATCCACAAATGGTGCGGCCTCGGTCCGAACAAGCGAACGCAGGGCATATGCGTCGGCCCCCATCTCGCCGTCGTTAGCAGCATCTGCCATCAGCCGAAGATAATCCTAGAAGTGCCCAATCACCATGGAATGAACAAAACACATAGATTTAGCGACGTACCCACGACCCCTGGAACAAGCGTAGCCACGACGCGATCTGCGGCGCCTGGCGAGGACACTGCGACCAAGTTTCGCCAAACACAAAGAAACTAGTCAAAGCGGAATCGAAGGCAGCCTTGAGCAAACCCTCGGGCAAGTAGGCATCAGAGTCACGACCGGTATCAGCCATGGCAGGGAACGTTGGGACCGGCTCACAGCGAACAAGCCGCTTTAATGCGAGACAACTCGCTACAGACTCTTTTCACATGTCAATGGACGAAGATCGACACAAGCGACACCATTTAATAACCGGTTGTAGTACGCCAATTACAAAGGCCGGACAGGTACAAGGAACGCTACTCCGCATCATGCGATACCCCCTCGGTCGCCGAAGAGCTTCGCCGCGCGGTTTCGGCCAGTAAACTAGCCCGACCGAGCCGCTCCTCCTGCCACTGATACTCGTCGAAACTGATAACGCCCGCAGCGAGAAGGTCCCGAAACTCGGCAACGGCTAAGACGTACGGGTCCCGAAGCGCAGATACCCCCGGTCCATGGATAACGTTCGCGATAACGGCGGACTGAGCGCGGCTGAATACGACGGCATACCGGATGAGCCGCGACTGGTGCTCCTCGAAAACGCCAGGGAATAATAGAAGCCATTCCAGCTCGGCATGAGGCGCGGCAGCTTCCTCGATGATGGTCCGAAGCTCCCGAGCGGACTCGGCGAGGTTATGAACACCAGCACGGGCGGCCATGCGCTCGGCATATTCCTGGAGAAGTTAGGCGTCTAGCGAAGACAAGCGAAAAGAAGCATCGTACCCAAGCGCGATAGAAATCTCGAAGGAAGTCGGCAACATCCGCGGGGCGGCGCTGAAGACCGAACCACCGCTCGGAAAGCACGGCCAGCTGTGCAATCGCACGCACATACGCGCGACGGTTTTCGCCATCGCTCGAGTCCACCAGACTAGAGTTATTCGAAGGAACGGGCATCGAGCGCAAAGGGAGAAAACGTTCCATCCCTACTCACACTGCAAGCGCGACAAAAGTATCGCCGGCGCCGAGATGCCGGCCCGACGCGGTGGCTGAGGACAGCCAAATTAATTTTTTCAGGGGGGGAAAGCGCAAGAAAAAGTGCAAGGCAATCGGCGCTAACTCATTTCAACGAAACGTGGCAAGATTGATACATTCCCAGGCACAGGGCAACACAGAAAGTCTATTTACAAATGTTCTACAACGGTACATCGGGCGACCGCGGCTTACTCGGCGCCGAGATCCCCGGAAATGCCCGCCCAGTCCATTTCGGCATCTTCCTCCTCATACTCGTATTCGGTCCCGTCTTCAATTTCATCATCGTCAGCCGCTTCGGCATCATCATCCGAGGGCGCGTCAACGTCGATCGCTCGCTCCTTACCCTTCGACGAAGCGCGCGTTTGCAGCTGTTTCGGCGGCGGCTGCCCGAGAGAAGTGCCGGGCTCAACCATCATACCAAGATAGCTGGCCAACTGGAAGCGAAGGAAAATGATATTCTCGTCGATCAACGTACGAGAAGCCATCGCGCGAGCAAGCTCAGCACGATAAAACACGATCGTCGCGGCGAGCTCGATGCCCGAACAGTCCTCTGGGGGACCGAAAAAGGCGCCGGCGCGAGCGTTGCCAGAGAACGAGCCGGCGCGAGCACTGCCAGACGGCGCGGGACCGGGCGAAGCGACACCGGGCGAAGCGACACCGGGAGAGGGAACATGGGGAGGCGCGGCGGCGCCTGCCCGACGGCGGCGACGGCACAGAAGCGGCGCCCGAACACATGCGCGATCCCCGTGAACGCACCGCCAGCACGGATACAGCGGCAAACTACCGACAACGGGCGCGCATTTAACCTTGCTCTTGATGCAAGTCACGCACTAGAAGACAGGTTAGCCAACACCCAAGAGAAGCCGACCGAAACGCACCCGCTGCCACCCAGCGATCAACGTAACATCCATCAATTCGGGCGTACAACCGCGCTTAACGCCGCGACCGGTCCCCGACCCGGAAGCGACCGTGGGCTCCTCAGAAAGCGCGGCGGCGGCACCAGACGGGGAAGGCGCCGCCCCAGCTGCACGAAGAGTGGGAGATTGGATGGAACTCTGCGAAAAGAGTTCTGATAAGCCGAAGGCGGGAGAACCGCCGACGGGTGAAGGGCCGAGTGGGCGCGCGGATGACCGCAAGAGCGGCGATGGAACCGGCAGCGATGGCGGCATGTCGGGCCTGGTGTCGGCTGCGAGAATGGCCGCACGGTGGGCCTCGAACTCGGCGCGAGACAAAGTACCAGCCTCCACCTGTCGGCGGTACTCGGCGAGCCGCGCATAGTCACCGGGTATATCGGCCGACCCAGGCGGAACCGACGGCGCCAACAAGGAGCCCAGCCGCTCCTCGCTCCCAGCGACAAGACAAGGCGAATGTTCAAGCCAAGCCGCCGAAGCGAACGGAAGCAGGCAGCTGCGTGCAGCGCCAACAAGAGCGTCCACCTCCTGATCGACGCCAACATCTACGCCGGCCTCGATCGCCGACGAAACGACAAGTTCCTGTCAACCCGATCAACCACGATCAGCACGGATCAAAGCCAACAAGTACTCACCAGAGCCGACGAAAAGGTCTGCGCTAGCTCGTCGGCCGACGCGGCATCCAAATCGGTCCTCTCAAACTCGGGGCGAAGATGCAAGAGCGACAACTTAGCGAACGAAAAAACACGGGATTTTTGCGACATGTTAGAAGAATCGACTCAAGGAAGAAAAACGGCGAAAGGACGACGATAACAATATCGGCGACAACGTATGGCGGACTCGCGGACCGTTCTCACGCTACCGGCACCGCCCGACGACTTCTACCACGCGATGCTATTGCGCCGACTGACTGAGGACAGTCAGAAGCTCAGCCAAGAGGGGAAATGATACACCCGACCGGCCCAACCGGCCCGTCTAGAGTACTGCGATCGGTCACTCTCGGCGGCGGGAAGAGCGGCCCGTGGTGATGGGCCGAGACGCCCGAATATTCTAGCCGCATATGCGAACGGTAGCCTACTGCTACAATCACGGGTGCGGCCCCAGCGCGGGGTACGGGACAGTGCCTATATTAGCGTGGAACATGTGAAAGCCCCAGAAACCGATCAGGGCCGACATGGCGAATAGCGACATACCGGAGCGGCCGAGCAGAATCACAGGCGCGGCCATGGCGCGAATAGGCAAAGCAGCACCTAGGGTTGGTAAGGCGACACCCCAGAGAAGAGCGGATCAGACCGGCGTGGGTTTAAGGCAGGAGAGTAAGATGGACGTTCAGCAAGGGAAAAGCGGCGAGGTGCGGATTCGGTCGGCAAGCGGCAACACATAAATAGCTCTATACCACAGGTACAAGAACAGCAACCTTCGGGGAGCCCACAGCGACCTCATTCGATTCATACGCTCATATCCTACTATTCGATTATCTATGACATCTATTCTATTTTGATTTCGCGAAGCACCCGTGTGTGCGTATTCGGCTATACCTCGGCTATTCGCAGCCCCGCGTCGCGTTAAGACTACATCGCTCTCACCTCGGTCGGCTTCAGCTCGTTCGGTCCCGCGTCGGTGCGCCTTCGGTTAAAGTCGCCATCGGCCGGATTATCGGTCCTATATTCCCCGACTTCTCAAACCCAATATTACTCCTTTACCGGTCGTTCTTGCGTTTAGCGACGGTTTAGGGTATCAACGTTGCAATCTCCTCATCGTTCAATATGATAGGGACAGAAGGACGTCCACTGGTCTCTGGTCGAGTACGCCACGATGAGGATCTTGGTCTTAATGTTACGCTCCACCGGCATTAGTCCAACTCGGACTTATGATAGGCGTAATCAACTTAGCGAAAGTCAGGCAAATGGGGATCACGTGTCAACCCAATGCAAGCTGAACAGGGGCACTTCGGCACACGCTGCAGCAAAAGGAGTAGAAGAGGACTATCCCTTGGTGGATAGTAGCGGAAGCACACTTAGTTTGAGACTAAGGCAGACGAGAGACAAGTCAAGTGGTGGATTGAAGAAGACCAAGATAGGGACTCTTGGTCTTCAAAGTCAACTACTTATACAGATACACACGGGCTTTAAAGCACCGCTAGAACAGTAAGTAACCAATAGCGTAACTAGCTTGAACCCTAGTACAGCTATCCTAGGAATGAGTCATACATGAGTCACAATCACATGCGAACTACTATGCTGACTGATGCAATGTAAGAGTCCATGACTAATACTAGTACTGGGCCGTAGTCATAACCGGCCATGAGTCATTCACACAATGTAGTTAGTCTGTACTGTAACACATAATATGTGGATACAATGGTGAAGGCATGGATAAGGTTTCAGGTGTAGATGAAATTCAAGTTCCAAAGATTGTTGAAGTGCAGAACTAATGAGCAAGAGATAAGCTGGGCAAGCTAAAAGACAAGTTAACTTCAGAGGTGAAGGGAACTCTATTACAACTGCATACCTAAAAGACAAGTTACTATAAAGGAACATCCATGAGCAAAGGTAATAAGGAAAGTAAAGAGAAGAACTTACACTTCAGAGGTGAAGGGAACTCTGAAGTGTAGAGACAAAAACAGCAGTCCTTATATATGGAATGCTTAGATAATAATGGTCTGTGCACCAGAGGGAGAAATGCCATTGGCTGGCAGAGAACAATAGCTGCCTAAAGCAGACAATACCAGTATCCTAACTATAGAGAACAATAAGAACCATAAATGGATCTAACAATAAAGATAAACAAAAGCAGTCTGTAAGAGTCCGGAGTGTCCATGAGTCCATAAGGGACAGATACTGTATATAGTATGTGGGCTGACTCAATCAGATCCCACAAGACATGTGACTTTAACAGTCACATCTCAACAAAGATGTGGATGCAGTTTCGAAGCATGGATTCCAGGTTGTGAATCCTGGTGAATCCCAAGCCCAGGACACACATCTCCAACAGTTGAGGCCAAAGACATGGGACTGTGGGAGCCAAATGTCAAAAGTGAAGACTGGGCCATGAGCCCTGCCAGGACCCACTCTTATCCCAGTCCTGTCCTGGTTTTGAACAGCCATCTTAGGTTGGCCTTAGGCTTTGAAGCCAAGCCTGCAAACCACTACCTGGTGGATATATGATAAGGCTTTCAAATGCTCAATTGGCCGGTCACATGTTAGCTTATATAAGCTGTTCAAAGTTAGCAGAGACCAGGTGACGCGCACCATAGGACATTGGCTGAATTGAAACTGTCCTACCTCAACCCCACCCCTAACACGTCATGTGACTGATCACGTGCACAGACCAACCCTTTTATTGACCCAAATACACTTACATACTCAAAACCTAACCTTATGTTACATATGTAAAATAGTAAATAGCAATGCATCGCACCTTGTGTGTCGTGGTGGGGTGTTCATACCGGGCCGCGCAGCCCCACAGCGCAAGATTTCACCTTAGTGTGAGAGTGCATCGCACTCGTACTCCACCACTCGCCCCGTTGCTGCCCCGCTCTCTTGCCCCTCACCCACCGCCACCGCCCTCTCACTTCCTCACCATTGGTGGTCCAAGTAGAGGCGAACTGTGACGACACGGAGAAGCGGAGAGAGAGAGGCAGCAGGTGAGTAAGACCCCTGGATACCTCGTTTCTCTGGTGGTCTCAACGTGCATCAGCCTTCGACTTTACGTGACGTCGAGAGCTGCGTTCACTACGACGTTTCGGGTCCAGGGCCATACCCCACCGTTGTTCTCCCACAACTGCAGCTGTTCTATTCGCTCTTGGTGCGAATCCCAGTACATCCCCTCACATCCCGCGTCTCTCTTCCAAAGGACGCTCCTATTACTCCCAGCCCGCCAATCATCTACCCTTCCTCGCCCCTCGATACTCTGGAGGTCTCTACCTCACCAGCGTATCGCCACAGTTCACAAGTACCCCCTGATGCGCTCGGGCCTGGACTTGTCTAGGATGCTCCGGCAGAATCGAGCCCCGTTGAGGCTCCAGTTATCACAACGTCCCATGCCTCTCTCTTCCGAAGCAGAATCGAGCCCCGTTGGGGCTCCAGTTATCCCTCGCGACAGGTGCAAATCCCAGTAGGTGCGTCCTTCACAGCATGCGTCTCTCTTCTGAAGGGCACTCCCGACATTCCTAGCCCACCAATCTACTTGCCTCCTCACCGCCTCACACACCAGAGGGCTCTCAGTTCGCCTCCACCTTGCCAGCGCCCTTCGGACGCCTTCCGATCCTGTTGCCCAAGAAGTTGCACCCTCGGACGTTTGTTCCCCTTCGAAACCAAAGGTCACTCATGGTCAATTTGCGTACGTGATACCTTTTTTTCTTTCCATTGTCCTCTCCACCTCACCTGGCCTCACCAGCATCGTGAGATATCTCACTTCTATTGCACCAGGGCTCACTGCATACTTTTCTCGCACTCGTTTGCTTCCCCTTTGGGAGCTCATGGGACTTGGCGTTTATTAACGCTCGTTTTCTTTTGGTGAGTCATGGGACTTGGTGTACTATTGTTTATTCACACCCATTCTCTTCTCTTTTTTTTGAACTCATAGGACTTGGCGTACTATTGTTTATTACACTTTTTCTTTTCTTTTCTCTTTTTTTGAACTCATGGGACTTGGCATACTATTGTTTATTCATCCCCATTCTTTTCTCTTTTTTTTTTGAACTCGTAGGACTTGGCGTACTATTGTTTATTACATCTTTTCTTTTCTTTTCTCTTTTTTTGAACTCATAGGACTTGGCGTACTATTGTATATTTGTGGGGTCATGTCGTGTTATCTCCGTGCATACAAGTTTCTTACGTGTTATGCAACCAGGTGTATATTTGTGACTAAAAAAAGCCGGAGAATTGGGTGGCACATGTACTATTACTTAAATAATGAGACCATGTGTTGTCTCAGGTGCCGTCATCGTGGCGTGGCCGTGACCGATAGAACAATGTGTTGGCTGTTGACCTTTCCCATGTTGACGGGGAGGCCACTCGACTCGAATTCATCCGCCTTTCACAACTGAGGCAGTTCTGCGCGAGTCTGAGGAACCCAGCACCCTCCCTCTCTAATGTTCTCAAAAACTGAGGGTCTCGAAACTTGATTTGAAACTCGAGGCTGTCGCAGAAATCGCGGATGAGGCGTACGTGATTTCCCATTTCTTCTTCGTATGTTTTTTTCTCCCTTCCATTATTCGTATCAACTAGTGCGCCGTTGTTGTCATCGGACTCAAAATCCGAGTCGTCGATCTTGTTTCTCGCCGTATTCTGGTGGCTGTAATGCACGTCCACATTGGCCTTATCGTCACGATCGCTCTCTCCAGCCACTGGGTGGCCTGGCTCACACTCTTCTCCACTTGGAAGGGGTTTGAGGGATGGATGCGACCAGAAAGGTGCGGATTGATTTCGTGTTACTTCAAGGAAGAACCTCGGGCTGACGGGCTGAAATTGTTGAACTAGGTGCTTGCACAGGAGGAATCGACTGACAACGAATCGCGGGCAGGTACAAACGAATCGATTGATGTCTGGTTTGTACTTCTCGTTCAATGGCATTGTTATCAGAGTCCTCATTGCTTTTTTCCATTCAGATTTGAAGTCCCTCCTCCATTTGGGCAGCTCGCGAAAGCGTCCGATGTCGTTCAACACGACGTCGAGTTTCCAGTAATACGTCGGCACTAATTTCGTGACTAAGACCCACGTGAGCAAGTCTAAACGCGGTAGTGTAACGCCACTACAGGGGCGTTGTGTACGACCTGTACTGAGTCAGTCGAATCGCGGTAGCGCAAGCTCTGAGGCTTGGCTTCAGCAGAATGATGCACAAGGATCACAAGGACGGTAGTCACTTGGATCGTAGAGGAAGGCCAAGGCTCGAAGGTCTGGCAAAGGGTTCGCGAGACAATGAGGGCACAAAGGTGTTCAAGTGTAGTATTACACAAGAAGTCTAGTCTACCGTACAAGCTAGATACGACTAGGTTTAAATAGAGATTGTACTGTGTGGCGACTACAAACAGATGGTGCCATTGCTCAGTTAAGGAATAAAGGGCCATGCATAAAGGGAACAAGGCATAGATAAGGGTGAATCACGCGGGGTCGCGTGTGAGTGGAAACCGATCGGAAACTAGCACATGTCGAACTTTATCAGAAGGGAGCATCGATAAGTAAGGCGCGCAATAGGAACTGGGTAATTGTATAGTCCGCGTAATCGTACAGGGCTCGTATAGTATCGGGAAAGGAATAGTGACATGTGAAGGGACAAGTCCAAGGAAAATTGTAACAGGTAGGCTGAAGTGTTGGAGGTAATCCTCCTTCACGCGCCGCCAACTACATGAGACGGTGAGTCACAATTGTTTCCTTTTTTTAGATCTTTCACTTACTGCCCTTTGACGAACATCGTCATCTTTAGGCGCGGAATTTCTCTTGGTTCCCCACTCCGCGCCCACAACTCCCACCTCCCACGTCGATACCAGTTCTCCCAGAGGTAAGCCCACAGATTCGGCAAGTTGTGGCTGACGCAGAACCCATAGATTTGTTTCACAGCCCAGGCCTTAATGCCCTTCGGGGTCGGTGCCGAATACCCGGGAATGAGAGGATGCGCACAGAAATGGCACTCCATCATGTCCACAATGGCCGCGTGACATTTGATTGGACAAAAGGTATGTCTTCCTGTTGTCGTCTCTTCATCCAGCTCATCTTCTGTGACCGACTCAGTTCCGCAAGGTGCCCACAAGGCGGGAATTCAAATCGTAAGTTTTGAAGACCTGGGACACGCTGTCGGCTCCACACCCGCCTCCTGACTTCTGTTACGTTTCGACTCTGGACCCTTACTGTACCGGTTGTCACTACGGCGGTAGGGTATATTAGTGACGGACTTACGATAGGCGATACGAGTACGATAGGAGATTGCGCGCGATTGCTGACTGAGGACTACGCCACTAATACTAGTAGTAGTAGTATTAGGATTTGAGCTACTTACGCGACACGTTGGACGCTACCTTACTGTGACTCATAGCAGCGCTTGAAAGCCTGCTCGATTTGTATTTAAGCTGTCTAGTGAAGACCAAGATACGCCATCTTGGTCTTCTTGAATCGTCACTTGTTTTCTTTTTCTTCTATCTCTCTCTCGCTCTAAGTCCAACTCCGCTTGTGACAGTCTTCGGTACGACTTGCCGGTGTACCTCCGTGTATTCATCCAAGAGGCAAGGGCACGGACCTTCGCGTCGTCGTGTCAGCAGGAATATTCGCTAAGTTGTTGTCGCCCTTTGAGCTCAAGTCGAGCTAACGTCGTGACAGCGTTACATTAAGACCAAGATACATCGTGGCTACAACAAGAGACCAGTGGACGGACTTTCGTCCCTATTTGCTCCCAAGAAGAGGAGAACGCAACGTCCCTACGCGCTTTTTGAAAGCGGCTGGCTGGAGGGAAAGACAAGAAGAAACCAGATACTTCGTAGAATTTAACGGACCTAGCAGGTTCCGCCCAGTTGAGTTCAATTTCGACCACCTGTGTTGGGTAGAGGTTACGTGGAACCCCATAGAATCCCAGTGGGACGCTATCCGACCAGCGGGACCCAGATATCGGTGCGATATCGACGCGCGAGAACTCAATAGTTGAGCAGACTGGGGTCCTATTGACGGACAACGACAAGAACATTCTACCCAAGAAGTAGTGTCAGAAGCAGAAGAATCAGGAGAAGAACGACAGAGTCAGACGGATAGCGAAGGACGAGAACCAGATCAAACAGAAACCAGTGGAGGAGCAATACAGGACTTCCTCATCGAACAAGCTGAGTCCACGCATATCACAGAACCCGAACCAATTCATATTCAATCACCAGCCATCATGGCAACACTAACACAGGCCATGGAAGACGTCGCAATTGAAGAAGCACGCATAATACGAGCTGAAGCAAGGGACATCCTTATGCCCATCAACCCAGAAACCGGAGTACGGATGACCGCGGACGACGCCGCCATCTTCCGGGCTATAGGATCCGATAGAGGAGACCCACCATCAGGACGACGACCCGCATTAGAACTTCCCCCAGGAATAGGAGGGCCTGGCGAGGATCCGCCACCGCCACCAGGAGGAGGCGTCCCATTTGACCTACGACGAACCGAACCTCCAAGAGGACCTGGAGGAGGAGGAGGACCACCTGCTGGACCACCCGGAGGAGGAGGAGGCAGGGGAGGAGATGGTACAGGAGGAGGAGGAGGGCACGGTCATGAAAAATTAACCGGCGAGCCACCCTCCATTTTTGACGGCGACAGACTCAAAGTAGACCAATTCCTAACACAGTGGCACGTCTACTGGGGCATGAACCTAGACGCCCCTATCATGCGAAACGACTACAGGAGGAGCCTCCTGTTTTTATCTTACATCAAGGGAGGAGCGGTCAGCGAATGGGTCCTGTCCTTCCTGAATTGGCTCAATCGGCAGATACAACGAGGGATCAGTCCCTATACAAGAGACTTGTGGGAAGCCATAGCAGACAGCTTCAGCCAACGATTTGAGAACACTCTGGAGCGGGAACAAGCACAAGCCATACTACGAAAAGGCTTCAAAATGGTAGGAGAGGACATTGACAAGTACGTCAACGACTTCGAACAGCTAGCACAGAAGGCTCACTACCGTCTCAACGAATCACAAACCATCGACCTCTTCACGGCGGGGTTGCCCAAGGAGCTGTTTAAAAACGCGTTCCAGTTCGACGACCCTGTCACGTTCGACGATTGGAAACGGGCCATCCTCAAAAGGCAGAAGAATTACATACATCTCAAAGCACGGCTCAACGAGTACAAGAACACCTCGTCTCAGCCAAAGAAGCAAAGCGGCAACACGGGGTGGGCGCTCCCACAGAATCTACCACAAACGAATCCATGGGCCATGGACACCTCGGCAGACCGTGCCAAGGTGCGACTCGCAGGATCCGAAGACATCGACTTTAATAAACTGCCCCATCACGACTGGCCTGCGCTTCCCTTCCCGCCTAGAGGAGGACCTGGGGCGCGGGGACGAGGGAGAGGAGGATCCCGACGAGATCTAAGGAACGTCCTTTGCTATAACTGTAATGCCCCGGGACATCTCTCACGAAATTGTCCACACCCGAGGAACCAAAGGCCGTGGCCTAACGCCCCCTCCAGTAGCAGAATGACAGAAGCCGCCTGGTCACCGCAATGGCCAGGACCGCCACAATGGCCAGGAACACCGGGCCCTACGTCTCAGTACGAGCCGTCGTTACAGGGATATGCAACGCCAGCACCAAGCGCAACACCCGCACCACACATTAACGCAACAAAGACGGCCGGAGAACAAGCAAAGGAATGGCTAACACAGGTAGCCAATAGCACGGACGAGGTAAAAGACCTCATACTTCAAGATCTGTGGGGAAAGGAGGGTTTTCAGAATGCCTGAACCCGTCAGTCTGGGTGAGGGCTTTACGATGTAATTCTGTAATTGTGACAACGCGCTATCGATCTCTACGAATTCCAGTGACTGTCCGAACGAATTACAAAACGACTGAAACCAATGCTCTAGTAGACTCTGGAGCCACCGACAACTTCATCAAACCAGGAATGGCCGCCCGGGCGGGAATCCCGATACGGCCGCTAGAAACACCCCGCAAAATATGGAACATAGATGTAACGTCGTCACGACGTTAGCTCGACTTGAGCTCGATGAAGGCGGTAACAACTTAGCGGTTTGGCTTGAGGACTTGGAGGTCCAAGCGTAAGCAATAGTGAACACTCGAAGGTGCACTCGATCTTGGAGGCGATGGCTTAGAGAAAGAAGGAGAGAAAGAGAAAGTGACAAGTGACGATTCAAGAAGACCAAGATGGCGTATCTTGGTCTTCACAGGACAGTTTAAATACACAAACGAGCAGGCTTAGAAGCGCTGCTATGAATCACCGTAAGTAGCGTCCAACATATCGCGTAAGTATCTCAAATCCTAATACTACTAGTACTAGTATTGGTGGCGTCCATCCTCAGTCAGCTATCAGCACCGTATCTCCTATCGTACGACCGTATCACCGCACTATCGTAAGTAAGTCCGCAACTAATATACCTTACCGCCGTAGTCGCAACCGGTACAGTAAGGGTCCGAGTCGAAACGTGACATCACCTCCCTTCCTAGCGTGAGACCCCAGGCTCACCGAAAATCTCTGGCCGGCCAATCACGCTGTTCGTCGGCAATGCGCTCTAACGCGGTGGCACGCTCCAAACGGTAAATAGCGTCGCGGCGGTCATCCTGCGCGCACTCGATCATCGCGCGAAGCTGACTCACCCTCGCCCGAAGTCGATCCAGCTCGTAGCTGGCCGCACGGAAGCGCATAACCTCCGCAGTGAGCGACTCATCGTTGATACGATTGAGTGCGCGGTCGGTGATCTTGTCCGCTTCAAAGACGACGAGGTCCTCGTGCGGGTACGTGGGGCAAAGTGCCGCAGATACGTGAGGTTCGGCGTAGAAGGGCTTACCGTAGACGTGCGGCGAGCCCGGTATAACTCCTAATATGAGGGGGTCCGCCCCTCCGATGATTTGGATGTGCGACGCGTCCCTCTCTACTCCGTCGGGCCCGGTGATGGGGTATCGAATGTAATGGGGTCGTCGGTTCGCCCGGAACCCTTCAGGCGCAATGACATGCGCGGGGTCCTCGGCGGCGGTGAACGGACGGTGATCGGCGGCACCAGGCACGCGCACACGTCCTCGATACATGGGGGACCCGTCGGAGTAGACGAGCCAGGGCGTGACGAGGGGATGATCAGGGTCGCGTTTCGTTCGAAGGAAGGGGTGTCTTGCCGGGTAATAATCTTCGTCATCATGGCCAGCCTCAGCTGCCGCCATCGCTGCCGTCGCTCTCGCATCTCTCTCAGTCGGGCTGCTGCCGAGTCCAGCTGCTCCTTCTGCCACGCCGCCGCTACCCTCTTCCAGCCCTCCAACTCGTACTCCATCAGCGCTTGAACGCTGGTCGTTGCTCAGGAAAACTCCGTGAACGCCGATGAGGTTGTCGCTTGGGGGGATAGCGGCGATGGGTTCGCGTTCGCCGCTATCATTTCGGAAGACGTGGACGACGGCTCGGTCGTCGTCAGGGGTGGTTGTTGGGTCTGGAAACCTGGTGACGACGTTGATCCATTCTTGTGCGGTGATGGGCCCCTCTGCTGGTGCAAGAGGTGTCCATGGCGTGAGCTGAGTGTTGGGAACTTCGGTGTCGTCGTCCTCAGCCAAGAGGGCGCGGGCGTCTTCTGCGAGGGAGTCGAGGAGCTGCGCTTGGGTGACATGTTGCAATGGGGAAGTGGGCATGAGAGTGGTAGCTGTGCGAAGGAAAAGGGGATGACTGTCCTCTGTTCTGGCAACCCCCACTTTATCTCTTTTACCGTGGGTCTGCGCTTCCTGATACAGGTGGAGCGCTTCCGGCGCAAAGACGTCGTCTTTGTTGACCCACTGGTTTTCCGAGTCTGGGTACCCCTTCCATTTGATCAGATATTGGAGGCGTCTTCCCCTGCCGAAATGCCGAGTGTCTAGAATGGCCTCGACCTTGTATTCTTCCTCTCCGTCTATCAGTTCGGGCGGTGGTCGTGTGAAGTTCTCCCCGTGTAAGGAGGTTTGTTTGTACGGTGTGAGAAGATTGATGTGAAACACTGGGTGGATACTCCACTGCGTGGGAAGTTCCAATCGATAGTTGTATGGGGACATCACCTGTACCACCCGAAAGGGTCCGTGGCGTCGCGCCGCTAATTTCGCTGTGGGTTGATTGGTTCGGAGATGTTTGCCCTCGAGCCACACGAGGTCATTGATATTGAACTTGGGCGTATCTCTGTTGCGCACCCACGACTCTTGCGCCTTCTTTATAAGGCGTTGGGCGCTGTCCCTGGCTTCTTTTAGTTGTGTCAGTCGCGCGGTTGCGAGGGGGATGGGAGATGGCTTATCCGTCCAATCCGCTTGTGGGTTATACCCCATCAGTAATTGGAATGGCGACTCCTTGGTGTGTTCATGTGGCCAGTTGTTGTGCGCGAACTCGGCGATTGGCAGATAAGCCTCCCAGTTGTCTTGCCGCTCATTTACCCAGAAGCGTAAGTACTGTTCTAGCCACTGGTTGGTCCGTTCGGACTGTCCGTCGGTACGCGGGTGGTACGCGGTTGATATGTTCTGTTGAATCCCCAGAATGCGACACACTTCTCTGGTAAACTTTGACGTGAAGCGGGGGTCGCGGTCGCTTATTATTTTGCGCGGTAGTCCAAAGCGTTTGAATACCTGGGCCACGTACAGAGTCGCCGTTTCTTCCGCGGTGATTTCTTCTCGACATGGGATGAAAATGGAGGCTTTGCTGCAGTCATGGTCCGTGACAGTCAGTATACTGTCATACCCCTTGGACGCGGGGAGTTTAGTGATGAAGTCTACCGCCACCGTTTGGAACGGCATGGCTTCCAGTATTGGCGTGATGGGGTGCAGCGCGGCTCGTATGGGCCTTGTGTTGACTTTGTTCCTCTGGCATTCCGCGCAGCCTTGCACGTATTCATATACGTCTTTGCGGAGTCGCGGCCACCAGTAGTGTCTCTCCAGGATGCGTTGAGTTTTCGCGATTCCCGGGTGGCCATGTATTGGCAAGTCATGATGGTCATGTATTAGTACGCATTGAGTCGATGCTGGTCCTGTGATTACGAACCTGCCGTCTTTGTACCATTCTCCTTGTATTTTCTTGAGGTGATACGGGTCGACCCATATCTTGATCACCTCTTCGTCCTGCTGGTGACGTGGTTGTAGCAGGTTTGGATTTGTGATGAAGGTGCGTGCGGTGTTAAGGGTTCGTACAAAGACTTCGGGGGGTAGGACCACTACTTCGCTGTTGTCCTCAACCCCCTGGTCGTAATCCGGTCGTCTTGACAGCGCGTCCGCCCGTCCGTTGTTCTTTCCTTTGATGTGATGAATTTCGAAGTCGTACTCAGAGAGTTCGAGCACTTCCCTGGCGACTCGCCTACTGATCTTTTGCAGTGACTTCCAGTACTGTAAGTTTAGATGGTCCGAGTAGATTTTGATCTTGTGGGGGGCACCTGCGAGGAGTGGTCGCCAGTTTCGTAGGGCCTTAACTATCGCGAGCAGTTCTAGGTCATAGATGTCATAGTTTCTTTCGGCTTCGGAGAGCGTCGCCGAGTAGTAACCTATGGGGTGTCGCTTGCCGTCAGATTTCTTTTGTAGTAATACAGCTCCCACCGCGTAGCCCGAAGCGTCTACTTCCAACTCGAATGGATCTTGGAGGATGGGGTGTGCCAGCACCGGTTCCTCCGTTACGAGACGTTTTAGGGTGTTGAACGCCCTTTCTTCTTCTTCCGTCCATCGCCACTCTTCGTCTTTCCGTGTCAGTTTAGTGAGTGGTTTGGCGTGAGTTGCGAAACCGCGGATAAAGGGTCTGTAAAAGTTACAGAAGCCAAGGAAAGAACGGACGTCTTTGACTTTTGTTGGTGTTGGCCAGTCCCTGATGCCTTGAACTTTTACAGGGTCCATTCGGGTCACCCCCCGTTCAAGGATTACCCCCAGGTAATCCATCCGCGGTTGGTGGAACAGGCACTTCTCGAGCTTGAAGTAGAGGTCGTGTTCTTCTGCGACGCGCAAGACGTCGCGGACAGCGCGCACATGGGCCGCCAGATCGCGATCAAAGTGAGTAGCGATACCAATATCGTCCATGTAGACGCGTATGGTAGTGCCCAGACGTTCATGCTTCGCGATGGTGTCGCGATAAATATGGTTCATCATGGCCTGGAAGGTGGCGGGTGAGTTGGTGAGTCCAAAAAACATGACCGTGGGTTCAAAGAGGCCGAATTTAGTTTTGAATGCTGCTTTTTCCTGGTCGCCGTCGCGAATACGTATGTTGTTGTAACCCCATCGGATGTCGAGCTTTGTATAGATATGGGCATTACTGAGGTCGAGGATGAGATCCTGTATTAGCGGCAGTGGGTACTGATTTCGAATGGTGTAAGAGTTGATGACCCGGTAGTCCTGTACCGGTCGTAGTTTCCCGTCCTTCTTTTTAATGAAGAAGAAGGAGGATGCGTACGGGGAAATAGAAGGGCGTAAGTATCCCTGCTTCAGCTTTTCCTCCAAGAACTCCTTAAGTTCGCCCTCTTCCTTTTGGGTCATGGGGTAGATTTTACAGTCGATGGCGGCCGGCGCGGATGGTTTGAAGTCTATGGCGTGATCCCACGGTCGTGCCAGGGGGAAGCGGTGCGAGGCTTGCTCGTTGAAAAGTTTGGCAAACATTGCGTATTCTTGAGGGAGTACTGCTGCCGTTTGTTGCTGTTTCGCTTGTATGGCCAACTCCGTCGAGGTGGTGGCTTTAACGAACGCTTCTTCTTCTAGTTCGCGCACAATGTCTTCCTTTTCGGCCACAATGAGGGCTCGAATGGTTGTTGTTGATAGCAACGCTTCGGTAGTTGCTAACATTATTGGCAGCATGTCGGGGTGTATGGTGGCGGTGGCCCAACTGATTGTTGGTTCAAATGTGCTTAGCCACGGATACCCCAACACCATGTCTTCGCTCCCGAGGTCGGTGACCAGGAAGGTCATCTGTCTTATCAGTCCTCGTGTTTTCACTTCCAGGTTAACGTAATGAGTGATTAACCCAGCTTTGTTTTCCGTGTTGTCTATGTTCCATATCTTGCGAGGCGTATTCAGTGGCTGTGGCTGGATACCAGCCCGTTTTGCCAGGCTAGGTCGGATGAAGTTGTCGGTCGCGCCAGAGTCAACCAGCGCCTTTGTTTCAGTCGTTTGGTAATTTGTATGGACAGTTACTGGAATTCGCATAGATCGATAGCACGTTGTCACAATTACAGAATTACATTGAAGAGCCCTCACCCAGACTGACGGGTTCAGGCGTCCCGAAAACCCTCTTTTCCCCATAGATCTTGAAGTATAAGATCTTTTACTTCATCCGTGCTGTTGGCTACTTGTGTGAGCCACTCTTTGGCTTGTTCCCCTGCCGTTTTTGTGGTTGCAGCGTTGATTTGAGGCGCGGGCGTTACGCTCGGTGCTGGTGACATGTACCCGGGCAGTGACGGCGTGTACTGTGATGGTGCGTACTGTGAGACGGGTCCCTGCGGATACCCCGTAGTTTCGATCATGCGGCTGCTAGATGGGGCAGCCTGCCATTGTTGCTGCGTGCGGGGGTGTGGACAATTTCGTGAGAGGTGGCCGGGCGCGTGACAGTTATAGCAAAGGACATTCCTTAAGTCCCTTCTAGATCCTCCTCTGCCTCGTCCTCGCACCCCCGGTCCTCCTCTTGGTGGGAACGGTGGCGTGGGCCAGTCGCAGTGTGGTAGTTTGTTGAAGTCGATGTCTTCGGACCCTGCGAGTCTCACCTTGGCGCGGTCAGCCGAGGTGTCCATTGCCCAGGGGTTAGTTTGTGGCAGGTTTTGCGGAAGCGTCCACCCTGCGTTGCCACCCTGCTTCTTTGGCTGTGTCGTCGTGTTTTTGTATTCATTGAGCCGCGCTTTGAGGTGTATGTAATTCTTTTGTCGCTTGAGGACGGCTCTCTTCCAGTCGTCGAACGTGACGGGGTCGTCGAACTGGAACGCGTTTTTGAACAGTTCCTTGGGCAGACCCGCTGTAAAAAGATCGATGGTTTGGGGTTCGTTGAGGCGATAGTGAGCTTTCCGTGCAAGCTGTTCAAAGTCATTGACGTACTTGTCAATGTCCTCTCCCGTCATTTTGAAGCCCTTCCTTAGTATGGCTTGGGCTTGTTCCCTCTCTAGCGTGTTTTCGAATCTCTGGCTGAATCCATTGGCCACGGCGTTCCATAGGTCGCGAGTGTAGGGACTGATCCCCTGTTGTATTTGCCTGTTGAGCCAGTTCAGGAAGGACAGGACCCATTCGCTGACTGCTCCGCCTTTGATGTAAGAAAGAAACAGAAGGCATCTTCTGTAATCGTTGCGCATGATGGGGGCGTCCAGGTTCATACCCCAGTAGACATGCCACTGTGTTAGGAATTGGTCTACTTTGAGTCTGTCCCCGTCAAAGATTGAAGGTGGCTCGCCGGTTAGCTTTTCGTTATGATGTCCTCCCCCTCCGGCGTCTCCACCACCTCCTCCGCCGCCACCTCCTCCTCCTCCTGGCGGTCCCGTAGGCAGCATTCTTGGTGGTTCAGTCCTTCTCAGATCGAACGGGATACCTCCTCCTGGTGGCGGTGGCGGATCTTCTCCTGGCCCTCCTGTCCCTGGTGGGAGGTCTAGTGTGGGCTGTCGTCCGGATGGGGGGTCTCCTCGATCTGACCCTATCGCTCGGAAAATGGCTGCGTCGTCGGCGGTCATTCGTACGCCGGTTTCAGGATTAATGGGCATGAGGATTTCTCGTGCTTCTTCTTGTATTGCGCGCGCTTCTTCCATTGCAGCCTCTTCCATTGCTCGTGTTATCGTTGCCATAATAGCTGGTGATCGGATGTGAATTGGCTCTGGTTCTGTGATATGCGCGGACTCAGCTCGTTCAATAAGGAGCTCTTGTATTGCTCCTCCGCTGGTTTCTGTTTGATCTGGTTCTCGCCCTTCACTTTCGTTTTGGCTTTGTTCTTCTTCTTCTTCTTCTTCTGACACCACTTCTCCGGTGGAGTGTTCTCGTATTTGTCCGTCGATGGGACCCCAATCTGCTCGGCTGTTGAGCTCTCGAGCGTCGATGTCGCACTGATATCTGGGTCCTGCTGGTCGTATAACGTCCCACTGGGAGTCTATGGGATTCCACGCAACTTCCGTCCAACACAAGTGGTCAAAGTTGAACTCAACTGGTCGGAACCTACTAGGTCCGTTGAACTCCACAAAATAGCCGGTTTCTTCTTGTCTTTCCCTCCAAGCCGCGGACTGTAAAAAGCGCGTAGGGACGTTGCGATCTCCTCTCCTTGGGAGTGAATAGGGACGGAAGTTCGTCCACTGGTCTCTTGTTGTTACGGCCACGATGGTATCTTGGTCTTAATGTAACGTCGTCACGACGTTAGCTCGACTTGAGCTCGATGAAGGTGGTAACAACTTAGCGGTTTGGCTTGAGGACTTGGAGGTCCAAGCGTAAGCAATAGTGAACACTCGAAGGTGCACTCGATCTTGGAGGCGATGGCTTAGAGAAAGAAGGAGAGAAAGAGAAAGAGACAAGTGACGATTCAAGAAGACCAAGATGGCGTATCTTGGTCTTCACAGGACAGTTTAAATACACAAACGAGCAGGCTTAGAAGCGCTGCTATGAATCACCGTAAGTAGCGTCCAACATATCGCGTAAGTATCTCAAATCCTAATACTACTAGTACTAGTATTGGTGGCGTCCATCCTCAGTCAGCTATCAGCACCGTATCTCCTATCGTACGACCGTATCACCGCACTATCGTAAGTAAGTCCGCAACTAATATACCTTACCGCCGTAGTCGCAACCGGTACAGTAAGGGTCCGAGTCGAAACGTGACAATAGATAATACGGAAAACAAAGCTGGGTTAATCACTCATTACGCTAACCTAGAAGTAAAAACTCGAGGACAGATAAAGAAGATGACCTTCTTGGTCACCGACCTCGGAAGCGAGAGCATGGTGCTAGGTTATCCCTGGCTAAGCGCCTTCGAGCCCACAATCAGCTGGGCAACGGCAACCATGCACCCCGACATGCAACCAGTGGTACTGGCAACCGCTGAAGAACTACTCATGACACCCACTATTCGGGCCCTAATCACAATGGAAAGAGAGGCCATCGTCCAAGAGTTAGAAGAAGAAACCTTCACACGAGCCACCACCTCGACGGAATTGGCTATCTTGGCAAAACAACAACAAGTGGTAGTCAATCTTCCACCGGTCTACACGGACTTCAACACACTATTCAACGAACAGGCTTCACACCGCTTCCCCCCATCGCGACCCTGGGACCACGCGATTGATTTCAAGCCATCGGCACCGGCGTCGATTGACTGCAAAATATACCCTATGACGCAAAAAGAAGAAGGGGAACTAAAAGAATTCCTTGATGAAAAATTGAAACAGGGGTACTTACACCCCTCTATTTCCCCGTACGCCTCCTCTTTCTTCTTTATCAAAAAGAAGGACGGAAAACTGCGCCCGGTACAGGACTACCGAGTCATTAACTCGCACACAATTCGCAACCAATACCCATTACCGCTCATTCAAGACCTCATTCTCGATCTCAGCAACGCCCACATCTACACGAAGCTCGATATTCGTTGGGGCTATAACAACATCCGCATTCGAGACGGTGACCAGGAGAAGGCGGCGTTCAAGACCAAATTCGGCCTTTTCGAACCCACAGTCATGTTCTTCGGACTTACCAACTCCCCCGCTACCTTCCAAGCGATGATGAACCACATCTATCGCGACACGATCGTGAAACATGAGCGCCTTGGAACAACGATACGTGTTTACATGGACGATATCGGTATCGCCACTCACTTCGACCATGACTTAGCCGCCCATATACAGGCCGTGCGCGACATCCTGCAGGTTGCAGCGGAACACGACCTCTACTTCAAGCTCGAAAAATGTTTGTTCCATCAACTGCGGATGGATTACCTGGGGGTAATCCTTGAGAGGGGGGTGACTCATATGGACCCTGTAAAAGTCCAAGGCATCAAAGACTGGCCGACGCCAACAAAAGTCAAAGACGTTCGATCGTTCCTCAGATTTTGCAACTTTTACAGACTTTTCATCCACGGTTTCACAACGCATGCGAAGCCACTCACTAAACTGACACGCAAGGACGAAGAATGGCGATGGACAGAAGAAGAAGGGGCGTTTAACACTCTCAAACGTCTAGTGACCGAAGAGCCGGTGCTAGCGCACCCCATCCTCCAGGACCCATTCGAACTGGAGGTCGACGCCTCGGGCTACGTGGTGGGAGCCGTACTACTGCAAAAGAAATCTGACGGAAAACGACACCCCATAGGCTACTACTCGGCCACGCTCTCGGAAGCAGAACGAAATTACGACATTTACGACTTGGAACTGCTCGCAATAGTCAAAGCCCTGCGAAATTGGCGACCATTACTCGCAGGAGCCCCCCACAAAATCAAGATCTACTCGGATCACCTTAACCTTCAATATTGGAAGTCACCGCAGAAAATCAGCAGACGGGTCGCAAGGGAAGTACTCGAGCTTTCTGAATACAACTTTGAGATTCACCACATCAAGGGGAAGAACAATGGCCAAGCAGATGCCCTGTCGAGACGGCCAGATTACGACCAAGGAATAGGAGACAATAGTGAAGTCGTCGTTCTTCCCCCTGAAGTATTCATAAAAACCCTCAACATCGCATGGACTCTCGTTGCGAACCCAAACCTGCTGCAACCGCGCCATCAACAAGATAATGAGGTGATCAAGATGTGGGTAGATCCCCATCGCCTTAAGAAAATAGAAGGGGAATGGTACAAGGACGGCAGGTTTGTAATAACCGGACCTGCGTCAGTATACCGTGTGCTAATACATGACCACCACGACCTACCAATACACGGCCACCCGGGGATCGCGAGGACGCAACGAATCCTAGAACGACACTACTGGTGGCCACGACTGCGAAAAGACATATACGAATACGTACAGGGTTGTGCGGAATGCCAACGAAACAAGGTAAACACAAGACCCATACGGGCTGCGCTACACCCTATCACACCAGTCCTGGAAGCCACGCCTTTTCAGACGGTCGCTATGGACTTCATCACCAAACTCCCATTGTCGAAAGGGTACGACACCGTCCTAACCATCACAGACCACGACTGTAGCAAAGCCTCCGTCTTCATCCCATGTCGAGAAGAAATAACGGCAGAAGAGACTGCGTCCCTGTACATCGTTCACGTATTCAAACGCTTCGGACTACCGCGCAAATGCATTAGCGACCGAGACCCCCGCTTCACGTCAAAATTCATCCGAGAAGTTTGCCGCATCCTGGGCATCCAACAGAACATATCCACGGCATACCACCCACGCACTGACGGGCAGTCCGAATGCACCAATCAATGGCTAGAACAGTATCTGCGCTTCTGGGTAAACGAGCGGCAAGATAACTGGACCACTTATCTGCCAATCGCTGAATTCGCGCACAACAACTGGCCACATGAACACACGAGGCAGTCCCCATTTCAACTTCTGATGGGATACGACCCGCAAGCGGATTGGACGGATAAACCATCCCCCCTTCCTCAGGTGACAGCGCGGCTAAAACAACTAAAAGAAGCCAGGGAGGACGCCCAACACCTTATAAAGAAGGCTCAAGAAGCATGGGTCCGTAACAAAGATACGCCCAAGCTCAAGATAGGAGACCTTGTATGGCTAGAAGGCAAACATCTTCGGACCAATCAACCCACGGCGAAATTAGCGGCGCGACGCCACGGGCCTTTTCGAGTGATACAGGTGATGTCCCCTTACAACTATCGGCTGGAGCTTCCCACGCAGTGGAGCATTCACTCAGTATTCCATATCGATTTGCTCACACCGTACAAGCAAACCCCTCTTCACGGCGAAAATTTCACACGACCACCACCCGAGCTGATTGATGGAGAGGAGGAATACGAAGTCGAGGCCATTCTAGACTCCCGGCACTTCGGCAGGGGAAGACGCCTTCAATA
Source organism: Lactarius indigo (assembly GCA_025766275.1). NCBI lineage: Eukaryota > Fungi > Basidiomycota > Agaricomycetes > Russulales > Russulaceae > Lactarius > Lactarius indigo. Next base: position 1,616,687 of record JAFKAC010000010.1, on the reverse strand, counting down.
CCTCATCAAATGGAAGGGGTATCCAGACTCGGAGAATCAGTGGGTCAACAAGGATGACGTCTTTGCGCCTGAAGCCCTCCGTCTATATCAAGAAACGCAAGCACACGGGAAAACGGATAAAGCGCACAGGATACGAACGAAGGAAAGTCATCCTCTTTTCCTTCGCTCTACCACTACTACCTCTATGCCCACTTCTCCCCTGCGACATGTCACACAAGCGGCACTCCTCGACTCCCTTGCACAGGACGCACACGCCCTCCTGGCTGAGGACGATGACACAGAAGTACCCAACACTCAGCTCACGCCATGGACACCTCTTAGACCGACAGAGGGGCCCATCACCGCACAAGAATGGGTGCACGTCATCACCCGATTCCCAGACCCCACAACTGGGCCCGACGATGAGCAGTCTATCGTCCACGTCTTCCGAAACGACGCTGGGGAGCACGAACCCATCGCTGCCATCCCCCCAAGTGATGACCTCATCGGTGTTCGCAGAATTTTCCCGCGCAACGAAGAGCGCACAAGCTCTGATGGAATACGAACTGGAGGGTTGGAGGAGGGTAGCAGCGGAGTGGCAGAAGGAGCAGTTGGAGGCGGCGGCAGCGCGACTGAGGGAGATGAGGGAGCGTCGGGAGCGGTGGCGGCTACTGCGGCTGGCCATGACGACGACGATTACTACCCGGCGAGACACCCCCTCCTTTGAACGAAACGCGACCCTACTAATCCCCGCATCACGCCATGGCTCGTCTACACTGACGGCTCCCCCATGTTTCGAGGATGTCTGCAAGTCCCCAGCGCAGCGCCCACCCACGACTTCACCGCGGCCGAGGACCCAGCACACGTCATTGCGCCTGAGGGGTTCCGGGCTAATCGACGACCCCATCATATTGTGTACCCCATCACCGGGCCGGACGGCGTCGAACGAGATGCCTCCCACGTTCAGCTTATTGGAGGAGCAGAGCCGATGATACTAGGAGTCATACCAGGTTCGCCCCACATTTATGGCAAACCCCTATACGCCGAGCCGCACGTTTCGCCGGTGCTGCGTCCCATCTACCCCCACGAAGATCTGGTGATCTTTGCCGCTGACAAAATCACTGATCGCGCCCTCAACCAAATCAACGACGAGACGCTCACGGCCGAGGTTGTCACGTTTCGAACTTGTACGGACTGCACGGCTTGTGACCCTTACTGTACCGGTTGCAACTACGGCGGTAAGGTAGATTAGTTGCGGACTTACAATAGGCGATACGAGTACGATAGGAGATTGCGCGCTGATTGCTGACTGAGGACTACGCCACTAATACTAGTAGTAGTAGTATTAGGATTCGAGTTACTTACGCGATACGTTGGACGCTACCATACTGTGACTCATAGCAGCGCTTCTAAGCCTGCTCGATTTGTATTTAAACTGTCTTGTGAAGACCAAGATACGCCATCTTGGTCTTCTTGAATCGTCACTTCTTTCTTCTCTTCTTATCTCTTGTCTTCGCCTCTGAGCAGTCCGACTCCGTTCGTGACCAGTACTGTGGAACCTGCCGGTGTACCTCCGTGTATTCACTGAGACGGGAACTTGGACCTTCGTGTCTTCAAGTCGACATATCGATATATCGCTAAGTTGTTACCGCCATCTGTGCTCAAGTCGAGCTAACGTCGTGACGACATTACAGAGGTAACGCGTTATCGCGCAGCGAGTTACGAAGTTGACTGGCTTCATGCGTGGGTGAGTCAACTCTGTGCTATGATTCTCTGTGCACAGGATGACAAGCGCGACTGCATCTACCGTCTCGAGCGTGCCACCGCACTGGAGCACATTGCCGACGAGCAGCGGAGTTGGCAACCACGGGACTTTCGGTGAGTCGGGGTCTCACACTGAAAAGGGGGTGATGTTACGTTTCGACTCTGGACCCTTACTGTACCGGTTGTCACTACGGCGGTAGGGTATATTAGTGACGGACTTACGATAGGCGATACGAGTACGATAGGAGATTGCGCGCGATTGCTGACTGAGGACTACGCCACTAATACTAGTAGTAGTAGTATTAGGATTTGAGCTACTTACGCGACACGTTGGACGCTACCTTACTGTGACTCATAGCAGCGCTTGAAAGCCTGCTCGATTTGTATTTAAGCTGTCTAGTGAAGACCAAGATACGCCATCTTGGTCTTCTTGAATCGTCACTTGTTTTCTTTTTCTTCTATCTCTCTCTCGCTCTAAGTCCAACTCTGCTTGTGACAGTCTTCGGTACGACTTGCCGGTGTACCTCCGTGTATTCATCCAAGAGGCAAGGGCACGGACCTTCGCGTCGTCGTGTCAGCAGGAATATTCGCTAAGTTGTTGTCGCCCTTTGAGCTCAAGTCGAGCTAACGTCGTGACGGCGTTACACTTCCCCCGGCTGAACGCATTGGAACACAACCTCCGGGTGAATCAGGATTGTTGCAGATGAGCGGCGATCCATCTGGATTGTTCTCCGCATCCCGAACACTCCCGCCCGAATGTGTAGGAACACGACGCGAATCGGGACCACTGCCGATGAGTGGTGGTCGACTTGTGCTTTTCCCCGCATCCCGAACGCTCCCGCCTGCATGTACAGGAACTCGATGGGCAGAAACGCGAAGACAGATTGAATTGGGGAGACCATCGGTGAGTGATGCCATACTCGCATTATCTTGGCGCTGACTCGAAAGGGCAGGAACACGAATCTTGATGGAGTTGGGATCGCCGCTGGTCACGCAGCTGGTGAGTCCTTCCTGTAATTCTTGCTCACAGACTTCCTCAGGAACTTTGCCCTTGCTGTCATTCGGATCGGTGCGGCCATAAGGTCTGAAGGTTAGGTCAACGAACTTGTACTTGCACTTGGCCTTCAGAGGGTCATATACTGAGGTAGGCAGATTTCCTTTCAGTTGTCTCCTAACCGCTTCGCGCTGATGCCACCAACACAGCTGGTGTTTTGCCTCTGACCAAATGCGCCGACTTGCACCGATCTCAGCCATGTCCTTGTCAGTGTGGACAAACCTCGGGTTCAAGGCATATTTGTCGTGCAAAACAGCTGCCCATGCTTCAAGGGCTCTGGTGCATTTTCCGTCTTCTACAGATGACGCTGTTGTTAAGAGACAGTATGACAGAGGGTAACCAGCATTGTCGTGTTCTCCAAGGATAGTGTACAACTCTAGGTGTTTCAAATTGGTGTTGTCTGTGTTATATGTTAGCGTGTCAACCCCTGATTTGTTCCATGTTCTCTTACAGGTTGCATCAATTCCGACTTCGACAATCTTTCCCTGCAAAGGGAAGATGATCTTCTTCATTACCCAGGCAATTTGTTTGACACCATCCATTTCCGGAAGACTGAGGGTGTCAACATCGTCCTTGAAGTCATTTAAGAGGGCTCTAACTGACAGTAATTGTTCTGCATGTCTCTTCCAAAGGGTCTCACTCATTGTTGTCCAGGCCTTGTGAACTTGGTTCGCGCTTATAGCAGGGTATGTTGACTGAACTTTCTTGGTGATTTCACTTGGACATATCCACTCTAGGTTATCTTGGATCAACGCCGCAGCTTCGGGGAGGAGAGAGACATCATAATATGGTATATGACTCTTGTGGTGTTCAAGTGAAATGGTGATTGTGTACATCTTCTCTTCGCTGTCAGAAATTGCTTGACATGAAATATTCAGTTTGCTTTTACAGTTGTAGCGGCACATTCCCAGGGTGTCCCGGGGCTTGGCACCCTCCCTTTGGCTTGGGCGACTCTTCTGTTTTCGGCTTTCATCTTGACAACACCAATATTGGGTTTTGTGGCTGTTCTCAAGAATTTTGTTGTCTTTCACCCTATTTATGTATGTTCTTTGTTTCCTTTATTATTTTGACCTTCACTCACCTGAAGCGGTAACCAGTGGCTTTCCAGATATCATGCGCAGTTGTGCTGACATGATCCTTATATGAGATGAGCAGATCCACAGGTGCATCATAGCTCCCACAAAAAAAAATGCACTCCGTCATTTTAAACACTTTTTTAAGCTGCCTCATGGTTGTGACATGGTCTTTAAACTTGACAGGTGTGTTTTCCTAAACGCTTTTTATTGATAATAATTCTCTGCAGCGGTAATAATGTTACTCACTTTATTTTCATCAGATGCTGACTCAGTCTCACTTCCAACATAGATATATTCAATTGGGCCCTTTTTGGTGGTGTTGCCATTGCCTGGTGGTGTAGCTTGCCGACGGTGTGGGTCTTCATCATGTTTTTCTCTTTTCCGCTTTTTTTGCATGCTGAGCTTGCTAATATTGCGGCACTTATCACAGGTCTTGTATTTGCAGCCAACTGGGAGGATAGATTTACATTTTGACTGAGAACACTGGTTCTCGGGTGGTAAGGCAAAGTCGTCCTCAGAGGGCATTTGGATAATTACATGGCAAATTCACCCCGGACCCTAAAGCAAGGTTCTCACGGCCCAAACTAAATTGACCACGTGTCAGGGGAATTTTGAGTATCGTTGCCACATCAATTGGATGCTGAATGCCAGTGCTGTGCCGACGTTGAGGCAAACCCCGTCCGAGTGACTCGGATTGTGACAGTCAAACCGTGACATTTGGACCTTGGTCCAGGGTTGGCCCAAGTTCCGGTGCGGCTGAGCAGAAGGGTCCCATGAGCTCAGCCTTGAGCTGAGCGTCGTGGGCGTCTATGCTGCCTTCAATTGGTCAGCAGGCGCAACTCGACTTATTGCGCGTGAATGAGACAACTTATGTGGTGGTGATTCAAGTAAGGTTGAGAGTAACGAAGTCAAGAACTATGTTTTCCATCTCAAACGGGCATATATGTACGCTCATAAGTACAGGACCAAGTACAGGGCTGCTACACATGATGGTACGAGAGAAGTGAACTGATAGTTCATACATTCTGTCCTAGAACCTCGCAATCATGAATAGGGAAAGGATACATGACCTTGACAACCCTACAAAAGTCTTCCCACAACTCCTCGCTGCCGTTTGTTCAAGTCCTCGCTGGTGCGCTCACTCGTTCGTTGAACAGTCTCTTCGAAATCGTTTGGAACAACTTGCTTTTCGAATGAACAGTACCCGCTAACGGGATTCGCACAGTCCCAAAGGGGCCAATCTCCGAGAGGGAAGCTGGGGAATGCGGCGACGAAAGCTATCCAAAATACTTCGGCACCCCATTTCCAGTGCGGCAAGTCCTGGTCTTGTATATAAAAAGTGAGCCAACTCTGGACTCGCGACTGCAAGCGCCACCCAGGCCGCAGTGGACGATTTGTCGAAAGCCGCTGTAAGAGGAAGGAACGAGATTGGTACAACATGTGTCTGTGAAATGCGATGTGTGTTGAGGTCTGAGACAGCAAAGTGGCACTTACTGTTTTAGTAGGCTGTACCTCCTCACTCCTTGATCGAACTGCTTCTGGATGGCGATCGACTGGTCCGGATAACAGGGTAAAGAGAGGCAAACTCCGGGAGAAGTTGAACCTTCAGTTCGAACGGCTGGTATGGAGAATCTCAGTTAGTATGCCTTGTGCGCACCAAGTTTGCTTACCACTTCTGAATCGTGGAGATCGTGAGGAAGGTTTCCTTCAAAAGAAAGAGAAAATAGGACTGAATTTCGTGAGGATGGGAGATGGGTGAAAAAAGATGTGGCAGTTGTTGCCTCCATGGTTTCGATGAGACAACGCACAAGGCAGCGCCCAACGCAGAAATCAATAAGACAGAAGTCACGTGATGGGAAGATGGCCGCAATCAGCGATGCGTGACACGTGACGCGCGAATGCGAGAACGCGAGGAAACTCACACACTTTTGCAACATCATCAAGACGGATCATCATGATGGGCCGTTCGCGCTGTGCGATGCGGGAGGACGGAGACAGGCACCACGGTGACCTCAGTTCTGCAGGTACGCCGTTAGCCGATCTTCATTAATGTTGGTATCATTTTTCCTTCCAGATTTCTTGAGGCATTCCGACAATACGTTTGAATGTCTTGTATGTCCAGCTGCGAAAGGGAAGGGCACGCATTATGAAGGCTCATCACGCAAGAACGCACATTTTGTCTGGTGTTCATCAGCGCTTTTCGAAGGCCGCGTCGCGAGCAGCTCCTCGAACGCCAGGCATGGCTGGGCCCGTTGCGTCTGATGTGACGGGCGAGATGTGGCAACCTCTGTCTGCCGATTCGGTGAGTATATGAACCCCTTTACCACCTTTAACGTCTAACTTCATTAGATGACAACCGAGGACGGTGTGTTCACCGCCTCTGTGCTATATACCATGAATTCCCCGCCCTTGGTTCCTGTTGTGGACCATACATCTGTTGACCCTCCGAGTGTCGAGGACTCATCCTCCATCGCTGACCTTTTGGGTGCCGCCGCAGAAGGTAGTCACATCGACGGCGGTGTGTCCACCAGCTCTGCGCCCACAGATTCCCTTCCTTTGGTTCCCGATGTGGACAATACGTCTGTTGACGCCTCAATGAGTGTTGAGCCTGAGGTCCATTTTAACATCTCTGACCTTTCAGATGCTGCGGAAGGCGGCCACATGGACTTCGACCAAAATTTCGTGTTACCCAATGGAGATGACAAAGGCGACTCACACGCTGACGACTTCAACATTGACCTCGATGGTGAGTTTCTTCTTCTTCTTCGCTACCTCTTCTCCCTGCTGAACGTGATTAGCCATTGCAGTCTCTCAAAGATTTACCCCCTGATTCGGTTAGCCCAACATGTTCCAACATACCCATGGCCGTCCTCTGCAGTAAGTCTTACAACTCTCGCTCTATCTACGCCTGCTCACTGCCCTTAAGTTATTCCTGACAGACCTTCTATTTAGCTCCCCTCGACTTCGGTTTTCAGAGCAACAGAAGAAGGCCGTGCTCAGTTGGGCGTCACAGCTTGGCGTACGTGATGTCCCCACCTATTATGCGTTATCCCAGGTTCCAGGAAAACCTCAAAAACACTGTTGGTAACTCGGTCATCAGCTCTCACGACTGGCACAGGTCACAAAGTATACATGCAGGATATCCCTCATATGATAGCAAAAGTGCGTCTTGCCTTGTCATAAACCATAAGCTGCTGACCCAACTGGCACCTGCAGGACTACGCGAATCCTATTACCCGGTTGGCGATCTGGGACTATCCCATCGACGGTGAAGGGGGTGCTTCACAATTATTCCATGGGTCAAAGATGCTCATGGGAATGCCTGTCCAACCTTGTTGTACCCACTGTATGCGTTGACGATCGCATCTTTTTTGTAGATGAGCTCCTTGCAAACTTCTGAAGGAACTTACTTTATTCCGCAGTCGCTTTTTCTATCGACTCCCAAAACGTGCAAAACTGTCAGGTGTTCCCACCGCTATGGGATTGTCCAAAAATGGCGGCTCTCAGGTGTATGAGCCGTCTGTGCGCGACTTATGGTCGCTGGGCCACAAAGTCGTGCGAACCAAGGTTCGCCCTTTATAACTCCTGATAACTTGACGGTATTCTAACATTTATTTTGCAGGTGGGCTTTGTCGTTTCGGACGAGGAGTCAACTATGTGCGTTAACCTGTTCTGGCGCACCTTTCTGGAGATTCAATCTAATGAGCGAGAATTTAAGTGCGGGTTTATAGGTGTGCTACCGTGCGTTGAGTGGTGACTTATTTCATGCTGATCATTGTCTACTCAGATGCTTCGAGAGAGTATGCGTCCCGTATGCCACACCCTCTGCGTGTGAAGGCAGATGGTCGGATGGTCTACACGGTGCCCGTTATCATCTTCATGGATGACGCCTCAGGCAAACATCTCGAAGCAGTGGAACAAGCACATAGTTGTGTACTTGTCCAACGCTGGGCTTCCCCGCGAGATGTTAGACAAGGAGTTTTGCACGAAGTTCGTCGCATCGTCCCCAGACGCTTCTCCGATGGAGCTCATGTGTGCTGTACGGGACTCAATGGAGTACGTTCAACATTCCATCTATTCGCCATATCTTACCGTTCATTAGCAATGCGTTGGATACCCCTGCAGTTACGTTCGACTGTAAAACGGGCAAGGAGATATTGACAGATCCCTTATCTGATCTTCACTGCGAGTGACAACCCGATGCACGCCGAACAGACAAGCAGTGCTGGCCTCAATTCGAATTATTTCTGTCGCACATGTGACGTCGGTGGCACCAAAGCACAAAAGAAATCAGATGAAGGCTTCGCGAAGATATTCGAGGTAAGTATTCTCGTTTTTTGTTTACAACACCTATCACACGTACACGTACATTAGGTTGGGCGTATACGTGACCCAGATGAGACGAAAGGGGTGATTGAGCAGCAGCTGGAGCTCTGCGTACTTCCTGGAGGTTCCGACAAAATAGATTCAATTGTGCGTAGTAATGGCGTCAAAGACGCAACAGTCACACCTATCATGCACTACATAACCGCCAAGGGGAGGGCACTGCGCAGCGGAAAGTCACTAACAGCCTCTCGGAATGCCAAAGCAACAGTTGACAATGTCCCTGACCCAACTTGCGACGTCCCCGACCTGACGACCCACAACATCCCCGACCTGACAATTCACGACATCCCCGACCCGACAACTCACGATGTCCCTGACCCAACAGCTGACAACTCCAACCTAACAAATGCCGCTGCAGACCCCACCGACGTTCTGGTGAGTTTTTTTTTTTTTTTCAGCCCTGGAGCACTCATATCTTCGCAGGATCCAGCAGACGTTGACGGTTGCCTAGTCAACTCTATTCAGGAGGCGGCAAGCGTTTCACTCCATGAGGACACCCAGAAACTGTCCGAACGCGAAATACGAGCTAAGTTGGGTGAAGAACTGGCTGCCCTATTGAAAAAACAAGGCATCAACCCGCTCATCGGAATGCCAGGTATGTTTCTAGTCTACGTCAGTTACAGTTCATAATTCATGGTATCTGCAGGCTTTAACATGCATCTGGATACGCCAACCGAAATTCTTCACACCGTTCTCCTCGGCATCGTCAAATACTTCTGGGCCCAGACCGTCTGGTGTCTCAAGAGTCGCAAGTCCATGGCCCAATTCCAGACTCGACTTGCTTCCACTAACTGGAGGGGGTTGAATGCGCCGAGTACTGACGCTGGCTATATTTGCCAGTATCACGGGAGCTTGATCGGAAAGCATTTCAAGGGCCTGGCGCAAGTCATGCCATTCCTCATTTACGACCTCGTGGCCCAGGACGTTTTACGTGCTTGGAATATTATCGGCGTGCTTGTTGTCCTCCTCTGGCACACTGAGATTGAGGACGTAGAAGACTACGTGGTGAGTCATGAGGCCACTTTGTTCAGTTGATATTACCCTAATGCGCTGCAGGCGTCGCTATCCCGAACCATCCAGGACTTTCTCAATATCACAGCAATGTGTTCACCGGGCATTCTTATATCGAAACCAAAGTTTCATTTCCTTGTCCACCTTCCCACATTTATCCATCGCTTTGGTCCTGCGGTCTTGTTCTCAACGGAGCGCTATGAGTCATTCAACCATGTTTTTCGCCTCTCATGTATTTATAGCAATCGGCAGGCGCCAAGTCGTGACAGCTGCAATACATTTGCGGCACTGGATCGCATCAAGCACGTCGCGACTGGGGGCCATTGGCGTGACCCTCATACTGGAAGATGGGTCCGTGCAGGACAATGGATCCTCGACTTTATATCAATGCACGACGAATACCTGGGCTGGCTTGGACTTCCCAAGGAAAGCATACAAAAACCAGGTGCGATCCAGTTTCCTTTCGTCTATTCGTTCATTCACCTTCCCTGCAGGCGACATAAAACGCTCGCACGAGAAAGAGGAGTCGGGACGACGTGTACGCTATACACCACTCCCACCAGTTCAGTGGGAGGACACAAAAACATCTCAGCTTGAAGTCCCGTGTCCCGACTTCGGCGCTCCAAATCACACCTTCAAGTTTCACCAAGTGGAGTCGTTTGTTGCCCAAAACAGTAGCGACCGAGTCCACTTCCAGGACTTTGTAGTATTTTGTCGTCCCACACATTCAGATTTAGAATCGGAGCCATCAGTAAGTAATCTGCCTTTGTGGATAGACGGCACATTAATACAGAATTTTTCAATTAGCTGGGGATCGGCCGAGTGACAGATATTCTTGTCATTGCGGAGGACCCGAACCTGAGAACTCGTCGCACACTCCACAACCCGAGCGCGCACATCACTCTTGAGGTTTACAGCTTCGACGAGGAACGGCACAAAGTGTGGGAGGTTCCGTGCATCCAGCCTTCAGAAGCTGAGCGTTTCGTGGTTGTCGCTGCCAACGTGAGTCTTGACTACTGTTTCCAAAACATATCTGACACTGGCGTCCAGGAAATACTTTGTATTGTGAACGTTCAGCACGACTGTTACTCGTGCGAATGCTCCAGTATTGAGCGCAGTGCTGTGCAGCAAGAGCGTGAGATGACCAGCAGGACGCGTGCCACGGTCAAACACAAACCTGATCCTCGATTTGTTCTCAACGTCCATTCGATCCACAATTACAAGTTGATTTTGGCCGTCACACCACCAAATCTTTTAATGCCGTCAATAGGTGTCGACTTTAATACCGTCGAACTCAGAAAGAGGGCAGCACAGGTTCTCCGAGGAGACAACGCCGATGGTGATGTACCGATTCCACTTCCATTCAACCGAACACGCGCAAGGGGCCAGGGAGCACCTCAGTCAGATGCAAACGCAATTTTTGCAGGCACGCTGAGCTCACGAAGCAAGTCAGAGCTTGTGGCAATGGCAACTGCACTTCGTATTCCAGTCACAGAGAAAGTTCTCAAGCAAGAACTCACTCTGAAAATTCGGGACTATCTGGATGCTAATCTTGGTGTTAGGAACAGTGCACAATTTGCACAGCTAACCTGGCGATCAGCAAATCGAAACAAGACGATCTCTGCTGCTCCAACGTCCCCTTCTGGAACATCACATGGCGTAGCGATACCTCCCCACCAGCAAGCGTCCCCACACATTCCCCCATACACCCCATATCCTCCTTTCCAGTTTCCCCAGGCGCATAACCTTGCAGCTGGCCCGCCTGCAACAGGCAGTCACCCCACACCATCGACACCTCTGCTGCATACGCTCCACGAACCTCGGTTATTTTACCCTCCACCTATGCCACCCACACCATACCTCCTTCCGCAGATGCCGCCAACAAATGGACTCCAGCACGATCTGCGTGGATATGTGCCACCTATGATACCTCCTTACACAAGTCCTTACATACATTCTTATCACCTGGCACCGGTGCCCGTCACGCATCAAGGATACCACCCTGGAGCTGGAGTACCAAATTATTCACATAGAGCTACTAATTGAATCATACGTACAGTATACAATATATTTGTCGCCCGCTATTCTCTCGTACTGTCCATCGCTTGACTTTTTTTTACGATGTGATTGTGTTTGGCCATGTTTGTTGTCCTGAAGTGCCACAGCGGCATTCGTCTGTGTCGCGTCTTCGCGTCTTGTCGCGTTCTGTCACGTCTGTCGCTCGTGTCTTTTGCATCGTCAATCGCTCACTCACTGCCATTGCACAAGCTCATTTCATTGAAATGAGCTTGTGTCGTGAACTCTGTAGCACCCAAACACCCAGCGAAGCCACACCCTCGATTTTCGACCGACGCTCGCTTGGTGCTGGTTCCTTAACACCCACACCAGCTCGTGGCACTCGCTGCCGCAGGGACAGTGATGATTACGACTATGATACTAGGGAAGATGCAGTCATGGCCAGGCCAGCTATGACGGCTCCGATTACTCCTAGAACGACAAAGCGTCTGAAATCGTCGTGCGAAGGTGTTGCGCACCTCTACAGTGTTGATACCAATCAACTCATGTCTTTTGCGGAGGTACACTGATACTGTTTCAACTTATCCGATGTCTTCTAATATGCAGGCCTCAACTATCTTGGACATGCTGCTCCTCTTGGAGGCGCGCCTTCTCAGGGTGGAAAAATTGCTCAGCAAAGTACAGCGTGATACCTACCTCGAGTCAGACGAGTTCAAGGTACGTATTGTCATTACTGCACGCACAACTATTTCTAACCCACGCATTCTAGACCAGTTTACAGGATCGTCTCCTAGTGGCTTTGCTGTCCCCTGGCATACCCGCATACGTTACTGATGTCACATCACGGATGATGGTAAGTCCCCTGCGACTGAAAACACCCGTTAAATTAATTGTCGAGTCGTCTAGGCTGTCATTAGGGATCAGTGGAAGCTCTTCAAGATTCCACTGGCGGTATTGGAAGACCCGGACTATTGTTCTCAACTGGAGAGTCTGGTTAGTGCGTCCCTCACTGCGTGTCGAAGCAGCATCAAGCAAAAGGTTGGTCGTATGTTTTTTTTTGGGTGTGTACTTAGCTGAGCCAACATCGGGCAGATCGAAGGGTCATTTCGGGACGACGGCAAAACTATTCACATTGGCCTGCTTGCCCAGAAGCTGTTTTCGACGAAGGGCGTTCTAATCACCCTGGAACACTGGGCACGGTTCGCCTTCCTGGTATGTAATATTTATTTTCACGGTGACTGTTCTGTCCTGAGTATCAGCGGTCCGCATTCCGGGACTTTGTCAAGGTCACCCGGCAGAAGAAGCCCACTGGAGCACACCGTTCATTGAAAATGCGCCCCGACCACAGCCCCAACCTTGTGGGGCTAAAGCGCAACGAGTTGGAAGCACTGGGCGCTAGGACGGATGAGGGTCAATCTGCTGACAATGGTGACTATGATGATGGAAATGAGGCCGACGATAACGATGGGGGTGTCGCAATCACCGGGAAGGAGTACACGCCTCAGCAATTCTGGAACTATGTTGATGATTACCTTGAGTATATTCGCACAGACCTCTTTGCGGGACTTCCAGATTCCGCAACATGGAACCACAAGATCACCTGGTATGATTCCACCTTTTAACTGTCTGTCAATTTGCTAATCGTATTGTCAGGTTCTTCAACGAGGCGTTGCAAGTCGACCTGTATAATTACCAGAGTGGTTCCAAGATACCCCTTCTGTAACGCCGTCACGACGTCAGCTCGACTTGAGCTCTATAGAGGCGGTAACAACTTAGCGAAGGTCCTGAAGACACGGAGGTTCAGGCGTGACGATTGTCTTGAAGACGCGGAGGTCCAAGTGCAGACGTTGATGAACGCTCGAAGGCGCACTTACTCAGAGGGGACTACAGAGAGAGAGAGAGAGAGAGAGAGAGAGAGAGAGTTCGTAGAAAGGACGAAGAAACAAGTGACGATTCAAGAAGACCAAGATGGCGTATCTTGGTCTTCACAAGACAGTTTAAATACAAACAGAGCAGGCTTTCAAGCGCTGCTATGAGTCACAGTATAGTAGCGTCCAACGTATCGCAGAAACATCTCGAACCCTAATACTACTAGTATCTGTACTAGTATCGAGTCATACAGGCACCGCTCAGTCAGCTATCAGTCGTATCGCCTATCACACTACCGTATCACCGTAAGTAAGTCCGCAACTAATTTACCTTACCGCCGTAGCTGCAACCGGTACAGTAAGGGTACGAGTCGAAACGTAACATCACCTCCTCTTCTAGCGTGAGACCCCTGGCTCACCGAAAGTCACGGGCCGGCCAATCGCGCTGCTCGTCGGCGATGCGCTCGAGCGCGGTTGCATGCTCCAAGCGGTAGATCGCGTCGCGCCGGTCGTCTTGTGCGCACTCGATCATTGCGCGGAGTTGACTCACTCTCGCCCGGAGTCGATCCAGCTCATAGCTGGCCGCGCGGAAGCGCGTAACCTCCGCGGTGAGCAACTCGTCGTTGATGCGATTGAGTGCGCGGTCGGTGATCTTGTCCGCTTCGAAGACAACGAGGTCCTCGTGCGGATATATGGGGCGGAGCGCCGCTGATACATGGGGTTCTGCGTAGAGGGGCTTACCATAGACGTGTGGCGAGCCCGGTATAACTCCTAAGATGAGGGGGTCTGCCCCTCCGATGATCTGGACGTGCGACGCGTCCCTCTCTACTCCGTCGGGTCCGGTGATGGGGTATCGAATGTGATGGGGTCGTCGGTTCGCCCGGAACCCTTCAGGCGCAATGACATGTGCGGGGTCCTCGGCGGCGGTGAACGGACGGTGATCGGCGGCGCCAGGCACGCGCACACGTCCTCGATACATGGGGGACCCGTCGGAGTAGACGAGCCAGGGCGTGATGAGGGGATTATCAGGGTCGCGTTTCGTTCGAAGGAAGGTGTGTCTCGCCGGGTAATAATCTTCGTCGTCATGGCCAGCCTCAGCTGCCGCCATCGCTGCCGTCGCTCGCGCATCTCCCTCAGTCGGGCCGCTGCCGAGTCCAGCTGCTCCTGCTGCCACGCTGCCGCTACCCTCTTCCAACCCTCCAACTCGTACTCCATCAGCGCTTGAACGCTGGTCGTTGCTCGGGAAAATTCCGCGAACGCCGATGAGGTCGTCGCTTGGGGGGATAGCGGCGATGGGTTCACGCTCGCCGCGATCGTTTCAGAAGACGTGGACGACGGCTCGGTCGTCGTCAGGGGTGGTCGTCGGGTCTGGGAATCTGGTGACGATGTTGGTCCATTCTTGTGCGGTGATGGGCCCCTCTGCTGGCGTAAGAGGTGTCCATGGCGCGAGCTGAGTGTTGGGTACTTCGGTGTCGCTGTCCTCAGCCAAGAGGGCGCGGGCGTCGTCTGCGAGGGAGTCGAGGAGTTGCGCCTGTGTGACATGTCGTAGTGGGGAAGTGGGCATGAGAGTAGTGGCTGAGCGAAGGAAGAGGGGGTGACTGTCCTCTGTCCGAGCGACTCCCACTTTATCTCTTCTACCGTGGGTTTGCACTTCCTGATATAGGCGAAGCGCTTCCGGCACAAAGACGTCGTCCTTGTTGACCCACTGGTTCTCCGAGTCTGGGTACCCCTTCCATTTGATCAGGTATTGAAGGCGCCTTCCCCTGCCGAAATGCCGAGTGTCTAGAATGGCCTCGACTTCATATTCCTCCTCCCCATCTATCAGCTCGGGCGGTGGTCGTGTGAAGCTTTCTCCGTGCAAGGAAGTTTGCTTGTACGGTGTGAGAAGATCGATGTGAAACACTGGGTGGATGCTCCACTGCGTGGGAAGTTCCAATCGATAGTTGTAAGGGGACATCACCTGTACCACCCGAAAGGGTCCGTGGCGTCGCGCCGCTAACTTCGCCGTAGGCTGATTGGTTCGGAGGTGCTTGCCCTCGAGCCACACGAGGTCGTTGATACTGAACTTGGGCGTATCTTTGTTGCGCACCCATGACTCTTGCGCCTTCTTTATAAGGCGTTGGGCGTCGTCTCTAGCTTCTTTTAGCTGTGTCAGTCGCGCGGTTGCGAGGGGAATGGGAGATGGCTTATCCGTCCAGTCCGCTTGTGGGTTGTACCCCATCAGAAGTTGGAACGGCGACTCTTTAGTGTGTTCGTGTGGCCAATTGTTGTGCGCGAATTCGGCGATCGGCAGGTAAGCTTCCCAATTGTCTTGCCGCTCGTTTACCCAGAAGCGTAGGTATTGTTCCAGCCATTGGTTAGTTCGCTCGGACTGTCCATCAGTGCGTGGGTGGTATGCGGTTGATATGTTTTGTTGAATCCCCAGGATGCGGCATACTTCTCTGGTAAACTTGGATGTGAAGCGTGGGTCGCGGTCGCTTATTATCTTGCGCGGCAATCCGAAACGTTTGAACACCTGGGCGACGTACAGGGTCGCCGTTTCTTCTGCGGTGATCTCCTCTCTGCATGGAATAAAGATTGAGGCCTTGCTACAGTCGTGGTCTGTGACAGTCAGTATACTGTCATACCCCTTGGAGACGGGGAGTTTGGTGATGAAGTCTACCGCTACGGTGTGGAACGGCATGGCTTCCAGAATCGGTGTGATGGGATGCAGCGCGGCTCGTATGGGCCTTGTGTTGACTTTATTCCGTTGGCATTCTGCGCAGCCTTGCACGTATTCGTATACGTCTTTTCGGAGTCGCGGCCACCAGTAGTGTCTCTCCAGGATGCGTTGGGTTTTTGCAATTCCCGGGTGGCCATGTATCGGCAAGTCGTGATGGTCGTGTATTAGTACTCGTTGAGTCGATGCTGGCCCTGTGATTACGAACCTGCCGTCCTTGTACCACTCTCCTTGTATTTTCTTAAGGCGATATGGGTCGACCCATATCTTGATCACCTCTTCGTCTTGTTGGTGGCGTGGTTGTAATAGGTTTGGGTTGGCGATGAAGGTTCGCGCGGTGTTAAGGGTTCGTACGAAGATTTCGGGAGGCAGGACCACTACTTCGCTGTTGTCTTCGACGCCTTGGTCGTAATCCGGTCGTCTTGACAGTGCATCTGCCCGCCCGTTGTTCTTTCCCTTAATGTGATGAATCTCGAAGTCGTATTCGGAAAGTTCGAGTACTTCCCTGGCGACTCGCCTGCTGATCTTCTGTGGTGACTTCCAGTATTGTAGGTTTAGATGGTCCGAATAGATTTTAATCTTGTGGGGGGCGCCTGCGAGAAGTGGTCGCCAGTTCCGTAGGGCTTTAACTATTGCAAGCAGCTCTAGGTCGTAGATGTCGTAGTTTCTTTCGGCTTCGGAAAGCGTCGCCGAGTAGTAACCTATGGGATGTCGCTTGCCGTCAGATTTCTTTTGCAGTAATACGGCTCCCACCGCATAGCCCGAAGCGTCTACTTCCAATTCGAATGGATCTTGGAGGACGGGGTGTGCTAGCACCGGTTCCTCCGTCACAAGTCGTTTTAGGGTGTTAAACGCCTTTTCTTCTTCTTCAGTCCATCGCCATTCTTCGTCCTTTCGTGTTAGTTTGGTGAGTGGCTTAGCGTGAGTTGCGAAACCGCGGATAAAGAGTCTGTAAAAGTTACAGAAGCCGAGGAAAGAACGGACGTCTTTGACTTTTGTTGGCGTTGGCCAGTCCTTGATTCCTTGAACTTTTACAGGGTCCATTCGGGTCACCCCCCTCTCAAGGATTACCCCCAGGTAATCCATCCGCGGTTTGTGGAACAGGCACTTCTCGAGTTTGAAGTAGAGGTCGTGTTCCTCCGCCACGTGCAAAACATCGCGGACGGCGTTGATATGGGCCGCTAGATCATGATCAAAGTGAGTAGCGATACCAATGTCGTCCATGTAGACGCGTATGGTAGTGCCCAGCCGCTCGTGCTTCGCGATGGTGTCGCGATAGATGTGGTTCATCATGGCCTGGAAGGTGGCGGGGGAGTTAGTGAGCCCGAAGAACATGACCGTGGGTTCGAAGAGGCCGAATTTAGTTTTGAACGCTGCCTTTTCCTGGTCGCCGTCGCGAATACGTACGTTGTTGTAGCCCCATCGGATGTCGAGTTTTGTATAGATGTGGGCGTTGCTGAGGTCCAGAATAAGGTCCTGTATTAACGGTAGCGGGTATTGGTTCCGAATGGTGTGGGAGTTGATGACCCGGTAGTCCTGTACCGGGCGTAGTTTTCCGTCCTTCTTTTTAATGAAGAAGAAGGAGGATGCGTATGGGGAGATAGAGGGGCGTAGATATCCTTGCTTCAGTTTTTCCTCCAGAAACTCTTTGAGTTCGCCCTCTTCTTTTTGGGTCATCGGGTAGATCTTGCAGTCGATGGCAGCCGGCGCGGATGGTTTGAAGTCTATTGCATGATCCCACGGTCTTGCCGGGGGGAAGCGGTGTGAGGCTTGCTCGTTGAAGAGTCTGGTAAACATTGTGTATTCCTGCGGGAGTACTGCTACCGTCTGTTGTTGTTTCGCCTGTATTGCCAGCTCCGTCGAGGTGGTGGCTCTGGCGAACGTTTCTTCTTCTAGTTCTCGCACAATGTCTTCTTTTTCGGCCACAATGAGGGCTCGAACGGTTGTTGTCGATAGTAGTGCTTCGTTGGTTGCTAGCGCTATCGGTTGCATGTCGGGGTGTATGGTGGCACTAGCCCAGCTAATCGTTGGTTCGAATGCGCTTAGCCATGGGTAGCCTAGTACCATGTCTTCGCTTCCAAGGTCGGTGACCAGGAAGGTCATTTGTTTTATCTGTCCTCGTGTTTTCACCTCTAGGTTAACATAATGAGTGATTAACCCAGCTTTATTCTCCGTGTTGTCTATATTCCATATTTTGCGAGGGGTATCTAGCAGCTGTGTCTGGATGCCAGCCCGTTTGGCCAAGCTGGGTCGGATGAAGTTATCGGTTGCGCCAGAATCGACTAGCACGTTTGTTTCAGTCGTTTGGTAATTTGTACGGACGGTCACTGGGATTCTCATAGATCGGTAGCGCGTTGTCACAATTACAGAATTACATTGAAGAGCCCTCACCCAGACTGACGGGTTCAGGCGTCCCGAAAACCCTCTTTTCCCCACAGATCTTGAAGTATAAGATCCTTCACTTCATCCGTACTGTTGGCCACCTGTGTGAGCCATTCCTTGGCCTGTTCTCCTGCCGTTCTCGTGCTTGCCGCGTTGATTTGAGGTGCGGGTGTTACGCTTGGCGCCGGTGACATGTACCCGGGCAACGATGGTGCATACTGTGATGGCGCGTACTGTGAGATGGGTCCTTGAGGATATCCCGTTGTTTCGGTCATGCGGCTACTGGATGGGGCAGCCGACCATTGTTGCTGCGTGCGCGGATATGGGCAGTTTCGTGAGAGGTGGCCGGGTGCGTGACAGTTATAACAAAGGACGTTCCTTAAGTCCCTTCGAGATCCTCCTCTTCCTCGTCCTCTAGCTCCCGGTCCTCCTCTTGGCGGGAACGGCGGTGTGGGCCAGTCGCGGTGTGGCAATTTGTTGAGGTCGATATCTTCAGACCCTGCGAGCCTCACTTTTGCTCGATCGGCCGAGGTGTCCATTGCCCACGGGTTAGTTTGTGGCAGGTTTTGTGGGAGTGTCCACCCTGCATTGCCGCCCTGTTTCTTTGGTTGCGTCGTTGTATTTTTATACTCATTGAGTCGCGCTTTTAGGTGGATGTAGTTCTTCTGTCGTTTGAGAACGGCCCTCTTCCAGTCGTCGAACGTGACAGGGTCGTCGAACTGAAATGCGTTTTTGAACAGCTCCTTTGGTAGACCCGATGTAAAGAGATCGATGGTTTGGGGTTCATTGAGGCGGTAGTGAGCCTTCCGCGCGAGCTGTTCAAAGTCGTTGACGTACTTATCAATGTCCTCTCCTGCCATTTTGTAGCCTTTTCGTAGTATGGCCTGAGCTTGTTCTCTTTCCAGTGTGTTTTCGAACCTCTGGCTAAACCCATCGGCTACGGCGTTCCATAGATCGCAAGTGTAGGGACTTATCCCCCGTTGTATTTGCCTGTTGAGCCAATTCAGGAAGGATAGAACCCATTCGCTGACTGCTCCGCCTTTGATATAAGAAAGAAACAGAAGGCATCTTCTGTAGTCGTTGCGCATGATAGGGGCGTCCAAATTCATGCCCCAGTAGACGTGCCACTGCATTAGAAATTGGTCTACTTTGAGTCTGTCTCCGTCGAAAATGGAAGGTGGCTCACCAGTTAATTTTTCATTATGAGGTCCTCTTCCTCCGGCATCTCCACCTCCTCCTCCTCCACCGCCTCCTCCACCTCCTGGCGGTCCCATGGGTGGCATCCTGGGTGGTTCGGTCCTTCGGAGATCAAACGGGATGCCTCCTCCTGGTGGCGGCGGCGGGTCTCCGCTCGGTCCTCCCGAGCCTGGTGGGAGATCTAATGCGGGTTGCCGTCCGGATGGGGGGTCTCCTCTGTCTGACCCTATCGCTCGAAAGATGGCTGCGTCGTCTGCAGTCATTCGTACACCTGTTTCGGGGTTAATGGGCATGAGGATTTCTCGTGCTTCTTCTTGTATTGCGCGCGCTTCTTCAATCGCGACTTCTTCCATTGCTCTTGTTATTGTCACCATAATAGCTGGTGATCGGACGTGAATTGGCTCTGGTTCGGTAATGTGTGCAGACTCAGCTCGTTCAATGAGGAGATCCTGTATTGCTCCCCCACTGGTTTCTGTTTGATTCGGCTCTCGTCCTTCACTTTCGTCTGGACTTTGCTCCTCCTCTTCTTCCGATATTACTTCTCCAGTAGAATGTTCTCGTACTTGTCCGTCAATAGGCCCCCAATCTGCTCTGCTATTGAGCTCTCGTGCGTCGATGTCGCAGCAATATCTGGGCCCGGCTGGTCGTATAGCGTCCCACTGGGAATCTATGGGGTTCCACGTAACTTCCACCCAACACAAGTGGTCGAAGTTGAACTCAACTGGTCGGAACCTTGAAGGTCCGTTAAATTCCACAAAGTATCCGGTTTCTTCTTGTCTTTCCCTCCAACTGGCAGCTTGTAGAAAGCGCGTAGGGACGTTGCGTTCTCCTCTTCTTAGGAGCGAATATGGACGGAAGCTCGTCCACTGGTCTCTTGTTGTTACGGCCACGGTGGTATCTTGGTCTTAATGTAACGCCGTCACGACGTCAGCTCGACTTGAGCTCTATAGAGGCGGTAACAACTTAGCGAAGGTCCTGAAGACACGGAGGTTCAGGCGTGACGATTGTCTTGAAGACGCGGAGGTCCAAGTGCAGACGTTGATGAACGCTCGAAGGCGCACTTACTCAGAGGGGACTACAGAGAGAGAGAGAGAGAGAGAGAGAGAGAGAGAGAGTTCGTAGAAAGGACGAAGAAACAAGTGACGATTCAAGAAGACCAAGATGGCGTATCTTGGTCTTCACAAGACAGTTTAAATACAAACAGAGCAGGCTTTCAAGCGCTGCTATGAGTCACAGTATAGTAGCGTCCAACGTATCGCAGAAACATCTCGAACCCTAATACTACTAGTATCTGTACTAGTATCGAGTCATACAGGCACCGCTCAGTCAGCTATCAGTCGTATCGCCTATCACACTACCGTATCACCGTAAGTAAGTCCGCAACTAATTTACCTTACCGCCGTAGCTGCAACCAGTACAGTAAGGGTACGAGTCGAAACGTAACACCTTCGTCCGTCAAGCGATCAACTTCCAATGTGGCAGGAGACCCTGCATACCAGTACTCACTGGGATTGACGCGTTGAGTTTCTCGTTATTTTGTTGTGCCAATATGTTCACAAGGCAGGCAGTGGTTCATCTTATCGTATAGCCTACCGTCGTGGAGGTCCTGGATGAGGAAACGAAGGAGACAGCTGGTTTCAAGGCATACGAGATGGAGGACGATGTTACCAAGGACCTTGCTGAATTCTCACTCACTGCCACCGGTTTCAAGACAAAAGACGACATTGCCAAGGACCTCGCTGAATTCTCACTCGCCAATACCATCTACATACCATCATCGTTTAGTTTTTGCATTGTTATAGTCCAAACCGTTAATTTCATCGTATTGTGAACGCACATCCAAAATGTCTGCACAACAAACAACCAATTGTATGAGCCCAACGTAGCACGCAATGGTGGCACGCTGTTGCAGACGACCGCTGTATGACCACCACTAAATGCCGATGTAAGCACCCTTAGAGGTTGACAGAGGGTCCAGAGTCATCGCTGACCCAGCCCCACAAATCGTATTGTTGATTCATTGCTGACTGGACCTTGGTCCGACCTCCAGATCGGTGCGTGGCAGGGCCCAATGGGAGATTGAGCCGGTGCCACGGCTTTCAACCTCCGTATAACCCTCTCACGACCGGCACGCCAATGGGTCTAAATTGGGGTCGCATGGACCTTGAATTACCGA
The DNA here is from genome assembly GCA_025766275.1 of Lactarius indigo. Classification (NCBI taxonomy): domain Eukaryota; kingdom Fungi; phylum Basidiomycota; class Agaricomycetes; order Russulales; family Russulaceae; genus Lactarius; species Lactarius indigo. The sequence continues at coordinate 1,595,059 of JAFKAC010000010.1, read as the reverse complement.
ACCCTCAAACAGGGTCAGGGACGTTTGGCAGTGTAGGTACAATGTTGGGTACATTGTGTGACACGTCGATGTTTACTATTATTACATAATGTAACATAAGGTTAGGTTTTGAGTATGTAAGTGTATTTGGGTCAAAAAGGGTCGGTCTGTGCACGTGATCAGTCACGTGACGTGTTAGGGGTGGGGTTGAGGTGGGACAGTTCTGAATTGAGCACCTCATTCTGGTGTCACGAAAACAATTGTTTCTTCACCTACACCAACCCCTAGCATGACACAGCATTGATGACTGTGCGTAGGAACAACAGTCAGTAAAATGGAGCAGGCGAAGCGAGCAAGTGGTTGCTCCTGGCATCATCGTAAGAATGAACATTGTAAAAATGAATCTTCCCGAAACAAGTCTGCTGCCCCTTTTTTTAGCGCACACTGCAGAGTTCGCTGTCCCAGTAACCTCTCTTTTTCCATTTCGCCCTCTTCAAGCAGCACCAGACAGCCCTGAAATGATCAATGCAGCGATTACATTTGGCGTCAGTAAGCTTTCATGAATGATGTCCCTGGGGCCGTCGTGAATTGCTAGTTGATTATGTTTTGCTTGACAGTCCCCTTACTATTCCAGAAAAAGATAAGATGACCATTCACGTTCCGGTAAAGTGGCCCATTCTGTCCGGCGCGTAGGAAGTCTGCGATTAGTCGATCGCTTACACCAACGATGGGAGACACCGAATCGACCCAAGTTAAGATGCCCTGCCCACAACTCAGAAATGCTATCATTTACTCCCACACCCACTGGTACGAATGCAATAACGCAACGCATGGTGTCCATGATGGCACGATGATAGTGCATGGAACGGAAAATCCACGTGAATCTCTAGTCATCTACGACCGCGACATGCAGCATGCATGGCCGACTGAGGACGACGATCCACGGGAAACAACAAGACAGCGGAAATTCTACGGAAATTTCAGTTCAACGTCTGGCGTAGAACATTTGATCCCTCAGCGGTGTCACTCTGTCAGATTCAAGTTCCAGCGACCGCGATAGCTCTCTGCATGGTGTCGACGACTTACTAACAAGAACGATGGCGCACAGAAGCGACACAGACCACGGAAAATACACGGAAATCATCGGTAGGCAGTACCGCTCCGTTGGGTTGCTGTGTCGGTATCTCCCCTGTCCCTGTCTATATCAACCCCCTCCGCCAGCGGGTTGTTATCGACGGTTCTTTCCACCTCATCTATATGCGCATATCTTCGACGACCTCTCTGGCTCTTGTTGGCCTAGTGGGCTCTGCATTAGCTCATGGGAACCACATGTCATATCGCAAGACGATGGGATTTGGTCCCGTGCGTCCCCATGCCAAGTTCCACACTAGCCCTGCCTCTTTCGTAAAGACATCTGTCTTCACCTCTGATCCGTATGAGATCGCTAGGAGCTTTGTTACGGAACTCCTTCAAGACCAGCTCTCTGAAGTCAACGAATTTACCTTGCGCAAGGACTCTTACACTGATAGTGCCACCGGTGTTACCCACGTCTACTTTCGCCAAATGGTGAATGGCCTCGAGGTTGCGGACGGTGACATCAACGTCAACGTAAATGGTGGCACCGTCATCTCCTATGGTGATTCGGTGAGACTCGTTAACCTCAAATGGAATCGCGCTTACATTACCACCCTAGTTCTACCGGGGCTATGCGCCAAGTGTCACCCTCATGGACAGGCCAACCACCCGTGACCCTCATGCCGAATTCTGCGGTCATTTACAAGAGCAACTAGTCGAGCGCTTGACCTTGCTCGCAGAACACTCCTCCGTCGCCAATCAGGCCCCTATGTCTGGGGCGCAGCTCACGGACGAGCCACTTGAGCGCATCCAGCGCCTTTTCCACTGGAATTGCGATCACCTCCGCACTCCTCACGAATTCGCCGAGAAGGGATTTGGCAAACCCTCTGATATATTTGATCCGCGTGGCGCCCTTCTCCAATTCATGATCGCCGCTACGCCAAACGATGCTGTTGTCGCAAACCTTCTCAACAATCACGATCACATTATTGCCGGCATGACTTCCTGGTTTGAGCCTCAGCACGTTGGCGATAATAACACTGTTCTTGTCGAGATGATCAACAACGTACCCGATACCGTCTCTCCAGTCAAGGCCAAACCTGTATACATCCAGCTTCCCGACGGTGACAAGACGACGCTTATCCGAGCTTGGCGGGTGAGCGACTTGATTTGACACTGTCACACGCCTCTGAATTCTTTGCAGTTTGAGGTCAAGATGCAGGATAACTGGTATGAGGCTGTCATTTCACGCCAAATTCCCCATCGCATCCTCTCGGTTGTCGACTGGGCATCCGACGCCCCCACCTCCTCGGAACCCGAACAGCGCCAACCTGCAACATATAACGTATTCCCGTTCGGCATTAACGATCCCTCTGAAGGCGGCCGCACCTTGGCCAAAGAGAATTTTGACCATTTGGCCAGTCCTTTAGGCTGGCACGTTATCCCCGTTGCCAATGATCCACTTTCGTCAGACCTGAAGAAGGGCCAGTACTCGAACTACACTACCACGTTTGGTAATAACGTACGAAACTTCGACTTTGTCGTTCTGTGATCACTCTGATTTTTGGACAGGTGTTTGCTCACGAGAACTGGAAGGGCGTGCATAACTGGAAGGGCAAGGATAGCTGGGAGGGCAAGGATAACTGGTTGTACAATTATAGACCTGATGGCGGCGAAGACTTGATATTCAACTACCCTTACGATCCCAAGATCACGGACAAGTCGGACGCGCTGGACGAGGCGAAGAAGTATATCAATGCAACTGTCACACAGCTCTTCTACACGTCTAATCTAGTCCACGATCTATACTACCGGTATTCCCCTCTATTTATTCTATCTCCCTAGTGATCTAACCTTCCTTGTATTGTCCAGTTACGGCTTTGACGAGGTCGCAGGAAACTTCCAGCAGCACAACTTCGGGCGCGGGGGAGAGGAGGGTGACGCCGTTATCGCGAATGCCCAGGACAGTTATAGACTTAACAACGCGTTTTTCGCGACCCCTCCAGACGGACAGAAACCTCTGTGCGTGATGTTCCTATGGAACCGAACAAACCCATACCGCGACGGCAACTTTGACGCTGGCATCGTCATTCACGAGTTGTCTCATGGCCTTAGCACCCGTTTGACTGGCGGCCCTGCAAACTCTGGATGCCTCGGATGCGGGGAAAGTAGCGGAATGGGAGAGGGGTGGTCAGGTAAATGCACCATGATACAACCCAGAGACTTGTGCTGACGTCACTTGCTAGATTTCCTTGCCACCATGATCCGCAGCAAGGCTCTTTACTCCGATTATCCTATAGGTGCTTGGGCTGCCAATCGAACGAGGGGCATTCGGAACTACCCCTACTCTCTGGTACGATTTCCGTCCATAACCTCTATTACATCCGGTTTTAACGGTTGTGCAGAACGATTCGGTCAATCCATCCACGTATAAGACCCTCGATGAGCCCGAGTACGGGGAGGTTCACGCGGTCGGCGAGGTCTGGGCAGAGATGCTCTGGGTTGTTGCCCAGCGTCTGATTACGAAGCACGGCTTCGTCGAGTCTCTCTTCCCTCCGCTTCCTCTCGAAGATGGCACAATTCCCCTCGGTGACTTTTACCGTGTACCCGAGTTCACCGCGACGGGCGTGCCAAAGCCACTTGTCCCGAAGCACGGAAATTCACTTATCGTGCAGCTCGTGTTGAACGGCATGAAGCTGCAGCCGTGTATTCCTAGCTTCTTTGATGCGCGCGATGCGATCATCCAGGCGGATAAAGTCCTCACAGGGGGAGAGAACTTCTGCGATTTGTGGCTAGGTTTTGCAGAGAGGGGGCTGGGTGTTAATGCTAAAGTTGAAGATGAGACACCGTGGGAAAGAGGGGTTCGCACTGATGTGGGTACAGACCATGGGTCGCTCCTGTGTTTGTTGACAAGTATTTTTTTCAGGATTTCAGCGTCCCAGCTAAATGCCGCAGCGAGGACACCCCAAAGCCATCCTCATACCCGTAGCCGGAGCCGGATGAGCTCGGTGATGATAACATTGTATTCTTACCTTCACGATGCACCATACATCGCCCTCTTTTACTTGTGAATGTAATTGTAGTTCTTTCTGAGGTCGAACGTTTTGAGTGTGTCATCAATCGGACGTGTTATGATCACTGGCGGGTACCGGGCCTTCCTCTTGCCGCCAGGGTTAACTCATTATAAACTTGAACTTCTTGGGCCCCATAGAGGCCGTAAGTTCAGTTCCACCTAGCCAAATGTCTCTTTTTCAGCTTCCACACGAGCCAGCCAATCGTTCCGACAATGATACTTTTCACCACGCCCTTTGCCACACGTTCTCTTGTTCCACTCTTGCCGCTTGTTACCTAACATCACGACTCGGCACTCCTGCCCCGCAAACACGCACACGCTACGAAACGTCCCACACAACGACAATGGCACCGGCGCAAAAGCTGATCTAAAATCAGGCTCCTACTCGTCCGTCGAGAAGAGCAGCCTCTTGCTCCGCTTCTCTGACAAGCAATGGTTGTCTGAGGACGAGGCGAGCGCGACGATCGACGTCGATTTCAGGGTGCGTCCCCAGTTCTCCTGATGTGTGCACACGGGAACGCTAAATACACTTTAGATAAACTGGGGATCGAGAGGTGGAAGGCCAAGATCAACATATGGGTGTATCCGTCCTTCTTCAGATCATCTCGTACGCTTTGCTAGGGTGTTCACACTCTGGTGCTGCCTCCGCTTGCCTCGTTCACTCGCCGGCGCCACACCAAGATACGGCGAGCCAAGAACACTTCCGGACCATCACAGTGTCGTACTACTGCGGCACACAGGGGGTCTGTCCTACTCGTCTCCGTCTCTACGAACATCGGTCATGAAAATGTGTCGTGAAAAGTATACGACGTATCGAATCGCGAGTCGTTCGAGGCGCTTCCGCGGTGGCTCCAGATCTACGTCCCGCCCGAAGTCATCAAGATCGTCTGCAACAAACCGGGCAGTGTGTGCGCTCCCTTTCCTGCCCGCGTCCTGCCTGTGCCTACTGACTGCCGCACGAACATAGGAATACCCCCGACAGGTGCCGACGACAAAGGGCGCGTCGTTCACCCAGCGCACTGGGTACCTGCTCGCCGAGGCGTCCGCCAAGACAGTAGTGGATGTTGGTGCAGCTAGGTGAGTTTTGTTTCTACAACTCAATCGGCTCAAAACATTGACTCCAAACTAGTTGTGTATAGAACTAGTGTTGCCGCGAGTGGATGCGGTCCGAGTCGAGTTGCCGACTCGACGTCAACTCTAACCCGGGAGTTCACACCGGTGCAACTCGAGAGTTGTCTCCAAAAATGACCTTCAGATATTTCCTTCGTCCCATTCTTGATCTATCTCCATCCCCCTACCAAATAACAACCTCGTATATTCTTTACACAACATAGTGAATGAATATATTGTAATTAAAGACTCAGAGCCCTGGAAACGAAAGATATAGCGTATTCGGTGAATTTCTCATTTTTGGTCGTACGGAATCTATCACGTGACTCTGCTGTACGCACTGCTGCCCCTCATGCCATCGCTGCACACCATCGATCCTCGCTCTTCCTCCATGTCCTCTATCTATTGCCTCACACACCATCGCTGTTACTCACTCCCTACCTCCACCAGGTCACATCATGGACATTGCCAGTGTTCCCCTTGCGAATAAGCTTGCAAACAGTTCGAATTCCTAGACAACTACCTCATTCCATAAATTGCCATTTCGTTTTGTCACTACTTCAATGTTCTCCCCACCAGCCCCCCCCGCTTGACTTCTTATACTAACCATACAGTTCCTTTTTACTTTCTGTACCTTACTGAATTACTCTAGTTGCTCCGCATACACACAGATCTTTTTGTATTTAAAACCCCCTCTTGTTTCTTAATAGACCGTGCTCAGTTGCCACCGTTTCCCCCATTCGCTGTGTGATCGTCTCGGAAGTCAAACCCAGCACCCAGCATTACCTAATTTCTCGTCTTCTCGCTTTTGCCGGTACTCACACAAGCATGGGAACCGGCGGATTTGAAGGCCTCCCATTAGGTCAAGTCTGCAACTGAACCCTCGAGTTAGAGTTGGCGTCGAGTTGCCAACTCGACACGGACCGCATCAACTCTCCGCAACACTAATTCTATACACAACAGGTTTGGAGTCAATATCTTGAGCCGATTGAGTTGCAGAAACAAAACTCACCTAGTTGCACCAACACCCACTGCCGTCTTGGCAGATGTCATTGCCTCGCCGAATGGGCACCTCGTGCGCTAGGCGAACGACGCGCCCTCTATGTCGGCACCTGCCGGGAGTATTCCTATGCGCGTATGGCGGTCAGCAGGCACAGGCAGGGCGCGGGCACGGGCAGAAAAGGGAGCGCACACATTGTCGGGTTTGTTGCCGACGATCGTGATGACTTCGGGCGGGACATAGTTCTCGAGCTCCTCGAGCCACCGCGAAAGCGCCTCGAACGACTCGCGATTCGACACGTCGTATACTGTTCGTGACACATCTCCGTGACCGGTGTTCGTAGAGACGAGAAGACAGACCAAGGATGACCCCCTGTGTGCCGTGGTAGTGCGACGCTGTGATGGTCCGGAAGTGTTCTTGGCCCGCCGAATCTTGTTGTGGCGCCGGCGAGTGAACGAGGCAAGCAGAAGCAGCACCAGAGCCAGAGTGTGAACACCCTAGCAAAGCGTACGAAATGAACTGAAGAAGGACGGACGCACCCACATGTTGACCTCGCGCCCCCTGACCCCCAGTTTACCTAAAGTCCGTTATAGCGTCCCCGTGCGCACACATCAGGAGGACTGGAAACGCACCCTGAAATCGACGTCGATCGCTGCGCTCGTCTCGTCTTCAGGGAACCACTGCTTGTCAGAGAAGCAGAGCAAGAAGCTGGTTTTCCCGACGGACGAGATGCCAATAAGCAGGAGCTTGACGTTGATCAGCTCTTGCGTCGGGGCCATTGTCCTTGTGCGGGACGTTTCGTAGCGTGGGCATGTTAGCGGCGTAGGAGTGTCGAGTTGTGGTGTTAGGTAACAGGAGGTGAGAGTGGAGCAGGAGAACGTGTGGCGAACGCTTGGCGAAGGGTGTGTGGTGTGTAGGGTATCAGTGTCAGGACAATGGGCTGGCTCGTGCGGAAGTGAAAAGAGACACCTGGGTCGATGTGGAATTCACAGCCCCAAGAGGTTTATAATAAATTAACCTTGCCCAACACTCGCCCGTGATAGCATGTCTGGACGTACTCAAAATTTCAACCTAAGAAGAATTCCAATTACATTTGCAAGTAGAAGAGGGCGATGTATGGTAGGTATTTTGTAAAGGCAAGAATAGAATGTTGTGTTGGGATACAGTACTATCCTTAGTCCACTGTTGCAACACTTTTATAGATGCACGTCTAGCTCTACATCGAGGCACACAATCTTAATGATTCTTTTACCAATGGAAAGCCTACCCTCTCCGCTACAAGATAGTGCCATTAATCATACAAAAATATGGTGATTAAAACCCACTAGAGAGGGAATCTTGAAGGGTTATTTCTGGACAAGGTGTTGCAACAACTGTCACATTTAGTCACAACGGAGAGTCAGACCCGTGGATTTCGGACATCCTTTTTGGGAAGACGGTTCAGACACTCCGAAGAATGCGGTCCGCTTGGGCCGACTGCGGGGTTTGAAGTCCACTTGCTCCGATGCCAGATTGTCACGCCCAACGACTTCTTGCCATCCTTTCAACCTTTCCTCATGTATGTCTATCAGGGAGTATTGTATGAGGGTTCTATAACTAGAGGAGTGTGTTATATTCAAAGGATCAGGAAGTCAGAGTCCCTTGACTCCCACTTTTAAGCATAAAACACTCATTTTGCACACTTTTCGGTCTGCAGAATGAGTACTAAAGGTATAATACACAGATAAAGTACTAAAGTATGTTCTATTAGATAGACCAATTCCCGATCTTTGCGTTTTGAGGTGTCAATATGGTGTGTAGTGTCAGATGAGGCTAATCAGTTGGTGTTGCATCTCTCGGGTTGGTTTTGTTTGGTTGTTGCATCAGTAGACTAGGGATAGTACAGCCCAGAAAGTACAGCCGAGGCTAGACCCATATAATAGATGATCCGTATATTGTCGTAGTTAATCGGTTATCCATGAATAATACCTAGGAGATACCTCCACTCCTATCACCCAATGCTCACGTTTCCCCGAAATGAGTTCACTGCTGCGCTAAATCCCAACAAAAGGCATGGGGTTTCTGAGAATGTGACCACGACCAGTCGTCCTCCGGCTCATCATCACCAAGCTCATCCGGCTCCGGCTACAGGTATGGGGATGGCTCTGGTGTGTCCTCGCTGCGACATACAGCTGGGACGTTGAAACCCTGAAAGAATACACGTCAACAAACGCAGGATCGAGCCATGGTCTGTACCTACATCAGTGCGAACCCCTCTTCCCGAGTTCGTGTGTCCCTGAACTGTAGCATCAACACCCAGCCCCCTCTCTGCAAAACCTAGCCACAAATCGCAGAAGTTCTCTCCCCCTGTGAGGACTTGATCCGCCTGGATGATCGCATCGCGCGCGTCAAAGAAGCTAGGAAGACACTGCTGCAACTTCATGCCGTTCAACACGAGCTGCACGATAAGTGAATTTCCGTGCTTCGGGACAAGTGGCCTTGGTACGTCCGTCGCGGTGAACTCGGGTACACGGTAAAAGTCACCGAGGGGAATTGTGCCATCTTCGAGAGGAAGCGGAGGGAACAGCGACTCGACGAAGCCGTGCTTCGTAATCAGTCGCTGGGCAACAACCCAGAGTATCTCTGCCCAGACCTCACCGATCGCGTGAACCTCCCAGTCCTCGGGCTCATCGAGGGTCTTGTACGTGGATGGATTAACCGATTTGCTCTGCACAACCGTTAAAACCGGATGTAATGGAGGTTATTGGTGGGAATCGTACCAGAGAGTAGGGGAAGCTCCGAAGGCCACCAGCTTGGTTGGCAACCCAGGCACCGAAAGGGTAATCGGAGTAAAGAGCCTTGCTGCGGATCATGGTAGCAAGGAAATCTAGAAAGCGACATCAACACATGTCCCTGTGTTATAAAACGGGGCATTTACCTCCCCATCCCTCTCCCATTCCAGCGCTTTCACCCCATCCGAGGCATCGGGAGTTTGCAGGGCCGCCAGTCAAACGGGTGCTAAGGCCATGAGTCAACTCGTGAATGACGATGCCAGCGTCAAGAACGCTGTCGCGGTATGGGTTTGAAGTATTGTACAGGTACATCCTGCATCGACCATTATATCCGTCTGGAGGGGCCATGAATTTCGCGCCGTTAAATTCAGAACCGTACTGGGCACTCGCAATAATACCATCACCCTCCTGACCCCCACGCCCGAAGTTGTGCTGCTGGAAGTTTCCTGCGACCTCATTGAAGCCGTAACTGGACAATACAAGGAAGGTTAGATCACCAGGGAGATAGAATAAGTAGAGGGGAATACCGGTAGTATAGATCGTGGACTAGATTCGACGTGTAGAAGAGCTGTGTGATAGTAACATTGATATACTTCTTCGCCTCGTCCAGCAAGTCCGATTTGTCCGTGATCTTGGGATCGTAAGGGTGGTCGAATATCAACTTATCGCCGCCGTCAGGTCTATAATTGTGCAACCAGCCCTGGCCCTTCCAGCTCTCGTGAGTGAACACCTGTCCAAGAATCAGAACAATCGCAGAACGACAAAATCGAAGTTTCGTACGTTGTTGCCAAACGTGGTAGTGTAGTTCGAGTACTGGCCCTTCTTCGGGTCTGACGAAAGTGGATCATTGGCAACGGGGATAACGTGCCAGCCTAAAGGACTAGCCAAAGGATCGAAATTCTCTTTGGCCAAGGTGCGGTTACCTTCAGAGGGATCGTTAATGCCGAACGGGAATACGTTATATGTTGCGGGTTGCCGCTGTTTGGGTTCCGAGGGGATGGGGGCATCCGATGCCCAGTCGACAACAGAGAGGATGCGATGGGGAATTTGGCGTGAAATGACAGCCTCATACCAGTTATCCTGCATCTCGACCTCAAACTGCAAAGAATTCAGAGGCATGTGACAGTGTCAAATCAAGTCGCTCACCCGCCAAGCTCGGATAAGCGTCGTCTTGTCACCGTCGGGAAGCTGGATGTATACAGGTTTGGCCTTGACTGGAGAGACGGTATCGGGTACGTTGTTGATCATCTCGACAAGAACAGTGTTATTATCGCCAACGTGCTGAGGCTCAAACCAGGAAGTCATGCCGGCAATAATGTGATCGTGATTGTTGAGAAGGTTTGCGACAACAGCATCGTTTGGCGTAGCGGCGATCATGAATTGGAGAAGGGCGCCACGCGGATCAAATATATCAGAGGGTTTGCCAAATCCCTTCTCGGCGAATTCGTGAGGAGTGCGGAGGTGATCGCAATTCCAGTGGAAAAGGCGCTGGATGCGCTCAAGTGGCTCGTCCGTGGGTCGTGCTCCAGACATGGTGACCTGATTGGCGACGGCGGAGTGTTCTTCGAGCAAGGTCATGCGCTTCACTAGCTGCTCTTCTAAAAGGCCGCAAAATTCTGCATGAGGGTCGGAGGTGGTTGACTCGTCGATGTGGGTGACACTTGGCGCATAGCCCCGGTAGAACTAGGGTGGTAATGTAAGCGCGATTCCATTTGAGGTTAACGAATCTCACCGAATCGCCATAGGAGATGACGGTGCCACCATTTACGTTGACGTTGATGTCACCGTCCGCAACCTCGAGGCCATTCACCATCTGGCGAAAGTAGACGTGGGTAACACCGGTGGCACTATCAGTGTAAGAGTCCTTGCGCAAGGTAAATTCGTTGTCTTCAGAGAGCTGGTCTTGAAGGAGTTCCGTAACAAAGCTCCTAGCGATCTCATACGGATCAGAGGTAAAGACAGATGCCTTTGCGAAGGAGGCAGGGCTAGTGTGGAACTTGGCATGTGGGTGCACGGGACCAAATCCCATCGTCTTGCGATATGACACGTGGCTCCCATGAACTAATGCAGAGCCCGCTAGACCAACAAGAGCCAGAGAGGTCGTCGAAGGTATGCGCATATAGATGAGGGGGGAATGACTGTCAATAGCAATCCACCGGCGAAGGGGGTTGATATAGACAGGGACAAGGGAGATAGCAACACAGCAACCCAACGGAGCGGCACTCCTTACCGATAATTTTTACGGATTTTTCGTGGCCTATATTGTTTCCGTGCGTTCGTATTTATTCGCCATTGACTATATTTGCTTGACAGTCCCCTTACTATTCTATAAATGGATAAGACCATACCGTTCTCGTCAGTCACTCATTACATTCTCACGCTTGTCGAAATTTCGGGTTCCCGTGAAATTGGACTTGAGTTACCAAATGGAAAAAAAAAAGACTTGAGTTACCACGTCTCAGAATAGGCACAGTTTTCACTTTTTTTTTAGCGGCTTTTAGGTTTGCGGAACCGGCGAAATCTTTTCTTCGAATTGCCGATGAGCCCTACTGTCGGTGAAAATATGACATCAGAATATAACGAATTTTCGGTTTCAAAGTTCCCTATTGAAAACCAGATCTCATTCTCGTAGCGGTGCCGTCTCAATCCAAGCCTCGATATCGTACAAAATAATCACCAACTGGCAACCGCTATTCGTAATCCAATTCTTTGGCCCCTTGCTACTCCGCTTCGCTCTTATCCTTCCCGAGAAGCGGCGACTTTAAGCTCTTCCTGGGCCTGTGCTATCACCTCCTGAACCCCATCGTGATAAGATGACACAAGTCCAGACTCTCCTCCCAACTCCCAAGGCTGCTCTACTTCAACGGACTCTCCCGTTGCTGAAACCTGCGCACCGCTCATAGCACTGGCGCCAAACCACGTGGCGTCCTGTGCAGGTACTACCAGCCATAATTGTGACGGGAGAATATTGCCTCCGTTCCTTGGGGCCACTCTGACCTGAGCGGGTCTGGGAACACTCTGTATGTCCGTTGCTGCCAGCGCACTTTGAGGTGCTGACAGTGGCGTAATGGTGTAGCCCGTAACGCGTGGGGCGGTACCTTCTGGGATACGGTTGTCACTATCTTCCAAATAAGTATCAAAGGCGCTGGAAGGCTTATGCGTCACAGACCTGTGCAGTCTAACTGCCCACCGTTGCCACCGCGCTCCGTGAAACTCATGAGTTACAGCATGTGCGTTAAGAGTTTGGGTAGCATCCAGGGCTTGTCTGGTTTTTGAACCCGAACGCCAGTCTATGACGTAGCTCGCTCGGTCGGGATCGTATGTTAGGGTCCATATTGTCGCCACATTCGGGTCGCTGCTCAATCCGACACTAGTCACATCATCGCCGCGAAATGCGGTCAGATAGGCTCTCTGCCCATTGGGCTCCTGAACCAAGATATGGTACGTCCCGTTGTTCAACGGAAATATCTTGGAGCAAGGTTAGTACCCAGAATTAACTCGGGATCATGGGACTCAGATACTTACGCTAGCAGTCGACGCCGCCATTATTGAAGTCTTGTGATTAGAGCTCTGTGGATGTGAGGACTGAGAACAAAGACAAGCGTCCTTTGTCTTCCGTGAGGGGTTTTATACCTTTTTTTCAAATCAGTTTATCCTACTACACGAACCACTGACAAAAGCGGTATACTGCCGCGAGTTAATAAGGGTAGTGGTCGCGATATGGCTGATAAGGCCCCGTGGTGATGGGGCTAGACAGTGCGTGAGACAAGCAGAGGGTCAGCTGTCCCAGAGACGAATCCGAAGCCGTGTGTGTGACGAAGCAGCAGCATGGCGAACGGCATGGGAGGGTAATCGAAGCGTTAGAAAACGGAAATGAGTGAGCCAAGGCGACCAGCCCTGAAAGGGGCGGGTATGGGATTGATGCAAGATAGCAACTTCTGGCACCTTCTGGATGTGTGAAGATTATGGCACCGATACGAGATTATGGTGCCGAGTCTACTAGCACTGGCAGAATTATTTCGGTCCTCGAATTAACTTGGACACTCACGTTGCGTCAGCAGCTGGCCCAGCTGGACTAACACGTCGTATGCATGCCATTCATCATATCAGTGGTGGAGTGTAACAGCGCAGATTCAAGCAGTCGCCCAGCACCAGACAATCTTCTGCCGCAAAAAAGAAAGAACGTAAACAAGGGTGCAGCAGCAGACAATGTCGAAAAAAGATGACGGCGCGGAAATCGAAGCAAGCGACGGGCAAAAAAGGTTCAGAGCCCGCCAACACCGTGACGATGCGATGCCTACTTACCATATAGATAGACAGATGGATAGATAGATGCAGTACACATGACGGAAGCGAACAAAGGTGTTTTTTACACCCGCAGGGCCTTTTCTCCTAATGAGTGCCAGGATGCGCTCGCGGTGGAAAACCAGGCTTACCGGGCGCTCTGTCGAACCCAGCTTCCCTCATGTTCGTAACCTCTGAGCTGAAGCCTGGGTCTTGTTCATCTCTCGTGATCGCCTTCGAGGACCTGGATTGGGAGACCATTAAGGGTCTTCGCACCCTCTGCCCCTTCGAGGAAGGGGGAGATCTCCGGCAATGGAAGCAGAAGCCTAGGGTTCCTTTCGCGCCAGTTGGTCGCCTTAAATCCAATCCCGTCACCTTTTAGGGACCCAACGCTTCCCACACCCCCCTTCCCTTTCCGATCCCTTTCCGATCAGCCCGTCATCTCCCCGCGAAGCCAGGTTACCTTCTGAGCCCCTTTTGCGGATTTCTATCTGTCCAACTCACCACACATTCATTTGTGACCACCATTGCTGTCTTCGCTCATCCTCGTCTCCCTCTAGTCAGCGACGGACCCCCTTCTCAGCAGTGTCCGCCGGAGTCGTTTACCAGTCCGCGGAGCAACCTAGGTACTGTGTCGGTCGGGGGATGGATCCCGCACAGAGCGAGTGACCCCTCTAACTCATGCGGTCCATTTTGGTTCGGACTTCTACTCATTACGTGCATATGGTTCTCGGCTTTCGGAAGTAGCTGCCTCGCGGTCCCCCTTGATTTAGTAGATCACGTACGGTGAGACGTACTTCGTCCAGGCCGCGCACAGCCCGATCTTAGTTTGATTACTTGCACCCCGGGATATAAATAAAAAAGCGAACAAAGGTCGATTTCTCATCGTGGAGCACCGACAGATCGCAGGGTGGATGCCAATGCGCAGCAGTTCCGCGCGTTCATGGAGGGGTTCGGGAACGTGCTGCGCATGTTCGGCGAGCACGAGCTAGAACTGCCCGTCACGGGGGTTGATGCAATACAGTATTGACGACTTGGACACGGTTCACCAACTACTGCGGGTTTACGAAGCCGGACCGAGCGCAAGTAGCGCTGTGTACCCGTCAATGGCTTCAAGAACCTCCAGAGCCAACGACGGCTTGCGGCGCCTTACGATCGAGAAGAGCGACTCCGACTTTTTTTTTCGATGACAGTAGACGTCCATTTCACGACGAGTCGACCTACTCGTCTGCGGCTCTGCTGCACCAGCTCCGCAGCTGGACATGAGCTTGAGCGCTTGAGCGCTTGCACGGGCATCATGGCATCTGCCAGTAGATCCCTTTCGACTCCATGAAGCCCAGCCGAGGGTACGTGAAAATTTTGAGGTCTTTGGATCGGGTCCTGAGCAAAGCCCAGACGGCCCTCCTTTTCGCGCCAATGGCCTTCTCCAGTATGCGAAGTAGTTGATCGAGCCCGAACGCATCTGGGTCGTTGATGCCCTGTCGCCGTCATCAACCTCCAGTGGATCTCTTCCCATTGGAACCAGAGCTCGTAAGAACCGAGCCCTCTTGCGTGTCGATCGCGTTCTTTGTTACAATAATTGGCTTGGAGTTTGTTGTTGAATCTAGATGGGCTCTCACTGGACTGCATCTCTGCAGTACCGCGTGCTCCGCGGCGGCGCTCGCCTGCGATCCGCCACTCCCTTGTGCAGGGGGTAGTCGTACATTGGGGTCATTTGGTGATGCAGGGAGTGCAACAGGTGGGGGATTGGGAGGTGCAGCCATTTTGGATGTCACAGAAGATAGAGTGCAGTGGGGAGGCAAAACAGTAGAACTATCGCTGGGACATCATGCATCACGCGTCATCGATGCCTCATAGACCTCATCCCGAGCGTCCGCCCAGTGCCGTTCCATATTTCTCACAGTAAGCCTGTTAGCACACCCAAGGACTACTATTTCTCACCTTTTACGCTACCTTGTAGCTTACCCAACGACTAGTCCTTTCCATCTCGGCGCCATACAAAACCCCGTCCCCAGAGAGTAACGTAGTTAGGCGACTCGATTTATTCTGTAGTAGGTTAACAATACTCGCGGTGTAAATAACAATGTAATATCTCATTTGGGGGGGAGGGATACAAGACAACGTGGAGTTCGTAGCGTGAATAATAAGCGTTCCAGGCGGCGTTGTACACGGCCTTCTGAGGAGAGAAAACACGAACTTGCAGTTCAGCTAGCAAGCGCACGCGCCACCCTCCTCTTCCTCGTCGTGCGCTTGCGACAGGTCGATATTACCCGGCATACTCTCAGGCGCGCGAGACGCCGCCGCCCGGGCCCTGGACGCCGCGGCGGCCGCCTTGGGCTTCTCGTCGCCCCACAGCGCGGGCGTGTCGATGATGCGCGCGACGACGTCGCTGAACGCCTCGGTCACC
Organism: Lactarius indigo; assembly: GCA_025766275.1. Classification (NCBI taxonomy): domain Eukaryota; kingdom Fungi; phylum Basidiomycota; class Agaricomycetes; order Russulales; family Russulaceae; genus Lactarius; species Lactarius indigo. The sequence goes on along the minus strand of JAFKAC010000010.1, from coordinate 1,579,361 downwards.
CCAACCGCCGTCTTAGCGGACGCCTCGACGAACAGGCACCCCGTGCGATGGGCGAACGACGCGCCCTCTGTCGTTGGCACCTGCCGGGAGTACTCCTGTGGGCGCCGCGTGCAGTCAGCAGCAGGTGGAAGGAAAGGTATGACGAGAGGAAGCGCGCACCTTGTCGAGCTTGTTGCCGACAACGATCTTGACGACTTCCGGCGGGACGTAGTTCTCGAGTTCCTCGAGCCACCGCGGAAGCGCCTCGAACGACTCGCGATTCGACACGTCGTATACTATTCACGAGACAGTTCCGTGAGTGGTGTTTGTGGGGACGAGGAGCATGACGGACCGAGGATGACCCCCTGTGCGCCACGGTAGTACGACGCAGTAATGGTCCGGAAGCGTTCTTGGCCCGCCGTATCCTATGATGCCGACGAGTGAACAATGCAAGCGGGAGCCACCAGAGCGTGAATTCCTCAGCGAAGCGCACGAAAAGAACCGAAGAAGGACGGACGCACCCATATGCTCATCTTGACTTTCCGCCCCTTGACTTCCATTTTATGTACCTAAAAGCACGTTTGTCAGTCCCATGGGCATACATCAGGAGAACAGATGACGCACCCTGAAATCGACGCCGATCGTCGCGCTCGCCTCATCCTCAGGCAACCATTGCTTGTCAGAGAAGCGGAGTAAGAGGCTGCTCTTCCCGACAGACGAGTTACCGATAAGGAGGAGCTTAACATTGATCAGCTCTTGCGTCGGTGCCATTGTCCTTGGGCGGGACGTTTTGAAGCGTGTGCGTATTTTGCGGGGTAGATTGCGGGGTAGGAGTGCCGAGTCGTAGTATTAAGCAACAGTTGGTGAGAGTGGAACAGGAGAACGTGTGGCGAACGCGTGGCGAAGGGCGTGGTGATGTAGGGTATCAGTACTAGATATCAGTGTTAGAACGATTAGCTGGCTCGTGTGGAAGTGGGAAAAGAGACACCTGGCTCGGTATGGAACTCACGGCCTCCACGGGGCCCAAGACGTTTATAATAAGTTAACCCTGGCGGCGAGGGGAAGGCCGGCACCCGCCCGTGATAATACGTCCGATCGCTGACGCACTCAAAATATTCGACCAAAAAATTCCAATTACATTCGCAAGTTAAAGAGAGCGATGTATGGTAGGTATATCGTAAAGGCAAAAATAGAGTGTCAAGGGCATAGTTTCTAGATACGTGACCAGGGCCAGTCATCGTCTGGCTCACCGTCACTAGGCTCATCCGGCTCCGGTTCTGGGTATGGGGATGGCTCTGGTGTGTCCTCGCTGCGACATACAGCTGGGACGTTGAAACCCTGAAAAAATGTCAACAAACGCAGGAACAAGCCATGGTCTGTACCCACATCGGTGCGAACCCCTCCTCCCCAAGGCGTGCGTCCCTGAACTGCAGCGTCAACACCCAGTCCCTTCTCTGCAAAGCCCAGCCACAAATCGCAGAAGTTCTCTCCGCCTGTGAGGACTTGATCCGCCTGGATGATCGCATCGCGCGCGTCAAAGAAGCTAGGACGACACTGCTGCAACTTCATGCCGTTCAACACGAGCTGCACGATAAGCGAATTTCCGTGCTTCGGGACAAGTGGCCTTGGTACGCCCGTCGCGGTGGACTCGGGTACGCGGTAAAAGTCACCGAGAGGAATTGTGCCATCTTCGAGAGGAAGCGGAGGGAAGAGAGACTCGACGAAGCCGTGCTTCGTAATCAGTCGCTGGGCAACAACCCAGAGTATCTCTGCCCAGACCTCGCCAATCGCGTGAACCCCCCAGTACTGGGGCTTATCGAGGGTCTTGTACGTGGATGGATTGACCGAATCGTTCTGCACAACCGTTAAAACCGAATGTATGGAGGTAATAGGCGGGAATCGTACCAGAGAGTAGGGGTAGTTCCGAATGCCACCGGCTTGATTGGCGGCCCAAGCACCCATAGGATAGTCGGAGTAAAGAGCCTTGCTGCGGATCATGGTAGCAAGGAAATCTAGTAAGTGACGTCAGCACAAGTCTCTGTGTTGCATGACGATGCATTTACCTCCCCATCCCTCTCCCATTCCACCACTTTCACCCCATCCGAGGCATCCGGAGTTTGCAGGGCCGCCAGTCAAACGGATGCTAAGGCCATGAGACAACTCGTGAATGACGATGCCAGCTTCAAGATCGCCGTCGCGGTATGGGTTTGCAGTATTCCACAAGTACATCCTGCATCGACCGTTCTGTCCGTCTGGAGGGGTCATGAAGTTCGCGTTGTTAAACCCAGAACCGTCCTGGGCATTCGCGATAACGGCATCACCCTCCTCGCCCCCGCGCCCGAAGTTGTCTTGTTGGAAGTTTCCTGCGACCTCATCAAAGCCGTAACTGGACAACACAAGGACGGTTAGATCACTTGAGAGATAGAATAAAGAGGAAAATACCGGTAGTATAGATCGTGGACTAGATTAGACGTGTAGAATAGCTGCGTGATAGTCACATTGATATACTTCTTCGCCTCGTCCAGCGAGTCCGACTTGTCCGTGATCTTGGGATCGTAAGGATAGTTGAATATCAACTTATCGCCACCATCCGGTCTATAATTGTGCAACCAGCCATTCTGGCCCTCCCAATTCTCGTGAGCGAACACCTGTCCAAGAATCAGAACCATCACAGAACGAGAAAGAGGAAGTTTCGTACGTTGTTGCCGAACGTGGTAGTGTAGTTAGAGTATCGGCCCTTCTTCTTCAGGTTGGACGAAAGCGGGTCATTGGCAACGGGGATAACGTGCCAGCCTAAAGGACTAGCCAAAGGGTCGAAATTCTCTTGAGCCAAGGTCCGGCCGCCTTCAGACGGATCGTTAATGCCGAACGGGAACACATTGTATGTTGCAGGTTGGCGCTGTTTGGGTTCCGAGGGGATGGGTGCATCCGATGCCCAGTCGACAACAGAGAGGATGCGATGGGGAACTTGGTGTGAAATGACAGCCTCATACCAGTTATCCTGCATCTCAACCTCGAACTGCAAAGAATTCAGAGCCATGTGACAGTGTCAAATCAAGTCGCTCACCCGCCAAGCTTGGATAAGCATCGTCTTGTCACCGTCGGGAAGCTGAATGTACACAGGCTTGGCCTTGACTGGAGAGACAGTATCGGGTACGTTGTTGATCATCTCGACAAGAACGGCGTTATTATCGCCAACGAGCTGAGGCTCGAACCAGGAAGTCATGCCGGCGATAATGTGATCGTGATTGTTGAGAATGTTTGCCACAACAGCATCGTTTGGCGTAGCAGCGATCATGAATTGGAGAAGAGCGCTGCGCGGATCAAAGATATCCGAGGTCTTGCCAAATCCCCTCTCGACGAGTTCGTGAGGAGTGCGAAGGTGGTCGCAATTCCAGCGGAAAAGGCGCTGAATGCGCTCAAGTGGCTCGTCCATGAGCTGCGCTCCAGACATGGTGACCTGATTGGCGACAGCGGAGTGTTGTTGGAATAAGGCCAAGCGCTCAGCTAGCTGCTCTTGTAAAAGGTCGCAGAATTCGGCATGGGGGCCGAGGGTGGTTGGCTCGTCCATGAGGGTGACGCCTGGCGCATAGCCCCGGTAGAACTAGGGTGATGTAAGCGCCATTCAATTTGAGATTGATGGGTCTCACCGAGTCACCGTAGGAGATGACGGTGCCACCCTTTACATTGACACTTATGTCGCCGTCCGCAACCTCGAGGCCATTCACCATCTGGCGAAAGTAGACGTGGGTAACACCGGTGGCACTATCAGTGTAAGAGTCCTTGCGCAAGGCAAATTCGTTGTCTTCAGAGAGCTGGTCTTGAAGGAGTTCTGTTACAAAGCTCCTGGCGATCTCATACGGATCAGAGGTGAAGACAGATGCCTTTGCGAAGGAGGCAGGACTGGTGTGGAACTTGGCATGGGGGTGCACGGGACCAAATCCCATTGTCTTGCGACGTGACGTAGGGACCCCATGAGCCAAGGCAGAGCCCGCTAGGCCAACAAGGGCCAGAGAAGTCGTTGAAGTTAAGCGCATATAGATACGGGGGAAAGGACTGTCGATAACAACCCGCCAGCGAAGGGGGTTGATATAGACAAGGACAAGGGAGATAGCAACACAGCAACCCAACGGAGCGGTACTTATCCGGCCCAGCCTACCGATAATTTCCCACGGTTGGTTCCCACGATAGACCGCCTCCACCCGGCAGCAAGACCCGCTGGTGAGTGTCCTTTTAGTATCTTCCTCTCGTTATCTGCTGTATCTCTTTCACGAGATACCACGTCGTGCCACCAGAATATTCTTATCAGATGTTTGTCGCCTGACCTTTGTCATAATATCATCATCTAACTTCTTGATACCTTTCTTTCGCAGAGAACTCCACTTCTGCCAAATCAGAATCGACTGACCGACACTCAGTACTCAGCGCCCATCAGTCATTTCGCAGTCGCTTTCTCACGTGCGTAGTCCGTTGCTTTCCTTTTTCCTCTCTCAACCTCCGTTGCAGACCGTCACTCTATCTTCTCACCAGTGTCCTGGACCTTTTCAAGTAAACGGAAACACAACTTCTGTCGCACAAGACGACATACACTAGCCTCCCTCACCCGCCAGCGCATTCGCTATGCCTCACAGACCAAGCCTTGGTTTCACCGGTAACCGTTTTTACGCTGCGCTTCTAGCCGCAGTCGGACGCATGGACAAGTCCATGAATCCTCGGGACACACTCCGACGGTTACAAAAACACTCCTTTGTCTTATCCGACCTCGTCTACCTCATCCACATCGTCAATTCGGTCTTCTGGCTCGTGATTATGCGAGTCCCGGGCTTTCCCATCAAACTCGTCATCCCCATACTCCACATCGGCCTGCTCCTTGTTCCATTCACTTCCCAGTTCTTCCTACCTGCGTTGCCTGTTACGACGTATCTCATTACCTTTTATTCTTCCCAATTCATCCCCAACAATCACAGACCTAAAATATCTGTGTCCGTGCTTCCTACACTTGAGTCCGTCCTTTTTGGGGCCAATATTTCGGATCTCTTGACTCGCTACACGCACCCCATTCTTGATGTCATTGCCTGGTTGCCTTATGGCGTTGGCCATTTTACCATCCCTTTCATCGTTGCCATACTCTTGTGGCTATTCCGGCCAAAACCGGCTCTCCACCTCTGGGGGCGTGCCTTCGGTTGGATGAACTTCGTTGGAGTAGTGACGCAAATTATCTTCCCGTGCGCCGCACCATGGTATGAAGTCATCTTTGGGCTCACCCCTGCCGAATACTCCATGAAGGGCTCCCCTGGCGGACTTCTGCGTATCGACAACCTCTTGCACAGCCACGGTTACACCGTGACCTTCAGCAACTCACCTGTCGTCTTTGGCGCCTTCCCCTCACTCCATTCGGCCTGCGCGACGATGGAGGCCCTCTTCCTTTCCCACTTCTTCCCCCAGGTCGCAAAATATGCATGGGGCTACGCCGCCGTGTTGTACTGGGCCACGATGTACCTCACTCACCATTACCTCATCGATGTCGTCGGTGGCTCCTGCCTCGCCATCGCCTTCTTCTATTTTTTCCTCCCTGATGACCTCAAGGGGCCCCTCGCGACTGCCTCCCCCACCGGTGCACTCGCTAACGGCACCGCCCTTGCCAACGGGCGCTCAAAATACGAAATCTACGACATCGAGGAGCCTCACCCGGATGGTGACGGACTGTCGTACGAACTGTCGAGCGACGCGGCAAGTGATGAAGAGGAAACGGGCATCGCATACCGCTCGCCTGGAATGGTTCCTGATGCGGGCAGGACCCCAACTTCGGCGATGCCACTCATCGGACCCGCGGCAAAACAGGCCCGCCGGAGCCACAAGCACACGGCGAGCATCGCAAGCCTGATACGTGCCGACGACCGCGTCGAGGACGGCTGGAGCCCAATCGGCAACGGCTCGTTCGTCTTCCCACCGACTCCAACGCGCCAGGAGCGTGATATCCAGTAATGCGGGGACCTGGGCCAGCGACGCGAACGGTGACTGATCCTGTATATAAGTATAGTAGATATAATACTACGTTTGTATTTATGTGTTTCTCCCTTCTCTGTGTGCATGTCGGTATTCTCGGCTCACTCCCTCTCCTTTGGCTCTCTTTTTGTTTAGTAGCATGTCTGGTCATCATAATCCATTAGTCAACTATTTCCATGGAGATAGCAGTGAGCTGAGTCACCTCAACCTTTGAAGGAAGGTACTACAGTAACAATCTACGCGTTTTGATTTGGCGATGCGTCATCAGAAGTTTTCTCCTCAAAAACACAAGCCTAAGAGCTGCGGATCTCGCAGTGGGAGATTGTGAGTATCACGTCCACAGAAAGACATCGCTGACACAGGCATGAATCAGAGCGAAATCCAAGGGCGGAAATCAGGACACGACGAACAGGCCATCCGAGAGGCGCGTGACGCCAGTGCACGGACTGATGCACTGATGTCGCGAGCGCGAGCGTCTGATGGTCGTGTGACCAATGACCAATCCATGACGGGCAAGCTCTCCCTGGTCCCTGGTGTGATTTCCTCGACATCCATGCCGCCCATTGGTGCTGATCGAATACGACTTCCATCTCTTCCAGAATATCAGTACGCATACATTGGGAATCAGATACAGAAACGGCCAGAGGAATGACCGTAGACCGCCCGAATTGAAACGTCATGCATCATGGGGTCTGCATAAAGTAGGTCAGATATCGTGATGCCGCGGATATGAATCATCACGGGAAACCCCTTGGACAGATGTCGACACTGGCAGACAGGATTGGCTCCCCTTTTCTTTCCGTGATAGGATACAGTATTGCGCAAGTTCGATGCTATGATTGGGAGATATGGCACAATGGCGATCGCGGGCACTCGACACGGCTTTTACTCGAATCTCTCTCTCATCTGTGACTCGGAGGTGCGGTGGCAACCAGCGTCCATTTGATCCGTCCGTCCCGTCACCAGGTGCGCCTGCTCCTTCACTTTCAGCCATGTGTCGTGTTACCTTCAGGCTATAAGCTTTATGAGATCCGCTTAAAACAGTCTTGTGAACGCGCGATGGATACAAACCCCCACCTTCCCTTGACGAATGGATATCGACAGGTTAGCTGGGTATTCCCTCTTCTGGTGATATCATATGACGCAAGTCTGATGCCATCAGGATGACGACCCTGCATACGTCGTCTAAATGGCCTTACTCAAACATCTGAGACACGGCCTGCATCCTATTACAATACCACATGGTCACCCCTATCATGCCTTGGCTGGCGCCCACCTCCTCGCATACGGTCAACGCATCCCAACACGTCGCGTCCTATCTATCATACCCAGAATCCAGTATCTTCGACTTGTCTAAGCCTATAATGGAAGCGTCGCGACGTTTGGGTACTTGGTGACCTCGAAAGCTTTGGGAGCCAGAGCGACTGACGGCTCCTGGGAGGGAGCGAGTTCATTTCTGTATTTGCCTTTTACACCTTAATATCAATATACCTTGTGAACGTTAAGTCTTGTAAATTGCTGAATATCAGCACTCAATTTCTAGTACATCACCCCAACCCCCAATCAACCTATGTCTGCAGGTAATTCGCTGACCCACGGGAATAAGCGGAAAAAACAGTTCCACAGATCCGGGCGTTCGGTGGATTCCAAAGCCACAAGGGAGTAGATTGCACGCCATGTTGGAGACAGAGGGATCCGACGGGGAGCGTCGCGTGAGAAACTATGTCATACCAGTTCTTATGCACCACAACCTGAAACCGCAAACAAATCAGAGGCTCGTGAAAGTATAAGTCGAGTGCACTTACTTCCCAACCCTCGATAAACGAGGCCTTATTGCTGTCAGCAGTGGCGGTCACGTACTAGTACACAAGTTCTGCCTTGACTAGAGAAGTGTCGGGTACGTTATCTGGGCGAGATGCTCATTGTCATCGGGATGGTACTCGGACCAGGAAGTCATGCCCGCGATAATCTGATCGTAATTGTCTATCACAAGAATCGCTCGGTGTAGCAGTGATGACGAACTAGAGAAGAGCTTTGCGCGGGTCAGAGATATCTGTGGGTTTGCCAAATCCCCTCTTGGCAAGCTCGTACGGAGTAGGGACATGCTCGCAGTTCTGTACTGCATATACCCAAGTTTCCCGTCCGTGCCAATGGGTTATGCTCCAGACATGGTGGGATTGGCGGTGGAGTCTTGGTCCTGGAGCAAAGCCAAACGGTGGAATATCTGGTCTTGCAAGACGCGGTATGGGGTCTAGTAATGATGAGCTCGCCCTTGAGGATGGCGTCTGGTACACGGCGGCAGTAAAACTGGGCCCGGGGTAGTCGTATAAACCGCCGCCTCGGCGGAGATAGGTACGAGTTTCAAAGCTTACCGAGACCGTCGGAGATGACGGTACCGTCCTTTATACACGTTAATGCCATCATCAGCGGCTTCGGGGCCATTTATTGCCCGGGGAAAGTAGACCCGGACGATACCGGTGACTATATGAGTGTAAGAGTCATTGCGCAAGGCAAGGTCGGGTCTTGCGATGTGGGTTGAAGAATGTGGGTCGAACACTGTAGCTGAGGCGGAGCTCGCTAGGCCGACGAGGGTCAGAGACTTCATTGAGGATAAGCGCATATACGAGGGGGGAGGGAGTAAGGAGATGTGTCCAAAAACGACCCATCAGCAAAGGTAGTTGATATTGTGTGCACGGGGAGCGGAAGTAGAACGTCAGTTTCGTCTTGTAAGCCGCGCCATCTCCCTGTCTACTAAACTTTGGAAGCGTACTGTACTTGCAGAAACCCTGGGCGGCCCATTATATTTTTTTTGTTGGAAGGTAACGAGACCGCTTGCGCTTACTATTACTGTGCTGCAACTCTTACAGTACCAATTTCGCATATACGTATGGAAGCCGTAGTGTAGCTCCGGGGACGTGAACAGATCCGGATTCGTCGGACTGACTGCGACAATGTTCCAGCTGATCGTGTTGTATGTTCCTTCCGCTGGTCCCAGCGCCCAAGGAATCTGCTGATGAAAGCTGAGCTGTGTTTCAGCAAGAATGGCTTGGGATTATGAGATTATGACCGGAGATATATGTACATATTATATAATACATTGTATGATAAACGGCCCTTCGTTTGCGCTCCTACTTGAGAATGTTTGCTAGGTCATTTGGTGCTTTGAAGCTCAGCTTTGGCGTGGAACAAAGCTCTGGGACATCTATGATGCGTTCTAGCACCTTGCGGAATGTCTCGCGTACGCCAACAGCAGTCTTAGCAGACGACTCGATGAACAGACATTTGTTTTGAGCAGCGAAGGCCGCGCCTTCTGCTGTAGAGACTTCTCGCATGTGGGACTATGAGCAGTCAGTCATGGCGAAATTCAGGATTTTTAGGAGGCCGTCACCTTGTCAGACTTGTTCCCTACAATCATCTTCACGACCGGTTCGGGAGCATACTTGCTACGCTCCGAAAACCACCATGCTATAGCATCAAAGGTTTTGCGACTCGTCACATCATACACTTGGTGGAGTGTCATCGGCCTTGTAAGCTGCGTGTAAAAGTTTTCGTCAAGCTACGCACCAAGTATTATCCCTTGTGTACCGCGATAGTAGGATGAGGTGATAGCACGGAGACGCTCGTCGCCAGCAGTGTCCTAGAACCGACGCACAGTAAATATGCTGCATCACAATGCCTTTGGCACAAGCGGTCTACGCACCCAGATATTGAGATTCACCCTCTTCCCCTTAACATCTAACTTGTGCTCCTGTAGAATGTATGAGCACGAGTCACTCGACCACGATTTATGGAAAATACCAAAGTGTCCACACCGATCGTCGGTTGCATCTCTCCTTCGGGAAGCCACTGCTGGTCTGTGAAGCGAAGCAACAAACTGCTCTTCCCCACAGATTCTATTCCAAGTATCAACAACTTGATGTTGACTGACATCGCCGAATCGTTGAGTGTATATGTACGCGTGGGCGGCATGGTGATGGAGAGGAGTATGCAGAAAGTGTTAAGTGACTGGGATTCCAATCTTCAAGCAAGAATGAGTACGAATTATATAGAAAGTATACCAGTGCATGCTAGTATATACATCGGTGTCAGTGACAGTCTATTTTACGTTATTTACGTGAGCACTAGGCTGGGCGCCTCTGATGAAACAATCAAGGCAACGAGCACGTTACAGAAAAAGAATAGACGTAGGCCGCGACTTGCCGCCAATAGAAGCACCACCAATCGTGTCGTTGAAAACTGTTGGATCCGCCCAAGTCTAAGTTTATGCGACAAACACGCTTTCCGGGGTGAATTACATCGGATTTTGCACAAGACACCTTTGATCTTACGGCAAGCCAACTGGCAAACCCCAAGAAAAGGTTTTGCCAGAGTGCCCGTTCTCTGGCGCCCACATCTGTCTTGAAACCATACCCGACCATATCGCGCAATGAGTCATGTGTTTGTATGTAGGGAACGAAACAACTTCTATAATAAAGTATTAGGAATCAGGGGTAAAGTCGATGCAGACAGTCTCTGGTGGCACAGTTTGGGGTTTGGGGAGCGCTCGTGCATGTACTGGATAGAATTTGTAATGGCATGTTCAGAGGAGCTAGAGCGTCGAGGCGTCGAGCGCGGGTACACTTTGTTGCGTGAAGGCCCGCCCAAAGCTTCGCTGTCAACCATGGATTGGTGCGTGCATCACAAAGTCGCCGGTAATCACGCGCCTATTGTTTGTGTCTCTTCTGCTCGAAAAAACTGATGGCCGTGGGGTAGCCAATCGTAACGAATTGGGAATTCGCGGGAGCACACGTAGCGATGGTGATTGGAGTCTACTCTAGCCCCGAGGTCTGTCTGAGGTCGTAAAGTTTCCTCCCAAAGGTCGTTCGAAAGTTCGAGAGAAAACAACCCAGAAAAGTCCCGGGTACAGCAGCAGTTGGATCCGGACTAATGCTAGCCGCCTTACTGTACAAAGCCCTGCTCGATTACGAATGGTCGGTGTTTGGGGTGGCAGCAGCGGCCGGTTGCTCGAACAGAATTTCCACATATAGAAGGAATGAAGACATATGGTGGTACTGGCACAGCCGCACCTCAGGGCAGGAAGTTTCATCATGCACGGGCATTTAATTATCACGTTGGTGCTTCGTGTGACTCTTGTTGAGGCAGAAAGAAGCCAGCGGCCACAGCCCCAAGGCCCACAATTGTAGCGCCAACTTGAAAAGGGTCGTCGCTCTCAGCACAGAGCGGTGATCTAGGCACTAATTCATTTCGCTGACCAGAGGCGAAAGATTTAAAGTTCTGTTTCTTGTATGCCACGATCAAGCCGCACCCTGTGTTCAAAAGGATGGGGTGGTATTAGCGCAGGCCGCAGTGTGCAATAGTCTGGAATGGAGGCAAACTGCTGGTAAGGAATGGGAACGTCTAGTGCTTTGAGTAATAACCCAACTCGGATGTGAGCGTGCTATGTATTAGAGAAGTACGTGTGCTTGAGCTCGAAACCAGGAAAGTCAAATCAATAGTTTGGATTTGGGCGAGGACGAGGACTGGGTATTACAATGGGCGACTCCTGATTATGTAAACAATACCCCAGCGGATCAGACTGCCTTCTGCCTAAACCAGACTGGATAGTAGTTACGAATACTGGTTGGTGCACCCTACGTCAGGACTCAGGACCTCTTGTCGCAATATCGGTGGTAAGTATTAAATGCAATTAAACTATGGTATGTTTTATATGAGCAAATAATGCAGAGGACCGGGCAGGTCACTTGACTATAAACGGCGGACGGGGAAATGGAACCCATCGACAGCGGCATGTGTTAGTTGGATCACCATTCTTCGGAAACCGTGTGGCGCGGGAAGAAACAGCAGATGAAACGGACATTTATGTGGGTTTTAACAGGACAGGCGATTCCAACACTCGCTCGAGGGTATCGCGGAAGACCTCGCGCACGCCGGCAGATGTTTTCGCCGACGACTCCACGAACAGTGCCCCCATGCGACCTGCGTAAGCTGCAGCCTCGGCAGTAGGAATTTGCCGTGTATGCCCCTGCAACGTGCCATTCTCAGTGTCGGAACTGGTGAGAGACTGAGTGAAGACGTACATTATCCGCCTTATTGCCAACAACTATCTTCACTGCAGACTTTGGTGCATGTATGCTACGTTCTGCGAACCACCACTCGATCGTTTCGAATGACTTACGATCCGAGATGTCGTACACTAGTGCCACGTACATGTTAGCTGCAGCCCGGAGCCGTGGAAGTGCCATACAACGGACCTAAGATGATCGCTTGCGTCCCGCGATAGTAAGACGACACAATGGTACGGAAGCGTTCTTCGCCGGAGGTATCCTGTCATAACGCCCTTGAACATCATTGGCCTACGTGATAGCGCTTCGTGCTTACCCAGATACTCAGGTTCACGTGCTTCCCCTTTATATCCAGTTTATGGGTCTATTCGGCGCTCAATCAGTTCGGGCCGAAGGGAATATACTCTGCCTACATACCCAGGTATCAACCCCAATGGTAGGTTTCGTTTCACTTTCCGGCAACCATTGTTGATCTGTGAAGCGAAGCAGTAGGCTGCTCTTTCCTACTGATGCTGCTCCAAGGAGCAGGACCTTCACTTGGTGTGTCTCTACTGGATGAAGAAGCGTGCCTTGGCGCGATGGCATGAAGTAACGGAGAGAAGGTGGTTACGTAGAGAGTGTTGAAAAAGAAGGCTAAATTAGCCGCGGAGAAATAAGGAGAGTATGAGTTGTTGGGACTGGACAAAGAGAGGGCTCGCAACTCCAAAACGATCTTATAAGTGTTCCGAGACGAAAGCACGTGGAAAGTACAGCAAGCCAACAAACCTTGCGACGAGTCAGCATCCTAATCCGAGCATACACAGGAATGGTCAGAGCCGCGGCCAGCACCACAGCCTTAGTGATCGACGCCGTAGCGACAAATACCTAGAGGAAACAGAGGTTCGGAGTTTCCTTCCATCCGGATGGATCTGGGGACATTCAAAACAATTATCTTAATATTTGAAAATCGGGCGCTGTGGGAGGATGGTGACGAGAGGGAAGTTTCATGCTTGTCTTCTGCATCGACGGTCGACCTGGGTTGCAGAAGGATGTCGATCCACTGGGCACGTGCAAACAGAAATAACGAAAGTTGACATTCATAGGTACTAGCTCTTGGTGTCGCTAATGCCATGGAACGTGCCTTATATGTGGGGGAGTCAGAAGGCCCGGGAATGGACAAACCTCAACCAGGTTTTAGGAATTACCGCGATGATGCGGCACCACGGCGGGAGCGTTATAACGAAACACTAAGTTCACGTGATCCAGCCCCATGCGTTCCTTAGAAGAAAATCAGATGGGACAGTGACAATGCCTGAACATGCACATACGTTGCAGCTCTCGGGTGCGCTCGTGGGAGAACATTGATGATAAAAAAGCAGTTCCATGGGCGCGAATGTGATACAGTGGATGCGTTTGGCTCCACAGGTCTTACCTAGAACCCTCACGCATGCAAATGGGGTTACCGGGGTGACGTGGGCTTTCTTTTGACAGGTTTACAGCCAAGGAACTCCTTGTGGGTCCCATTCTTGACTCAAAAGATCCCCTACTATCGAAAGGGGGCAGGAGAGGATGCGTTCCTTGATTTTTCAGGTACCTTGCAAGACATGTCGTGCATCGGGCTAAATTTCAGAAGACCCCTCAGACTCACCCGTAGGCAAACATGGGAATGGTGATAGGAATGGTGATGTAAGAAAGCGGGAGCGGTGGTCAACATCAAGGGTCATTACAGTACGCGGATGTTCGCTCTGAGTGGTCGGGTGTTCGAAAGTTTGTTTTGGTCTACGCTGGAACAGCGCTCGCATGGAGCTGGCCCATTCACGAATACTGGAGCCTGAGGATAGCAATACAAGAACTTGAATGAAAGAGCGGCCTCAAGGACAGAGAAGTGGAACGGGTTAAGCAACGACAAGACAAGCCTGAGGAAACACATGTAGTCCTATCCCGACTAGGAGGCATTAAACTTCAAAATTTCATTCGTAAAGCATCGCTTACATAACGTCACTAAAGTCAGCTCTAAAAACCTGCTAACGCGTCAAAGTTACCAAATACATGAAATATATGCAAGGCATGGAATGTCGTGCTCCTCATAATCGTCAAGACGGGGAGAGTGGCGCTCATTATTAAATATGGTCGGGGTTTTGGATCTGCGGGGTGACATGGATTCTGCAAGAGCACTGATGCGTCGCCTCAGGCGACCAATGCGGCCGCGGCGCTTAGCTAGAGAATGCGCCGATGAAACACCAGCAGTTGTACTTGTCGCGTCCGTAGCCTCCTCAAAGATGACCTGGACTCGGTCTTCGAGAATATCTTCGTGCTTACGGCGGCCCTTGAAGAAACTCAGGCCACGTTTGTCCGTCGGGGGGTGAAACACAGCAAGAGCGTCGGCTGAGAATGGAGATGGATACGATTCCTCCGATGTCCGCGGAAATGGAACGTGACTGTCGAAAGATGATGACGGACGTGTGCTAAGTGAACTGCTAGAGCTGCTACTTGGATCGGCATGTCTCCTCATTGTCGAGTGCGAAAAACGCTCGAGAAGGTTCGGTGGGGGAATGGAGGTGTGGAGAGGGCCATGTCCGCTATTCTTCAAACGTCCACTCGGGCGGCGGTGGCGAAGATATCGGTGCTGCAAGCTGCCCATCGAGGGGTGCTGAGGTCTTGCGGCGCGCGAATGGGGTAGACTGGGAGTATCAGACTCCTCGCTGCTGTATTGAATATGAATTTTGGCGTATGTTTTGTTTGCATCGGGATTAGGGCTGCTCCTCCAGCTGGGAATCGTACGCAGCGACGATAAACTAGGCGCATTGACCCCAAGTCGGCCCATGAAACGGGAAACGGTGGATCCAGAACTAAAAGGGGGAGCACTGGGCTCCAGTTCGAGAGGAGAAAGAGGGCCTCTCTCCTCTGCACAACCATCAAGCATCGGGGGGACAGGTGTGCATCCAGTTGTTATTGTTGCGGCACTTGGACCTGCTTTGCATTTTAGAGTCGTTTTAGGTGCATATATAACGTACAAATATTACCCTGGCCGCGTCGAACACGGTCTTCAACTCGGCCAATAAGTGGAGGGTTGGGGTCGGTCATAGTGATGGACATCTCGCTGTGACGTGAACTCTGGGTCATTAAAGGCATGAGAAGGGAGGGTAAACCGTTCCGCAGCTGGTGATACGAAAATTTATATAAAACCTCCGGCCGGAAAGGATGAGCTTGGCCTGTCAGCTAGCGCTCGGCTAGCCTGACATTAGCCGTGGGATAGTGAATCCCGTCCATACTGAATAGAGTCTGATGAAAAAATGGTTGCGTGGCAAGATCAAGAATGCTTACACTGAAAACTAGCAGCTTACGAACCCAATTAATAATTTTTTTTGTAGTCGCCCGTCCTAGAGAATGCAGCTAGGGGTAACACCGAACAGAGACTTCCTTTGTGGCGTCGTGGTACAGAAGAACATTTGGCCGCAGTGGTCTGATCATGATACATTTCTATTCTGTGACTGTGACTGTGTGACAGTGGTGTACCTGGATCATCCCGACGGTTCCGACTAATCCGATGCATTTCGAGTGACGTAACATCTATTTTAGTGACTCGGACCCGTCGTATAATCAAATAGAGCAAGCCGTCGTAGCGACAACAAGCGAAGGGCGAGGCCCATCCAAGGGCCCATCCCAAGCAACGTGATATAGGCTCCTCGTCGTCGCCAGTTCGTCATGTTGGTTTGGCGAGCAGTCAATTATCTTTCCGCACGACAGTACTGGGGTTTTCCCTCAACTGGACCCTAGCAGCTCTTATTCAGTCTAAACTAGGCTAAAATCTACTAGTGACTTCAAGTTGCTGTCATAGTGGAGTCTTGAAGTGTTCTATTTGGGTTTCGACGTCCAAGTTGTAAGTACTGTAAATCCATCTGTTGTGCAACACAAGGAACTCGACAATCACCACACCAGTACCCTTGTCCTAAGTTCTTCTCTTTTCTAGTTCTCACCAAGGCATAGCCTCAGTCTCTTTACTTTCCTAGCCAGTCCCAACCGCCAGCACTGTCTCAGCCGGCTATCTCATACAAGTATGCTTCACTTGGACAGGAATCTGGCAAGAGAGTTCCTAGGATATTCGGGTGCCTGAGTACCACTCTCCCTCGAGTAATCCAGAAATGTCTGGAAAGTCATCAGAACAAGCAACGATGTATGAATGGTGATTGGACAAACCTTACTCATAGTATGGTGGAGAGGCCTGTGATGGATTGAGCTCAAGGGGATATCTAGCGACTGTCTAGCGTCATTCACAATACAGTATTCCTGTCTTTTGACTTCAACTGACATCGGATGAGCTCCCGAATTGGGGCTTATTCGCATCCCATACCCAATGGCACTGCTTACTCGGTACAGATGTCATGCTCGGCGCCGTGGTGTACATTTCAGTATTCTAGCACTGCAGCCACTGGCAGCCGTGCGATTACAGTAGCATGTCAGCAGCTTCGTTTATCTCTTCCAGCGCCCAAGTAGTGACGATACTAACAGAGAGGGGCTCACAGCAATCTGGTTTGACGACGGTGTCTCATCATTTGTGCCCGAGGCGTTGCATGTACTGTCCACCTTTCGATCGAATACAACTCTTAGCTACTCGTACTTCATGCCTTCAAATTCTAGCTGCTATCCCACAAACCAATTGGCTCGATGTTACCCCATGTTTTCCTCATGCGTTCCTCATGCGGGCCCTTCCGTATCTTATGCAAATTTTGGAGTTAAGTAGGCGGTATATTCCGATTCTAGTTTTGTTCTCGATACCTCAGCAGACATCTCGCACTTGCGTCATTCTGAAGACAGCGTTATGCAACACTAGCTACGTAGTCTGAAGATCCACCTGTTTCCCCAGCCAAGGTTGAGGTCAATTGGAATTGACGGGTGGGGGGCCTTACACATGCTGAACCGGCGAATGGTGTCTGCCCTCACCTTGTCATCGCTGGCCTTGCGGCTCTATTCCAATGTCTTCCCAACCGTTATGACAACATCTGGGCGGCGTAACTAGTTGGTCATTTCAAAGGTCGACCGTTATTGGCCTTGCGGGAAATGAGTGGGCAACTATAGTATACTAAAAACGTTTATATTGACAAGGGGATGCACCTATGCTGGAACAACAGCAGAATATATGAATCACGTTTCCATTTTGCTTCAGCGGTGCTGGCTGTTCAGATGGTGCAGTTTCCCGTTCATCCCATTGTTGCTAACCGTGCACCTTCCTCCTCCCGCTCGTGTGGAGCCGACGCTGACTGAACTGCCAACATATTCGTTGCACTACTACTTAGGATTGTCTCATCGGAAGGGTTTCTAGACGGGTAATTCTGGGTAGGGCCCAACGGATGGTGAAATTCGAGGCGACCATGCTGGGTTTGGACGGGTGCGTTACTAGGTTGGTTGCGTCACTGCGAATTCATAGGCCGGTGGCGGCACATCGTTCATACTGCCACTGCACTCTACCTGTGTAAAGACAAAGTGGGGTCCAAACCTTGGTTGACGTACAAGCACTCCGGGAGCCTCGCGAGGGGATCAGTGAGACAGCGGTGCGACAAATCGTTGGGTAGGCGTACCTTCCACTCGTGGTTTCCTACTGGTACTGCTGGATGCACTTCCGGTTCGTCTGCTATGCGTCTTTCGTCCCCATCCTAGCTGATCTGTGAGTGTGACGATTTCCTTCATCCACACCAGGTGCTACCAGACTACTATTCGAGGATTTCCCTTTCACAATATTGTTGGTGGGACGCAAGTGTGCGAGAAGAGGCGGAGTGAGCAAGGTTTCGGTGACTGTCGTTCTGTAGATGGCTACTCCAGAAACTGGAGATTCAGATATATCGAGAGATTTGCTGGTGCCATGGCTATTCTCTGAACTGGACCAGTCTTCTCGGGGGAGGCTGGGTGAATTCAGTCGTGTGGCAACAGCCTTCGGAGGTGTTCGGGGGCGGTGTTCGGCGATAAGAAAGGAAGGTGCTACCGAGTGATCTGCAGCCTGTGGGGTATAGTAAGCGCAACTGGTCGTGGGTGTTTATGGTGATAACTGGCATCGGGATTCGGGAAGGAGGTTCTATTGCAATGGAATGACGTACCAGAAGGGAGGATACCATTTGGCGCTGTCCGCCTGTTCAAAGGGTCATGACTTCCATCGGGGGGGGGGGGGGGGGGGGGCACGGTTTCTCGGCCTTCATTAGGAAAAACTGGTGCTTCGGGAAGGGGTCTTTCACGAAGTGCCTGAGATCCGCTTGGTGTCGTACCCCGTGTCCATCTTAGATGATGTCTTGGTCGCTCCAGGCACAAGGGGCGCTAAATAGCCATCCGAATGTTGGCAGATCCTTCGGGGGCGGAGGGGGTGGACGTGCTTCCCAGCGAGCGTCTGTGCTGAATTCGGGAGGTCGACGTTCTGGGATTAGGGTCTATTCGAGTTCGCTCTGCGAGGGGGCCACCGCGGCAAGTAGCAGAGATGCGCTTTTTTGAAGCGTCTCCTTTCCAAAGCGGGGTAGCTATGACTTTCACCAGTTAGACCGCATCTGGGTCAGAGGCGACACTGGCGCCCATGTTCGATGCGATCGCCACCGTGACGACCCTATGCGACCCAGCCACCTTTTGACATTGACTCGCTCTTTGCGCTCCTTTAGATATGCCTAAGTGTTGGGATGGGAGGGTTGCATGCCTAGCAACGCGCGCAGACACCACCGCGGAATATAGTCCGCAAGGACCGCGACCTAAGTCGGGCGCTGGTCCCGGCAGCATGCGGTCCGAGACTCCTTCTCACAGCTCTCTTCTCAAATTTTCACATTTTGCGATATTTGTACCACGTAATAGGACAGTACATACACAGGATGAGAAAAGGTATCGAATAGTTTCGGTAATGCTGATATCGAACCCAACACGAATATGTCGCACATGCACATCTGAGAGACTGGGGAGACATTAAACGATATCATATGGGCAATGCAAAGGATGTGGTGGAAGATCTCCTGTACACTTAGCATTTGTTTCACGGAGTGAAGGGCCCACGATGGCTGGGTCCACGTCAGTGATCGATGCTAGTGACGAGGATGGCGGTGGAGGATCTAGGGTGACCATGGTATTTGCGTGGATTGCGTGAATCGCCGAGGGGGGGTCAAGAGGGTCCTTTTCCTTGCATGGACCAGGCTTCGGGTTACCATCATCCTTGACAGCAGTACGCAGGCCAGGCGCAAATACCGGCCCTGTTGAAGCGCTAGGGGCAGTAGCAGTTATTGCCGAGAGATGACATCCTGTAAAAGACGGCGAGGGGTCGGATCGAGTCATGGGCGAGCATGAAGACAGGAGAAAACCTGTAGGGGGTGTATTGTCGAGAAATGGATGAGAAGCTGAAGAAGAATGGTTTGGTGAATCAGAAGGCGCCAGGAGGTCTGCGCTGTGTCGGAGGGCAACGACGGAGGGCGGGGGGGTAGAGGAAAGAGAAGGGGCGGATGTAGAGGTTTCGGGAGTGGAGTGGTGGGTTGTTATACCCGAGGTGATAATGGCCGGTATCGCACCAGTGGTGGCTGGATCTGGTGAGGTAACAAAAATGCGGAGACTTTCGGTAGTTGTCTGATGAGCGGGGTGGGATGACTCTGAAACATATATATCATCGTCGAGCGACGGCATGGTCGTGAGATTTTCGTCGACATGAAGTGGAGCAGGTCCAGGCAAGGAAGGCGCGTCGGGACTAGCAAGGGAAGCTGGGGTCAGCACAGCATGGTCATACAGGACAGTGCGGACAGAGGTTATGGCATCGTCATCGTGAATATGGCCAGCAACATTGCACACTGGATATGAGGACAGCTCGTTCAGAATGTCGTCGTCATCACTGGTGAAGGCAGAGAATCGTGTTGGGGAAGAATCGGTATTTCGATGCAGAGCGACGTATACGTTGCGGATTGGCCCCAAAATATAGATTGCCATCCACCGATCGTCGTCATTCTGCGCTTTGAAAACAATTTGATTCCAGAGAGCACAGAACTCGTGCTGCAGATCGGGTGACGTATCTTGCACATCGAATGCGGAGGCTGCTTGTAGAACGCGTGAGAACATATACGCCGGCCAAGATGGGTTCTCGAAAAGGCTAAACTGCTGGCGGGTGAGGTGAATCAAGATAGCAAGTGACAAGCTGTCCCCATGTGCGGCGTAATCTCGAAGGTCAGATTCTGGGATGCCCAGTTCTTTGGCAGCGGAAATAAGCCAAGAGTCGTCGTGCCGTCGTGCTCTTGCATCAAGACTGGTGAATATGGCTTGTACAAGCAAATCAGTCTCTCGTTTTCCACCATTGCCCCAACTTCTCATGACGCGGAGAAATTCGGCCGTTTGCAGTCCCCTATGTTGATCCTCAGCAGACGTGACTCTACGAAGGATATCCCAATATGTATGAGGGAATTGCTCCGGGTCAAGGGCTTTCGCGCAGATGATGGCTCGGCGATTTTTGAAAGGGTCGGGAAGCGAATCGGATGAGAAAGTGCGGTCAAACAACCCCATTATTGCAGTCGAAAGCCTCTCCTTGTGCGACGAATAGAGACCGGGCAGAGGATCGTCGACCACTTTCGAGCTGCGGAAGCCAGGCAAACCAAAAAAGAAGTGCTCCAGTTCGTGATCTTCGTCCAAAGAATCGAACGTCCGCATAAAGGCACGAACGTCGATCTCCGGTGAGTTCAGAGCAGTTTCTTCGGCTATCTTCTGTATGCCCTGAGAGAGCATTTTGCGAATGTATCTGAACGAGGAATGGCCACCTTCGCAGAAAGGAAACGAGAGAAACCGAAAAAGGAAATGTAGCATTGCCCGTGTGGGGGGTGCGAGTGGTGAGAGTGGGGTGTGGAATGGGCTGTTAGGACGAATGGCCGGCATGAACGTGACGCATCCGTACAGAACCATGCAAATGCTGACCCATGACAGTACCGACGTGAAAATCGTGAGATAGACATTCCATAGGAACACAACCAGGCCGGCAAAGAACAGGAACAGGGAAACATGCAGTAGTAGCGTGGGCAATCTTCCAACTTCAAACGGAAGGCCCTCCGAGATGGGGACGCCCTCGAAGAAGAACGTACGAATTCGTGCTCGCTTGTGTAGACCGTAACGTGGCTGCGTGACCCTGAGGTACCTTCGTGCCCATTGCTGTAACAACGTTGCCAGTAGAGCACAGGAAATACTTATCACCAAGCTCATGAACCAAAGTGCATTCACCCAAATGGCATAGTTTGGTGGAGAAAATGGGGGTGGGGAAGAAGGGAGGGAACTTGAAATGTTGGGTCGACTTGGGTCGGCGACAGTCTGATAGATGTTTGCGAGGTAAAAGTTAGAGATGTCCTGTGGGTTTGGTCGAATGTCTTGAATCGACACTGAGATTAACGACGCGACGGCAGCAGAGAATAGACCAGTCTATGACCGATGAATTGGTGTGGAGCACGGGATTAGAAAATAGAGACTTACAAAGACGAGGATCCCATCAGCGTCTGCCTTCCAGTTTTCGGCCATCTTCTTGTCTTCTTCCTCCGCCATTTTCAGGTACATGGAGAAAATGAGCCCGGAGCCATCGACAAAGTCTGACATTCCTTGTGATGCCTGATTCGGAGCAGACTGGGGTGGGTACTGGCGGTCACCTATGGGGGTGGCGGCAAAGTGAGAAAGGTAAGGACAAAATCATGCAGAAACAAGGTACCGTACCAAATCCTGCGTCGAGTACGCTGGTAGCCTCGTGAGGAGCTTTGGACATTGAGGATCGTAGGATGAGTCGATTGTGAGAGTACAATGGGAATTGCCACTGCCCTGGCCAGGCGATATTGTTTGGCCCTGTTGTGTCCGTTAGCAGTCGATACAGCACAGTCTGCACACCTGTAACAGCGATAAGAAATGGTAAAACAGGCGCTGTCTCGATATTCGTAGATGGTACTTTCGAGAGACCAGGTGTGTGTTCTCATCATCTAACTCAGGGAGAAGCACAGATCGCCGAGCTCGCAAAGCACACCTCGTTAGGCACAGACCAGAACCTGAGCGTGTACTTTATGTCACGAGGCGAAGAGGGGTCGTCTTTGTCGTATTTCTCTGTCATACTTGGACGTCAATGCGTGGGGTAATGTACGTGCTGCAGGTCTCCCGCGCCAATGCCGAGAAGTTGCCATATAAAGGAGATCACGGGGCTTCCGATTGTTTCGGGAGAAGGGGCGGGAGTGGAAAAAGAAGCTCTCGACATCTGACGCCATGGTCAACGATTTTTGCGACTCGTACTCAACACCTAATACTATAGTGCGCCTGCAATGACAGGCTCCGAAATGGTCTATGCACCCATCATCCCTAGTAGTTTTGTAACCTGCCGGGGAGCACCTTCGCGTTCTAATCCCCCCTTGGTGTAGCTTGTTCACGCTGCGCCCGGTCTGGGCCTACGGCCTATCAGCCGGGATATAAACGGACCCAAAAAAAAAAACGATCACACGAGCGCTTTCTTGGGGCAACTCTTCCAGAACGGGGTAGCCGTCCTTTGCCTCGTTATCTTCTTCACCTGCTAGCACCTAGCACCCCTCGCACCAAGTGCAGAGACACAACTTACCACTACAAGCCCATGTACGTCAGCTCGCTAGGCCCCCATTGCAGGCGACATATCCAGCCATCTTCGATTTGATACCCATGGCCCTATCCAGCTGACCTTCCACGACTTTGACCCGCTCTTCAAGCTTGACAGTCCTCGCTGCGCAAGCGCACCCGCTCTTCGCGCTCCCCCGGATATTCCTAAATGCATATGTGTCAGTGCTTATGGAAGTCGCGAGTCACGTCACGAGGGAAGCGCATTGATGACGACTCAAAATTGTACGCCTTAGGCATTAGGCAGAACAAGAGTGGTCACTTGGTTTGGGTTCGGAAGTCAGGCTTCAGGGTGCTTTTTCAAACAA
Source organism: Lactarius indigo (assembly GCA_025766275.1). NCBI lineage: Eukaryota > Fungi > Basidiomycota > Agaricomycetes > Russulales > Russulaceae > Lactarius > Lactarius indigo. The sequence continues at coordinate 1,556,431 of JAFKAC010000010.1, read as the reverse complement.
TATGGACATAATGGAACATCATGTTGAGGACGACACAAGTACAAACTTCGGCGGCACAACAACAGTAATGACTAGTCTATAAAGATAGATGATTCAAACCAAGTGGAGATGAGAAGAATATGATAGCAGCCCCGGATGATCTAATCAAAATTCGTTTCGTTTTTCGGTCTTCCCACACATGTCGTTCGTTTTCTCATATTCGTTCATGGCCTTGTCGCTATAGCAGAGAGTAAGATATCAAAATCCAGTTTTGCGGCTGCGAAACGCGAAACCGTCAGCTTATGTTCAGCTACGTGGACGTAAAAAAACACTGCACCTTTCAAAACGAGAGCCGTGAATGCCCGTGCAAGGTCAGGGTGCCCCGCTTCGAGCCGGCGCAACGCGTCCGCGCTTAAGCGCCAAACAACCGCGGGTCGCTCCGCGACGACCGTTGCGTTACGAGGCAGCCCCGCAAGGCCAGACAGTTCACCTGCGAGCGTGCCTGGGACCATGGACTCTTCGATCGCAGGGGTATGCGCCGCGAAGCGGTACGTCGCGCGCAGCACGCCCGCTCCAACTACATACAACCCGTCGGCTGGCTCACCCTGCTTCCAGAGCACGTGGCCTTCAGGCACAGTGATGGGCACAAAGTAGGAAGCAAGTTGCTCGAGCATCGTGCGGTCCGTGGTGTACGGTAAGAAAGCTTGCTCGAGCGTGTTGAGAGGCTCTTTTGGTGCAGCTGGTGGCCCGGTATTGCGTTTGTTATCGTCTGTGGAAGACGCACGGTGAGTCCATGTTAGTGACTGGGCATTATGGTGACGAAATAGACGTACGTTTCGCCATGGTGCGCCATCCCGCATCACGTAGCTGCGCACGCCGGGGCGAATGCGGCAGAGATTGTTGTAAGTCCATACAGACACCGTCCTGGCGGCCAGGAAGCGCTGCTCAGTCATCGTCAGCTAATACGCACATGGGGATCACTTGAGAGAAACTCTCACAGATCGGTTTCGTCTCCGCACCATTGGCGTCAAACCAAGCGCGTAAATACACGTTCTCGGTCCCTGTTTCAAGGTTAGCGGTGTTACTGGCGCCGGTAACAGGCAAACTTACATTCCATCGCGTCATTAAAAGTCGTGAATAGCTCCACATCCGGCAGCTCAAACAGACCTACGCTGTCCAATGCGCTTAGAACCTTTCCGTCATCGGCGCCACAGATAACGAGCACGACCTTGCGCCCTGAGAGAAGGCGCTGCACGCGAACAAAGGCCTCGGCCGCAGAGAGGTCGACGCCAAGGACAAGCGCAAAGTCCAGCACAAGGAAACGAACTGGAGTATGTACCCATGCGGGCTCCGCAACCAGCGTGCGAATCGTCTCCTCGACATGCGTGATGGTGCCAAAGAAGAGAAAGCCCTGGAGGTGCAGAACAGTCGTCTGTCCCGAAACTTCGCGAAGGTATGCGCGGTGCGCATTTGGCCGGCGCACTGTTGAGAGCGCCGCTTCGCCTGTGTGCATGACACGGATGCTGCGGCGCTGGGAATTTTGCACGACGAAGAAAAGGCCTGCAGCATATCAAATGTCAACGTCGAGCACATATACAGAACGGTTGACGAGCTCACAGCTAACGATGATCCCAAATAGTACACCGATGACGAAATCCCAGGCAGTCATCGCGACCATGATGCTCACAATGGTGATGTATTCTGATTTGCTCACACGGTGGCGCGTGTCCCAAAGTGCTTCCTTGACAAGATCGATCCCCAGCACGAAGATGAGCGCACTGACAACCATGACCGCTGTAGCCCGCATTCTTGTAAGCTACCCTTCGGCTATTCGATGTCATTGAACTCACGGATATATGCGATCGGACCTGTGCCAGCGAGTAATACCGCGATAGTTGCCCCAGCTAGCATTAGGCCAGATAGTCGCGTGGTACCCCCCACGCGATAGAATCTGAGTGGGTTTCATTAGTAAATTGTACAAACAAGTGGACATCCACGTACAGCAACGTATTGACGTAAACGAGATAATTAGGCACTGTACCAACTATGCCGGCCAGAAAGTTCGAGTAGCCGTGCGCGATGAGTTCTTTGTTTGTGTCGACATCAGAATCAAGAGATACGGCTGCAAGGTCGTCATCAGCCCAACCGCCAACAGGCGCGCACGTCTGCGTAGCACGCATAAAACACACACCAAGCGCCGGGACATTCAAAGGGGGGTGCAAGACATTGAAAAATAACAAGGCAAACTGCGTGGGCAGCGTAGCCCATAATGGGCCCCATCTTGTCTTTGTGAGATCTAGCCGCTATCAGGTAAAGCGATCGTCATGGAGTAACAGAGAACCTACCAAAGTAGGTATAAAATTGGTACCACTTTTCTTCGCTCCTCGCAACCTGGAATAGCCACCTCTCTCTCCTGAGGAGATCTAGGTCAAGTCCTGCGCTCAGAATGACGATGTAAAATACAGCCGGTATGATCAAAAAATCTGTCAGTCGAAAGAAACCAGTGAACATTCTCACTCGACCTGTAGAGAGAAATAAAAGCGTACAAGTCGGAAGTATGAGTTGATGGTGCCACCGTGATGTGATTACCCTCAGAAGTGCCGCGAGAACAAAGGCGGGAGCCCAGAGAGCGAAATTTGATCCGCGCAAAAAGAAAAAAAGTATGTCCAGCGAGAGGGAGAACTCATCATCCTGCAAACGTGTCGCGACATTGAGGCCGGTTATAATGAGAAACACGCCGACCCCGCCAATACAACCAACGAGGATGTGCCGAGGGAAGAAGCCGATGAGAGAGCCCAGTCGGAAAAAGCCGAGAAGGAAGAACGTAAAACCTAGAAAGCCCGGTGAACACAGATCCATCGATATCTGCACCGATATGCCACACCTGTGAGGATACTTGAAAATGCAAACGCCACTAGTGTGGTAGCTACGATCTCGTCCTTCTTGTTATCTCCTAAATCCTGGGCGATGCGAGTAGCCATGATATGAAAGAAAGGCTATTTGGGTGGTATGTGTGCGCTTTGTTACTGATGTATAGGTGAATATGACGTACCACCACCTCGATCATCATGCTGCCATTTGCGCCTGCGAAACCAGATGCGCCTGCCGAATAGACGACTTGAGAGACGATGGTACTAAAGGACGTAGTGAGCGAATGGACGAAAGGTAGATAGCGTGACGTACGAAATAAAGAACATGGACACGCCCATTGCACCAAGATCCATAAACACGCCAGCGGCAGGGAAGATGATCATACCATCTGTATATCACGTGATACTGATCAGCAGAGCGCTAATGACGGGCCAACAGTAACTAGCGAAACACAAGCGCACATGATATCCCGTCGAGTACGTTGAGTAGCAGTCCAAGGACGACAGCGGGAACAGAGCGCGCAACCTGTGCAGCGGTTGATTTCGCACGGGAAACCCACTTGTATGGGCTGTAGTGCGTGGTATGAAAAGATGATGGGAGGAGCGGGGTCCGTTCCGTGAGGGATCGAAGAAGTGGAGTCATGGAACGCAGCGGCGGCGTATACTGTTGACGCTCTTGTTGTTGTTGTTGCTCCCTCTGTAGCTGGTGAAAGGGGGGAGTGGGCTGTGACACAACTGGTGTATGAGTGTCGTCCTCTTCCTCGTCGGCACGTTCCCGTGATGGACTGCGGCTGCCGTGTTGGGCCATGAGAATGCTTAGGTTCGACTGTGGAGGTGGGTGAGACGTCCGGGCGTCAAGGGTCGATGTAGACTCCGCCAGATAAAGCGAAGACGAGGATGGGGTCCCAGTGCGCTCGCGAGGTTGCTCCAGTGGGAGGGAGCGTACGGACTCTGATGGTGGTGGGAAGATGAACGCGGGTGTGCTGGTCTCCGCATGGGGCGTCATAAGGACCTCAGAGTCGGGCACGAGGGGTGTGGAAGGTCGAGAGCGCACGCTGCCTAACAAAGAGGGTCGCGATAAAGAAAGAGGAACACCCGACAACTGCATGGTATGGGTGCGAATGTCATTCTTGGAGTGACGAACAGGGAAGCTCCCGGAGGCCACGCTCGCGGAATTTGCGTGGGGGGTGAGGAGGCTAATGTTGAAAGAATACAGTCAGAAGATGAAAGATACGGTGTATAGGAGATTAGGGGGAAGGAGGGGGTAGAGATGAGACGAAGGGGATTTAAGAAGAGATAATAAGAAGTCAAAACGAACGCACCCAGCCCGGGACAGGGGTGAGCCAGAGTAATGGAGAAAAACTGGCACAACAAGACGTTGAGGATCGCGAGGAGAGACGTCATGGTTGCGTGCTACTCCGACTGTGTTTGCGTCCTCATTTAACGGGACAAACGTGTGACCATCAGACGATGCCTCGCTTGCAATGGATGGCGGCATCTGACAGATGAAAAGAAGAGCGCGCTTGGAAGTCGCCGTTGAGAGAAGGTAATTACCAAGAGAGTTGTATTGGACATTGGCAGGAGCAAACTTATCAACACCGGATCCGAATTCGTTCAATTCGTCTTCTCGGTAACACGGGGTTTGCCGGTCAATCCGTCTCTCTCAGGTTCAACCCTCGCCAGCTCACCATCGTCACGATAACCAATGTCAAACACGATTGCCCTGTATGTATGCGCCCTTTTATTATCGAAAATGTATATACCCACGCCTTTTAGCTATCCACTCTCCAACTTTACCTTTAGGTGTGTGTCTGTCATACGCCCTGGCTTCTTTACGTCCTCGGCAAGTACGAAAACACCTGACCCGCTCATGCGAACCGCAGTACCAAGGAGGCGCAACCCGAGGAAGATCCGTCTGTCTCCGCTCGTCTCCAGCGCCTTCAAAACAATTATGAAGACTTTGGTATGCGTCGCACCGTGGAGGGCGTTCTCGTCGTACATGACCACGGTCACCCGCATATCCTCATGCTCCAAATTGCCAACGCATTTTTCAAGCTGTATGCACTCATACTATTTTTTCACTCTCATACTCATTCACCCAAGCCCCGGGGACTACCTAAAGCCAGGCGAAGATGAACTCGAGGGACTCAAGCGTCGTCTAGACGAGCGCTTAGCACCACCGAGTGACTCCCGCCAATTCAATGCATCCCACGGAATTGATAACGACTGGGAAATTGGCGACTGTCTTGCCCAATGGTGGCGGCCCAACTTTGAAACGTTCATGGTGTGTAATATTTGTCTTGATTCCCGCCGTTTGCCATCGAACGCTCTCCACCCCTCATGGGCGCGTAGTATCCATTTGTGCCTGCTCATATTACCAAACCGAAAGAATGCAAGAAGCTCTTCCTTGTGCAAATGCCGGAGCGCAGTACGTCCCTGCCCGACACTTCGCATCACGAGGCACACCCACATGTTTTCTTACTCCGCAGAGGTTCTTGCCGTTCCCAAAAACATGAAACTCCTCGCCATTCCGCTCTTTGAGCTCTACGATAATGCAGCACGGTAGTATCCACTCTTTCTTCACTCGTTGGCGTTTCGCCACTAAGACGCGCATACATCCAGGTATGGCCCGCAACTCTCTGCAATTCCGCACCTCCTTTCTCGGTACGTCCAGCCTCCTGTTCCAGACCCGCCGCCCACCTCTTCTCCCCTCCCCTTTCCTGATGATAGGTATAACTTTATCTATCAATAATACAACTGTTCTTCTCCTTGCCCCCAAAGGGATGCAACGTCAGCAACAGACTCCGAACTCAGGGGATCGAGGCCGTCACTCTGACTCTTCGCGCACGTTTGAACTCTCTAGTCCTCATCTGACCTCCAGGTCGTACTCCGTTATGTAGCCTTTACACGTATAATTCGAGACTCGCCTTCGTCGAGGCCCAGATGCGCCTCTTTTCAAATAGTTAGGTGATGCACCCGTTTTGACTTGGCTCATTGACGAGGTATGTGGAACAACGTGCTACCCTTGTGGGGATAGGCGGTTGTACTCTCGTGTAACTTAACTCGGGATGCGACGGGACAGGCGAAGAACTGGACGGCTGCGAAGTATGAAGTCACAAACGTGCGTTATTTGGGAGTTTTATGGTTTCTGCACGGACCTTTGAACGGAATCAGAACTGCCCCGCACCTTCCGTATCCAAGATAAAATCTCATCAGAAAAATTATCCGAAGGGCCTAGATGTGCGCTCGCATCTTGTTTAAACCTATGGATCTTCCGAACAACCCAATCGATCCCATGCCTACCCCATGTGGAACGTGTCCTCCTATGCCACCTAACAGCACTACCACGTGATTGCAATGTAGCCAAGGTCGGATGTCAGGGAGGTAATCTGGCCTAGGTGGACTCTACATCAAGGTACCAACCTTGTCTAATCCCCAAGACGGTCGCAAACAAAGGGATTCCCCCCATGCCCCTGGACTCTTGAAGTATGTGCAGAGGTTGTGTACCTCTGCCTTGTCCATGATATTATGCATATGTTGCCACCGTACTGGTCTTCCCCATGCAAGCTCGCTAGTTGAGACGGGCTGGGAACTAGTTAACGTTGTTACTAGAAGTTAGTAACCCATCTGTGGGTCCGTGGTCCGTTAGCATTCCATTGGCTCGTCGGTCTGCTCGACTGTATTTCTGTATTTAGGGCACACATGGCGGGCGATGCGCGCCCTTTCCAGCACAAGTTTGTTCCACTCTTTTGTTTGGTTTTGAATCGCACACCTTGTTGAAACTGCCATCCGCTTCTGTACTTCTCCGGCATTGTATCGTGTGATTTGACGTAGGAGGTCGGCGCAAAGCGCGAAATAAAAGCACTACGCATGACCGCGGCGTATTGGTTAGAGTTTAACCTATAGCCTTGCTGTAGTAGGATCGCACGCCACTTTGCACCAACGACGAACGACGGAGAACCGTTTCTGTGTTTCGTTCTTCACAGGATCATTTATAATTAAGGGTCACTGGGACCCACTTCGGTACTCACAAAGCGCAGTATCGAACGCCCCAATACAAGCCCCAATATCTTTCTGAGCAGGATCGGGCTCACGGCAAGCGACAAGTACGAAAACTACCCGACGACGTCCATTCCACCACCCGCTTGATTCGAAGGTTCTGGTTTCAGTTTTCTCGTACTCCTTGTCACAAGGTGAAAAGTCGTGTGACGGCAAATTTTCTATGCAGCGAGCCATCGATTAGAAAAAGCTCTCAACTTTTTTAACATTCTTTGTACATCAAAGTGGAGATTGCACGTGATTGTTCGCGCTGACATCCCCCAGACAGTGTCATATGGACGGGGCCACTTTTTGGTCAGCTTTACCCTTGGCTTTACCAACCTCGTTCTTCTCACCGCAATTGAATCTAGTCTGAATGTGCTGCAACTTAGCTGCTGTATCGATTGTGGACACATTCGCACTCCGGATCCTCCAGAAGCAAGGTCGAAATTGCGCCGGCCGTCCCTGACGCTCGTTTTCACCTCGAGGGGGTCCTCACTGGCAGGTGAAATCGGCTTCGCGTTGTTAGGAATTGGCATCGAGAGCACTCTGTGCGCGGCTATTGTGAAGATCCTCCAATGCTTGAGTTTTGTCTGTTCACCTGTGCCCCCCTTGTGCATAATCAAGGACTGAAACAGGAGCCCCCCCTTCCCGTCATTCGTATGCACACTTCTGCATGAAATAGGGGGAAACGAATTTCGGAGTGGTTTACCATCGAACTAGTTTATAACACCTATTGTAACTTATAATAACCATTGTAAGGTAATTTACAAGCATTAATTGTTTTTGTATAAAGGGTCTTAAAATACAATTGTCCAAAGTATAAATTATTGTAAGACATCATAAGACATTAGAATGCTCTTCTGGAATTTAGGGCTTGCTGTTAAATTCGTTTATACAAATAAAAATAAAGAAATCGGGGTTTGAAGATGAGTCGCGGTAAACTTGAAGTGGTCCACTGGTGAGATAGCGAGCTGGAAGAATGCACGATCCAAGTTGTCACTGATGGATGCCATTACCGTCTGCTCTCGACTTGCAATTTCTACGGACTACTGAGTGTAATCTAGTGACATTCAGTACTGGGATTAGACTTGCTATCTTGCTCACTATGGTAGCGGCGAAGATTATCCTGGTTGCTACACCGATGCTGCATGGCACACACATTACAGATGCAGCTTCTGCGAACTCGATTTTTCCCGGTGATCGGTGGAGCTTTACGCATTTTTATTCGATTGCGCGTTCTCTTCGACCTTATAATCAAGGCAGCCTTGGGTACTAACTACGCCACTTCACCTCCTTTCCCCCCTTCAACAAAATATGGCCCATAAAACCAGTCCTGGGTTCAGCGTTTCCATCGTCGGCGCTGGGTGAGCCCTTCCCATTTGACTCAAATCCAGGCTAACTTCAAACCTACAGCTTCGGAGGCCTCGCAGTCGCCATCGCCCTCAAAACTAAATGGGGTTTTGATGACTTCGTGGTGAGTTAGTGCACACTGGAGCACGGCAAATTTTTTTGAACTGGGACACGTCTTACAGATTTATGAACGTGGAGCAGATGTTGGCGGAACATGGAGAGTGAGTCTTCGCAAACACCGCTTCCGTGTTCTCACGCGAATTCAACGGGTTCATAGGATAACACCTTCCCTGTACGTATCTTAACGGGCTTACCGACGAATCCCGTTCTTATCGCTCCTCCTTACAGGGCTGTGCCTCCGATGTGAATGTCCACTTCTACTCCCTCTCCACGGACCTCAAGTCAGATTGGAAAAACTCCCATGGCACCCAACCGGAAATTTTTGGATATATACAGAGATTAACAGACAAGTATGGCTTGCGCAAGCACTGTCGATTCCACACGTCGCTAGACAAGGCCGAGTGGGATGCGGATGCGAAAGTGTGGTGCATCGAGACACGCGACGTGCGCACAGGCGAGACGCAGGTGACTCGCGCGACTGCCCTCGTATCCGCCATTGGAGTGCTACTCGTACCCAAAATACCCAAATTGCAAGGGATGGAGTCTTTCAAGGGGGAGGTGTTCCATTCGGCCCGCTGGAGGCACGACGTCGACCTACACGGAAAGCGCGTTGGTGTTCTAGGTAATGGAAGTTCCGCGTACGTCTTTCTTCGCCTCTTTTAACTGCGCAAAATGTGCAATTCCTTTCTCAGGTCGCAATTTATTCCGGCCATATCCAAAAATCCCACTGTCAGTGTCGTCAATTTCGCACGCACCAAGATGTGGTTTGTACCGGCGGTAAGTATATCGTTATTCAAGCGCTCACTTCTTCTGAATCTGCGGAATACAAGCCACTCGTTCCTTACCGGGAAATCACGAAATGGGCATTTGCGCACATTCCGTTCGTGCAGCGCATTCATCGCTTCGCGATTGCAGCTTCAGTATGCTCTGTTCGGATCTTATTCCGCCTGACTGACACGACGTGCAGTACGAGATGGCCTTCCTTGTCTTCAAAGGAAAAGGAAACCACTACGCAAACAAATATATGACCAAGGTAACTTACGAGCAAGGTCTTTGACCCGCTTCTCACTCATGCTCCGGCGGCTCAGGTTTCGTTGGATTATGTAAAAAAGACTGCCCCTTCTAAATATCATCGCCTCATCATTCCGACATACCGTGCGCGCTCAACCCTTTACGAGAGCCTAACTAAAGTGAACACTTTCCAGCATTCGGATGCAGGCGGATTGTACGCGACCAAGGCTATCTCCGGTCGTTGAGCCGTCCAAATGTTCGCCTGACTTTTGACAACGTCGCGCTCGTCGAATCAGACGGTGTCGTCACGGAGACTGGTTTGTATGCTTCGCTCTCTTGTCAACAATATTTAATGTATCTTGCATTGATTAGGAGAGAAAGTCCATCTCGACGTAATAATATGCGGTACAGGCTTTGTGACGGTACGTACTGTTTGGTCGTTCCGATGGCACTCTGACTCGACCACACCTTTGACATGACAGGACGACTACCCTTTGAATGTGTGCGGTACGAGGGGTACATTGAAAGAATACAATGATGCACATGGCGGGCCAACAGCGTACCTGGGGACCACAGTCCCTGGTTTCCCGAATTTCTTCATGATGCAAGGCGAGTTGTTACCATGGCCATCAATCGTCGCATTTTGCTTATCACTGACACTGCCCCATCCCATTGGGTCAGGTCCGAACACGATCACAGGCCACACATCTGCCATATTCTCCGAAGAATCCCAGATCCCGTACATTCTCCAGCTTCTCGCGCCCGTGCGCTCCGGAGCGCTCACGAGCGTAGTTCCCACGGATACGGCGACGGACAAGTACAACGACATGCTGCAGGTACGGCTTAACAACTCAGTCTGGACGCAATGCACGTCGTGGTACCGCACCGGTGCGCGTGGCCGCATCTTCAGCACGTTCCCTGGCCCTCTTGTACTACTCTGGTGGTGGTTGCGGAAGCCGCGATGGGACGACTTTGAGGTCGAAGGTCCTGGCGCGGACGAATGGCGTCGCCGTCATGAGTCGTCGGCGCGCAAGATGTGGGCTGTGACGATAACTCTGGTCGTGGCTTTGGGAGTGCGTGCGTTTGTTGCGTACCACGAGGGCATGGGCTCCCTTTAATTGGCTGGCTCGGCGGTGCGTATGTGGTTTACTTTGGGGGGCTGACCAGGCCCCTGTGCTAGGACCAGCTTGGTGCGGGGAATATGCAGCTTCAGGGAAGTCTGGGGTGGGCTGCACGGCCTGTTTACCAAGCGAGCAGCGGCGATGTCCTCGTAGCGCTCATCACATCTTCCCCGTCGGCACCGACAAAAAGGGAACTTAGATATTTTCTTGTAACTGCTATGTGTAGTAACGTGGTCGGCCAATCTCTTTCTATAATCTAGACTCGGCTAGGGTTCTCGATGCGCCTTGAAGTGGGCCGTAGTGTGAGTATATTGCTCTAGCATTTAGGCATATGAACTTCCCGCCAGTTGGGTGCAAGCAGTTTGTGTGAAGTAGAACCATGCAGCGGCTCTAGTGCCCATTGCCTATGTTGGTAACTGACCGTACTAACTTGAACTAGTTCGCCTATCCGACTATCCGGACAGTCACCTCTTTCATCATACAAACATCAACAACAATCCTATTTGACGTCAACTATCCGTGGGCGCGACTCACCCATTGTGAAGACCCAGAATTAGTCGTCTCCACAAGTAGCCTCCGACAGTCGCGCATGAGTTCCAGCATCCGTTTTGCTAATGGGCAACTCCATAACCAAGAACGGGCCACGGTGTGAGATCCTATTACATAAAGTCGAACTAAATCATGCCCACGGCCATCAAGGAAAAGACTCCGGCTCCAAAAGAGAGGATAGAGAAGGTGGGAAGTAGGTCTGAAACGAAAGGTGAAACCCCCAGGAGGTGTGAAATGCAGACCGGCCATACCTAGATGTATGCACATCTTAGTGGGGAAGAAAGAGTGGACACTACCGCATTGCACTGCCGTAGGCAAGACCGTAGGGGAGTTTCATGTTTTGGGAATAGTGGGTACTTATGAGGTGTAAGACAACACGTGGGCGTGCAAAGCGTGCGCACGCTGCCATCTGAACAGGTAAGAGCTTCTTGCATCTGTCACGCCAGATTTGGTAAATGGATACTACGCACCTGTGAGTAGATCTGCGCAGCGATCCCGGATGGCATTGTAGGAATGCATGCCGATCACTGGCACAGCTGCCTTGCCCTGAAAAGGGCAAGTTGTAAAAAGCGAATTCTATGTGAGCCTTCATAATGAGATCCAATTCCACCTTCCTTCCTTGGACCTTCGTGACCAAAAATGGTAAACTCCTCGGCCGCGAGGGAATTAAAGTGCACCCATCATGCATCATCCCTTGAGGTTATGCCCTTTCGACACACTCGAAAATTAATTACTACAATTATTATAAGTCGATTATTTCTGATGATATTCCGGGAGGGATATGATTTGGGTAGCTCTAATTTATACAAATAAACAACGCAATGGACATTACGGAACAAAGCTGGCCTACACTTGGATGGTAGCACTGAACGAAAATTGGTGCGGTCAGTTTTCCGACGTTTACGTCGACTTCCATGGTCAGTAGTCGAAGGCCTAAGCACTCCAGGTGCTTAGAAGTGTCGATCTGATGGACATACTCCCACTACAGACCATTTCGAGGAGCACCGAGAACACTAGCCAAGTCTGGACGAACGGAGTAGCATCGCCTGACTATTTATACGTATCCAAGATAACAGTTACAAGAATATATCCAAAATCACTCAAACAAGGAAGACATTGCGGTTACGAGGACAAAGCCGTCACTCGCTGGGGAAGTAGACCGAGGAAGCCATCCCAGACGCCCCTGAAAGCATTGCCCTGCACCAGGCTGTTCCCAGCACCAACACCGAGCCAGTCCCAAAAGGTGGTCCACATACGAACCGCCTCGCCACCCAATTCGCTGAAGCCCATGCCCTTGCGATACGTAACAGACGCAAGCACTCCCAGCGCCGCAACCAGTGTAAACGTCACCGCCCGTACCTTGCGTGCCCGCGACCCATGACGCCGACGCCATGCGTCTGCGCCGGGACCTTCGACCTCAAAGTCGTCCCACCGCGGCTTCCGCAGCCACCACCAAAGCAGGACAAGGGGTCCCGGGAACGTGCTGAAGATGCGGCCCTGCGCACCAGTGCGGTACCACGATGCACACTGCGTCCAGACCGAGTTGTCGAGCCGCTCCTGCAGCATGTCATTGTACTTGTCCGTCGCCACGTCCGTGGGAACTACGCTCGTGAGCGCTCCGGAGCGCACGGGCGCGAGAAGCTGGAGAATGTGTGGGATCTGGGATTCTTCGGAGAAAATGACGGATGTATGGCCGGTAGTCGTGTTAGGACCTGATCCAATGAGATGAGGCAGTGTCAGTGATAAGCAAAATGCGACGATTGATGGCCATGGTAACAACTCGCCTTGCATCATGAAGAAATTCGGGAAACCAGGGACTGTGGTCCCTAGGTACGCTGTCGGCCCGCCATGTGCGTCATTGTATTCTTTCAATGTGCCCCTTGTCCCATGCACATTCAAAGGGTAATTGTCCTGTCAAACGTGCCCTCAGGTCAGAGTCCCATTGGCACAACTAAACACTACGTACTGTCACGAAGCCTGTACCGTATATTATTACGTCGAGGTTAACCTTTTCCTCTAGTTAGGATAAGATATGTCAATTGTCGACCTGACAGCGAAACAGACAAACCTTTCTCCGTGACAACACCATCTGATTCGACGTGTTTGATGTGGTCAAAGGTGAGGTGGACATTCGGGCGGCTCAATGAGTCAAGATAGCCTTGATCGCGGACCAAGCGCCTGCATCCGAGTGCTACAAGGTGTTCACATCGGTGAGTGGGGTTCTCGTAAAGGGGGAGTACATACGGTATTTCGGAATAATGAGATGGTGGTATTTCGGAGGGGCGATCTTCTCGACATAATCCCTCGCAGTCTGAGCCGGTTAAGTATAAGTGACAAGGAGATTAGACGTTATTCGTAACTTACCTTAGTCATGTATTTGCCCATGTAATTGTCACCTTTTCCTTTGAAAGCAAGGAAGGCAACCTCATACTGCACGTCGTGCCACATCGTGTCAGACGGGGAGTAAGACGCAATAAGATTGAAACAGGGCATACCGAGGCTGCAATCACAAAACGATGGATGCGCTGCACGAACGGGATGTTGGCAAATATCCATTTCGTAGTTTCCCGGTAAGGAATCAGTGGCTTTTTATTACATATATTCAGAGGGAGTGAGCGCTTCTGCAAATGGTGGACTTACGCCCGGTATAAACCACATCTTGGTGCGTGCGAAATTGACAACGCTGACAGTAGGGTCCTTAGATATGATCGGAATAAACTGCGACCTGAGAAGAAGAGTTGCACATTTTGCGTCGTTCAAAGAGAAGAACAACATACGCAGAACTTCCGTTACCTAGAACACCAACACGCTTTCCGTGGAGATTGACATCGTGCCTCCAACGTGCCGAATGGAACACCTCTCCCTTGAAAGACTCGATTCCCTGCAACTTCGGGAATTTGGGCACGACAAGCACGCCGATGGCCGATACGATGGCCGTCGCGTGGGTCACCTGCGTCTCTCCCGTGCGCACGTCGCGTGTCTCAATACGCCACAAGTTCGCATTCCCATCCCACTCGGCCTTGTCTAGCGACGTGTGGAATCGACAATTTTTACGCAGGCCGTACTTGTCTGTTACTTTATGCATATACTCCAGAATTTCGGGTTGGGTGCCATGGGAGCGTTTCCAATCTGATTTGAGATCGGTGGATAGGGAGTAGAAGTGGATAGGCACATCGGAGGCACAGCCCTGTAAGGGGTAGGGGTAAGAATGGGATTTATCGATAAGCCTGTGAAGATACGTGCAGGGTAGGTGTTATCCTATGACCCAGTTGTATTAGCGTGAGAACTAGCAAGCGGTGTTTGCGGCGACTCACTCTCCAAGTTCCACCAACGTCTGCTCCACGTTCATAAATCTGTGTGACGTGTCCCCTTTCAAGATATTTTATAGTGCTCCAGTGCGTATGGACTCACCACGAAGTCATCAAGCCCCCATTTAGTTTTGAGAGCGATGGCAACTGCAAGGCCTCCGAAGCTATAGGTTTGAAGTTAGCCTGGATTTGAGTTAAATGGGAAGGGCTCACCCAGCGCCGACGATGGCAACGTTGAACCCAGGATTTGTTTTGTGGGCCATAAATCGTTGGAGAGGTCCGGGAAGGGAGAGAATGGGGGTAAAACTGAGTCCAAATACCCAAATTATATAAAGTTCTAGAGATCATGTAATGATACCATAGCCGATAACACCGATCACTGGGCAAATTTGCAGAAGCGCCATCCGCAAAGTTGATTCTACTCTGCAAGTTATCAGGGTGAAGCAAGGGGTGAAAAAGGGTGACGGCATCCTTGACGGCATCTATCAATTGGCGTGACTACATCATGGTAACATGGACCCTTGCATGGACCTGTTGTTCCATTTCCAAATGATCAAATACTGGCCTTGATAAGACGTTCATCCGAGCGTTGACTGGAAAATGAAGCAAGAAGTATCTCGTAAGAGGGGTACTGTATCAAAGCGGGGGCCGGGTTGACGTCGGTTACAGAGTAACGTGACATTTGTCTGACGTCATGCATCACGTGTTCCTGCAGCCGAATGTCGCGCCCCACATCATTTTCCGTCTTGCGGCGCAATACTGTATACTCTATAGTCTGTACAATTTTATGTACTTATAGTCAAGTAGATTTGGTGGATAATGTGAAGTGGTCCCAGAGGGGAAAGATATAGGTTTGAATAAGTATAGACGTCAATGAGTAATACTCGCGAGTCGCGAGGACGAGTACTCGTTAGAAGTTTCCAAATAGCCGCTCTACCCGTTCAAATAAATCAGTCTGTAATTTTGCGACTGACCTTATTTACAAGAAACAAGAAAATCCGGCCGATAATTGGACGGTAGTGCTACTGTACGAGGTTAGTGCCATCAGTTTTCCGACATCATAATTGCGTTGACTTCCGTATTTGATGCTTTGATGACCGAAGCCCAAGCACTCTAGGTGCATGGAAGAGTCAATCTGACGCACATACTCCCACTACGGACCATTTCGAGGAGCACCGAGAACACTAGCTGAGTCCGGATAACAGACCACTGGCCGACCATTTCTAAATATCCAAGATGAACGTTACAAAAATCTATCTAAAATCACTCCTCAAACAAGGAAAATATCGTGGTTATGAGGAAAATGCCGCCGCTCACTGGAGGAGACCGAGCAGGCCATCCCAGACACCCCCGAAGGCATGTCCCAGCATCAGGCTGTCCCAGCACCAACGACGAGTAAGTCCCATAAGGTAGTCCACATACGAACCGCCTCGCCACCCAATTCGCTGAGGCCCATGCCCTTGCGATACACAACAGACGCAAGCACTCCCAGCGCCGCAACCAGCGTAAACGTCACCTCCTGCACCTTGCCTGCCCGGGACGCATGACGCCGACGCCATGCGTCTGCGCCGGGACCTTCGACCTCAAAGTCGTCCCACCGCGGCTTCCGCAGCCACCACCAGAACAATACGAGAGGGCCAGGGAACGTGCTGAAGATGCGGCCCTGCGCACCGGCGCGGTACCACGATGCGCACTGCGTCCAGACCGAGTCGTCAAGTCGTTCCTGCAGCATGTCGTTGTACTTGTCCGTTGCCGCATCAGTGGGAACTACGCTCGTGAGCGCTCCGCAACGTATGGGCGCGAGGAGCTGGAGAATGTATGGGACCTGGGATTCTTCGGAGAAGATGACGGATGTATGGCCGGTAGTCGTGTTAGGACCTGATCCAAAGGTGATGAGGCGGTGTCAGGGATAAAGTAAATGATTAGGGGAATAACTTGCCTTGTATCATGAAGAGATTTGGGAAACCAGGGACTGTGGTCCCTAGATATGCTGCCGGCCCGCCATGTGCATCATTGTATTCTTTCAATGTACCCCTTGGACCGTGCACATTCAAAGGGTAATTGTCCTGTCAAACGTGCCCTCAGGTCAGAGTCCCATTGGCACAACTAAACACTACGTACTGTCACGAAGCCTGTACCATATATTATTACGTCGAGGTTGACCTTTTCTCCTAGTTAAGATAAGGTACATCAATTACTATCGACCTGTGAGCAAAACAGACAAACCTGTCTCCGTGACAACACCATCTGATTCGACGTGTTTGATGTGGTCAAAAGTGAGGTGAACATTCGGGCGACTCAGCGAGTCAAGATAGCCTTGATCGCGGACCAAGCGCCTGCATCCGAGTGCTGCAAAGTGTTCACACCGGCGAGGTACTCGTTAAGGGTCTAACACGTACGGTATTTCGGAATGATGAGGTGATGATATTTAGAAGGGGCGATCTTCTTGACATAGTCCCTCGCGATCTGAGCCGGTCGAAGCATAAGTGACAGGAGGATTGAAGACCTTATCCGTAAGTTACCTTAGTCCTATATTTTCCCACGTAATTGTCACCTTTTCCTTTGAAGGCAAGGAAGCCCACCTCGTACTACACGCCATGTGAGACTGGGAGTGAGACGAATAAGATTGGAACGAGGCATACTACAACTGCAATCATAAAGCGATAGATGCGCTGCACGAACGGGATGTGGGCAAATATCCATTTCGTAGTTTCCCGGTAAGGAATCAGTGGCTTTTTATTACGTAGATTAGAGGGAGTGAGCGTTCCTGCAAACAATGCACTTACCCCTGGTACATACCACATCTTGGTGCGTGCGAAATTGACAACGCTGACAGTGGGGTCCTTAGATATGATCGGAATAAACTGCGACCTGAGAAAATAAGTTGAATATTTTGTGCGGTTCAAAGAGAAGAACAACATACGCGGAACTTCCGTTACCTAGAACACCAACACGCTTTCCGTGTAGGTTGACATCGTGCTTCCAGCGGGCCGAATGGAACACCTCTCCCTTGAAAGACTCGATTCCCTGCAACTTCGGGAATTTGGGTACGACAAGCACGCCGATAGCCGCTATGATGGCCGTCGCGTGAGTCACCTGCGTCTCTCCCGTGCGCACGTCGCGTGTCTCAATACGCCACAAGTTCGCATTCCCATCCCATTCGGCCTTGTCCAGCGATGTGTGGAATCGACAATGTTTTCGCAGGCCGTACTTGTCTGTTACTTTACGCATATACTCCAGAATTTCGGGTTGGGTGCCATGGGAGCGTTTCCAATCTGATTTGAGATCGGTGGATAGGGAGTAGAAGTGGATAGGCACATCGGAGGCACAGCCCTGTAAGGGGGAGGGATGAGAACAGAATTCGTTGATAAGCCTGTGAAGATACGTGCAGGGTAGGTGTTATCCTATGACCTCGTCGAATTAGCTATGAGGACAAGCAAGCGGTGTTTGCGGCGACTCACTCTCCAAGTTCCACCAACGTCTGCTCCACGTTCATAAATCTGTGTGACGTGTCCCCTTTCAAGATATTTTATAGTGCTCCAGTGCGTATGGACTCACCACGAAGTCATCAAGCCCCCATTTAGTTTTGAGAGCGATAGCGACTGCAAGGCCTCCAAAACTGTAAATTTGAAGTCAGTTCGGACTTGGGCCAAAAGGGAGGGGCCCACCCAGCGCCGACGACGGCAACGTTGAACCCAGGATTTGTTTTGTGAGCCATAAATCGTTGGAGAGGGTGTGGGAAGGGAGAGAATTGGAGTAAAACCGAGTCCAGAAGCCTTACTTATATAGAAGGTTGCAGAAGCCCCATCTGTAATGTTTGTGCTACTCTGCAAGTTGTGCACGGCGAAGCAAGGCGTGATGCAGGGTGACTACACCATGGTAACATTGACCTGTCGTGGTCCACTTCGAAATCCAGATGACCAAATACTGGCCACGATACAGTAAGACATGAGAGAATGAACGACCTCCGATGATTGACTGGGAAAAGAATCAAGAAGTGTCTCGTAAGAAAGGTCATGTGGGGCTTGACGATGTGGGGCTTTACTTGACGTCGGTTGGCCAAGAAACGTGAGTTCTGGCGTCACGTGTGGCTTCAAAACTAAGAATAGATCGGCGGTGGTAGTATTTAGGGCCTGCCCCTTGGTCTGCCCTGCGAAAAGAATCCAGTCGCAGGTCGCGACTCGCAAGCAAAGCGATAATGCACTACCCCGGGTGTGGTAATGGCTCCATGGCTCCCATGGAGCGAGAAAATCGTCTGTTCTGAATCTCCGAACGCTTGTCCGAACGCCTCTCAGCCCCAGAAAGAAGCACAACATCCTGTAATCATCACGTGTGACGACAAAGCGTCACATCGCATGACTGTTATCGAAGCAAGTGTAATAGACAGAACCATAATGTGGTCGCGGGAACGTCGGGGTCGGATATCTAAGGTTGCGTGCGAGTGGGCGAGCTCGGGAACTGATATGGTGAGCTACATAGAGCTCAACCTAGTCAGACGGTGCCAGTGGAAGGAAGGGTGAAGCGGCCCGGGATGTGCACGCTTCCGCGCAACCCATAAACCACCTGTAACTACGGACGGGGGCATGTCGCGCTCGCTTAAATCGTTAAGACCGCGCACAAGTGCGGCAGTTGGGAACGCAGACATGGACTCTCTAGAGTCTGAAATGCAAAGGGAAAAAGTCTACTTGTTGTAAAAGTTGTAAATACACAAAATATATTGTAAAGGGGTATGTACTAGGTAAACCGAGGACCACAGGACAACTGGCACACATAGGGAATGCGCGGACATTTAGAATTAGCGGGGGAGCCACGAAAAGCAGTGCGCTCACATCGCGGGAAAGTAGCGAGCGTGTACGAGCGTGCATACGAGTACTGGTGAATTTATTGGCGAGTGCAATGTAGAAGACATGTCATTGTTATACGAGATACAAGACCATTTCCACCATGCCCATACGAGTGCATACGACTTGTTGGACATATATACATATTCTGAAGCACAATTAATCTAGCATATATTTTGGTGTTTTGTAGTCACGGTCACGACTTCGGGCGGCGTTGGTGTAGGGGCCAGCCGGCACCACCCGAGACTGATTATGAGTAATTAGTAAGCGGTACGCACCGATACAGATGTGCATACGGTCCGGTCGGAGAGGATAAGAGTAAGCGTTCTCCTCTCATCACCACACGGTGCGTCCCTCACACTGGCTTAGGGATACATAATATACATTATTCTCTTACTCCGATTTGATAGGGCTGCTACGAGGAACTTTTCATTGCCAACCCCTCGGACCGAACAGCAAGTTTGCCCCCCAGTGTACAGTAGGGGCAGTTTTTTCTTCTTGGCAGGTGCACCGGAGTGGCCCTCATGGATCGTACAGTAGGCTCAGATCCGCCCGTTCTATCGACTTGATTGGTTGGAATTGTACACACAAGTCCGATTCAAGGGCAAGCAGTATACAGTAATACTTCAGGTCGAAATACAATGCAAACCGCCGGGATATTATGTAGCCGAGTCTGAATATTCGAGACGATGTCTCGCTTTGTTGCCCTACATATATGGTTTGTCCAATTTTTTGTATTACCACGGTCGAGTGGATTTGGTGGTCCATCTGGTAAATTTTTACGTCGTAACGAATGAGTAGCCACAATCCTCTTTTGTAACATGACGACCTTGTGGCGTTAGGCGGCGTTTAAGGGAGTTAATATAAACACGAACACGCGTCGTGTACTTAGTCGGAAGAACAGAGACTGACGCGCATACATCCTAGTCGTCCAAAAATGAATTTACAGTACTCAGCCACGGTCCGCACTTTCGGTGGTTGACTCGTCCAACGTCCTCATGGTTCCGCAACTGATCCCCAGATTTTATTGAGGGATCTCTCTGATTTTTGAAAGTTTCTTTTACATATTATAGATCTAATAGAAAGCAAAGTGCGGAAAAAGAGGTAGTTGTTCTGGAAAATTGGATTTTTCATATCCATGGGCCGCTTTCATCACCGATCTCCGTCCAATGAAGCAGCACTTTCATCCATTGAAAATTTCGTCTACGGTGACCGTCTTATCTCGAACTCAAAGACTCCAAAGTGGCCATTGGTATGTGCCCGGCAGAATCAAGGTGGTTCGTTGAGAGTTGTCTACGACGGGTTTCAGAGAGACACTCAAGAATCATTTGTTTCACATCACGATTACGTATACACTATACACAAGATAAGATTACGCAGGAGTTCATACTGCAAGCAGCTCAACAAGCCAACCCTGAACATCCTTGACGATATGCCCCTGTAAATAAACCCATCTAAGCACGACAACAACGAAAAGACATTCCCGAGGGAGAGAGACCGAGCACTCACCGCATGGTCCATAAATTCGCTAAGGCCATCGCTGCTGCCCTTCGAAGCAAAAGCCAGCGTTCCTAGAGCTCCAACCAGAGCGACCGTCCCAAACTGCGCAAAAAATGACGACGCATGGCGGCGGCGCCACTCCTTCGCGCCAGGTCCTTCGAACTCGAAGTCACCCCAGCGGGGCTTTCGGAGCCACCACCAGAGCTCGCAAAGCGGTCCCGGGAACGTACTGAAGATGCGGCCGTGTGCGCCGACACGATACCATGAGGCACATTGGGACCAGACTGTATCCTCGAGCCTGTCTTGCAACATGTCGTTGTATTTGTCCGTTGCTGAGTCCTTCGGAGATACGTTCGTGAGCACTCCGTCGCGCACGGGTGCGAGGAGGTCGAGAATATGTGGGGCTTGGGATTCTTCAGAGTAGATGACGGATGTGTGGCCAGTGGTCGTGTTCGGACCTGTTCCAGAAGGGTCATCAGTGAAGCAAATGCGATGATTGAAAGGTGTGGTAGCAACATGCCTTGCATCATAAAGAAGTTGGGGAAGCCAGGGACCGTAGTACCTAAGTACGCCTGCGGTCCACCATGCGCATCATTGTATTCTTTCAGCGTGCCTCTTGGGCCGCGTAGATTCATGGGATAGTTGTCCTATCAAGAGTCAGAGGGTTGTTGTCCCGACAAGATGGTACGTACTGTCACGAAACCTGTACCATATATTATAACATCGACGGGGACCTTGTCGCCTAGACGTGACAAGTATTTGTTATACTACCCACCCTCAAATAGAACAGGTACGTACCAGCTTCTGTGACAATGCCGTCCGGTTCGATATGTGAGATGCGCTCGAAAGTCAGCTCCACGTTCGGGCGGTTCAGCGCTCTGAGGTAGCCTTGGTCGCGCACAACGCGCTTGCAACCAAATGCTGCGTGCAGGTTGTTCAAATCCAATGTTGAGGTATGTGCAAGGTTAACACGTACGATCTTTTGGAACCATAACGTCGTGGTACCTGGCGGGCACAATGCTCCTTATGTAATTGCTCGAGGTCTAGAATGGTCATATTTATACAATCAAAAGAACGAGGCACACCACGTACCCTTGTAAAGTATTTGCTTAAGAGGTTCTTGCCTTTGTATTTGAAGGCAAAGAATACTGCTTCAAGCTACGTATCATATTAGACACAAACCGGAGCATATCAAGCTTAGAGGGCGTACCTCCACCGTGATCAGGAAGCGATGGATACGCTGCACGAAAGGGATGTATGCAAAAGCCCACTTCGTAATCCCGCTATAGGGAACGTGTGGCTTCACGTCACGTGTTAGGAACGAATATGTGCCGCTTGAAGGAGCACTTACTGAAGGTATATACCACATTGCTGTGCGGGCGAAGTTTGTGACGGTGACAGTTGGGTCCGCAGATATCTTTGGGACAAATTGTGCCCTGGGGAAAGCATTTCACAATTAGGGCGACGTGCAGAGCTGCTGACCAATATATGACGTACGCAGAACTCCCGTTACCCACAACACCGACGCGCTTTCCATGGAGATCAACATCGTGATTCCAGCGGGCCGAATGGAACACCTCGCCCTTGAAAGAATCAATTCCCTCTAACTTTGGGAAGCTAGGTACGACCAGCACGCCAATGGCAGATATGAGGGCTGTCGCGCGAGTCATATGCTTCTCGCCGGTGCGCACGTCGCGAATCTCAAGGCGCCACACATTCGCAGTCGCATCCCATTCGGCCTTGTCGACAGACGTATGGAAACTGCAATATTTGCGTAGGCCGCGCCTGTCCGTTACGTCGCGCATGTACTCCAGAATCTCGGGCTGCGTGCCATGCGAGTTTTTCCAATCCGGCTTCAGGTCCGAGGAGAGGGAGTAGAGGTGGATCGGCACGTCCGATGCACAGCCCTGTGGGAAGTATAAGGGCTGGAACCCGCTGGTGGGTCTGTCTAGATACGTACAGGGTACGTGTTATCCTGTAATACTATTGAGTTAGCGAAAGAACATGAAGACACTGTTGTTAGAGACTCACTCTCCACGTTCCTCCGACGTCGGCCCCGCGCTCGTAGATCTATGTGGTGTCCATTTCAGTTTTTCATTGGGTTGCGATGTGCACAGACGTACCACGAAGTTATCGAATCCCCATTTCGACCGCAGGGCGATAGCGGCAGAAATGCCCCCAAAGCTGTTGGTTTGATGGTACTTCAGACCTTTGAATGAGCACCGAAAGGAAGACCCACCCTGCGCCGACGATGGCGATGTTAAACTCGTTGTTGGGTTTATAGGACATATCTGTCGAGGGAGGGGGAGAAACTGTTACAAGGGTTGGTACAGGAACCCAACAGCATAATATATAGTCCGGAAGATCTGCAAGGACGGCGACGAATCGACGGATCGGAGGCCATCGAGAAGCAGGTAGACAGAAATCGCCCCACTTGATACCCCGTAGACGAGGCAAGAGCTGAGTGAAATCGGCCAGAAAAAAGTCCGCAAGAAAAGTCCGTATGAGGGAGTGAACTCGCTCAGCTGTGGTGAGGGCCGATGAGCCAAACAAAGTTTAATCGCTATGGAATTGTACCATCGAACACCCATACAGCGGGATAGAAGAATATTCGTATCGTCGCACCGGAGTGCCGAAGTTGTATCAGCGGAAGACCGAGAGTGTATTCGCCTAGTGAAAGCAAATCAAGACTTGGCACCTCGTTGATTCGCAGACTAGTGAACTTACGGAAGCGCACCACGAGCCATCACTTTGACGGCCTAGACGGAGTCTCCATTGGTCGAGCAACCTTGGGCGAACTAACTACTTGCGAAGCCACCGATACGTAGAATGAGCCGACGAATCCGAGGCCAGGACTGAAAGATGCGGCACCACACATACTGGCACCAAGAAAATTGCGTCAGTTCTGAACCTGGATCACAGCCCACGACAAACAGAACGAAGACACTAACCATATCCGGGTGGCAGGAATCCTGAGAAGCGATGTAATCGCCGATAGCAGCGTGAATGCAAGTCAAGAGGTCGAACCCCGAGATGACGTGTTTGCAGGGTGGACCGGTGATTGTCAGATGTGAACGAGATAACTTTTCGCCATCAGACTACAGGATAGTGCGCTTCACATGTGTGTTGGCTGTCTCGGACCGGGGGAATGACGGGACACGTAATACCTGACGCCTGCAATAGTGAGATGTTTATCAGTAGGCACCAGGAGGCTGTATATTGAGTACTGTACCAGTAACAGTGCCAAGTACATGAGTGTTCGAGTCGAAGCAGAGAAGCCAATGACGTAAACAGGCGAACGATCTGGGAGTAGCTTCTCCGCTTGGCAGGTGTGTGTGTTACCGGACGATGGCATGAGTATCAACCACCCGCACAACGACCACATGAGTTGCCAAGTCAAGTTAGTCATGTTCCAAGTGGCGCCGTTGTATTCTCGTTCGAATGATCAATATCGATCAATTCTTGACCCTGTTTCTCTTAGGAACCGAGACTGAGACCTTCTTCGAAGAAGCCTCCGAAGTACGACATTGGAACCTCATGGTAAAAAATTGCCGTCGTTGGTGGATAGACCCACTACCGGTGGTTTCACGGACCTCTTGCAATGGCTCTGATCCCCGATTCGACGGCGAGGCACGAGAATATCTTCGGCCTCGGTTGCAGATTGCGTAGCTCACAACGCACAAATCACGACTTGTGATAGTCCGCCGCCAACCGGAGTACCATTACTGTACTCCGGGAATGGCACCAGGTGATATCATAGCCTAGCAATGTGATGCTTCGTGAGCTAACGACTCTATTGGCAGAATTTAGGCCAATGAGAGCAAACCGTCTCCACTGTCACTGACCCATAACCGGTCTTTTTTTTTTTTTTACAAAAGACTGGTAAGTTATCGGGCATGAAATCTTCCGTCGTGGGAAGAATACTGAGTCCGGAGTCCAGACCGTGAATCTTGCGCTTACGAACACGCATCGCCACCTCTGCGTCGTACAGAAGCCGGTTCCTTCCGTAGGTTGAACCAATGACGACATCAAGTATGATGCGACCGTAGGTACCCGTGGCGAGACACGGGACAAGCCAAGCCACCCTGGTCGACTTTCCTTGCATGCCTAGACGCTGCAGGTAATGGCGCCGATGCACTTTCGCCAGCCAGTCTTACGAAGAGGAAGCACTCAGTAGCACAGTGACCCATTCACCCAAGCTGAATGACGCAGGTTTTGGTGGTAAGATAAGATGATTCCTGTCATCAATGGTGTGAGCCCTGCGGACGCAGGGAGCTGTGAAGACGGCGCTCGTGCGGATTTCAGCTGAACTGTCGCGATTTCCTGACGTTTTCTCTCCCATCAGCTAGAATGGCTCTATGCATCAACGTCATGTGCTTACGAGACGCCGCATGCACCTCCACCGCGACGAGACGTCGTTGTTTCTGCTATCCTTCTCTATAAGCTAACGAAGGGATCTCCTACTCAAAGATTTGTCTCCAGAGAACTACGAGCGGCGGGCATTTACCTACAGAACTTTTCAGTGCAGCAAAACTGCGCACTTTGCACGATTTGGGTAGACTTCGCCGCCATTAGGACGTCTATCTGTATTGCAACTGCCCCGTCTGACCCGACTAATTGCCTGGCGTATAATAATATCAATAAACCCATATGGTCTGTGTCACTCGTAATATCCAATTGGTCGATAGTTTGCTTCCGTTGACACGGTCGAGAACACGCAACAAGATCAGATATACGAGGGCTTCTATCCTCTTTCCCTCCCTGACAACCATTCTCATTCAGGGTTGGGGCTCAGGGTTGGCACGATGCACCCTGTCAGTTGCAGGGCGCGTGTCTCCTCGGCTGCTTGCATAGACGGAACCTAGTCGTTAAAAGCACCTTACGTGCCACGTGCGATGGTGGACGACCTAAATTGGCCTCGATGAATGTTCTATGACGGTAACTTATGCAGGGACGGGGCATGAGTCGAAAAGTAGTGTCAACCGCATAACACTCGTAGCTATGCGGGCCTCACGCTTCAAATTCAGGGTAAGACAACCTGCTCCCTAAAACGATCGACCCTTTGACACTCAATGCGATCTCTACCGAGCACCTTTGTGGTCCACGGACCATGGCCACCAAGCACTGGGCTGAATAGCCCAGTCTGGCCTCGGCCCCATCTAGTACGGACGTCTATATTTGAGGGAGAGTGTGTGTCTTGGAACGAATCACCTTCGTCTTTTGTGGACACCACGAATCCAGCAATAATTAAGAACGTTAGACACGGCCTAGCAATGGCGAAGAAGATAACCGGGATAGAAGCCTCGATGGCCTCACTGTTCTCCTAGGCACCCCGCGATTCGTCTCTGGGACGGGTGGCCCCAATAAGTCTAGCTGGTTCGTATGCAAACTTTACGTGAACCAATTGGAGCCGGCAAGGCTTGCATCGCGGCGTCCGCAGCACGTGAGGCTAGCGTCCCGTCACATTGACACTGACATGACATGGGACTCTCAGACCAAAACACAGATGTTCCTTCAAGCTCTCCGGGGCCCGAGTTAACGTTGCCCCAAAAGGGTGAGGGCTAGATGCGCACCACTCGTTCCATGCTGCGGTCGTGGCCGTAGTACACAGTCATACCGTGAGGCGATGCACGGACATGATATGTACGACATATCAAAGACGGAGCGTGTGGGTGCACAAGTATGTAAAGTTACTCGTCGGCACTCTGCTTGTCGAGCGGATCGGCCCTGTCTCAACGTCACGCCGCAACAACCCCGCATCGACGTCATCGCCGGACCCACGTCCTATTCCGTCACCCCTGTGGGGTAATATGGCTATCAAAAATTCGTCCCGAACTCCCGAACAAGCTATCGCTCAGCGCTGGCCCCTGAACCTGAAAACGGCGGTGAGTTCACGTAGCCGCAGTGAACTCGAGAGTACCGGTGCGCGGGCATTCGCGGTGTTGGCGCTCCCATATCCAAAGTTTTCGCGCCATGCGCACTGTTGTAAAAACTAGTGGTTTCAGTTCTCGTCTTCAATGCCAATGCCCACAAGCGCTCATATCTTGGGCGTTCTGAGGTACGATGAAGTCCGACCTCGGGCCACTGGGTAGAGATTGATTTGAATAATTGGCATATTTTCTGTTTTTAGGTGCGTGTTAGTATCCGACCGTATTCCCCGCTGAGAAGAGTGTTGCACCTTTGGCAGTCAGGCGACGACTGCACGAAGCGGGCCGTAGATAGAATTCGACGGTTGGCCGCTGGCAACGCGCGGCATTTTCTACCTACAGAGTAGTCCGGATCGTCCAGCCCATGATTGCCATATGTCTCCGATAGATGTAGCTGTTATTGGGAGCGAAAGCATGCCATTGGCGCCAGGGGGTACAGTTTTAAGAGTTGTGAGCAGGACAGGCCGGGTAGGGTGCTCGAGAGAATGTCACTAGCGTGTCACTTATACAGCACGCTAGATGATTGGACTAGCGCGCCATCGGAAAGTGATCGCTTTGCGTGCAGTAAACTACTCGATTTAGGCAGTGGCAAACAATTGCATCGTCGACTCTA
This sequence comes from Lactarius indigo, assembly GCA_025766275.1. Classification (NCBI taxonomy): domain Eukaryota; kingdom Fungi; phylum Basidiomycota; class Agaricomycetes; order Russulales; family Russulaceae; genus Lactarius; species Lactarius indigo. Next base: position 1,529,201 of record JAFKAC010000010.1, on the reverse strand, counting down.
GAGTCCAAGCGACCTGTGAGCATAAACGGAGGTCGTTTAAAGAGAAATTAGATATGTCACGCAAGCCGTTTATACTCGTTTGCTAGTGTTGAAAGCGGCCCAGTATATGGAGTCGAATTTTAGACGTGCACTTCATATTTCGTTCATTGGCGACCTCAAGCGGGACGCCAAGAGAGTGGAACGCATAGCGGAGCAGTCGTGCCGTGAACTCTACCGATCACATGCTCTGCCCACGAGGATCGTAAACACAAACAAAGTATTACATATCTCGATGACCCAGTAGTTGTTATCTTCTCTCACGATGATACGTTCTCTGCCACGTCTCGGATTGCCGCCATTACTGTGCCGACCCTGGACATCATCATATATAGTGATATTGACCAACAACCCTGCCTCAGGGCTCCTGCCCGGCTCGTCCTTTCATCGCTTCGCCTGTTCTGCGTCGATCGTTGGCCTTTTCTTTCAATCTGTCATGTCTTCCCCTATTACTCCACCAACCTCTACTACACCTTGTCTCTCACTATTTCACCCAGTCAACTGTCCCTAGCCACCCGCAATATGTCGTTGGGGGCTGTGCGCGCCCATTGTTGGACTTGGAGTAGGAGGTCTTATTATGGTGCGTCATCGTGCCTTGGTTTCTTTTGATTGTGATTCTCGTATACTCCTCTCTTCGCTGGTCCCTTTCTCCTAGATGCCAAGTAATGCCCCCCTCGTGTTCGCTCTCATCTCCCATTGACTCTGCTTGTACCCTCGGCACATCCTACCTGTCGCGCACTCTATCGTCCTCTTCTACTTTCACCCTTCCTTCTCACTATACGTTTGACTTAGTCTCGTAACTCGTTGTATATGGCTTGCGTGTATATAAACCGTTCGCACTGACTCACAAATGTTATTTACCTCTTCATCCCCACTGTCTGCTACTAAGCCCTTAAGCCACCCCGCGCCAGCCAAGCTAAGTCTAGAGTCTAGCCAAAGAAATGCCATGCCATTGCCTTTGTCGTCCGAACCACTGACCTCAAATCTTGCTTCATCGTCTGAGCCGCTGATCTCGGATTCCCACCAACCAAGTCACCGACCTTCAAGTTGGACTCTCATCGCTTCACTAGCTTCACTTCGTCACCCGTCTCACGCTCTAACCCCCTTACCGATTATCACATCTCCCTTGACCTGAATATCGCCTCGGTACGCCTTCATGAACCACTCTCGAAGATCAATTTCTTGTTCTCCTTCCTCCATTGCCTGACTTTATCGTTCCCCTAACCCATAACAGAAATTTCCACTTTGAACTCACTCGTAGTGAACACCAGACTCCGACAGCCGCTGAGTATCCATCGTAACCATATTCCGACTCCAATTCATTCACCGTCACGACCCTCTACACAAGCAGGGTCGAAGTCAACCCCTAGTACTAGTGCTGTACATTAGTCCACAAACAAATCGTGTAAGTACCACCCATGGAAAGCGAGCGCGGTGAGTGCTACCACAAACACCCCAGCCAACTTGACATTGTATTTTTGAAAAGAAAGCGAACCGCCTCGCCTACAGAAGCGCAATGTGGAAGTGTTTGACTCCGATGGTGCCGTGATCGCCGGCACACCCCCTTACTAGTTTATGACACCGGTTTCGTTTCATCGACACCGTCTGCAGGGTTCTGGCAGTATGGTACCCTCCAATGGGACGAGTTCTACAGATACATGAGCACATTCATCATCACTACGACAGCCTGGACAATTTTCCAATATGACACTACTCAACAGCATCGCGGTGCGCCATGTCAGCCAAGTGCTGGGATTGTCCATCCAGGACATTATATCTTGCTCTCCAGCGGTGAGAGCCTATGGCTTTTAACTGGCATCGCTCTGATTTTGCATCAGCTGGCGAACCTCTTCGTATCGGCCTAGTGCCCACTCTTCCACGTCCTCGTAATCCCACCCACTCCAACTCCACAACCCCTGTGGGCGAATACTCAACCTCCCCCTTAAATTCGGGGTCGTCTGATTTCTGTCCTTACAGGTATCTTCTTACCGTGCTCGTGGACGTGCTAGAGATGAAAAATGCCTTTATCACAGGCTTGCAGACGCAAACATACAGTCGTCTTAAAGTTGCTCATATATTTCCCCGAGTACATGACACTGAAGTGAGTAAGTTTATCTCTACGGTAATTCGAATTGACTTCTGCTAGTGGATACGCAAAGGGTACCCCAGCAAAATTACCGACACTGCCGACGAAGTCGTTGTGGGTGGCCTGATGAAGATCGACTCGGTCCAAAACGTGATTACTATGCGAAGCGATCTGCACGACGCATGGGACAATTACGAATTCGGTGTAGATCCGAATGTGAGTTGTATTTAACTTTATATAATTGAACCCTCAATGCCTGACATTCTGAGCAGAATAACTACCGCATTACCGCGTTTACCAATGGCAATGCGGACGTTAATGGTCTCTATCTCCAACTCAACCATATACAAGATCCGACGCTTCGCCCGCTCGATGAATTGTTCAGAGATCACTTTATGCAGGGCATTTTCAAGCACATGAAAGGCGCAGTCGAGGCGAGATGGTCATGTGAGGATTTTGACGATGCTTTTGGAGATGGCTCCTTCAAATTATCAAACCCCAAGATCTGGGGTACTGAGAAAGGGAGAAAACAGTTTGGACTTGCACTTTCAGACAGGCTGTTTGACTATCGGATTTCGCAGCAGCAGGGCAAACCAGAGACATAGACTTCTATCATGGTTGAATTGAACACAAACTGTCCATTCGAGCTCATAATGCCTCGTCCTTAACAACTGTTTTTCTTACAACTCGACATCTGCATTATGCCGCTATACATATGTTCTCCTGGAACCCTTACTTCCGCTGCCTACACTTTTCCTGATCAGCCATTCTGACTGTTTGCATCTCAGCGCGTGTGCGGGCTTACTAATCACGACACCTCCCAGCTTAGCACAGACTTCAAGGAGTTACAGTAACGAGAATCGACGTGACATACGGCGCAGAATGGTCTACAAGGACCTGCGCTCGCCATGATACTGCGCTAATTTGCCCAAGGAACGACCACATTTTTTGTTGCTGGTCCCGCATGCTGGGATGACGGACTCCATGGTCACGGCCTCCCGAGACACAAGGTAGGCGATGAGATAGAAAGGGGGCACAGCCCTCAGGCTCGGCTAACCGCCTACGTCATCCCACTACGATAGTATTCGTTTGTCCGTGTCGGCGGTCTCCATTACTGATAGTGCGCGCGCCCATAGGGGTGTTGTATAATTGGCGATGCCGGCGATGCTGTGAACAATTAGAACCAAAACTCAGGGGGGCTCGTGGAGAGATGGTGGAGGCTGTTTCATCAGGACTCCGCCACTTCGATAATTTACGCTGGAGTCAACATGTCTCTGCGGTGCATCCATGTCCATACGGTTGTGCACGGCTTGCAAGGTAACGAGCTATGCGTAGGTCAGTCTTTGGAGGTTCTGATGGGGACATACGTGCTGATCTGAGTAATAACCTAGGAGAACTACACAGCAAACGCTTCCAATCCTATGTTAGTTATGTCGGCGAGGGGCTCTGTATGTGGCGCACTAAGGAATGGAGGCGAAAGAAACTTCTATTGGGCTTCTGTGGGCTTTTTCATTTTTTAACCCTAGTTTATTTGTGACAGCTGTACCACCCTGCGCCGCTTGTACCCTGACAGACATAGCCTTTACCGTGGGGGTGTTACACGAGTGACTTGTCACACGAAACCAAACGATAGGGCCTTTTTCTGGGCGCTGAGCTGAGCGAAGCAAGGCTAGGTAATACTCTCGACTCGGTCTCTCCAATCCAATAATACGAAGGTGTCTTGAGTAGATGAGAGGATGATGGCTACAACACAAGATGAAAATGATCGAACACGACAACAAAGACGCGGGAGCAGGGGCCGATTAGATGTTCAAGATCAATGTAAATCACGAGCGGGGGCAAAAGCAGCCACCAAGCTATACAAGCGCGTGAGAAGAGACGGCGAGAAAGAATGTGTGTACGTGCCTGCTGTAGATGCGCGTCGATTACGTCTCCGTCCTCCATCGACCGCTGTACATCGCCAGAAAGTACGCGTCAGGACCGCAAAACGAGGCAATGGGCCGAACATACCTCGGCAGGAGTATCAGTAGCGGACAAACGCTCGCCATCGTACACGAATCTGAGTGTTCCTACACGCGTCAAAACCCGGGGTTCGCGTCTTTGTCAAGCCGCGAATGTGAGGACGGGCGCACCGGGATCTTTTCCAAAACGTTTCTTCAAGGCAAATAAGGTATGTGCGTGATGACAAAATATCGCGACAGACCTCGGCAACCTCAAAGATTTTTTTGAATTGCATGTTCGCCTTCACCTTAACGGTGATTCCTGCACGCAGGTGGTGTCAGATTTCGTTCAAATGAATGGGGGGAGCAAGCGATGAAAACATACGCGATTCCAAAAGACTGATGACAAGATTGAGCTTTGGCTTAGCATCCTCTGGCTCTGACATCGCTTGCGAGTGGCAGGTAGAGTCAAGGGTCGAACAGCACAAACCTGAGATCAAGACACGGTTGGGCTATGGTAAGATGTTTGTATTTGTTTACTGTATGCCCAAACTCCGAGTCTCTCTCGGACCTCCACCACCGAACTGTGACAAGGACACAAGGAGACCGCCCTCTGTGGAATAACATTCCATTCTATGACTATTGCGCGCTAATGTTGGCTCAGTCCATGACCTCCATCAGTTCGAACGAGGCGATAGCACCAAGCAGAATCATCCGCAACAGCGAAATATGTCTAGTCGCGAACATTATACTCCCGGTGGATCGCTTTCCGACATACACTGTTTTCTATGCATAGGACTACGTTCTGCAGTTCAGCTTAGGTGAGTCAACTGATCCAACTTTACTAAATCCAACACGGTCTGTAGAACCTCGTTTCCCGGTCTCGTATCGTTCTCTATCTCCGTAGCTCGGCCTCTCGAGATGTCGTTCCTCTGTCCTGGTGGTGGCAGCTCCCCTCAGAAGTATCACTCGGGTCGTTTCTTCGGAGCTCATTCATTCCTTGTGACTGTGCAAAACTACTGCCGTAGAGCTGCGGGTAAGAGACCTCTCTCGCCGCCCGGAGTTGGACTCTCTCGCCGCGCAGCCGGCCCATACATCGGTGCTCTATTTCTAGTGCTTTTATAGTTCTTGAGCAGTGCAAGGGGGTTGGTTATAAGGGCCATGTCAGTTCGACGGAGGTGACATCACACACCACATACCACTCATGAGTCAAGTGAGTCAGTCTGGTTCATTTTTTTTTTCGCTTTGTCTAACATTCTCCATCGAAGGTCCTCTCTGCTAGCGACGTTCTCGTCGATGGATTCGTTTCTCAAACGTTCAAACCTGAAGACGCTAATAACTTTTTCAAGCTCCTGCTCAAAGTACCAGCTTCCCACCACTTCCTGCAATTTTATGGGATAGTATATCACCAACGTGCTTGGCATATCACGCACAACGCCAACTTGGTGCAGGGCACATCTCCAGGCGTCCCGTTCCAACCCACGCCGCTTTTGGATTATAGTAGTAGGACAACACAAGGTACCGTTGTACCCCAGCGGCGATGGACCCCTGCCGATGAAGTGGATGTCCAACGGCACGTGGAAGGCGCTGAGCTTCAGCTACCAATTTACTTCGTCAATAGCAATGGTAGCATTGGGTTTCCCTTGCCAGATATCCTCCGCGGATGCGGTCGCGATCTCTATAACGCGAATAGCTTTGCACCCCTTGGGGGCAGGACCACGACTCACATACGGATCAACGTAAGCCCACCTCTCGGTTACAGTGGGCAGTAATCATGATCTAACTCGTTCTACGAAATCACTCGTAGTGGCCCGGCTATAGGTACTGGAAGCGCCAGGTTGCTATCCGTGATGAGACCCATGCGCGGAATCCAATCACTTTGGCGCGCTTTATGAAGCATATCGGTACCTCTGTAGACAAGTTCCTTCGGGTACGTTCCTTCACGTCTCCGGTATCGCCGCCGTTTGATGACGCCTTTCTCTAGGAGTGTATGGCCCACGGCTATGTGGGAACAGAGCCACGATGGCAGATTGGTGGAGAGCATGGAGGTATCACGCAAGCGGAGGTAAAGGTCATTGGCGCCATCCACGTCTCCGCCGGGAGTTGGATGCCTATCATCCAACTTACCCGATATGTGATCTAACGCTCACAAGTAGCCTTCCTTCCTTGATTTTTGGTGCCTTCGGGTGGACTCATTTCTGATTGCGTTGTTTAGTTTTCGCCGTGCACGTTTTTTTTGATGATTCGGACCCTGAACGGACGCCATCACGGACACGGACGCCGTCAATAGACACTCTGTACTATATCATAGGGCCGGTGTACGTAGCATTGATTCCGGTGCGGTCCCACAACGCGTTCTGCACCATTGTTGTAAATTAGGACTCTTGGACACTGACGCGCGAGTGTTTTTTGAAGGGGGGGAGGGGAATTCGACGGTGCAACATTCTGTGTGTGTATACGGTGCTGCCGCAGCCTGACATACAGTTTGTACAATGCCAGTAAGTTACTGTATCCCTAAGTTTGCGAATGCGAGGCTCAGGACTCATCAATTGTCCTGTCAAAAAACGCGGACACGGCCGACGCTAGTACAGATACGGGGTAATGCGGCGACTGCGCTGTCGGCTGATGTCCCGCTGTCGTTCTGCGTCTGTTAGCAAATCCTGCTTATCAGCGACTCATCGCCCCTGGTAGCACAGTACTGGGATTTCTTGGGCTACTGATGGAATGTGTGCCACTGGGCGCAGAGCCGTCAATAGGTTATTGGACACCGGTTGCGCTGAAAAAAAAAATTCTCTTAGGTCTATAGACTCTATACTTAGGCCCAGATTGTCACTGCCAGTGTAACACGAGACTCAACTAGTATCATCGACCATTGTCCGATGGGACAGCCCGCCCCCCTTCGTCTCATGAACATCATAATCAGAGATGATCATGTGCACCCGTCCGCCTGTGCTCTACATCTTCCCCGCCTAGGATTGGGAGCTCCGTCGAAAGAATAAACAACCACGAGGAACAAGCAGGCGTGACAGATATTACCTGTCTTATCAGTCACGACTACGGGGCAGACGATCAGAGGACAAGGATCGATAAAATGAGGACGACTGCATCTGGGTCAGTCAGCACGAGCTCAATTATGCGGGATGCTTAAAACAGGCCGTACCACTGCGCGTCCTCCCCGAGTGAGGACATCGAGTACACAAATCCCGTCGTGGCTCCAGAACCCACCACACAGCGCGCCGACGTCACCGTATACCGCGAGCACGTAATTTTCCCTGAGCACTGATGCTGTAGAGCGGAATAGCGCTTGCCTCGACAATGAGCATGAGCACACGCGGCGAGGTGAGACGGAGGGTGACGCTTCACGGAAAGGGCGCACCGGGCCCAGAGTGAGTCCTACTCATACCTACGAGCGAGCTGAGCGGTATGTACTGAATGGTTGCCTTCACGAATAGGAGCACCGTCTAGTTAACCTTCCTGAGCTGACCGTTAGCACGAGGAATACTGCGACGGAAGGGAGCGCATTATACCATTGGAACGAAGGAACCTTGCGGCGAGGTGGAGGAAAGTAGTCGCCGAATTTTGTGCTGCGCAACATATTTTCCCTACGTGCACCCACTTCATCACACGGTCAATTCAGACGCAAGTTCAGGTGTGGCTCCTTAAGCTACTTTCATGCGAGTGGACCCCCGTGCTCGTCCATGGCGCCACTACCCTGCGCTTCCTCGAAAACACCTCCCTGGGTACGAGCGATAAGATAGTAATATTCAATGAACGCATCTGAGGCTTGCAGTATTGATTCAGGCCCAATTCGATTTGACTGCATTGCGCTTGTTCTCCGTCCTCTTCTGTTATACCACTGGTAACAGGCGGTGCGCCGTGTGATGTACAAGACATTTCGGAAGGAAGAGACAACTAGAGTTACGGTGACCCCGCTGGCAAGGCAAAGCTAAGTCTGCCCGTAGAAATTTGCACCGTCTCGACGGGGAAAGCGAGTTTCCCATGCTTGATTTGGGGTGGAATGTTCCCCCGAAATTAGGCAGCAACTATAGAACTCGTAGGGCATATTATTACCTGGGACCCGATGAGTAATATACGGCCTATTCAAGTCACATTGAGGATGCGAACCATCATATCAAGATACAATGCGGCAGTATTCGCAGAATGATGTTGTACTACCAGACTCATAGATAATGAGTTATCAACCAATGGATGCATGAATGCACTGTCTATCGCCGAACAAGAGTATCACAGATGGGGGGAGGTAGTCAACCAAATCCGAGTCCTATCACCAGGGCAATTCACTAGAAATCAAGGAAGACTGGGGACTGTCGAAGAGAAATGATACCCTCTATGCGGAACGAATGTTCAACCCGTCGCGAGATGAGTCACTAATAACGAGGTGAAGAGCCACCGCCGCGGTTATTGGAACTTACATTGAAGGACCCACGACCCCCAAAAGTGTGGGGGTAGGTTCGAGGGTGTACAGCGCCGCCGCCGAAAAACGAATATGAAAGAGTATAAGGGTATCATAATCAACTGGTGACTTGGGATTGCGTGGCTATTCTCTTGCCTCTGCCATATGATAGACGGTGATGGGGACCGTGAAGGGTGAGAATAACCCTTATCTGACATAACATATTTGTGAGGGGTGAGATGCAAAGAATATAGCTATTCGATAACCCCCGATAACCAATATCCAACCAATATCCATATGATTTCACCGTCTACTAACTGTAACACTACTGTATGGACTTGAACCTACTAGTGCTATCAAAGGATCCGCAAACATAAAAAAGTATAGTAGACCACAGGTCAAAACCAATATGACCAAACAATCCGCTGAATCCACATACATATGGCCAGCAACTAACTGCACGGCATCGAATCCAACGTGGGTAGTCCCCATAATAGGGTGTATTGGTCGACTCCCCACTACGTCCTAAAGCCATCCCTCCAACCGTTCACTTTCCATGTCGTCCTCTGGTGCCATATCAGCATCAACACAACACGAGCCTAGTACTGGAATGGTTGTTCAATGTCCAGGTACGTCTCCAGGTCCTGTGGCGTTCGTCACAACGAGTACTAACTGGTGTGGAACAGACAATAATGGACACACGACGACAATCAACATGCTCCCGGTAGATGTCTTGCTGAAAATATTTGACTTCTGTCGAATAGATAGCAATCGTCTTGGCATCTCCTTTCACCCTAGATCAGAATGGCCCACCCTGGTGCACGTTTGCCAGCAATGGCGACAAATCGTGTTTGCGTCACCACGCCGTCTCGATCTAGCGCTTCTATGCACGTATGGAACGCCCGTCAGGAAGAATCTGGGTTACTGGCCGCCCCTCCCAATCGTTGTAGACTACTTTACCTGGAACGGCACGGGCCGCGCACCTAACTATGAAGACGATGTCACCGCCGCGCTCGAGAACACCGATCGTGTGCGCAGCATCAAGCTCACTGTAACGAACTCACGGTTGGGGAGACTGGCCTCGGTGGTGCAGGAGCCATTTCCGGCGCTGACAGACCTCTGGCTTTCATCAAAGGATCGAAACGCACCAGTCCTTCCTGATGTATTCTTAGGTGGTTCTGCCCCACGTTTACAGAAAATCTACTTAGCGGGCCTCTCCTTCCCAGCATTACCCACCCTTCTTTTATCAGCCAGCGACCTTGTCTATCTTCGGCTCCACGATATTCCCCAGAATGGTTATATTACACCGGAGGCAGTGGTCACGGGTCTGGCTGCGTTACCCAGGCTGGATACCCTTTGGATTTGGTTCAAATCGCAGAATTCTCGCGTCGATCAAAGACACTTGCCCCTTCTTTTACCACGGAACGTCCTTCCCTCTCTCCTCACCTTTAATTTTTGCGGCTTTAGCGAGTATTTGGAAGACTTCTTAGCCCGAATCGACACCCCTCGACTCCAGTGCTTCAAAATAACGTATTTCAATCGGCTCGACTTCCGGGTGCCCCAACTTTCCCAGTTCATCGGCCGCACGGAAAACTTCGAGTTGACCAGGTTCAGGCACGCGCGAGTCCGTTTTAATGTTGGCAATGCCTACATCAAACTCGATTCCGAACAAGGGGAGCACCGTATAAATCGCCTTACGCTTCGTATCTTATGCAAAGGGCTAGATTGGCAAGTTTCGCACCTGGCTCAGATCCTCGGTCAATCTCCCGCCATGGTCTCCAATGTAGACCGTCTCTCTATCGACGAGGACGACCTACAATCAGGTTGGCAAGACTATATGGACGACACTAAATGGCTGCAACTCCTCCGCCCATTCACCGCCGTGAAAACGCTGCACGGATCTGAGCAATTGGGCGGGCACATTGCTCTTGCGCTGGACGACATCAGCGGAGAGATGATTGACGAGGTATTGCCAGCCCTAGATTCGCTTTGGTTAGATGACCAGCCGGCGGGATCCGTTGAACAGTTCATCGCAGTGCGCCGGGTCTCTGGTCACCCCGTGACCTTTGCCAGTGATAATTGAAGGGAGCTTCTGAACGACTGGGGCCCTTCGGAAATAGTAGATGCTCCGTACCAATTTCATACATACTGTACCATTTTTCTCATCCGCGTTTATATACAGCTGCATGTATGTATCTGTATTTACGACTCATCAGACGAAGATGCGGCCGCATGGCATATAATAAGGACTGTAAGTCTACATTGTGAATTTCATAACGAAGCATCACACGACGATAACACACACTTCCTGGCGCGTATACGGCCCGGTTCAGACTCTTGCACGTTGTCGTTGCACTACGAGAAGCCTATGTGAACTGCCGGACGTCGCTCTCTGCTGCCTGCTCTCGTGGCTGCACGCCGCGGACTTGATCAAGACAGTATTCGGGCTGTTTCCTCCCGCACAGCCGACCTCTCATACCAATATTACAACTCAACATCGCCATCGGGGATGCTTCACTTTCCAATGATGAAAATTGGTTCGTGGATCCCTTGGCTAGGATGGAATGCTCTTGGAGTGCTTGCGGGAACTTGTGAGGGGACAGGCAGGCCGCGGGCGTGCGACCACTTCCACATCCAAACAGCAATCAAAAAACTTTAGTGATGACCATTCACATGTGTGAATGCTGTTCCGCCAGTCGCCTCGCGAGTGACAACTGCGTCAATAGCAATCCGATATGGCCGTCGACCGAAGGCCGTAACAACTCGTGACTCGTGACTAGCGCGTGTGACTATCTATGACTGTCCAGAAAAGTGGGCCGATGACTTGGGGTAGGGGAAGGTACAGTAACACTGACAAATTTTTTTTCAGCTGATGCCGCTACGATCAAGAGCGCACAGAACACGGCCCTAAACCAGCACTCCTGTCCTGTTCTCCTGTTTCCATTCGTACCAACAGCGAGTTTGAGATAGTTGCAGTTACTTCAGGACGCTTCCTGGTGGCAGTTTTCCGAAAAGCGACAAGGGAGGGTCTACGGAATTAGGGTCAGAAAATCCATTCATGGCACAACAAGTGCGTCGTTTCAGTGACTTTTCCCTTATTTAGACTGACGTTTCCGGTACGAAGCTCGTCGCTGGCGACATCGTTATCGATGGATTCGTCGCTCGTACATTTACACGCGAGGATGCAAATAACTATTTCATGCTCCTGCTCAAAACACCACATTCTCAGCGTTTCCTGGTATACTATGGGATAATATACCATCAAGGCGCATGGTATATCACACGCAATGTCAACATGATGCAAGGCACATCCCCAGGTATCCCGTTCTGCGCTACACCACTTCTGGATTACAATATTGGGGCAACCCACGGTACCGTTATACCCCAACGGCGATGGTCCCCGGCCGACGAAGTAGATGTTCGACGACACGTCGAAGGCGCTATGCTTCAATTACCGATCTTCTTCGTCAACCGCAACGGTGGCATTGGGTTCGGGTTGCCAGATATTCTTCGAGGCTGCGATCGCGATCTCCATAATGCGAATAACTTTGCACCACTTGGAGGCAGGGCCACGACTCACATCCGGATAAACGTGGGTCCGTACAGTGGGCGGTAATCATAATCTAACGACACTGTTTGTAGTGGCCCGGCTATACGTACTGGAAGCGCCAGATTGCCACCCGTGATGAGACTCATGCGCGGAATCCGATCACTTTGGCGCGCTTGATGAAGCATGTTGGCATCTCTGTGGACAAGTTCTTTAGGGTATGTTCCTCATATCTCTGGTATCGCCGTCATCAAATGACCGCCTTCCTCCAGGAGTGCATGGCTCACGGCTATGTGGCAACTGACCCTCGATGGCAGATTGGAATGCGCGGAGGTATCACGCAAGCAGAGGTGAAGGTTATTGGTGCCGTCCATGTTTCCGCTAATAGCTGGATGCCCATCATGCAACTCACCCGATATGTGATTTAAGCGCACACGGGTCCCTTCTTGTCTAGGCCTGACCTTTGGTCCTTGGGGCCCTATGCAGACGATCAAATATACACATGAACTGGGACTTCTCATTCCGACCCAGTCCAGCGGCGCAGTTTGGACGTTATCGATGAACGCTACAGCATTGTAAATTCTGCATACTTTGACCGCTAGTGCTAATTGTTACATCTTGGTATGGGTTCTGGATACTGCCGGGCGATACTCTTGGTTCTGAGCGAGAGGGGGTGCGAATTTTCCGTGTGTACTTTACTTTATTGCAAATTAGACGAAGCTACAGTACGAGAAATGCCGTGAATACCTCCGCCGCACTGTATGCTGACTGCGCGGTGTCTCTGCCAGCTTCAGCCAGCCCTCCGGTAATTTGTCACCTCTTTACAGTACTATCCATTACTGTAAAGGAGAGTAACCTACTTGAGTCCTTGGACATATGCGAAAATGAGGCGCAGAAGCCATAAATAAAAAGGAAAGGAAATTTCCGCCGACATAGAATTTCTGGTCAAAACCTCGATCTGGCCTGACTCGGCGTGAGTGTACACGCTACTCAACCCAACTGGTATCCTCGACTTTTCGATCATCGTTCACAACCGTATCCCCTCTACCTGGTGGCAACGATAGCGACGATCCATGATACATGACTCACAGTAGTCTTTGGGTGAACGAAGGCGGCGCAAGTTCTCCTGGCCTCTCTCTCCTGAGAAGACGACAGGGCTATTGGACCAAAGAACTGTTTTGGAAATTGGAGCCCACCCGCAAGCGCCTCGGACAGCTAGAAACCTCATCCAATCGAGAAACACTTCTTGCCTCCGCCCTTCACCTAACTCAATTATGATCGACTCCAACCAATTCCGGGTCATAATTATCACCCACTAAACTTATCCTTACAGGAGCGATCTGACTTTGTGGCCTTATTTGGTCCAACTGGGGAGCCCGAAATTTGGCTCCCGGGCCCATCATCACGATTAAGGTAGATGTGGAATTGGGAAGCTTGATTATTTCGTCGCCATAGCTCAGGGCAACGACCATATGGTATGGTGATAATACGGGAAATTGTACAACGAGACCCCACCAGCTCCTTACATCTCTCCACATTCTGAAGTTTTAGCAATAGATCAGTAGGTAACCCTCACCAATCCAGAGGCCATCGTCATACCAATAATTTCAATAGCGAGCTTTGGCCAGTTACTTGACCCCGTCGAGACATTTTCTATCTTGCGCAACGTGAGCATACCGTTGATGACTTTGACAGAGACGGCGTGCCTCCCGTCGAGGAGATCACGGTGCGGTCGTGATGAACTAAGACTCATAACTCATAATCGGATGACGTACGACGCGAGAAAAAGTCTGCTTCGGACACGAACCTGACAGTTACGTTCGTGTTGGGCCCTGAATTGGCCCATTTCAGAGCGAGAAATCAACTTCCAGTACGTTACGGTACTCGCCATTGACAGAAGACAGGAACCCGTGTGTTTCACCTAGAGTTTTCATCTTACAGGGCAAGGACATAGATAAGTTGTCGGGTGTCAAAGAAGGTGGCAAAATCACCACCAGCAAGCATACAGGGAACTAGTCACCATATATCGAGGTTGCCACTTATATCAATCGTAGCTTTCGAAGAACACAAGAACATCTTCCTTGAGACATAAATTTGGCACGCTATGAAATCCCGTTAAATTTGATTCTAGGTATAAAGCAGGACGAAATCATGCACTCACACCATCGATATTGGTTGGCTAGCAAACGCGAGACGATTCGGGGCGTCAGCGTTAGAGATAGCCTCACCAGTAGAAGGTGGCACCTTTTTAACCCCCCAGTCGCGAGTTCCCAGTATAGAGCTAGCGAAAATTCTGTGCAGTCCTAGTACGTGGCAGATAGCGTCCGGGATCTGACGACCGCGCCGAAATGATGCGGATAACGAATCTTGGGACGAAAGCGCTGGGCTCCACCACTTATTATCCCTGCAGGTGTCCCCCAAGTGTTTATATTAAGACGATCAACTGATGGGTCGAAGACATCGTGTTATTGTAGAGAGTAGAGTGGAAGAGCCTCGGAACCGAACTTACAGTAGCGAAGCCACAATCCTGGATGACCGGTCCGGGTTTCCCCTTCGTCTCGGTCAAGTCCAAGCTAACTTGGTCCAAGAGTAATCCAAGGTCAAGTCACTGCCACTTCACGCCTCATTTCAGTCCTCCAGTTTAAACACCCATCTGCATTCGGCCCCAAACGTTTTATTTTATACACCGTCTTCCTTCTGGCTGGCATGTCGATATGGCGATAAAATCCGAAGAGGACCACGTCATTGCCACTGGCATCCGCTTTGGGCACGACTGAAACACCCAGTGCATGGTGATGCAGTGACGGACGAGATGCATCGCCGAGAAAGTGCAAAACTTACCATCATCTACCTCTGCAACATTACGGAGGCATCAGACCTCAGTGAAGCGTGTCTGTCTTTTATCTTCTTCCTTACTTCTGTGTCGACCGTCGTCGAATGTTGAAGTTTACTCGATATCAGTAATTTGGCCATGGATAACAAACGAGAGGTGCGTCGCCACTATTCCTTTTTTCAACCGGGTCTCAAACTGACGCATTCGTAAGTTGATTGATGTCGTAGAGACAATCTACCGCGGTGAGTCCAATGGATGCGGTCTGGTCTTTTTTTTTTCTTCAAAGTCCATAATCGAGCATTTTCAATCGATAGAATCCAACAAGAGTTCTTATTAGCAGCCCAAGATCAGGTGGATACTATAAAAGGCGCAACTGAGACCCATCGTCTTAACAAGCTAAGGATTTATACACACTTGACAGAGAACATAATAATACCGGGCGCAATTAGATCAGGCATGATCGACGTGCCATATAGCAAAAGTACAGTCACAGTGCGACCTAGAGAATCTTTTGTTCAATTGCGAGATCGCCAAGGCCAAAAACGAACCCAAATCAGCCCATGCACGCTGGGTTTGACACTCGTACAGCCTCGTACAGCCTACCTCGCTGTCAGAATACGACGCACCAGCTATCACTGACTAGCAACATCAAGCCCCGATTTCTCCGAAATGGCAAGATTTTCCATCACGTTTCCGAACACGTCTCTCCATCACCATCGCTATCCATACCGTCACCCTCTCCCGCTCACCTGCACCGGCGTCCTCGTCATCGGGCGTCTCTTCCTCAAAACCAGCTCACGGAGACTGTCAAAATACCCCTTTCGTAGGTAGGGAGTTTTTGAATAAGGCTATACACTGGGTCACAAATGATACAAGTTATAGAAGCTGCAACCCGGACATTAATCAAGACATTAATATTGTGATATTGCGGGCCGCTCTTCAATGTAAATATAACGAACCTGGAAGATACGTCCCATAAGCTTCATAGTTGCTGCCTACTTTTTGAGGGACAAACCGATGAAGTGCCTGCCTCGTTCGAAACATCTCGCCTCTGTTGCTGTCGTGTGCTATAGCACACGGTGCTGTGGTGGACTCTGATGTTGAAATAACCCTTATCGGACACAAAATGTTTGTTGAAGGACATGGATAAGGCCGATGAGGCCCCATATACTGAATTTATCAATGAAACGATTTTCCCAGTGATACACTGCCACGAATCCCCAATTCACGGCACAGGAATAGGATTACGGTCATAGAGCGCCCGTAGCCAGGGGAAGACTACCAAATAAAATCAGCCACCTTTTCCTTGGGGTGACCGGTACTCCCCCGCTAATTCCTAATCGCCCATTCCTAGACGACCCGCTATCCACTCTCCATGCCTCCTTTTGGCGCCACCATTCTAGTACCAATACAAGATGACCGTAATAAGGGCTTGAAAATGAGAAAGGTTGCTCGTAGTTCAGGTACGCTCTCTGGTTCGTGTGCGGCGCATACGACGAGTACCGACCGACGTGGATTAGGCAAGAGTTACAGACACATCAACGGGCTCCCAGACAATGTTTTGCTAGAAATATTCGAATCCTATCAAACGCGCTGTTCTTACGGGTTCTCTGAATGGCAAAGATTGGCGCACGTATGCCAGCGATGGCGATATATCATATTTGCATCACCACGCCGTCTTGATCTGACGCTTCTCTGCACGTATGGAACCCCTGTCAAGAAAAATCTGGGGTGTTGGTTGCCCTTCCCAATCGTCGTAGACTACTTCATATGGAACGGCACAGGCCGTGCTCCCAACTACGAAGACGACGTCACCGCTGCGCTCGAGCACCCCGATCGGATGCGCAGCATCAAACTTCATGTAACGAGCTCGCTGTTGGGGAGACTCGCTTCGATGATGCAGGAACCATTTCTGGCGCTGACAGATCTTTGGCTTTCATCGGAGGATCAGAACGTGCCAGTCCTTCCTGTTGCATTTTTGGGTGGTTCTGCCCCACAGTTACGTCGGATCTGCTTAGAAGCCATCTCCTTCCCGGCATTACCCACCCTTCTTTTATCGGCCAGCGACCTCGTCCATCTTCGACTCGAAAATATTCCTCAGGGTGGTTATGTTTCACCTGACGCGATGGTCGCGGGCCTGGCGGCGTCAACCAGGTTGGATACCCTTTGGATTTGGTTCAAATCGCCGGCGTCTCGCCTTGAGTTAAGATGCTCGCCTCCCTTAACCCGGAATGTACTTCCGTCTCTCATCACCTTTAATTTCCGCGGCTCTGGCGAATATTTGGAACATATATTGGCCCGAATCGACACTCCTCGACTCCACTGCTTCGAAATAACGTACTTCAATCAGCTCGACTTTCAGGTTCCTCAACTTTCCCAGTTCATAGGCCGCATGGAAAATCTAGAACTAGCTCAGTCCAAGCATGCGCAAGTACGCTTCCATTCCAACAACGTCCACATTGAACTCGATTGTGAAGAGAATGAACACCCTAGGAGTCGCCTTACTCTTCGTATCTCGTGCAAATGGCTAGATTGGCAAGTCTCACACCTAGCCCGGATCCTCGGTCAATCCCCCGTCCTTGTCTCCAGCGTGAACCATCTCTCGATTGACGAGGATGAACTACAACCGGGTTGGCAAGACGACATGGATAACGCTGACTGGCCAGAACTCCTTCGTCCATTCACCTCTCTCAAGACGCTACATGGATCTCAGAAGTTGGGACGACATATTGCTCTTGCACTGGACGATATCAGTGGGGAGATGGTCACCGAAATATTGCCAGCCCTGGGTTTTCTTTTGTTACAAGATCAGCCAGTGAAATCTGTTGCAAGGTTTATTGCTGTGCGCCGGCTCTCTGGTCACCCCGTAACCTTCGTCAACCAAAGTAGGTGTTAGGTTTACGTCCTGCGGAGGTCGCTGTCAGACTGCATGACTTCTGACAGCTCCGCTCCTGCCACGCGACGTCCTGATCGACGGATTTGTTGCTCGTACGTTCACACACGAGGACGCTAATAACTATTTCATGCTCCTACTCAGGACACCACCTTCCCAGTATTTCCTAGAATACTATGGGATAGTATACGATCAAGGTGCATGGCATATCACGCACAATGTCAACTCGGTGCAGGGCGCATCGCCAGACGTACCGCTCCAGACCACTCCACTTCTCGACCATAGCATTGGGGAGACCTACGGCACCGTTGTACCCCAACTGCGATGGACTCCGGCCCATGAAGTGGATGTTGGACATATTGAAGAAGCCGTGCTTCAGCTACCAATCTTCTTCGTCAATCACAACGGTAGCATTGGGTTCGGGTTGTCAGATATCCTTCGAGGTTGCGATCGCGATCTCCATAACGCGAGTGGTTTTGCTCCACTCGGAGGCAAGACCACGACTCACATCCGGATCAAAGTGAGTCTATCTCTCGGTTACTAAAGTCGGCGATAATCTCGTCTCACAAAATAACTCGTAGTGGCCCGGATATGGGCCCTGGAGCCTCCAGATAGCCACCCGTGACGGGACCCACGCGAGGAATCCGATTACTTTGGCACGCTTTATGAAACTCGTCGGTATTTCTGTGGACAAGTTCTTTAGGGTACGTAACTCTGAGTCACGTCTCTGGTATCGCTGTCGTCAAATGACGTTTCCCGTCAGGACTGCGTGTTGAACATCCATGTGGGGACAGATTCTCAATGGCAAATAGGAATACACGGAGGTATCATGCAAGAGGAAGTGAAGATCGTTGGCGTCGTCCAGGTTTCCGCTGGAAGCTGGATGCCCGTCATGCAACTCACCCGATATGTGATCTAAGCGCACACGGGTCACTTTCCTATCTGGGTCTGAAGTGGGTCCCTGTGCAGATAATCAAATATACATCTACTGGGACTTCTTATTCGGACACAGTCAAACGTCGCAGTTCGGATGTTATCGTTGGACGCTACAATACTGTAAATTCTGTATACCCATAAGCTAGTGCTGCGGGATCGTCACATCTTAGTATGGGTTCGGTTCTGGATACTACCGGGCGATACTCTTTTTTTCGGGTGAGAGGGGGGCGAATTTCCGCGTGTACTTTACTTTAGTCGAATTATACGAAACTGCGGGTGAGGCCAACACAAATCCGGAACAAATGCCTCTGCTACACCGTATGTGTGGCGTGTCTGCCAACCCCAGGCTAGCCCTGCTTACTGGTAATTCATCGTCCTCTTTTACAGACGCTCCGTTACTGTAACGGAGTTCTTAGGCATATATATGCGCAAATCTCGAGTCAGCCTGAGTCGGCGTCACGACGAGTCTACACGCTACTCACCCTAACTAGTAGTTTCGACTTCGATCGTTGTCCGCAGCCGTGCCCCCTTCACCTCGTGACCATGATGGTCACGAACCTACCTGACTTATTGTAGCCTTTGAACGAACGAACGGGGCGCCACATGCTCTTCACGTTCTTCTCGCCTCGTCTTCCAGAACATGACAAATTTATTGGACCAAAAAACTGTTTGGAAACATTGGAATCCACTGCCACCTGCCGCATCCGGTATCAATCAAGGAATCAGGGCGAAGCACCCACCCTCTTCCTTTCATCTTGCTACGTGGGGGCAGTCACGACCTCGCCTCGGCAAGCGTTTCGGACAGGTGGGCTCTCATCAAATCGAGAAGCGCTTCGTGCTTCCGCGCTCCCCGATTATTACCCTTACAGTGATCTGAGTTTGTGGCTTCATTTAGTCCAGCTGCGGTTATGACGTCCAAGAAGCATCAGGAAGCCTGAAAGTTGGCTCTCGGACACATCGTCACGATTAAGATGGGAAATGAAACTTGGTCGTTTCTTCACCAAAGCTCAGGGTAACGACCAAATAATATGCCGATAATACTCGAAACTGTACAACTAAACCCCGTCAGTTCTTTGCACCTCTCCACATTCTGAAGTTTAAACAATAGATCAGTATGTAACCCTCTCCGATTAGAGGCCATCATTATGCCAGTAATTTCAATAACGAGCTTTGACTGGTTATTTGACCTCATCGGGACATTTTCTATCTTGCGCGACACCATATCGTCGATGACTTTGACAAAGACGACGTTCCTTCCGTCGAGGAGATCACACAGTGCAGTCGTAATGAACTAAGACTCATAATCAGATGACATACGACGTGAGAAAAGGTCTGCTTTGGACACAAACCTGACAACTGTTCGTGTTGGGTCCTGAATTGGCCCAATTTAGAGTGAGAGACCAACTTCCAGTACGCTACGGTATTCGCCATGGACAGAAGACAGGGACCCGTGTGTTTTACCAGAATTTTTTCATCCTTTTCATCCTACAGGGCGAGGGCATAAGTCATCGGGTGGAAGTTGCAAAGAAGGTGGCAAAATCGCCACTAGCAAACGCACAGGGAACTAGTCACATATATCGAGGTTGCCGCTTGTATCAGTCGCAGGTTTCAAGGAATCCCATAATATCCTCCTTGACACGTGAAATTTGGAACCTTATGCAATTTCGTTTAATTTTAAGGTCCAGGCAAACAGTACGGAATTGTGCACTCACACCATCGACACCGGCTGGTCGGCAAAAGAGACAATTTCGGCGCCAGCCCAAAGATGGCCTCACTAGTGGAAGGTCGCGAGTTCCCTGTGTAGAGCTAGCGGAAATCCTGGTACCGTGATGTGGCAGTCAGTGTCCAGGATCTGACAACCACGAAATGACGCGGGTAACGAACTTTGGGACGACATCACTGAAAAACCCCATCACTTAGTCTCCCTGCGGGCATCTGCCCGGTGTTTACATGAAGACAATCGATCGCTGCGTCGAAGACATCGTTGTCGAGAGTGCAATAACCGAAGCCGACGCGTCTACAGTAGATGACCGGACCTTGGACCGGACCATGTTTCCCTTCGTCCCGGCCCGCTAGTCACTGTCACTGCTTGACCGCCTCAGTCCTCCAGTTTAAAATTTAAACGTTTAAATCCTCATCCGCACTCAGACCCAAACGTCTTATTTTATACACCACCTCCCTTCTGGCTGCTATGTCGATGTGGCGATAAAATCCCGAGAGGACCGTGTTGTTGCCACCGGGCCCGCTTTGGGCACGACTGAGACACTTAGTACTGCATGGTGATGGACGAGCTGCGTCACCGAGAAAGTACAGACCTTTGCCACTATCAACCTCCGCAACATCACGAAGGTACCAGACTTCAACAAGGTGCGTCTTTCTTTTATCTTCTTTACGGGCCCACTTACCCATGCTACTCAGTGACACACACGGTCTTAGATGTCCGAGCTGAGTGACTTTTTGCACTGCGATGTTCCTCTATCGGCTCAGAGCTCGGAATCACTTGCACGGAACTGGGTCGACTCCCGTCCAACTCCAATGACAAGTACATCATGACCGACTTGGGGGCTGGTAATAACAATATGTTGTAAGTCAGTCCCATACTGCTGTGCCGACCGTCGTCGAATGTTGAATACTACTCAACATCAGTTGTTGGACCATGGATAACAAACAAGAGGTGCGTCTCCAGTATTCTTTTTTTCAAAGGGATATCCGACTGACGCATCTGCGAGTCGATTGATATCATAGACCATGGTGTGTCCAAGAGACGCGATCTTACCGTTTCACCGAAGAGTATGTGTCAGCTCGAAACCTGCTCTACTTCGTGTCGGCGCTGGTGTATACGAAAGACTATTCCACACTTACAGGTATTAGGGATACGCCAAATTCTTGAACCTTTAAACCTTTGTCTTTTCTGTGAAGTAATTCCGTAATCGAGCATCCCAAATCAATGGAATGTAATAAGAGTTCTCTTTAACAGCCCCAGGTTACGACAAACGAATACAAGGATACATGGGCGCAAATAGATTGATGTGTCATATAGCGAAAGTACAGCCACGGTATGGCCTAGAGAACCTCCTGTTCGAACGTGAGACTGGCGAGGCCAAAAACGACCCCCAATCACCCCAGACCTATGCACGCCAGTTTTGGCACTCTAGTACAGCCCACCTTGTGGTTAGGATACAATGCACCTACTCACGCAGTGGTAGCAACGAGCCTCGACTTCTCCGAAATAACCAAATTCTCTCCATCGCGTCGTCTAATACGCATTCGTCACCATCGCTATCCCCTCCATCGTCTTCACCTTCACCAGCGTCCTTGTCATTGGGCGGCTCGTCCTCAAAAATCAAGGTATGGTACATATGGTATGGTACATATGACGACTATCGGGGCAAGTATCGGAGTCCTCTTCGTAGGCCGGGTGTTTCTGAATAAGGCTTACACTAGGTCATAAATTACACGAATGATAAGGCTGAAACCTGGACACGTCACGATTCTCCACAGTTCGCGAGGTGCTTGCGTGAAATTTCAAAGCAGTCACCACACAGACATGGGTAATGGCACGTTCCTCTCACTTCGTCCTAAGTCATGTCCCCAATTTTGATCCCGTTGTGATAGTGTAGCAAGTAATAGACTTCGATCCGAGGGGAAGCGTAGATAGAAGTGATAGAGAAGATATTTGGGAAACACGGAAGTGCACGGGAGCATGAACGCCGACACAGATTGTTAACGCAAAAGTGGAAGCATAAGTGAGATGTTTATTTTCCGTAATTATATACATGTGCTTAGTAATCGTATGAGTAATGTATCTTTCCGAGCCCAGCGAGGCCTTACACTAGGCACCCATGGGTAAGTTACTAGCTTTGCAATTTCCAGGGGTCACGAAGTTGTCATTTTTCCAACTGGACGCTCCAGTCGACCCTACAATATTCTCACACTTTTTGGTTGGTCGTGCCGTTCAGCAATAACGTCGTGATGGATATTCTGCTTCACCACTATCATCGGCGACTACCCAGCACCTATGCAGAAGTATCGTCTCTCTTCGGTCTTACTCCGATTTCTATTGCACAATTACTACCCTGGTAATAAGACACAGCCCTAGTACACTACCCCTACTCATATGCGGTACGTACGTACGTTTAGAGAACCTTTCACCCCAGTTCGGTCCTGTGTAGTGGATTCTTCGATCGATGTCCCATTCAACTTGAAGTTATATTTGAATCAGTAGCACAGCCAAGAGCACAGCGCTCTGCCGCCGCCACTGCTTTGTATGATATTAATATTACGGACTGCTCCTCAATGTAACGGGCCTGGGGACATATCTTCACAATTGCTGCCTAATTTCGAAGCCTCTTACCTCTGTGTGGTACATGGTACAATAGACGGTGTTGTCACCAAGGTTGTCAGGGGAAGGATGAGAAATAACCCTCATCAGACAGGAGATATAAGGGCGGCGCCCGTACTATCTAATATCTTTACCAGCACGTGTATATGAAACGCCGACCGATTTTCTCGGTGTGCACAGGTGTGCGTCCCCTGATTCACGGTACATGAACAGGAATACTACCGTAAGGTGCTCATAGCCTCGAGGGAGTTTACCAGATAAAAGCCGCCGCGTCCTCGGCTTAGTGCTTGTGCTCATTTACTAGCATTCCCCGCTTATTCCTAATTATCCATCCCCAGACGACCCACCGTCTACTCTCCATGCCACCTTCCGGTGCCATTTCAGCACCAAAACAACACGGGAGTAATAAAGGCTCGAAGACGATCAAGGTCGCTCAAAGCCCAGGTACGTTCTCGCCGAGTTCGTGTGGCCTCTTGCAACGAGTGCTGACCGGCGCTGACCTGCGGGATCAGGCGACGGTTACAGACGCCCAACGACGATCGATATACTCCCAGACAATGTTTTTCTAGAAATATTCGACTCGTATCAAATGCGTCGCCATTCTGATGGGTTCTCTGAATGGCTCAGACTGGTACACGTGTGCAGGCGATGGCGACACATCATATTTGCGTCACCACGCAGCCTCGATCTGACGCTTCTCTGCACGTACGGAACCCCTGTCAGGAAGAATCTGGGTTACTGGCCACCCCTCCCGGTCGTCGTGGACTACTCTATCCTAAGCGACACGAACTGTGCTTCTGACTACGAAGACGATGTCGCTGCGGCGCTCGAGCACCCTGATCGTGTGCGTAGCATCAAGCTCTCTGTAACGAGCTTGCTGTTGGGGATGGTGGCCCCGGTGATGCAGGAACCATTTCTGGCGCTGAGGGATCTTTGGCTTTCATCGAAAGATCGGAACGTCCCAGTCCTCCCTGATGTATTTTTAGGTGGTTCTACCCCACAGTTACGTCGAATCCACTTAGGAGGCATCTCATTCCCAGCATTACCCACCCTTCTCTTGTCTGCCGGTGACCTCGTCTATCTTCGACTCAAAGATATTCCCCAGGACGGTTACATTTCACCAAAGGCAATTGTCGCGGGCCTGGCCGCTTTAACTAGGCTCGACAGCCTTTGTATTTGGTTCAAATCGCCAACATCTCGCCTTGAACCAGTATACTCGCCTCTCTTAACGCGGGGTGTTCTTCCCTCCCTCACCACCTTTGATTTCCGCGGCTCTAGCGAGTATTTGGAACACCTCTTGGCGCGAATTGACACACCTCGACTCGACTGCTTCGAAATAACGTACTTCAATCAGCTCGACTTTCGGGTTCCCCAACTTTCTCAGTTCATTGGCCGCACGGAAAGCCTCGAGCTAGCTGAGTCCGAGCGTGCGTATGGACGCTTTCATATTAACAACGACTGTATCGAATTCTGTTGTGAAGAGAAGGAACGCCGTAGAAGTCGCCTTACTCTTCGTGTCTCATGCAAATGGCTAGATTGGCAAGTTTCGCACCTGGCCCAGATCCTCGGTCAATCTTCCGCTATAGTCTCCGGTGTGGGCCATCTCTCGATCAACGAGGTTGATCTGCAATTTGAACCAGGTTGGCAAGGCAGCGTGGACGGCACTGACTGGCTAGAGCTTCTCCGCCCGTTCACCGCTGTGAAGACGCTCCATGGATCTAAGCGGTTTTCAAGACACATTGCTCTTGCACTGGACAGCGTCTTCACAGAGACGGTTACCGAAGTATTGCCGGCCCTGGATTCCCTTTCGTTGGAAGATCAAACAGTGATATCAGTTGAGAACTTTATCGCCGTGCGCGGGCACTCTGGTCGTCCCGTGGCCTTCGTCGGACGAGGTGGTGAGTTTTAAAGCTGCTTCTAGACTATATCACTTCTGACAGTTCCACCACCATCGCCGACATCCTTTGCATTCGTAGCTCGTACAGTTTTCCCTGCCAGGCAACATCTAGTGAGCCAATCTCAGTCATTCAATTTTTGCTTTGTCTGACGTTCCTCGCCAAAGGGCGTCATATCTGCTAGCGACGTCCTCGTCGACGGATTCGTCGGTCATACATTTACTCCACAGGACGCTAATTGCTATTTCATGCACCTGCTCAGGGCGCCTCCTCCCCAGCACTTCCTGCAATACTATAAGATTACATTTCATCAAGGTGTATGGTATATCACGCACAACGCCAACTTGGTGCAGGGCACATCTCCAGGCGTCCCGTTTCACCCCACACCACCTCTGGATTATAGTAGTCGGGCAACACAAGGCACCGTTGTACCCCAGCGGCGATGGACCCCGGCCGCCGATGGGGGGGATATCAAACGGCACGTGGAAGGCGCTGACCTTCAGCTGCCCATATACTTCGTCAATAGGAATGGTAGCATTGGGTTCCCCTTGCCAGATATCCTCCAAGGATGCGATCACAATCTCCATAACGCGAATGGTTTTGCACCACTTGGAGGCAGGGCCACAACTCATATCCGGATCAACGTACGTCCATCTTTCGGTCACTACAGTGGGCGGTAATCATAACTTCTACTAAACCACCGTAGTGGCCAGGCTATTGGTGCTGGAAGCGCCAGATTGCCACCCGTGATGAGACTCATGCGCGGAATCCAATCACTTTGGCGCGCTTTATGAGGCGCGTTGGTACCTCTGTGGACAAGTTCCTTCGGGTACGTTCCTCACATCTCTGGTATCGCCGTCATCAAATGATGCCTTCCTTTAGGAATGCATGACTCCCGGCCAGACGGCAACAGACCCCCGATGGAAGATTGGATTGCATGGAGGGATCACGCAAGCGGAGGTGAAGGTTATTGGTGCCATCCATGTCTCTGCGGGGAGCTGGATGCCCATCGTCCAACTCACCCGATATGTGATATAATGGCCTCACTGGCCTCATAAGTAGCTTTCCTTCCGAATTGTTTGGTATCGCCTTCCAGGCGCCTTCGGATGGGCTCGTTCTGATTACGTCTCTGCGGTAGACATTTTCCATGGCCATTCTGGCCGCGCGTGGATGCCATCACGGACACCACCAATACTGCTGTATCATAAGACCACTGCTGTTTTTACGTAGCGTTTATTCGGGTGCGATAACCACAACGCGTTCTGTCGTACCTTAGGATTCTTGAACACTGTCGCGCGCGTGTTTGTTTTTGAGGGGGAAGGGAGAGGGGGGAATCGGCAATTCAACATTCCATGTGTGCATACAGCACTGCCTGCTAATACATACGAAGCTCAGTAACCGGTCGCCCTGTCAAAAAACACTGGCACGGCCAACGCTAGTGCAGATGCTTATCAACGACTCATTGCCCATCCTGGTATATCTGCTTGCGTGCGGCAATCTCAGTGCTGGGATTTGTTTTTTGATCCATGTTTATTCCGGGATACATATTAGAGATACAGATCATCGTAACGAGACCCACTACATTTATGAAACGCGTATAGTCCTATGGAGGTGCCCCCGAGTAGTACGTAACCAACCGAAGCTCAGATAATAGTTAGGAGAAGGGCCACCACAAGGGAGGCAGGTATACAGTCGCACAGGCAGAGTAAATATAGGCGGGTTTTAGCCGCACGTTATGCAGCCACGAGAACGAGACAGAAGAGGGAACCAAACCTGTGTCCACCTTACCTAGTCGGGTTCGGGAGGCACGTTCGGTGGGGAGCGTACGAGTCTGGTCGAAGAAATTGAGTAGTTGCTCAGCACCTTCGTCAGTGCTGAGATTCCTGGGCCACTGAATCTACACCACTGAGGTCAGAAGCTGTCAGCCGATTATTGGACACCGGTCACCTTGAAAGAAAGTAAAATCCCCAGGTCTATACTTAAACCCAGATTTGTCACTGTAACATGACCGCTGTCCAATGAGCAACCCTGCTCTTCCGTCTCATGAACATCACAACCGGACGACCGTGCGCGTGCGCCCGTACATCCACTTCGACGTCTACCCCAATTAAGACTGGCAGTCGGCCCAGGGCATAAATATCCACGAGGAACAAGAAGACGGATGTTGCCCATCTTATCGTCCACGACGCCGACGATCAGAGGACGAGGACCGATATATGAAGACGATGGGGAAGTCACTTGGGCTTGGGTCAGTCGGTATGCGCTCAATCCCTACGGGACGCTGATGCAGGGCGGCGAATCTTTTCGGTGATGGAGAACAAGCCGTACTGCCGCGCGTTCTCTCTGGGCAGCGAGGATGACCTCGGGCGAACAATGCCCGAGAAGAGCTCTGGAATGTACCATACGGTGTGCCGGAGTACACAGCACGTATTTCCCCCGGGAACACGCAAATCCGGACGCCGTAAAGCGGAATAGTGCTTACCTCGACAATGTGAAGTAGGAGCACATGCAACCAGGTAAGACGGAGGCGAAGCAGCACTGCCCGCCACAGGAGTGCACCAAAGATCATCCTCGTGCTTGAGGTAAGAAATACGCCTACTCCTACGAGTAATTTGGGTGGCACATGAAGGGTTGTCTTCATGCCGTCCAGGTTACCGTTGTGGCGCCTAAGTCGACCGTCAGCACGAGGAGAACTGTGATGGAAGGGAGCACGTTATACAGTCGAAGCAAAGGGGCATATGCGGCGCGGCAGGGTAGAGAAAAGTGTCGCGTCGTCGTCAAATATTGTGCCACGCAACATATTACGCTTTTTCACCCATCCGACCCCCTTCATCATACAGTCAGTTCATTCGCAAATTCAGACATAGCGCCCTTCCGTAGTGGCACTAGTCGGCGCCTCGGGTGCACCCTCGTAGGTACAAGGAAAAGTACGGGTACGGAAAGAGTGCCTGAAAGTCCAAGAGCCACCAATACTGGCCCAATAGAGAATGTCGGTACCGCGGTCGACTCGCTGGTGGCTGAACCGCAAGTAATACGACTGGTAACTAGCCGTATATCCGAGGTTGACGACGATAGAGTGAGGGAAGAGCTAGAGAAGAGCTGGAGGCGCGGTGGGAGCACTTCGATGGCCACACTAAAGTCAATATTCTCCAAAACGGAAAGGAGATGCGAAAGCACCGAAGTAGTCATGGGAGAGAAGGAGGGGGCAAAGGTTGCGGACGAAAGGAGCCGAACACAAGGACACCGAAAAGTAAGACCTTGCGAAAAAAAAAAAAACGGCCAGCATCAATGGTATTGATGTGATGTGTAGAAGAAATGGAAGTCTACCCTATCAGCGATTTGAACTGTGGCGATGAATGTCAATGAATGTACTATCGGCGAGCTATACCACGCTATATGAATAGAGGCCTTGGATGAGATAGCCGTATTGAACAAAGGACGCACCCGTGGCTTGCAGTACCGATGCAGGCCCAGCCAAACCCGACTACTGTACGCATCATGTTTCGTCCCAGTTGTACCGCCAAGTGCGAGACATATAAGAAGGGAGAGACCAATCATAGAGAGTAAGCCTACCCATGTCTCGACGGGGCGAGTAAGTTGCCAGTCGAGCTCCCGTTCTTATAATTGAACCGGTTTATAATAAGCATTATTTGTTTGTACTAGCGTTGCAGAGACGGCCCTCCGGGCCGTCCTTTTGCTGCTCACTGGACAGCGGCTGCAGAATGCTGTCAATGTTTTCTGTATCCATCTTCCACGTTCAATAGTGCTTTTCACCCTCTCACTCATTGTGAAGTTAGCACGATCAAATTGAGAGAGCGCCTGCTGCAGCAGTGGAATGCCAACCCATAAGCAAGCCGCTATTCACAGAGACAGATGCTGTGTGAGCATGCCCCTATTCACGGAGGGCAGATGCAGATACACTTCAGCATTCTTTCTATTGAACAGCACGTCCACAAAAGGCCTATGTGTCAGCACAAAATTTCTATGTGTCAGCAAAGTGCACATCGAGCATTTATATATTGTATAGATAAAGGCCTTAAAATAATATTGGAAGAGCTATCCGCAATTATAAGTCACTTGAAGACAGGTACAATTGATTTACGAGCGGATAATAAGGCTGCTTATAATAATTTCTCTGGGCAATATTAAATCTTTATAAGCGATTATGGCCCTGTTTCAGAATTACTATCTCCACGATTCTACTCACACCTTCATAACTTCATAGCTTCATATCCGTTACTGTCCAAGACCCGGCGGCATTCTTCAAGTGACTGTTGGCGGCGGCGCTCGTCCTAGTCTGGTACAATATTCTCACACTTGAAAGTTATATCCGAGTCCTTCAGGCTTCGATGATTGATGGACTTTCATCTCCGTTATTTGAGGTCGAGTATCGTATCGTTATCCATCTCTTCGGCAATCCTCGGTCTTACCCTCATTTCTAATGGGGAATTTACCTTGGTAAAAACATAGTCCTGCTTGACTGCACCTATTGCCGCCAGTACTCCCGTTCGTTAGCGGACCAGTTCGGTGCTGTACAGCGGATTCATTGCTACGCCACCCGTTATCTATTAATTAGTTATGGGCGGCTCCTCAATATGACAAGACGTAAATTACTCATCGGGCGCCCGGGAATTCCAGGAAATGATATGTTCCACAAGCTTTGCATCCACCACCTACTTCAAAGGATAGAGGCCCTGCCTCGTTCAAAGTATCCGACCTCTCTCGTGTGCTCGATGGTATTGTGGACTGCAAGGGTTGAGAAATAACCCTTATCAGACATGAAATATTTGTGGGCGGGAAGGCATCCATGGTGGACAGGCGGGCCTGAAGTTTAATGAATTGACCACGGCGTGCGTGCGCCCTAATTCACGACACATGAACAGGATTACAATACGACTCCTAGGGCGCTCGCTGTAACCCGGCGGTGGGTACAAGTACTGGATAAGAGTGAGCCACATCACCCTCCCGCCCCAGTGCTCTTACTGCTTCGGTCAATGAGCTCTCCAGTGTGTCTACGCGCTTGTTTACCTCATGGTTCTAACTGACTGATAATCAGTCATCCCTAGAAGAGTAACTGTTCACTCCTCATGCCGTCTTCTAGTCCTATATCAGCACTGACACAACATGGGGAAGACATGAAGACAGGAGAGGTTGTTCAAAGCCATGAACCAGGTATGTTTTCAAGCATCGGGCTTATGTGTGGCGCCCGCAATGAGTTTTGACCTGTGTTGAATAGGCAAGAGTTACAGACGTGCAACAACAATCGACCTGCTCCCAAACGATATTCTCATAGAAGTATTTGCTTTCTGCCAAATGAATACCAACCGCTATGGGATCTCCTTTCACCCTAGTTCAGAATGGCACAGACTCGTGCATGTGTGCCAGCGTTGGCGAAAAATCGTGTTCGACTTTGCGTCACCAGGCAGTCTTGATTTGACGCTTCTCTGCACGTACGGAACCCCTGTCAGGAAGAAACTGGGATGCTGGCCACCCTTCCCAATTGTCGTGGACTATTTCACATTCTGGGGCCGCAGGAGCCCTGGTATTAACTACGAAGATGATGTCGTCGCCGCGCTCGAGAACCCGGCTCGGGTGCGCAGCATCAGGCTCGCCGTAACGAACTCGCTGTTGAAGATGGTGGCCTCGGTGATGCAGGTGCCATTTCCGGCGCTAACAGATCTTTGGCTTTCACCAAAAGATCAGAACATACCGGCCCTCCCTGGTGCATTTCTAGGTGGTTCTGCCCCACAGTTACGTGAAATCTACATAGAAGACATCTCCTTCCCGAAATTACCCACCCTCCTTTCGTCCGCCATTAACCTCGTCAGTCTTCGACTCGAGAATATTCCCCAGGATGGTTACATTTCACCAGAGGCGATAGTTACAGGCCTTGCCGCATCAATAAGGCTGAATAACCTTTGGATTTGGTTCAAGCCGCAGACTTCTCGCCTTGAGCTTGAACACTCACCCCCCCTTACCCGGACCGTATTTCCATCTCTCATCACATTTAAATTCCATGGTTTTAGCAAGTACTTTGAAGGCCTTTTGGCGCGAATTGACACACCTCAGCTCCACCACTTCAAAGTAACGTACTTCAACCAGCTCGACTTCCAGGTCCTCCAACTCTCCCAATTCATCGGCCGCGCAGAAAACTTCGAGCTAGCCCGGTTTGGGCATGCGCATATACGGTTTAATGTTAGCAACGTCAAGATTAGACTCGAGTCCGAACAAGGAGAGCGCCGCATAGGTCGCTTTACCCTCTGTATCTTGTCCGAAGGGTTAGATTGGCAGGTTTCACACCTTGCCCAGATCCTTGGTCAATCTCCTGCCCTTGTCTCCAACGTGGGCCATCTCTCGATCGAAGAGGATGAACTGCAACCAGGTTGGCAAGACGACATGGATGACACTGGCTGGCTGGAACTCCTCCGCCCATTCACCGCCGTGAAGACGCTGCACGGATCTGAGCAGTTGGGCGGGCACATTGCTCTTGCGCTGGACGATATCAGCGGAGAGATGGTTACCGAAGTGTTGCCAGCCCTGGAAGAGCTTGAGTTAGACGACCAGCCGGTGAGATCTGTCAGGCAGTTTATCGCCGTGCGCCGGTTTTCTGATCACCCCGTAACCTTCACGTCTTAAACGACTGGTAGATAAGAGAATGTCCCATACAGTACCCATACAGTAGTTCCATTCTGTCGTACGATCGGAGACTTGCCAATTTTATAATGGGGTATGACACGATCATGTGACATACAATGGCACGCGTTACCTGCGTGTATAGTCCGGCCCGGCTGCCATAAGCTGGGTGGTCACTGCAGAAAGCCCGGGCCCATGCAAACAGCTCTCCACCACTCCACCGCTCTTCACCAGCATGACTGTACGCAGAAAAACTGATTAAGACTGGATCCAGGCCACTCCTCTCGCACAACCAACCTCTACTTCTACTCATTATCACCATCGGGTGTCTCACCGTCCAGTGCAGAAGGTTCTGTGTCTGCATCCAGGTCCTATACACCGGGATATCTCCTCTGTTGAAGGGGTGGGACCAACTTTCGTACACAAAGAAATCTGGACCGAGATTGGCGGCGTCTTCCTCTGTTCGTGCAGTCCTACTGTTCTACGTACTACTGTATCTCATAACTTCATAAGAGACGGCGTCTTTGCCACTGACGAACTTTTTTTGTTTAGTTGATGCAGCGCACGATGAAGCATCAATGAAGAGTGCCGAAAACCTTGCGTATTCTCGATCATGGCCCCTGTTTCGTCCATGGACGTGCATGAACCACGAGTTTCGAGGCAGTTTCGGTTAGCTTCAAGTGTGCACCCTAGAATGTGACGGGCGGCGGTCACTGAAAATGGACTCGGGGAATGGAGGATCCATGGGACTGGTTATAAGCTTTCCACTTCGCACCAGTCCTAGTGTAACTTGCAACTCACTGCTCATGAACCCACAACAAGTGAGTCTGTTTGGTGATTCGTCTCTTATTCGTTCTGACTTACTAGTACAAAGCGCATCACCCTTGCTAGCGACGTCGTCGCCGACGGATTCGTCGCTCGTACATTTTCACCCGAAGACACTAATAACTACTTCGCGCTCCTACTTAGGACGCCACCTTTCCAGCACTTCCTACGATACTATGGCTTGACATTCCATCAAGGCGCATGGTATATCACACACAACGCCAACTTGGTGCAAGGCACATCGCCAGGTGTCCCATTTCAACCGACCCCGCTTCTGGACTATAGTAGTAGGACCACCCATGGTACCGTCGTCCCACAAAGGCGATGGATCCCGACCGACGAGGTAGACTTTCGACGCCAAGTCGATGGCGCCACGCTTGAATTACCCATCTTCTTCGTCAACCGCAATGGTGGCATAGGGTTCCGATTACCGGATATCCTTCGTGGTCGCGATCGCGATCTCCATAACGCGGAGAAATTCGCGCCACTTGGTAGAAGTGCAACGGCGCAGATCCGGGTCAACGTGAGTACACCCTCCTCGTTACCACGGCCAGCAACAATCCAACTCGTTCGTTCTATGGCACTGTTTGTAGTGGCCCGGCTATAGGAGCTGGAAGCGTCAGATAAATACCCGAGATGAGACACCCGCACGGAACCCAATCAGCATGGCGCGCCTTATGAAGGCCGTCGGCACCTCTTTGAATAATTTCTTCAGGGTAAAATTCTTACGTGTCCATTATTCTCGCCATCAATTGATGCCTTCCTCCAGGAGTGCATGGCCCATCGCTATGTGGCGACAGATCCTCGATGGCAAATCGGGAGCGGTAGGATCACGCAAGATCATGTCAAAGTTATTGGCGTCGTTCACGTTTCCGCTGGAAGCTGGATGCCCATCATACAACTTACCCAATGAGTGATCTGAAAGTACACGTGTCCAACAGTCACCGTGGGACACAATAAGGACGCTATTGATGAATACTAAGTACTGTAACTTCTGTATAGTGTATACCTCGCTATTTCCGCTGCATTGCTATATCTTAGTAGAGCTCCTGGACACTGCCGCCCGGTGCTCTTTTTGGGGGGTGCGAGTTTTCCGCATGTACTCTTCTTTTAGCATGACTCGCCTTTTTGAAACCTGATCGTATTTCAAAGTGCGAACAAGACCAATGCTAATGCAAACCTGGAACAAATACACCCGGTGCGCCGTCATGCTGACAGCATGATGCAGGCTGTCACAGTGTGGTGTGTCTACCAGCCCTCAGTCAGCCCTGCTTATTGGTAATTTATCACCCTTTTCTACAGTACAGTACTTCTTTTACTGTAACGGAATATTCCTGGGTAAGCAAATGATGTGCAGCAGCCGTAAATGAATGGGAAAGGCCCCAACCATGACAAAATGAACCCTCGAACCGGCCCGAGTCAGAGCGTGGGTGTCAGTCAACACGAGACAGACCAGGCCCAACCTGGCTCGACTTCAACCATTGTCCGGGGGGGTAACCGTGCCCGGGGTGCCCATTCCTCATGGCCATCACAGCCGGATGATCACGCGTGCGCATCTGTCCACCAACACTCGACGTCTATTTCGGCTAGGATTGGTAGCACGTCAATTATAAACACGAGAGACTAGCGGATGTTGCCTACTGTATCCTCTTCGGCCACGAGGCCGGGCGGTCAGAGGACCGACAAAGAGGGTGACTGCCGTGCCTGTCAGTCGGCGTGCACTTATCACAAACAGGACGCTGAGTCAGGAGCGGCGCACTTTGTCGTGATGGAGAACAGGCCGTGCAGGGCGGGATGATCTCGGCATACCATGTCTACGCGTACCTCGGTTCACGGTTCACGCGCGCCCGGGCGGGGTTCCAAATCCACGCGACTTCGTCCACGTTACGCTTTCCCTCTCCCCTATACGCACGACCTTGTACCAAGATAGATCGAAGAGTACTGAGATAAACAACATTTTCTTTGAAACCATCCAAATCGATCTTGTCAAGGTAGAGATCAATCAGAGCCCAATCCTCTGAATTTCTTGGGACCAGTACAGACGGAAATCGGAGAGGCGTAAAGACGTGCTCCAGTGCTTGGTAATCTTATCATGAAACTTGCCTACAGCCGTGATCGTCATCTCCGCCTCCGTCAACTTGCCCTCAAACACGTGGCGCTTGTGGGCTACCATGGCGTTCTCGCCCTCAACGGCCTCCCCCAATGCAGCAAGCTCCCTTTTATACTGACCCACAAAGATGAGCACATCCTCGATCTTGTCCATCATAGCCTCGGGGGCATCTGTGTAAGCTTTTCTGTCGAGGATAAGAACATCATGAAGAGGCTGGTCGGCCTTCTCGTGCGCATAGAGCTCGTTACGGTGTGCGCTCAGCAGGAGAAGGACGTGGCGGGCGGTCAGGAGGAAGACCAGTTTGCTTTGGCTGCTTTCGCGGAGATACAGGGCACCGGTGCCCTCAATGTGAGGGGTGTCTCGAGGAGCGATCTGAACACTGAGAGCAGGAGTGAAGGTGCTACGTATGTCGGTGGTGGGGTCTTCGGAGGTGTGGTTGAGAAGCTGCGGGCCGATGGACCGAGTAAAGACGGACTCCCTGAAGGCGATCTCGACGTCGGGGAACTGAGCATCGGCGAGGATCCTCTTGCAGCCGACGGCCGCGGCCTTGGTACCCTCGAGGGAGAGAGACCTAGGTTCGACGCCCACCCAGAGGTAGAGCGGACCGGCTCCCCCTTTTTCCTCGGCGAAGCGGACAAGATCGATGGTCGACCATTTGACTTCAAGAGAACCAAGGAACTTGTACATCTGTTCACTTAGTGTGCACCACACAGCTCGGATCGGGTGGTTGCAGACAGGCCTGGTTTCCCTCGGTGCGCGTTGCGCCTGGGGACTCTTGGGCACTGGCCATATGTCGCCAGTTCAGCAGACGGAGATAGGGTTCGAAGGAAAGCCATAAAAGTCAGAGAAAGCCCCGGAATAGGAGTCGGAGATCAGGGGCGACTGAGGAAGGACGTGTTCCGAAACGTCGGTGAGATCGAAGTTGTCAACAGTGGTAGTGGTGGTGGTGAGAGAGACACTGGCAGGCGGCCCTGTGCACTGTTGCTGAGCGGCGGCAACGCACGAGCCGGAAAATTCGCTGTCAGAACTCACTGGAACGAGAGAGAAAAAAAGAAAAGATAAGCACGAGACAGCAAAAAGAAGGGCTGACTGGTAAACGTTCAACGTTCACTCCCTAACGTCGTCTACCGTAGATACAGGTGACGCCCGTGAGAGGAGAAATTCGGAGTCCACCGAACCAAAACTCAGCAAGTCCGATACTGTAGATCTTGTATTTCTGCTATTCTCACTGCATATGTGTTGTTCGCACTGCTGTCATGTTCTATCGTTAAGAACACGCGCAGTGAAAAGGCGTACTTCTGTCTTTAAAATAACACGAGGATTGTACTCGTATGGGCCATGATCGGGAGAGGGAAAGCAATATAACCTACAGCCGATGCTTTCCAACGTGGCCATCGTCAAGATTTGAACGTTGGTGGGCCTGCAAGCAAGGATAATGGAAATTACTAATACCTCCGCTGCCTCGTCAGTAGCTAACATGTTGACTAAGTGCGGAGTGTAATATGCTGGCCTTCAGCCAGCCCTGCTGGTAATTCATCGCCATCGTTTACAGTACTCTTACTGTGCTGCAACAGAGAGTAACTTATTAGCCTTGAGTAATATATGTACGTAAATGAGATGCAGAACCCTAGCAATAAATAGGAAAGATCTCCATCAAGTTGCCAGTGGCCCATAAGTGCATCACGAGGCTCAACCCGACCGGTATCATTGACCACTGTTCGGCTGTGCAACCGTGTCACCCTCTGCCTCACGGCTATCATCACCAGACGACCACGCGCGCGCATCTGTCCGCCCACGTTCGACGTCCACCCCAGCCAGGACTGGCAACGCCGCCCAAAGCATAGCCACGAGGAACAAAAACCCATAGCGGATATTGCCCGTCCTATCGGCCAAGAGGCCGACAATCAGTGGACCGATAAACGATGACGACTGGGGCACACGGGTCAGTCTGCCGCCTGCATGCGTTCGTTCTTCTACTGCGGGACGCGTACCTTGTCGGTGATGGAGAACAAGCCGTACCACCGCGCCTCCTCGCCGGGCGGGATGATCTCGGCGTACAACGCCCGGGCGTAGCTCTGGAACGCGCCGTACACCGCGCCGAAGTATACCGCGAACACGTACATCTCCGCGGGCACACGCAGACCCCACTTCGCGCCCCGCGGCGCGAACAACCCGATGACCCCATATGCAGGAATGACGCTCCCGGCGACGACGAGGAGTACGAGCACACGCAGCGACGTGAGACCGAAGCGGC
This sequence comes from Lactarius indigo, assembly GCA_025766275.1. Lineage (NCBI taxonomy): Eukaryota > Fungi > Basidiomycota > Agaricomycetes > Russulales > Russulaceae > Lactarius > Lactarius indigo. The sequence goes on along the minus strand of JAFKAC010000010.1, from coordinate 1,492,457 downwards.
GCTGCACGGCGGGCCATAGGAGCGCACCGAGGATCCCCGCGCTTGGAGTAAGTACTCCAACGAGTACGAGCGAGCTGGGCGGCATGTGAAGGGTCGTCTTCGCAAACAGGAGCGCCGTCGAAGTCAACGTTGTGAACCCTAAGTCGGCTGTTAGCATGAAGAGTACCGCGATGGAGGGGAACACGCTATTATACCATCGGAAAGAAGGAACCACGCGGCGAGATAGCGGAAAGTGTTGCGTAGTCGCTGAATATTATGCCAACGCAACATACTGCCTAACCTTTTCCACGCATCTACCACTTCCTGTCGCACGGTCCATTTATCCACCAGTGCAGGCGCAGTTTCCGGACGTTCGTCCGCGAGGAGACCTTCGCGCTCTTCCGTGACGCCGCTACTCGGTGCATCCTGGGATGCGCTCGCGCCGGGCAGCAAGATAAGAGCGGGCACAGAAAAAAGCGCCCACCAAGCCCCGGAGCCGCCAATGGCGAACCGCAGCGCCGTAGTCGACCCGCCAGCAAGCTGGACTGGTATTAACACGGCCAGGAGCAGCAGGATACCTGCCGTGTATCCAAGCGCGATTCCGAGTGAAGAAATGCGCGCAGTTGCACGGGACAGCTTCTCTGTATCGCCATGATCCGACGAGGGAAGGGAAGAGGCTGCGAGGCGTGGCAGGTACGAATTGAGCACTACGATGGATGCGCTGAAGCCGATATTGGCCAGAACGGAGAGGAGACCGGCAAGCGGCCATACTGGGGAAGAAGAAGGGAGAAGGAAGAAGCAGAGGGACGAAATGGAGCCGAGCGCAGCAAAACCGAAGAGCAAGGGCTTGCGGTACGAGGCTGTATCGATGGTGTTACTGCGGTACTATAATGTGCTAGATGAAATGGAAGTGCACCTCTGTCGGCGATTCCGCCCATAGAGATGACAGTCAACGCTTGCAGCGCAACAGAGAGTGAATATGTGTAGAGGCTGCAATCAGGTGGGCTATGATTAGCTGCGGACGCTATATGAGAATTCAACGCACCTGAAACTAGCAGTATCGACCCAAGCCCATCCCAACTTGACTACGCATCTTGCTTCGTCTTCGTCCGTTGCGCCGGAGGACGGTGAGGGACGTGATGTACAAGGTATCGTCTTGTCGGGGAGCAGAAATCCGTTGTCACGGGCAAATTGCTCGAGACATATCGGAAGGAAGAGGGTGAGAGAGACGATCACGAAGACCTCGCTGGCAAAGGCATAGCTAAGCCAACCAAAGAGCTCGCGTCTGTGCTTTGACGACGAGGGACCCTCGCCAGCCATGTTAGGGTTAGGGTTAGCCCATTCATCTCGTGATTACACATTATTGACGCCTGTTTGGTCGCGATTGTGAATGTCCGCCGTGGGAGTGGCCTACTGTAGCACTTGCCTTTCTTTCAAGCGTGAGTTCGGCGGCAAAGACGAAGTACAGTACAGAACGCTGTACGTACCGTAGATAGCTAGATCCAACGATAAATCAGGGCCGTAGAATATGTCGGACATAGCTGAGCTCAAACGTTTCGTGAAGTCACTTCAGCAAGCCTCAACCGACCAGGTATGTCCCGCCGTCCCGTTTTATCCGTTATTTTTGCTGACTATTTTACCACTCATTCTTACCCATTTGACACAGGAAATCGTCGATATCCTGCAGGTGTTGAAGAAGGAGGCCAAGATCACAGAGGCCGTACTCAGAGTGCGTCTCATTCTCGTGTGATTTTCTTTCGCCGCTGCGCTCACACCGCCTACTATCATTCCCTTCCAGGAAAGCAAAGCCGGCCTTGCCGTCGGAAAACTGCGCTCGCATGCATCAAAGGAAGTCTCCGAACTCGCCAAAGAAATCGTGCGTACGTGGAAAACGGCAGTAGACAAGGAGAAGCAAGCTGCTGGTACGCACTCCAAGGGGCCCGCGAAAGCCGCAGGTACGTGCGCCAACTGGCTTATAATTACGGGAGTTCCGACCCGCCTTTTTTCGTTTTAGCTCCTCCACCGCGCAAAGCGTCAACCGCTTCGGTGCCACCGTCAGCCCCGACGACCTCCAACAACGGCGCTCGCTCGGCAAAAGGCGATGGTGTGAGCACGTCCATCACCGGCGACAAAACACGCGACAAGTGTATCGAAATGCTCTATGATGCCCTCGCGCTCGAATCTGGTTTCCGTATGGTTGCCCTCGACTCGCCTATCCGTGACTGCGGCTTACATAATGCGCAGCATCCGACCTCATACTGCAACGTGCGCGCACGGTAGAAGAGACGGTGTGCAAGGACTGCAAGGGAACCACCGCAACTTACAAGTCAAAGATTCGAATGCTATTCGTGAATCTCAAAGACAAGAACAACCCCGGCTTGCGCAGGAGCGTCACAGCTGGCGATATACCCGCCCAGACGTTTGCAAAAATGACCAGCCAGGTCTGTCTTGTCTTTCAAACGGAGAGGCCGAGCCTTATTTTTGTGACAACGTGTCTGTTTCACAGGAAATGGCGTCGGAAGAACGCAAGGCAGCTGACGCAAAGATCGAAGAAGACAACTTGTTCCTATCTCTAGGCGCAGGCGAAAAGCAGGCGGAGACAGATGCCTTCCAGTGTGGCCGATGCAAGCAGGTACGAAAAGTTATTCGGGTGGTCCTTTAATCCCCTGTCTTATCGCGCCCCCCTTATATCAGAGGAAATGTCGTTACCGCCAAGCCCAGACACGGAGCGCTGACGAACCAATGACAGTAAGTTCTCGCCTGATCTTCAACTTTTTGATGCTTGATGCGCTGACTGTTCTATCAACAGACCTTCGTAACGTGCGTTCTTTTGTTTTTTGTATATCTCATTCGTTCCTCGTCCCTGACCTTTGTGATAGCTGCACAAACTGTAACCACAGGTGGAAGTTCTCGTAGATCGACACTTTCACGCACCGTGCGCCTTAGCTTAAATTCCCCTAGTTTGTTCCGCCTCCCTTTGCTTTCCGTAAATTGTACGTTGCAGTGTTTGGGTCGATTTAAAGACGCCCGCATACATACCAGTTCCTTTTGTTCCCTGGGGTTGAGATGAATGTTTTTATTTCGGTAGCCTGAGAAGCGTGGCTGCGGTATGGACTAATGACATATCCGGCAATTGAGATACTGTGCTTCCATACTATGTAATTGTTGGCTGAGAGACGCGGTTATACATGGTGATGACACTACATACACGATCCGAAAACGAGGTAAGTTGTGAGGAGGATACGTGAGGCCTACGTCAACCTGGCGGCCCTCACGCCTCACGCCGCGGTAGCGCTTTCCAGCCCTTCTTGAGCCCTAAACGTTCGATAAGACTCGCCGGCATGCAATACACCGGGTCGAGGTCGTCCAGCCCAGGGTAGCCAAGTAGGGAAAGGCCTGCAACGCCAAACACCGTGTGGAACACGTCCACCATGTCACCCGGGCGGTCCGCTATGCCACCACCGTCCGGGTCCTAAGGGGGGAGAGTGGGTAGGATCGCTCCTGAGGACGCAAGACGACCAAACACGCGCAAGAACGCCGAAGGGCAAACACACCTGAGCCGAGAGGATGAAGCGCGTGAGCGCCTTGGCGTCGATCCACGTGAGCTTGTTCAGGATCGCCATGGAGGAGAGCACCCAATAGCTGTAACATACCTAAGTCCCGCAGGTCAGCAGGAAAAAAGCCGGCGCGAAAGAAGTACGCACATCTTCGAGCTTTTCGGGTCGCCCGTTCAAACCTCCGTTGGGCAGCTGCCTCTCGGCAAGCCACCATCCGAGCGTTGGCACGTCGATCACGTCCAATCGATCGAGGATCGCGAGTGCAGCCGTGCACACCCACACTGCGCGGCGAAACCGAAGCGAAGGGAGCAGGGGATTAGGAGGGCTTTGTAGGGGCGAGGGGTTCCAAGGACGCACCTTGCGCCGCGTGGCTCTCGGCACCAGCAACGCGCCCAAAGCCTCCGTCAAAGTTCCGGCATGCAGCGAGGTACGCCACAGTACGCGCGCGGTCGAGCCTATCGAGCGCGCCGAGTAACGATAGCGCAGATACGGCGCAATACAGGAAGCGCGTGTCGGTCTCGCCGAACGCGTCGCCCGCAAAGATGCCCGAGGGCTGCTGCAGGCCCAGAATGACTGTTTTTCCCCGATGAGAGCAAAGTTGTGCGAGGGGATGGAATGGGACGTACAGTCGATCACGCGCGGTGCGTCGATGCGCGCGAGGGCGTCGTGCGTCACAAGGACTTGGATGGCGCTGAGCGTCGATAGGATATGGGCGTCGTGCCCTGGGTGCGCGCCGAAGGCACCTTTTGACGATCGTGGTGTGAGCCGCTCATCCGCGGGCGGACAACATGGGGGCGGCAGACGCGGCGTGGCGTACCTGCCTCGTCGTCCCAGCAACTCATCACATACTCTATTGTCTCTTCCGCGTCTAGCGCATCCTTGTGTTTCATTATACAAAGCGCGGTGACGCCCCAATAGACCGCGTTCATCCGGAGATGGGCCGTCATGTGGTAGGTCAGGTCATCCTTGTTCTGCGGCCGACGCGGTGAGTAGTATGTGGTTTTTCGTAAACGATGCTTACTTTTCCCAGGTTCTGGATGTATTTTACGTGGAGATCTGTGAGAAGTGTGTCGGACATGGTCGCCGTATTGTGTTCAAGTTGCGGCGAAAATCTCGGGCACCAACCGTGATTGGACTTTGCCGGCTGTCCTAGGATGGATTAGATTTGGTGCCCCACGATTAGCATTCTGCCATTGGGTCACCAACTCGATAAAAGAACCTTGATCTATCAGTCTTTACTCCAAGCACCTCATGTCCGCATCTTCAATAAACGAGTCATCTCCTACATCCTATGGCGTCTCTCCGGCTATGGAGGGACCTTACAAAGCTTTTCATCGTCGAGTCCTCTCTACTAGTAGTATCACTACACCGGTATACCCGCAGGACAACCACGACGAGGGTGAAGGCAGGCCCTTGCGCACGCTCGACAACGTCCGTGATCAAGTAGCCGCCCACGTCGCGGTGCGCATGATGCGCAAGCTCAAGACAACGGACAACACGCACTACGGTGTCGCACTGACGCTCTCGAAGAGCGACGACGGGGGCTTCCTGCGCCTCGTCGCATCGCATCTCGCGTCGAGCCCCACGGGCATGCTCAAAGACAAGGCGTACCTCATAGCGGTCGCCACGACCGGCGCGGGCGACACCTCGCTACTGATCTGCGGGAGCGACGCCACCAAGGTACAGCGCGCGGCGCTGCTCACCATGTCCAAGTTTATCGGCCACATCACGCCGCAGCCGCAGCAGGACAGCGGCGCCGTGTGGCTCGCGCGCGTGCGCGGGATCGGCTGGTCCGCGTACGACGAGACCGCGCTTTGGGACGTGCTCCACAAGTGCGCACAGGAACTCGTGGACCCCTCCCGCCCGCCCCCAGGCTCCCGTGGCATCGACGAGACCCTCGCCCTCGCGCGCACCCGCCTCCAACGCTTGCTCCCGCGCCAGGCGCTCGCAGAGCTCCGCGATACGGACATCAAGGTGCCCGTACTGCTCGTCGACATCCGTCCGGCGGCACAGCGCGCGGCGCAGGGGCACATCCCCGGTGCGATGATCATCGAACGCAATGTGCTCGAGTGGCGGTTTGATCCGCGGTCGGTGGAGGGGCGGCTGGACATTGCGACGCGATATGACCTAAGAGTAATCGTGTTTTGCCATGAGGGCTACACGAGTTCCTTGGCTGCGGCGGCACTACAGGATATTGGGCTACTAAACGCGACGGATATCGTCGGGGGAATCGAGGCTTGGAAGGCAGAGGGGCTCCCTGTGGAAATGGAGTCGTGACTGCATGGCGCGTGATAACCGGATGGAGTTCGAGGCATCCCCGACCGGAATGTGGAGATCCGTGTAGGGGCCCACCATAATTGTTGGTGTCGAGTCGTGGTGGGTATGAATCCTTTTTTGTCTCATCGGTTGGGCTCACGTAATGACGCAGCATGGAGGCGAATTTAGAGGGACGCGTCTCAGGCATACGTTACTGTAACAGATTGGCATATACTTGTATGAATACTACTGACGTGTCATTTATCTGGACAACAATGACCGTCGTACTGCCGATAAGAACAGAGTGGCGATGTTCGGAACATTACCTGAATCACCTGATGGAGTGCCAGCTCATGGACTGTATCGGCGCTCATGGATGTCCGTGGGTGTTTTCCCTCGTGAGTCATGGATTGGCGCGCTGCGTTAGGGATTTCAACCCAGATCCACAGGGTCTGCATTTACAGTTCGACGCGAGGAAGTTCTGAAAAGTTGGTCCCTTGTCCCATTTATCGGTGCATTATCGCTTGCCTGTTTATCGCTAGCCTGGACCAGACTGCGCCCGAGTCTGCGGACGACTGAGACCCGACTCGGAACCGCCGACTCCGGTAGTGATCCGAATTAGGGAATCAGGTAATTATGACATGTGCCCTTGGCAGTGTAGCCAGACGTACAGCATCACGCCTCACACGCCTCACGCCTCACGCATGTACAGTCATCGGTCGACATATAAAGCCACACGCGGTCTGACCCTCAGCTGGTCCCCACATTAGAGCCTTTGTGGAATTTCGTACGCTTTTTTTTAACATCATCGTGTCTCCATTGTTGTGGCAATATCCACAATAACAAAGCGTGTCTCCCCCCAACTTATAACCGCCAGGCCAAGCCCACAACATCTTAGTCCGAGAGTGTGACCTCCCCTTCACATTTCCCCAATTGTTCCTTCGACGACAACAACAAGAACACTCGCCATAATCATCACAAAGACACAATTCACTATGCAATTGCGTCGTCTGCTAAGCACATTGGGCCTAGTCCCATCACATTCTCCTGCCGATGAAGACGTTGTCATGTCTGATGCTACCAAGGCTGCCATCACCGCTACCACGTCTTGTCCAGCAGTTATAATCCCATCATCTTCAAACTCATTACTAGGAAAACGTCGCCACGTAGAAATTATCTCCCAACCTACTCCAATGACCTCCTCTGCGCTCTCAGATTTGACCCCTGCACCCTCGCCATCTGTAGATCTGCCAGCTCCTGCGAGGAAGCGGCACATTTTCACTCTGGCCCCTATCGATACTACCCCCGAGCCCTCGTCGTCCCACCAGACCCCATCCGAGCTCAACTCCCCCGCCCCCACAGAAATCGCCCTCGACGTCCCCGACTACATCGAGCCGACGCCAGAGGAGCGCATTCGTGCGCTGCAGGCGGCGGGCATCAAAGTGCGCGACTTTGCTCACGAGCCACAGCCGCCCGCGAGCAGGGCCCCGGAGGTATTTGACCCTCTACCCTCCCTCATCGCGACCGACTGGCACATGCGCAACCCAGAGAAGAACCACGGCGTGCTGAGCGGAAAGGCCCTCTTCCGGCTCATCAAAGTCGGCTGGCTCTCCATGGGTGAGGTCGCCAAGCGCGTGCACGTCCGCGAGTTCTCCGCCCTCGCGCAGTACAGCGATCGCCCCGATGCGGAGCGCTACCCGTTCGTCGTCGCGCCTTCAGAGCCCATGCCTACCCCCTCCCAGCGCGTACGCATGCGCCGTAACGCTGGCTTTCGCTCGCACCCCGACGACCTGCCCGACCGCGAGTTTTTCGGCTATGACCCCTCGGGCCATTCGGACGAAGAGCAACCTCACGTCCAGACTGAGACGGAGGCGTCTGGAGAGCCCAAGGTGAAGCGCCGGAAACTGAGATCCAGAGCGAAGCCCCTGCGCCGCACCAAAGGCCTACGAAAGGAGTGTTCGCGTCCTGAGGTATAGCCCCAGTGCATCGAAGAGACTTCCTTTTTTTTCGATTTTTTCTTCGTAATTCTATCGTATTTATTCACTTCGCCCGTTATTGTTGTTGTACTGTACAATTACTTAGGAGGGACACTGTATTTTCGGGGATGTAGCGCTACAAATTTAGCAATAATACATCACACGCACTTTTTCTCAACATTGTTGCTGGGGGAAATTATTTGTAATGACAATCCCGGGTTTTACATCCTACTTTGCGGCTTGGCCCTCAACTGTGTGAGATTTTTCATCACAGCAATATCCGTTCTGGAGTACCTTTCCCACCTTTCATGATGTCGTTGAAAGCAGGAATCTTGGCCCAGGTTCCCAGGGTGGCGTATGCCCCTTTTCGTCCCAACCGTTTCACCTTCGGTCGTCGGTCATTTGGTCGATGCACCATTCCACCGTCTCTTTGACCTCACAAAATCAATTGGAACAATGTAAAGTCGGAAGAGGGCATCTAAACCAATATTTGTACTATATAAGTAGCGGGTTTAAGCATTGGTGACGTCCAGTATCAAAACATCAGCATAGGAAGGCCGAGCACTCCTACAATGCTTTCTCATGTTTCTGTACTATGAGTGGGCTTGTTAGGGCTTGAAACGCTAACCACTGAGTCGAAGATCAGAGACGGTTTGGGTAAGGAGAGGCGAGATACTGCACGATATTTGCAAGATCATAACGTCGAATATGCCTATAGAAAGCCAATCAGAACAGGATGTAAGAAGGAAGAGACACACGAAGGGCACACGCCGTTATCTTCCATGTCCAGAGACCCGGGCGTATCGTGGCCATCAATTCGAGTCCCGTCGTACGAAAGACTGGATACAGTAAAGATATCCGTCAGTGTCTGATCAGGCGCGTGGAGAGTGTTCGGTATTTTCCAAGTCAAGCAGGCGTAGAAGCACCCACCGAAAGTTATTGACACCCCCCTTGACTACAGTCGCAATGCGCTCTGGAGAATGGAGAACCTCCTCGTGCGTCTGGTCTTGAAGTAGACTTCATATGAATCATGTCCCACAGCTGAGACGAACTGTTATTCACTTGGCTCAGTGCGACACACCCTCACCTACTTGGATATACACGCACTTTTACATTGATGTCGTTGTTGTCGACGACCGCCGGTTTGATTTGTAGACCCTGGGACATGGTATGTATATACCAAGGGAAATAACGAAATGAAAAAGGACTTTCTCTTCTTTTTAGGGAACATAGCTAGGTTCGTTGAAGGAGAACCGTACCTGAGGTGTCGACGTACAGTATGTGGAGACGAAGTGATTCAGTGACTTACGAAGGTTACTAAGCAATGCAAAATGTTCTTTGAGGGCTTTGTTCTCCGTTTTAGGTTTGATGTAGCGCCCGGAGGGGAAGGGACTGGCGCGTGGCCCAGCAAACCAACGTAGCGAAGATGTAATTAAGTTGAAAGACTGCATGGAGACTGGGCGGAAGCACGAAGTACTTCACGATTGAGGACGAGGGGCCTACATTTCCGAGGTAAAGCCCTCATCACCGATCCCTTGGCAGTTGCTGGGCGTTGTGGGTGGGTGAAATAAAACCGTTCTTACCTATCACGTAGGAAACTCGCTTGTTTGCTGCGGTAATGACACGAGGCCGCTGAGGGGTTAGTGCCGAAAGTGATTGCGGGAGGGGGACATACACCCAGATGCCCCAGAATCATTTCCGATCTGGGGTTGGTGGACGAGTCCAAGTAGGCTCGTGATTAGAGTTCAAGACGGATGGTGGCATGGAAGAGGAGCGAGCACACACGTATCTAAGAATATGCAGCCCATCGGATGGGATATTTGAGAAGACACTTTGTAGGTCTAACCCAGAGAAACAGAAGCACATTAACCTAGGGCTCACGAGCATGACTGACTGGCCAATTTCCTACGCACCATTAAAATAAAGAAGAAAAAGAACAACAAATGATTATTGATGGCCCACCGGTCCAGCTTCCTCAGTAAAAATTCCAAAGAGGCATGCGCAAATTGTTCTACCGAGCTAAGGTATTTGACGAACTTCGAAGTTTGATGATAGTCTCTAACGCTTTCAAGTTACTTTGAAGTAAGAGGATGGCGAGACCGAGAGAGTCACAGCCCTACATCGAGGAACACGGCCATTGCAGGACCTGTCAGACAAAGCGAGAACCGGGGTATATTAAGTTAATACGAGAGATCCAAAGTGTATGCACGAGCAAGTGCACGAGTCACGGAATGGAAAAGTTGTGCATGTGATGATGGGGGGGGGGATGTCACGTGCCAGTGACGGACCTGGTCTTGAACCTGGTTTCATGTCCTCTCCTCGCCTGGCGCAGCTTCTGGATCATATCGGGGACAGCCACAAGGCCCAGACGATAAAAGGGTCGAGAGGTACTGTAACCCTATCCCTCTAGTTTCCGAGCGTCTAGCTCACATCGACTGAACTACCATGCACGCCGTATTTGACTCTTCTAGTTCCGTCTCCTGCGTCGCTGTATTTGTCCCGACCATGACCTCGCCCGCGAACTTCAAGCTCGAGACCTCAGTGTCTAACGTCCCCCTTCCCTCCCGTGAAGGGACCGACATCGAGGGCTCTGGTATCGACTTCATCACATCACGGTGCTCCCACTGTAGCTACCGTGATGGAATCCATGCGCCAAATTGCCTTTTCCGCTAAGCTGCCCTACCACCATTCATGCCGTATGCTTCTCCGCTTCTATCACTAGGCTTTCTCAACAAATGTTATTCAGATGTACTCGGTGCTACGCATGGCATCACGATATTCTTTCTATACTATCATCACCTTCGTCATTCTTATCGTGGTAACCCCCTAAACCACGCATCCTATTGAATCAGCCCGCAAGAAGTTGTGATGGAAGAAGTGGGGGGGAGTATGTGAGGTTCATAACCGTGGAAGTGTATCTATTCTTAGACCACACCGATCAAGCGTCATGTTTTTTTTTTTTTCGAGCACTGTATGATCCTTGTCCTCCTTGCTCCAGTGTTTGAGGTTTGAGTGTCGAGGCGGTCAGCTGGTTAAGTTTGGCATGGTAGCAGGGCACTGAAGCCTACGCATGATACGAAACGCTCGTCGAAGACTTGGCCCTAAAATGTGGTGATCGCCTCGCGAGAGAACGCCAATGCGGCTTTGATGTGTGCGTCCGCGACATGATCGATTTCGTCTTCGATGATTCGCAGGAACGGCTTCCAAAGGGTGGATCAGCACGGTGCAGATGTTGGCGTGCGGTCAGTATAAGTTACACGCATCGCGTTGAAGGCAGGTTGAACTTCTTTATAGTTATAAGTCAGTTTATAGTATTGGGAACGCCGCTGCCTTAGGCAACGTAAGTAAGAACAAGATAAGGTAAAATGAGAGATGAAGTCAATTTCCGCTGTCTTTAGCTCGGCTGCGGACTTGTAGAGTTTATCGCTCTATTTCTCGCGATCAAAGCGACGTCGTATCCAGACTTAGCAAGCAGACGGCTGGCGTGCTGTGGTGGTTTCAGTGCTTGTGGACAAAGCTGGGAATGGCGGGGTGGGTAGCAGACGCAGACGTAGATACGCGGTCCGAGGGACTAGGAGCGCAATTAGAACGCGTCCTTCAGCCCAACGACCTTTTTCAGGCTGAATCCGGGGAGGTGCGCGAGTTGCGCCGCATCTGCCTGTGCGATCTTCGCGAGCTCTGTGCCCGACCTGCCCTGTCAGAAGAAAGGCGGGGCAGATGGACGCAACACCAAATGACGGATGAAGGGTCTCGACGTCCGTCCTGTTGACGCGCGGGTGAGCGCCGTGTGATGAGTCCCCGGGCTCGCAGATCAGCATTCGATCAGCGTCGTTAGGCGAAGCTGTTTGTAGGCTGTGAGGTACTGACCCGCTTCGTCTGCTTCGCACGGGTGCATACGAGGATTATAGTGCGGGTATGTGATTCTATCGTTTGGTGAGAGGCTGCTCTGATGAGGTCACGATGGTGGTGATGATGTTGAGCAGACAGACTGCCGTCGACTCAACTCTCAAACAGAGTCTCGGTGTTCCCCGACTGGAGACTCGGAGCGGGATAAGTGGGACGCGTGATAATAATGGGGACGCGACGCACAACGTGACATATAACGCATAATGAACGAGGCTTGCATGAGGCCTCGAGGCCCGAGGAGAAAAAGGTGGAGGATGTAGGTCTGGCCAGAAGTTCTATACACTGGTGGGGTTGAGACCGTGACACACAGTCCGCAGGCTGAGGTGGGAAACCATGGGACAATAGGCAAGAACGGAGAAACCTAAGGAACAGGAATACCAGTCGCTCTATCGACCTGGGGTAGGCGGGAGTCACGTGGGGCCGGTCAGGATCAAATAAGGAAGGTGAACAGCGGTAAGTCGGTAACCATCAATCGATCTGCCACTCTTGGCCTTCCCGACTGCACAACCACCTCTTCCAAACATCCAGTTCCGAGTCCTTATTATAGGAAGAGCAAATGCAGGGAAGACATCTATCCTGCAACGAATATGCGATACAACGGACAGCTCCATTATTTACCGGGGAACAGAGAGGTACGTTTAAGCTTGACCCGTCTATGGATGTCAGTAACACTAGTACTTCTCTTCGACTGCCTCTAAGCATGGAGCCAACGAGGCGAACACTCGATCGACGATGAACTTGTGTTCGCCAATCATAGGGGATATGTGTTTCACGACTCACGTGGAATCGAATCAGGTGGGAAAGAGGAACTCGGGAGTAACCTGGATGGCGCATCGCCGTGCACCAGGAGAGGGGGGAGTTCAGGTCGAGTTCGATGTCCCCTACCGCGTTTGCACCCATTGGTCCGTTTTCGCTGCCGCTATCACTGGGCCGCGCGGCCACAGAAGGCGCAGAGATCGCACTTTTCACAGATGTAGATGCAGCGGTGAGCGCGTTGCCAGCCAATCCATGTGTAAGGGCCGCTCTAATACGTAGTCAAAAGTGGTGACCTTTTGCCTCTTGGAAGGAGAAAGCCAGGGCCAGGAGCTGTGCGATCTCTGCGAAATTCTGTCCTCCAAACGTCACGGCCCTGTCAGCTTGCCTGTCAGATGAGAGAGGCGGGAGAAGGGAGCAGGTAGAAAAACACCAAATTGCCCACGGAGGGTCTCAGAGTGTCTTGTTCACGCACAGGATGCTCGTGAGCGCCATGCATAGAAGCGCACCTGGGGTTCAATTTCTGTTCATGCACTTGCGGACTCGGATCAGCTTGCGCGGGCAGTGTTTGGAATGTTTGCTGGCTGTGAGGCCTGTGAGGTACCAGCCTGCCTTGTCTGATCCACACGTGCACGTGTATGTGAGACGTTTGTAGTGCTGGGATGTGGTGGGAGGCTACTTACAACTAGGCTAGGACGGTGGTGATGTTCGTCGAGTAGGTACACTCTTATCGGCCCTCTAATGGAATATTAGTGTTCAGACTGAGATAGGGATTAGCGGAATGCGTAAGAGTAAGACCCGGAGGACGAGACTGGGACGAGACACAAATGAGCAGAATGCGGTGTATCGTATTATCGACCGACTCGAGGTAGCATGTGTACTAGAGGCAGTCGACTACTAGTTGAGGTGCCAGTGGTAGAGCGCCAAGGCCAGGAAGATGTCGTTATTTACGCCGCACACTCAAAGGATCGACCAAATTTACAGAAGGCCATGACTCGGATACCACGTCAGTCGAGGTACTATGTTCAAGCATACCATACATCCCCTCAGGCTGTTGCAAAAGGCTTGGCACGCAGCTGCACGTCAAGAAGTCCGCTGTCTGTTGTTTCCACTGGGCCATGAGGGTAACTGAAGTACCGTATTGCCACCGGCCTGTCTGCACTGTACAAACTGGTGATCCCATTCACGTAATTATCACACGGCACCTCGTTAACAACGGCCATCATTGCGTCGCGTACGCAGTATGACCGATGCATCCACCAGCCTTCTCGCGATGTCCTCGCTTCATAGTTCGAAGGTAGTCGTACCGGTCTTGGGCGCAGGCGACTGGATCGGGGAGGGTGACACCCATCTGGTCGAGGACGTCCTTCCACCAGAGCTCGCCGACGTTGCATTCGAGAACCTAAGGAAGGAAGTGGCATGGAATGTGATGCACCACCGAGGTGCGCTGCCTCTCCACGCACCCAATAGTACCTGAACAGCTAGGCAGGCGGCGAAGTGCCGCGTCTGGTAGCAGTAGAGGGCGAGATCGATGCGGATGGCAAGTGAGTGCCCATCCTCCCCAAGCTGTGCCCATCCTGCCCACTGACCAACTCTGTATGCGCAGCTACCCAATCTACCGCCACCCAGCCGACGAATCGCCCCCACTGCGCCCCTTCTCGCCGACCGTGTCTCGGATCCGCGCGCACGTCGAGCGCGCGCTTCAACACCCAGTCAACCACGTGCTCATACAGCTCTACCGCACCGGCGCCGACTACATCTCAGAGCACTCGGACAAGACGATCGACGTCGTGCGCGGCTCGCGCATCGTGAACCTCTCGCTCGGCGCGCGGCGCACCATGACCCTCAAGACGAAGAAGGACTCCCTGCTCGACGGGGACGCGCCGCAGCGGCGCACGCAGCGCGTGCCGCTGCCGCACAACTCGCTCTTCGTCATGGGCCTCCAGACCAACGCGCGCTGGATGCACAGCGTGCATACGGACAAGCGGCCGGAGGGCACGAAGGATCCCGCGGAGCGCGGCGCGCGCATCAGCCTCACCTTCCGCCGTATAGGCACGTTCCTCACGCCCGCGCAGAGCATCTACGGACAGGGCGCTACGGGAAAGACGCGCGCCGAGACGCGGCCTGTCGTGCATGGAGGTGCGGAGGCGGAGCGCCTGCTCGCGGCGTTCGGCGCGGAGAACCACCAAAGCGAATTCGATTGGAACGAAGCGTACGGCAAGGGATCCGACGTGCTACATTTCGCTGCCCACGCCGCGCCTGAAGAGCCCGCTGAGGGCGACGGTGGGGCTGTCGGTACGCAGACTTGAACAGAATCTGTTCCCCTAGTACGCCAGGCATGTGTCTTCGTGGCTCTGCGCAGGTTCGTTATAGTAGCGCACATGAAGCCGGAGACCAAATCAATATATTTCAAACAAACTATTCCGGTGTTTCACGGGCTTTGCACAATGACTGACCATCACTTTCTACGCCCAGTTTTCCTTGTAACGCGATGACCTGTGCTTCTATCCTTATCTTATGAGAATTGGACCAGCCGCCCTGGGAGGCGTGTCGGGAAATTAAATTTCCCCTGACAAGGTATCAACCCGAAGTAGTCACTCTGTTTTGCTGTGGGCCAGGCCCAATTCATGGCGTGCCAGTAGAGGGTCAGTCGGGCTGACGGCGTTTTCATTCTACACTTCAAGCTTCAAGACCAAACAAATAGCGGAACTGTGAGAAGACTTGTAATGGCAAACCGGATCTGCTCCTTACTGACGTAATAATTGGAATCATGATTATCAGCAATATCATGCAGTCCAGCTATCGATGAGCAGTCAGCCAAATTTTTGATTACTTACACGGGGACTAATACATGTCGCATTGCACCTACGACCGCAGGGTCGTGGGTCCACTGGCCTTTAGTTCTGTCTTCACACGGTGCTCCATCTCTCGAGGCTGTGCGACAGGGCTCTATCTGTCTTGGCAGGCAGTAGATGACCATCAAAGAAAAGCCTGACATTATTGCCCACGGTTGACAGAAATGCATGCAACGGACCCCCGTTCCTGAACACTGTCGCTGAGTGAGGGGGTCCACGAGGCCGAGTCTCGTGACCAACAAAGGTGTCTACACCCCTACAGCACGCCCAAAAACAGTCCCAGAAAAGACAGCCCCAACGGCGCTCCGTGTGTAGATCACGAAAAGGAGAACAAAGGCGCTGCCCTTCCGGGATGTCCACGCATACCCCCCACGTGCAACGAGGCGATTTGCGCGGGAGAATAAAAGAAAAGAAAAGAAGCGCAAGGCTGACAGGGATGGATACATTGCAAGAACACCTGAGATTATCAACACAAAGGATGCGCGACGGCGGGAAAAGATGATTAGCTGCTGGGGGCACAAATGTACGTGTACTAGGAAGAACGGGGAGAGGGACGGGGAGAGTCGGTGGCGTCAGAGCTGCCGGCACCCGCCAACCTCTGGAAATAATCGGGCCGAGGATCAGAGACGGTTCGCAAAAAGAGGGAGGCGACGTACGCTCGACCATCACGTCGATAGTGTCTGTGTAGAAATGTCGATCAGACCGGGATTGCACAAGGGTAGAGACATAGGAAACAGGACGCGCCGTTATCTTCCATATCTAAAGTCGCGGGCGTATCGTCGTCGTTGATTCGAGCCCCGTCGTACAAAAAACTAATATGTTGAAGATTTTCGTCAGTTCGATCAGACGCGTGGGGGTTAAAACAGGCGTAGAAGAACGCACCGAATGCTACCGACGTCCTTCCCGACCTTGCTCGCATATGCACCCTGGAGCTTAGCAAGCTTCGTCGAGCGTTTGATCTTGAAGAAGACTTCTTCCCCCGATGATGAGACCACCTGTTCGTTCGCTGGGCTCAGTATGACATCCCCTCACCTACTTGGATATACGCGTACTTTTACATTGATCGTGTTGTTGTCGCCACTCTCGGGCTTGACATCTTGGGTTTGTGGATCTTGGGACATGGCAACTCGAATTTGTATATGCCGAACGAGATAGCGAAAATAGAATGGACTTTTTCCTCTCTGCTGGAAGGATACGAATTTTTAGGAGCACATAACTAGGTTAGTCGAAGGAGATGCGTACCTGGGGTGACGATGTATGTGAAAAGAGACGAAGCGGGACTGACTGGTCAAGCTCCTCTGCGGCCTTATGTAAGAGTCATTACTGTCGATTGCACGTGCTGGGAAAAGACGACGCGTCCTTGACTCGAACACGGTTAGCCATGACAACAGATTAATTTACCGTAGACTAGTCGTAAACTCATCGATACATCGAGTAAAGAAAAAAAGAATAAATGAATGTAAGGGATAAAACACCTCCACCTCCAAGCGCATCACCACCGCTTCTTTCCCGCTCGCGTCAGCAATTTCCGCGCGTTCGAGTACTCCTCGTCCTCGTCACTCGAGTCGGCCCAGAAATCCCGCTCCTTCCCACCCGCACCCCCATTCCCAACAGCGACGCCCCACGGCCGCCCACTACGACCCCACGCCTCGTCTTCGTCCTCATCCAGCGCAGGCGGCGTCGGCGAGAACGTCGGCTGCAGCGACATCCGCACCGATTTGCGACGTGCCGCACCGTTGGCGCCTCCACCCGTACCCACAGAGATCGTCGACGCGCTCACGTCTGAGTCGTCTTTCCCCGGTAGGGCCAGTGCAGCCGCCGCCGGAGCAGGAGCGGATGGAAGCACGGGGGTAGGTTCGTCGTCGAGCGTCTCACGCACAGTTTGGAATGACGCGATCGACCCACTGTCGCTCCCCTCGTCGTCCTCGTCGGCGTTATTGCCCCTGCCGTTGCTCTTAAGCGGGGCTGCTTCTGCGATGACGCGCGGCGGGGCTGAAGGAATCACGATCGGCTTTGGCGGGGGTACAGGAGGCGGCGATTGGTTCCGCAGTGCGCTGCGTAACGGGGTTTTCGCGCTCGGAGCTGCGGGCGTCGTCGGTGCTGGCGCGCGAGGTAATGGTGGGAGAGATGTCGCGCGCTGAGGTGCTGAACGCGCCGGTGATGCTGGGGGCTGCACCGCAAAGACGCTGGCAGGCGCAAGCACCGACTCGAATGCAATCCCGTGTCCACCCTCGCCGCGGAGATTATATTTCGCCACGGACGGTGGTGCGCGTACGCTCACCAACCCGCCGATGGGGCCCGCACCATCTCTGGAGTCGAATGGTAGACCGGTATTCGCGCGGTCCCATGCAGCCCGGTTATCCCGTGTGACGCTTTCTACGATCGCCAAAAGCGACGTCTGGCCCGCATCGGCGTGCGAGGGTGGAGGTGGTGCGTTTACACGCAATGTCGAACTACTTTTCCCGTGGTGTGCGAGCGAGCTGCTGCGGCTGACATGCGATCCCGGTGCGGACTGGGACAGCGGCAAGTCGGATGTGCGCTCCCCTGAACCGGGGAGCTTGGGCACCGGTGGGACGCTTTCGGAGCTGCGCAAAATACCCTGCCGTGATACATCCGTATTCGATGAACGAGAAAGCGTCTCGACGCGTAGATCCGTTTTGAGTTTTGCTTTCGGTTTGGCACGTGTCGGAGTCGATGATCCCGACGCAGACACAAATGACGGGTTCGCAGATGCAGCCGACGACGAACGTTGGTGCCCCGACGTAGAAGGGTAAGCGCCCGGCAACGAGGGGCGTTGCTTGACCGAACCCTTCCGCGCACCGCGACCTGCGACCGTAGCGCCGTCGCTGATCCAACCTCCATCTCTCTCCCTCTCGCGTA
Organism: Lactarius indigo; assembly: GCA_025766275.1. Lineage (NCBI taxonomy): Eukaryota > Fungi > Basidiomycota > Agaricomycetes > Russulales > Russulaceae > Lactarius > Lactarius indigo. Next base: position 1,474,295 of record JAFKAC010000010.1, on the reverse strand, counting down.
CGCTGCGCTTTCTGAGTTTCTGTGGTGGTGCGGTTGGAGAAGGCGGGGGGAGGTCGTGTGACACACGTCGTCCGAAAAAGCGGCGGGTCGGTGACTCGGCGGTGCCTTCATCTTCGCTATCGCTGTCTGCACTACGCCTCACTGCTCGCAGGTTCGCCTCGGTGCGAGTCCTCCACTTCTCCGCGCCGCTGCCGCCAGTGCCCCCGCTACCTCGGAACAGCCCTGCTATACTGCTGAAGAACCCGCCGCTCCCTTTACGCTCGCGCAGTGGCGCTGCAAGCGGAACATGTGGTAAGGAAAAGTGTGTGGAAGGTTGGGAAGGGGCAAGGGTGGACGAGGCGTGTTGGCTGAATGATCCCGTACCTGTGCCTGTGCCACTGCTTGTCGTGTTGCTGCCACTGTTGTCCCGCGGGCGGGTGCCACGCAGAGAGAAACGGCGCGCAGTATTGACATTGGAAGTAGAAGCACTGGCACCGACGCCGGCCTTGAACCGGACATTTTCAACAACTTCAACAGGTCGTGAGTCTTCATCGCTTGAGTCCTCATCTGCTCCCTCCTGTTCCTCGCTGATGCGTCGAGAGACAGTAGAAGGGAGAGCAAACTCCGATATCGAATGTGCAGGAGGGATTTGGAGCGTGAAAGAGGAGGACAGTGGCATGCCGGGGTGCGGGGAGGATGACCGTGGTGGAACAGGAGAAGGACTGGCGGCTCGCGGCGGCGTTCTACAACTCGGGTTAGTAAAGGAAAGTGAAAAGACACCGAATCACACACGATGCTGGCTGGTCCGTGAACATGGCGGAAGACAGCGTAGGAAGATGTATTTGAGAAGCCGACTGGGAGGGACCTATAGAGGAGAGGTCAGAGCCTGGTGGGCGGTCGGAATCGGGAAGAAGTTTGTGGTGATGCGAAGAAACTGTGAAGGCATACTAAGATCAGGGAACCATAGGGAGCGCAATGAGAAAAGAACATTGAGACAAGCGAACAACGGCGCTAGATGCCTGCGGAAAGGGGCGTGCGTGACCCGCGGATGGGAAGTCCACGCGTCCAGACGGGCGCCAAGCGACAATCTAGATCTAAACTTCGATGTCGGAAAGAACGGAGGGAGTTCATCTCGGAATTCACCCAAAGTCCGAGTCCATACGAGCTGACAAGGGTTGCAAAAAAAAGACGAAATGAGCCAACTAACCATCATTGCCGTTTTCAGGAGAATTCTCCATCCCTTCCAGGGCACGCAGACCCTCTTTACCCATCTCGCCCCAGTTCCAGCCGCATTCTACCATGGCCTTGCATCGAGACTCGAGTCCGCGTCTAACAGTGGATGCACGGAGTTGGTCTAGCTCCTTTTCCTTTGAGGCCAGATGCGACTCGCATGCTTGCAACTCCGCCTGTGCTGAGGAAAGTTTGGATGACGAGACAACGGCCGGGGTGAAGGAGTTGAGAGAAGTCAGCGACGCGTCGCTCGTGGCTGACCCGAGGTTGCCAATAAAGGAGTCGCGCGTTGGTTTTTGATTCTTGGATAGCTTTATGAGGCGCGTCACACTATAAAGAGGTAACTGTGTCAGGGAGAAAGTACCGTATGTAGGAAATGGCACACATACAGGATCTCACGGTCTCGCATGACGTTTTTTACGTCCTCTTCGAGGTCCTTGAGTGTGCGCAACTCTGCATGCCACGTATCGACGCTAGCAGCATAACGACGGAGCGCATCGTCTGCACCAGCAAAGCTCCCTGCGACGGCGATGAGTGCACGAGCTACTGGTGCAGGAGAGGCGGACGCGTATGCAGCAAAGGCTCCAAGGGACTGCTGAGAATGAGTGTCTAAAAGGACAAGAAGCTGTTTATGGTATTCCTTCTCGTATGAGAGAAGGCTGTTTAGAAGCCTCAAGTCACTTGGTCGGTGTACCATGCGATGGAGTCGTGGTCAAAGTGGAGGACAAGCCAAGCAGATCAAGAGGGGTCGTAAGGGGTCGTCTCTAGTCGAGTCGAGCCAGTCAGGCCCGGAACGGCCAAGACTAGACTCCGGCTATCTCCGAGTCCCTATTCCCCTTACTAACACCGCTGCGCAGTGCGCCAATATTGAACGGAACACTTGCTGGGGCGTCGATTATCACGCCCGAGCTGGGCTACACAAAGGATCGTATACACATGCAACAGCTGCCTGGGAACTCGCCGTTAATGGTAACACCAACACAGTGCAATCCGCGCAAGGACAAAGTCGAATTCTTGTTCTCACTCGTGCAGGAACATTGAACTACTGTGTGGCATTCTACGGACTTCCGACGCGGTAAATCAATGTCTAATTTTTACTGTCATTGGGCAGAAATATGGTGAGCACAGCCCACATCAAGTGTCAATGTCGCGCTCAGGCTGATCGGGATGACATGTTATCCTAGGCGCCGTTCCGGCATCACCGTAAACTGCCGTACTCAGGCTACGTGCAGGCCCGTCGCGCGTTGAGGGTTGAGGAGTACCTCAAGAACTTCTCCAGGCGGCGACATGGCAACCACAGCGGCTACGAGGGGACCCACAAACACCACGCAAGAAAAGGGCAATCATCAAGGCGGGAGACACAGGAACAGGAAATACAACACATTTGATATACGCACCACCAGAGAGTATGCGTGTTGTATTCCCCTTGTGCGGGGTGTGCGAGTGAAGGATAACGGCATTCCTTAACCATTCCGCAATGTCACCTGTGGGGAACGAGGACACATGGGCTCTCATCAAACCAGAGAAGGCTGTATAGATGAATGGCACGAGGGCATTGATATTGGGGGTGCAGGAGGAGTAAGAACCCTAGGTATGTAGCTCTAATTACAGTATGATTCACTCACGATGAGACAGCATGTGCATCATGTGCACTGGAATACGGGGTCATCTGGCGTTCGGTTCATCCACCTGGCCCATTCAAGCGACGAGGACTATCACCGGCCACTGTGAATTTTCCCCGTCTACAGCACACCACCCGTACAGCGGCGACAGACTCTAGGCCTGTATTTAAAAAGCCTGTACTAGGATTTCTGTTTTGGGGCCCATGTGGGGAGTAGGGCCTATGGATCCCATTGGGACACGCGTTGCTGGAAGGGAAGGGATGAGATCAAATTAAGTTGCGGCATGTAAACTGCGCAAGATGCGCGGATCTTGCTGAGTGGTGAAAGGACGTGGCCAGTTATAAAGCCGGACGAAGAGCTCTGAGGTGATCACGGTGAGAACAATGAGAACTGGGTTTAGCACTTGAGACGGAAAAAGCAAAAAGGCGGGAAAGACCGCAATCCTCGCGACAAAATCGTACCAGCATCCCATCTTACGGGCGTGTAATGCTTGTAATGACCAATGGACACGCCTCCCCGTCCTTCCCCAGCACCTTTCCCCTTCGCAAATCGATTGTCCTGACCCACAACCCAAGCACGACACGGTGGCGACGGCGGCCACAAGGCAAGCAATGGGCACCTTCGGACTATGTGATATCCTTGAGAGGTGGGTTGAGGCAGGCGCGGGTGATTCAGAGGAACAGAACGAGGAGCGATTCTAAGACACATGTGGGGAAGGAAGGGGAAGGGAAGACACAATAGAGGTAATGTTATCGAGCGGTGGTGTGAAGAAGAGCAACACGCATACAAATGGAAGGGACAAGGACGGTAAGGCGACGGAAGCGAGGCGGCCCTCAGCGGTCCCGACACGTCCATCGCTGTATCACTTTCATCTGTACTTACTTCACCGTGCATGGCATCACAGCCTCCTAGTAGGCCAGTTATCTCAACTCCCATTAGGTTCCTCTATGAACGACCCTGGTCGCCTGCTTGCACATTGTTTTCTCCGGGGCTATTCCTACTAGTGGTCTGGTGTATTTGTACTATCTCGACGTCTCCGCTACTACCATCGGGCATTGTCGAGGCTTCCTTCCAAACCGTTTTTCCTCAGTGAAAGGATCCGCACAGCTCGTCTTGCAATGTCTGACAATCAACTCTCAGCTCGTAAGCGTAAACTGGGACGAACTTAGAGTCAAACCCTCTATGAAGGGGCTCCCGTTGAGGATCACTGCACCAGTGTTTTTTGCATCGGTTTTTTTTTTTTTCGATCAATGTTCCCGAAAAAATTCGCCAGTTGTTAGGTTGGTTACCTAGGACCAGTCACCAATCTCTAGCCTGCATGTAAGATATAGTACCTCACGGTGAGTGATGATATTTTATTTCAACCGTTCAGGGAAGCGCGGTGCTTTCCATTTTCCCCATCATTACCACCATCACTGACCTTCGCCTCGTGGCTGCGCAATGCTACATTCGCTATACATATCGTATATGACGTTGCAAAATCAGCGTATCCATTCCTTAGCTTGGCCATAAGTTGTTGACGTTTTCTTCCTACCTCAATATACGAGATTCTGACGTCGAAATACAAGATGTACGCGAACGGTAATGGAACAACAAATAGACTTGCCCAAGTCGTCGTTCGTCCTGGTTCTATATTATTAGGCCCTCGAGAGAAGGGAACCGTCACTATGAAAGGTCGCTTAAGGCATTGGGGATTGGATTTACCATGTAGACCCTCCAAATTATCAGACTGTGCTTCGGGGCTCTACTCTCGACTCGGAACCCCCAACCTTTTCTCTAAATTGAATCATTACTCCAGGCGCGCTCTCCTGGCAGCCGACTCGTGCATGCGGATCTCCTTGCCCTTAAACTCAAACCCTGGGCCGGTGTCTGCATGACACGCTGCCCTCGTCCCCATACCCAGACGTCAACTGACCTCATAAAGCGCCGCGTCATGTAGGCTCTCTAGCCTAGGAACACCAGCGATGGGACGGACAACGTTTTAGCAGAGTACCCGACCAATGATGTGGTACCTAATGACTTCGCTGTCATTTTTTAGGTTCTGATATGGTACCGTCGTGGTTGCCCCCTTTCTTGCCCGACAATCTGTGAGCTCTCATGTCACCACCGACTTCGTTGACTAAAAAAGCTGCCATTTTTCTCCACCAATCACTTTGTCAACCGTTTCATATCTCTGATGACGTAAAAAGCACACTTTGATTCGCAAGGCATTTATCCTGGGTACAAGGACACTATCAGGTACAAGAGCTCGAATCCAGGCCGAAGGACCAGAGCTTAGTGATAATCCGCGCCGCGTTGTTGCAATTCCTTAGCCAAGAGGTCTTGTTGTTCCGGAGTCATACGCATAGCAATTTCGGCCATCTTTCTGATAAAATCGTCAGTAATGGCGCCGTCCGAGGACGACGCGGGCGCGGGAGTAGGGGAGATCGTGGCCGTGACAGTGCGTGGCGTTACGTCGGTTGTGGCAGCGATTCGTGGCTTTCGATCGGGGCAATTTCGACTAAGGTGGCCTTGACGTCCGCAACTGTAACAGCGGCCTTCGGATCGATATTTTTGCTTCTCGTCTTCGGTCGTGGCTTTGCGAATGGCGCCGACGTCCATGGCATCGGGATCGCGTCGTTGCTGGCGTTGTCCTTGTCCTCCGTTATTGTTCCACCGGCGTGTAAAAGGGCTTTGGCCAGGGCGGCGTTGCTGTTGGAAGGGATTGTGATCTTTGAGAATTTGGACTTTGAGCCAGTTGCGGTGATTCTTCTGTGCGCTTTGAACCCACTGGGCGAAGTTGTCGGGCATATCTTGATAGATGCACGTGTTCGCAAGGGTGCCTTCGAGTCCTTGCGCAAACATTCGCAAGACGTTTGGCTCATTGACGCCCATTCCAGCACGATTGGCGAAATCTTGGAAGTCCGAAACATACTCGTCGAGTCGTCCTTCCTTCATTCGTGGCTTCGGGAAATCTTGGTGAGCTCGGTCGGCGTCCGCGTAGTCTGTGAAAGTGTCACGAAACTCGCATTCGGTGACTTGCCAGACATCGCGTCCGAAAGGTGGAGCTTCCCGTCCGTCACGGACATCCTTCTTAAGCCAATCAGTTGCTTGGTCAGCCCAGTTCGAAGCTTTGCCTTGACAGAGACTGAGAAAAAGGGCTGATCGTTTTATCGGATCCTTGATCATGCTGGCGTCGTGGTTCATGAAACAATAGCGATCAAAAGCTAGCAGAAAGCGGCGGGTGTCAGATCGGTCGCCCATGAAGACTTCGGGCATGACGCCTTCGAGGCGATCTCCGCGCATGGCGCAAAGCATTTCGTGCATGCGTCGTTCGTCAGTGTCCTTAGCTGGATTGTCGCCAGAGGAGTCGCCTCCATATCCTCCAGCAGTGCCGGGCGTTATCGTGACTCCCCGGGACGGTGGCGTTTTGTCGTCCTTGTCTTTGCCCTTTCCTTTGTTGGCCGATGATTCTCCGAGACCGAAGTTGAGGCCGGTTCCGAAGATGTATTCGGAATGCGTGCTAGGGGGTCGAGAGGTGTGTGGGGAATCATGATGAGCGGGAGTCGTTGGAGCGGTTGCGAATCCAGTCGGGACGGGCATCGCGATGTTGCTGTCAGTGCTGTCTTCTCGTATGGTCTGCAGGTTCATGTTGCTGTGTGGGTCATGGACTAGACCGTAGGCGGCTGGTGCTACTCGGAACGCGAAGCTTTCGAGTTTCGTGTCGTATCGGATTTCAAACCAGACTCCTTGATAATTCTCGAGGGCTCGTCTAACTCCGCGGAACTGCGTGTAGTATCCGGTCCAAGGAGCCTTGTCTTCTCCTATCTTCAAGACTGTGTTAGCTGTAAGCGACTGAGGAAGGTCGTCGTTCTTTCCGAGGATAATCTTGAATGGGAGGGCAATGATTCCCCCTCCGTCGATTTCTGAAAAACACAGATCTGGATATCGCAAAAGAGCTTGTATTCGTTCGGTGTGTCGTGCTCGAGGAAAGCTCGACCCAATGTCACTTGGTGTCTTTCGGAGTTCGGATCAGAGTTCGGAGAGTGCCGACAACAAGAAGGCGGAGCGATGATGCACAAGACAAGCGGGGAAGAGGGAGATCGATCGGGTTCGTTATTCGTGAAGCCAAAGATGTTTATACAAGAGAGCTACTGTGGTTGAGCACAGTATGTCGAGCTTGGAGCTCTGGTAGTTACATGCGAGTCCTTAAGTACTACAAGAATCGAGTCATACAGAACGACGTCATACGGAAAGTTCGAGAAAGGAATGGAACGAAGTCGAATCAGTAATGTAACATGTACTATACACCAGGGTAAAAACCAAGGCAAAAACAGAACCTTACTCTGATACTTTAAAACCCTTCGGAAATCCTTTATGCTGACCGACTGCTCTCCGCACTCATCCAGTGGCGGACACGTAGTCCACGCGCTCGGCTCATTCCATCCGAAGATTAAAAGAACGAGGCGCCCAGGATGGCTACAGAAGCGGCGGCGACCACGGTGCTCGTTCCCAGAGCCTTGAGTACGTTGAGCTTGACAGGGCCTCCATTCTTAGGATTTGTCCCCGAGCCCAGTACTGGAATGAAAGGAAGCTCTGAGGCGGTAACCGCTGCTGTCGCGCCCGAGGTCGGAGTCTGTGGCTCGAAGAGGGAGAGCGGGTCGCCCGTCGACGAGATGCCCGTCGGTGTCGCGGTAGCAGCGACATTGTTGAGTACGACGCCGAAGGTCGCGCAGCCATCTCGGAATTCTGTAGGGCAGCACCGTGTGACAGTCGGACCAGGGAACAGGGGTGGGATGCGCAGGCCAGGGGAGAAGAGTGACACTTTACCGTCGAGGTAACTGTCGCCGGGGGAGAGCCCCAAGTATGGCGGCCCGAGAACGATGAGGCAGTTGATGCAAACACCAAGCGCATCATAGTTTGCTTGCGTACACTCGCACAACGCGCTCGAACAGTCCTACGGACCAACAGCACACCACAGTCGGCTATGTGCGACGCAATAGAAATAAAAATACAAAGAACGCACGTCGAGCGTTTGAATGATGGTCGTGCATTGTGGCTGGCACTCTTTCGAGATGCTAGATGGGTCGACACCCGACCTCGCAAGCAGGACTGAAGTCAGCTGTCTATCTAAGAGGGCCACAAGAGTGGCGTCCGATGGCTTGGAAACAGCGACGAGCGGCGGAATTATGGCGGCGAATAAAAGGGCTCTTCTCATGGCGCGCGTTTGGTATATCAGACGCACAGTGAGGAGGGGGTGCAGAAAGCACTCTTTATGTATAACAGCAGAGAAGGTTGAACTCCAATACGGGGACTGAGCGCAGATTCCTTAAAGAATATTCACCTGTACTTGGATTCGCACCGAAGGAAGAGTAAATTAGCTTTGGTGGTATTGAGTCACGATATGATGCGCCCACTCACCGCTGAATCTATCATAGCTCTTGAGCTTGAGAACTGATACCATTGATCTGGATCTTGGTTGTCGTGGCCATACTTTTTTGAGACTAAAAGCTCTCCTGGGAAGGTTGATAGAACGTCTCCCGAAGTCTGGGATAGTTTAATATATCCTATATCAAGAGGGTCAGCAACTCATCGCACAATCGTGCTGATGTATACTGCGAAAATACGGACTTTTTCTGTAAGATTGAACATCAAGTGATACGCCTGTTTTCCAGTCAGATTCCTCCGGCGGCCGGCGTGGTAACCTTGTATCCACAGTAGCGCGTTTCTGCGCCGGGAGGGGATACTCTCCAAAAGCCCCGGATATAGGACTACCGGCCTTGAAGCAGAGCTTGATATTGTACATTGGTGTTTGAGGACGTCCAAAGTTAGGAAGACATTGAAGGCCAGATATTTGTAGATTTGGGCGTCTACTCTTTGATAAGTTATAAATAGTCCAGGAACAGCTTCTGATCGGCGATGGGAACACAAATGCCCACCTCAGAAAACTCAAACAAACCCCAGCACCCCGGGGCAAAGATGCCTTCAAACTCACTTTTTCTCCATCACTACCAGAGGGTAATGGGGATGTCCTTCGACTTATGTATATATTGGCAATACAATGACTGGGATGAGCTTGATGATCACTGGCAGTCGGATTGTTGGCGCAACTAAGAGGCGCTGGCACATGGCGGCCCGATGTCCCGTCGTTGGGCCGAGAGGAATGACCCGAGTCGACGCGTTCCTCAACGCAGATACAATGCACGGATATGTTTGTACGAACAGTATCTTTCTTGGAAAATTAACAAGTTTCGAATATTGAGGCGGACGTTTTTGCTAGTGGTAGACGCCAAGAGGCATAGGCAAGGGCATAGGTACTCGAAAGGCAAGTCGCTAAGGGAGTTCGACATGTCTCTTGACATGTCTGCTCAACGTTCAACGCCCGCAGCATCCAGAGCACTGACCTCAGTTTAGGTTCAGGGGGGGGGGGTATTTGTACGTAATGACGCCTTCTCATCGCCACCTTCAGGTGTGAGTATTTCCCAAACCTCGGTGCAGTGACGGCGGTGATCACTGAGATATTGTCGCAACCGGGTACATGCTGCAATGCTGCCACTGGTTTACAAACTGACGGGAAAGGCACACTGGCATTACAGCATCGCTCTGCGAAACTCTATGCGGTTCACACACAACGACAGACAGAACAACTCTACACGCCTAAAAAAAAGAATGTATACGGTGGTCACACCAAGTGATGTTTTCAAAGATAGTGAGTATGGGTATCTGGAGAGATGGCCAACTTCTCGTCTGTGCAAAGGTCACAGGGGTATTCTTCCCATAAAAATAGCGACTGCGACGACAGCCACGACAGCGCCGGTTCCTAGACTCTGGGGCGCGCTGAGCCCGACAGCACTTCCGGTTTTTACTCCGGGGGGCACCGGGCCCGCGTTCTGAGAGTCCTGAGTAGGGAACAGTGGTATTGATTGGAAAGCAATAGCTTGTGTGGCGCCGGGGGTTGGGGTCGGTGCATCGAAAATGGAGAACGGGTCGCCCGTAGACGCGATTCCCGTCGGCTTCGCGGTGACCGTGATGCCGTTGAGTTGGTACCCAAAATCTTGCGTGCACGCGTCACCAAATTCTAAGTTACACCCATTGCGACGTCAGTGGGGCCAACATGGTGGGATGGTGAGCGGACCTCACCTTGGCCGAGGTCCGCACCGGGTGTGAACCCTAAGGACTCGGATCCCGCGGCGAGTGCTTGCAGGCAGTTCAGGCAGGTCCCGAGGGCATCATAGTTCGCTTGCGTGCATTCGCACGAAGCGACGCTATTGCAAGCCTACGGTATCGATGACAAAAAAAATTGAGCAACAGTACTCCAGTGTACGGCTCGGGTGACGGGGGGAAAAAAGTTTTGTACGTACATCGAGAGTTTTTATGATGGGCGTGCACGTCGATTGACACTCTTTTGAGACGGTAGACGGGTCAATACCCGATCGTGCGTGCAAATTCTGGCCTGGTAGTCTACGCACAAGCTCAGCGAAGGGAGAACCCCCCGACTCAGCAAGTGCGATAAGGGGTGCGGCAATTACGACGAGGAAGAATATGCCCTTCATTACAGAGAGACTAAGAGACTAAGAGACGAGCTTCCATCGCAAGGGTTAGAGCTTTAAGTAGGAGTGCGAGGTAGGTGGTATGGAAACACGGCGGCCGCATGTACTTGCATTTCCTCCAAAGACCAAAGACAGTTAGAAGACCAATGTATCTATCTTTGGGCCTACAGAGAATAAGGGCAAGAAAGGAGCGCGTACTTGTGAAAATTTTCCATATGTTGCATTGAATATGACCTTCGCTGTCGAATCAGGAGTAGTGGCGTGCTGTTGCGTGAGTGCGACTATGAGAATCTGATTGTGCGGCGGTCATTGTAAGGCCTCCACAACAACTTGACGCCCGAAACAGTCCTTTCTCACCTCTGATATAGCGATCACGTCACTCCAATGAAGCTTCCATTGGGTTTCTATGCTGTCTGATCTCTCTTCACCAAGGTATGATAGAGCAATGCGACTGGCCAGCGAGTTGGAGTCCAGTCGAGGTTGGAAAGCCGCCTACGCAAACTGCACTGGAAGAAAACAAAGCTTGTCTGAAATCATCAATAGGTTTACTATGAGTTTAAGCACGAAAGCGTAGGTTTTGACCCAATAAGTTAGAGCACGGGCCATAAAACAAGGTAGATCATACGCTTCGGGTCATCCTGATGGCACTGTAGACGCCCCAGGGGCGTGGGACTCTTTGTCCATGCCGAGATGGGTGCTCTATTACTCTCAGGGTCAGGGTCATAATACGACAGTCTTTGTCGGGTCACCTTGCCTCTACGGCGGTGCGTAGGGGTGGGATTTCACGTATAAATGTTGTCTGAATTGTACACCTGCGTTCTACACAATCATGAAATGAGAGAAAAATGCATAGCAATAAGGCATCAGAGAGCCCCATCCGCTCTCGCGCCACCGCCCCTGGAAGAGCGCTAAAACGGAGCGTGGTAACTTAGCATCAGAGAACGCTGGGCAATAACGCTGGATCATGTATCAACTTTTTCTCATCTGGGGGTTTAGTCCATTTATCTGAAACGAAACGATCGATCAAACCGGTGATCGTCAAAGCGTTGTCCCACGTACCTGGGCACGCCATGAAATAGCCATCCAATGCGGACACGAAACGTTCCTTATACTCGTGCGGTGGGATAACGGTGATGTCCTTTCCGTCTTTCCCAGAAAGGCCCTTCGCCTTGTACTCGAGGGTCTTTGCGAACGTGTAACTGCCGATAGTGTCCACCAGGCCACAATGAATCTGCTTCCTCTCCCCGTAGACACCAAGTAACAGCCTAGAAATTCTCGTGAGGGACCGGAGAGGCGAATAGCAGATATACTCGTACGAATAGTCCATAATATTACTGTTTGAGAGAAAGTCACAATCCGCTCTCACGGCTTCCTGAAGGATCACTTTGGAAACGGGATTTACTAATGTGAGAGCGCGCTGTTGGCCTAGAGTATATTATAGGTCCCGTCAATAAAGTGACATGACAACAGCAGAGAAGAAAATACGCGCCTTCTATCCATTCGCTATCAAATAACGTCTTGGACATCGAAGAGCTTGAATTGGCCTTCACTTTGCGACCCTGAATACCCTTAAGGTCGAACGTCCTCGTGGGCTTCTGACCATAGAACAGGTTCTCCATCACGAGCAGATCCGCCTTTGCCTGCACGGTACCCGCTTCCAAGTTACGAACTTCGACCGTGTAAAAGCCGAGAAGCTTCGCAAGGATTGACGCCCTGCTCGCGGTGGTCTCCATATGCAAGAAATATGAAGGCGCTAAATCGATAAGCACTTGCCTATGATAGGTGGCGTTTAAGAAGAAAACAAAACAAAAGAGAGGGGATCCATCTGCTTACAAATCCGCGACGTTCCATGCGTTGACCAACGTCTTGACGATGAACCGGCTGTCCGATGTCTGCCAAAAGTTCGAGCGGCTCTTTCCGCCCTCCGCCTTCCAATTCTCGCACTTGGCCATGCTCTTCGTGAACACCTCCTCGACGCCGCACCGCCGCCTCAACGCATCGAACTGTTTCGCATAATATACAGTGCAGCTAAACTTGAGCCGCTTGCCAATCGTCCAGTCGTATTTGATGTGAGGGCGTTCGTCGATCGTAAGCGGGTCGGTAGAGAGGAGGCCGTGATGGTTCTTCGGCATCGGCGAGGGCTGCGCAGGAAATTCCGCCTTGAGCATGTACCGCATCGCGTTGGTCAGGCTGCTCGTCCACGAAAAGGCAGAGTTGTCATGTGTGGATGCCTCGGTCGCGTCCTGCGTCGTGCTCGCAGTCGAAGTTCGAGAGCGTGAGTCGACAAGCGCGTGGACTCCTCCCTCGGTCGTCGCGCGAAGTGGAGTCGGGGAATGGATGCCCTGGTGCGTCGGGCCGACCGTGCCGGTACCGTCGCCTCTCAAGGTGTGGTGGGACAGCACAGAGGACGTCTTGCCACGATGAACGTTTGTTTCGACGAATGACGAGTTGCTGGTCTTGGACGACACGACCGACGCAGCATCCAGCTCGTGCAGGATTCGACCGGCGGTAACAACCGCTTCGGGCATACCCGTGACTTGCCCGTCAACGGCCGCCACATTGACTTCGACTGCGGGCTTCGCCCATGCCAAGGGAGGTGCCCCGTTGTTGGCCATACGTGATACAGACGGGAATACCGATGATGGGGTGCCCACTCCACCGTCAACAGGTACCTTATGTCGCAGTACCTCCCGGAGCGAGAGCAATGCTGTCGGGTCGCGCGGGTGCTCTTTACGAGAAACCACCGCCGAACATGCTTCGGGTTCATGCCATACGGAGTCTTCACGGTCTGGATCGGGTTTGTGTGATGAACCGAAGAATTTGAACGATGATGTGCTAGCGGAGGCAGAAGACCGACCAAGTGTCGTTACAGTCGTCTGGCGTGATCCTGCAGATCGCGAGGGTGGCGGCGCGGGAGTTGTCTGTGCTGCCCGGGGATTTGACATGTACGCGAGCTCGCGCTGGTAGTCTAACGAGCTGCGGCGAAGCAGTCTAGTCTTCTCATCATGAAAGAAGTGGAAGAGACGTACCTAAGTGTGAAGGCGATGATGCTACCCCAATCCTCTTCTTGAACTATGACATTCCCGCCGGGAACTGCATGATACCCGGAGTGCCACCATTGAGGCTTCTGAATAGCTTCGCGATCAGCTGCAAGACGCTGACGTGCGTCTTTTGACATGTGCTTGGTCTCCCACGCAGCTAGCCGCCGGCTCGCGCCGTGCGCTGCAGAATGGAACTCCCGTCGGGTATTATTCAGCACGGCATTAGGTGTCTCGCGCAGTTGCGAATACAACGCCTGCTCCGCACGGTGGAACGCAAAGCGCATGTTCATCAAAAGGTGGATGGGGGATTCCATGGCAATGGGGTCGTCAGAAGGGACGGTGGCATCGGAGGAAGGATCTGAACCGGGGTGCGTAGGCGTTATAGTGGCCAACGACGAGAGGGAAGGCTGGGCAGAATGTGTTGGTGTTGGAGGAAGGGAGGCAGGGAGACCCTTAGGTGTGAGCCGTTCCTCCGATGGGTTCTCCCAGGCATCATCTGAGGAAGGTAGCCGAGGAAGGCTTTTGCGATATGAGGCATCGCCGCCAGTAAACTCGGCCTCCTACGGGATGATTTAGGTACAGCGGGAAGCGGAGATGAAAAGAAACAGACCACTTTATCCAAGTGTTCAGCTACAGCTTGCCACCAGTATTTGATCTCTTGCCTCAACTCCTTTTTGTCTGCGTCATCGGCAGCCGGGTTTGGAGCTGTCGCTTGGGGGCTTCTCTCCACCCACCCACCTTTCGTGAATTGCAGTCTTGGCATTAGGAGGTCAAAGACGTCGTCGATCGGAGAAATTGTGAAAGAGACCCGGTGGGACTTGTGTGAGAAGTGGCGTATGATATTGAAGCGCGATGCTGGAAGTGATGAACTATCTGGCGAAGGGGACGTGTGAGTGCAGAGGGTATGCGAAAGGGTACACATGGTGGGTGAATACAACAACAGTTCAAGAAACTTTGCAAACGAGAATAAACTGGACGGGGAGGTTAACATACTTCACAGGTATCGAAAGAGCGCGACTTACTAGGTGCCATCAGACATATTACATCGTGCCGTCGACTCTTGACAGACTTTACAGCTCTGCCACATCTCCATTTCCCGCGACCGGACGTCAGGCGATGCAAAAGGGACTTGTGGCTCCGTCTTCGCGGTCACGCAAATGCCGCCGTGGGTCCAGCTTCGCATGTGCCGCCCCTGAAGAGCCTTGCAAGCCGGTTGAGAACATGGCTCTTCAGCCCGACTACACATCGATGTAATCGTGTCGCCCAGGGATTGGTCGCAATCACCGTAGTACATATACGTGACCCAGCGCACACGAGCCCCAGAGTGCGTATGTGGTTTGAGTTCCGCGTCCACAAATTTGATAGGCGAACCGTTCGCTGACGACTGGGACGCAAGATCGGGATCGTATACGTATTCGGAATAGAGCAACGAAAGCTGTTGCTGTCGTAGAAAGCCAACTGTCCCCGTCATACTGCCGCGCAGAGCGGCCTTCTTGCCTTCCCATCCGAGTATGCTGGTCAGGCCACTTCGTTCGTCTCCGGTCAGACGACGCGTGGGGTTTGCCTTTTCCAATTCGGCAAGGCGCATGAGGAGTTTGGGTGGGGAGATGACAAGGCCGGGAGATGTGGATAGAAGGGCTTTGGCCTCCTCGACACGTTGTAGCGCTGTTTGGTAGGGTTTGTCGTGTGAGGTTTGAGACGGTTCCGGAGGTGGAGGAGGAGTGTGACTCTCCCCGAAGATCGAGAAGCGGCGCTGTCGTGGTTGCGTTGGACCGAGGGGGGTATCAATAGAGGTCCTCGTAGGTGTATCCTGCTCGCGATGCGAGAGATCCAGCGACGCGTCACGAGGCTCTGACGAATTGATAGTAACAGCGCGAGGCAGACGTCTATGGAGTAGGGACCAGAGGCCTTGACGGAAGAGATCCCGCTTTCGCTGCCTCGCTTCTATGTGTACCTCGGAGGAAGAGTTTCGGTGAGCAATTGGAGGCGGAGGAGGGGAGATTGGCGTCGGTGAAGGTTCTGGGTAGTGAAGCTCAATGGAGGAATTGGAGAGGAAGTATTGTTCGAGAAGGAGGGACAGGAGGAAGTATACAGATACTCTGAGGACCCGCACCAGAGAGGCATGCTCATCGACAGAGCGCACTCTATTCAGCTTGAATGTACCTCCAATAAGTTCTATTTTGTCATGAGTTTTAGGGAAATTCACTAAGTAGGGTCAGTTAATACGGCTACGATGGAACGGCAAGTAGGACGCACCGTCCCACTCCTTGAACCCGTAGAGCGCGCTGTTGATCACGGCCTCATTATTGTCATCTGGGTCCTCGCCGAACAAATCGGGGGGTGGAAGGGAGTAGACGCCAGGAGAAAAGGTACACCTTGGCACCGTGGAGTCGCCAGCTGTCACTGAAGCGAACGGGCGCGGGGTTGGGAGATCGGGTCCAGCGACTGTTAGTAAGAAATGGCGCGCCCGCTCTAGATCTGGGTCACCTGAGGACGATGGGGGGCGTCTATTGGCGAGATTGCGAAGTTGTTGTAACGCCCGCAAGTTCCGGTTCGCATCTTCAGAAGGAGGTTTGAGGGAGCGAGGAGCTTCTGTTTTTGCTTCAGCTGCCACAGCATCCGCCTCTTTAATCTGCTTGGCTGTATCGGCGGCGGAGGACGGGCGATGTTTTGCCCTGTTCCGTGCTTCTGTCTCCTTCTCCTTGGCGACGTGCTCTTGCTCCCGTTTCGTATCTTCAGCTGCGGCTCGCTCTTCGCGCTCTCGCCTCGCGGCCCTCGTGCGTCGTATCCCTGAAAGCCACATACCCTCGTTCACCGCCCTCGCGACATTATTCAGAGCATCCTCTATGTCGGTGACCCACGCGTCCTTGTCTGCGTCCCGATACCCGGTTTCTTCCTCAAGGGTGTGGCTGAGGAATTGTCGCAAGTGGTTACTGCTCTCAATTGTGAGCGTCTTGGATGTGGGTTTATGCGCCGGAGTGGCGGGAAGGGGTTTGTCTGAAACATGGCGCGTTGCTGCCATGAGGATGCACGACAGGGTAGGGTTCCTATGTGGACTCAAGACTCCGAGCCAGCCACTGCCGGCCAACGCAACAGACGGCTCCCTGGACGGGCAATGAATGAGGTCACGACCCGAGTTGTGTCCAAATATGGAATTATTTCCCCACAGTATCGAAGCAGTTGTTATGCACCCATTCCTACTTTTTCCTGGTGCGACCGCTTCCGACGTCCTCGTCGTGCTCTTCAACCCGGGATCCGCCGTCCGGGAGCCGTTCCTGCTGACCACCGAAAGACGAAGTCGATTGTGCGGCGGACGCGCACATCAAAACCGCATTTGCGTTCTCTTCTAAGGCCAAGCCCTTGACAAGGGTGACATGCTGCATTGCAACTACTTCTGCTTTCTCAGCCAAATTCGGATGTGTACCATACTGCCCAATACATATATCTTGTCTTCACGGAGCAACTTGCTTTCTGACGAGTCAATAAGATTCCTGACATTTAAGCCGAGTCAAAAAAGCACGTGAGCCGTCATAAGCCCTGACGATTAATATTGGAGCGAATGTGGAAGGGCGGACGACACAAGGAGGACAGCATACAAGAGTCTACGTTACAATTCAAGTGTAAATTATGATGCCTGCTCAGCGTACACCTTTTTTTAGTGGGGGACTGTCAGCAAAAGTTAACGGTTGAGATAATCCGACCCTCACCTTGATAGTCTTGTCTGCGCTACCTGTAATCAAGCGCGTGCCTGTCATGTCGAATGTCGAACAAAATATACCTGCCTCCGCCTCAAGTGAACCCGGCTGTGGTATATCTTCCATGTTCTGGAACGGTATCCCCGTCGCGTAATCCCAAAACGTCATCGAACCATTATCAGCTGTGGATCACGTTGTTCGTTCAGCGAGATGTCAGGGTTTAAAGGAAGACGTTCGTACCTCCGGAAAAGAATACGCCTTCAGAGTTGACTGATAATGTGTTGATGATTGCGTTGTGTCCGCCAAAGTTGAAGACGAAGGCGCCCTCGGGACACTTCCACTTTTTGATGTTGTTTCCACCCGCCGAGCCGGTTGCAAAGGAATACTCCGTCGGGTGGATGGCAATCGCACGCACTGACTTTTTATGGTGCGTCAGCGTCACCATTGTCTTGCCCGCCGCCAAGTCCCATAGCCTATCAAGCACGTCATGAGACTATGACAAAACAATGACGTAGTCTTCACCTACCGCACGGTGGAGTCCATGCTGCCCGTGATAACTTGAGGGTCTGAGTCCTGGCATTTAACATCCGCGATAGTCCCCGTGTGTCCTGAAAGAACGTGTATCTGCGCCTTGGTCCGCATATCCCAGACGCGCGCCGACGCGTCACGGCCAGACGTCACGAGTACATCAAGAGTCGGATGGAGGCTGAGGGCGTAGACGCCAGAAAGATGGCCGTGGTAGTGTCGGATGACCTTGTTAGCTTCGAGATCCCAACATTTAACCATCTATGCCCTCACACGTCAGGATCCAGGTTGCGAGCAGAACACAGCACGGGCGCACCTTGTCCTCACCACATGAGAAGAGATACGGGTGGCGGGGGGACACCGCCAGTCCACGCACGGTCGAGATATGACCGGTGAGCGATAAACGTAGCTCACCAGACGCAAGGTTCCAAATCTTGATGACTCGGTCCCCTGCACCCGTGGCGAACCACTTATTTCCCGGCTCGACGGCAACGCTGCGTACCCACCCCAAATGCCCAGAAATAACACGGACGAGCTTCCATGGTGCATGATACGTTGGCTTGACAGTACGCGTCGTTTTGTGTAACATGAGCGCTTGCGAAAGTTTGGTTGGGTTGGAGAAAGTCGAAACTCGTTGTTCGGGTGTCGTGTCAATGGATGCTATCATGCGAGTCGTCTCGGAAGACGAAGGTCCTGCAGTAATGGCCTTGCGCATCTCGGTTGGGCGCGCAGGCCCAACGGGACCTTGCTGGGCGAGGAGGGCGGGGGGTAGTTGTTTATAGTGCTTGTACTCGTCATTAATTTTTACCGACAATCGTAGGCGGGCGCTGTCCGAACGTCGTTGGATGGCCAAGGATAAACAAGGCGCGTGTGCGTACCTTTTCTCCTCCTCTCTTAAACCAGCATCCGGATAAGAGGAAAAAACAGAGTAAGTCCGTTTGGCATTGGACTTGAACAAAGGGTCTAATGGTGGCAGTCCACTTGTTGATGCCATTTTATTTGCGAGGAGGTACCGCTGAGGTTGGTGCTGAACCCGGCTGTCCGAGGTGGCCGCGGCAAAACAGACACGCCGATGTCCAAACTAAGCATATCTTTCTCACGCATGAGTCACGTGTCTGATACACCGAGCACATCGTGCATCAGTCATCCATTGGCGGCGTGAGTGAGTTGGCAGAGCGTGAGTGCCTTCTGCCGACTTCCCATCGTTTACCCCCATCATGGCGACACAGACCGACGGTGCAGAGGGCCGTCCGCTGCTCGTCTCTCAACAGCCAAACTATGAAGGCATCGAAAATGCCTCTGTGGAAGCAGCGAACGGCAATCAACCAACAGATAAACAGACGACTATGTGGACGGTCATATGGTATATCGTTCTGTTGATCGGGGGTACCCTTGCCCTCGTATTTTTTATCAAGGGTTTCATCGATGCTGGCGATGTTGACGTGAGTCTATCAAGACTCCCATCCAGCTAAATCTGACCCTAAACTTGGATAGTTCGATCTTAAGGGGGCACTCAAGCGTGCTCTGGGCGGCGGACTGAGCGGCGCTGCAGGTGATGCTGATGTTTTTGCCGATACTGTGGTTCGATATCTCACAACCCATCAACTCCGTAGCTATGGTACTCCAAGTACTCACCCTGATGGTCGGTTCTGTCTCAAGTATGCGCGCATCACTATTGACCGAAAAGTAGCCCATACGTACGGTCATGAACTACCAATACCGCTATGGCACTACCACCACGCAAGCCATAAATACCCTCTATGCCGATGGCGGTTACTCCCGGTACTACCAGGGCCTCGCCGCCGCACTCGTGCAGGGACCCGTTGCTCGCTTTGGCGACACAGCTGCAAATGCAGGCATCCTTGCCCTACTCGAAAGCAATAAGTTCATGCGTACACTCCCGAAGTTCATCCAAACCGCCTTTGCCTCAGTTGCTGCTGCTCTCTTCCGTATGATTCTCACGCCCGTGGATACCATCAAGACGACGTTGCAAGCGCAAGGAAAGCGTGGCTGGGGCATTCTTGGTCGGAGGGTGAGCGCCCCGAGATCTGATCCAAGCAACCGCACTAAACGCCGACCCCGACGTAGATCAAAACTTACGGCCTGGGTACCTTGTGGTTTGGCGCGTGGGCAACGGCTGCTGCGACCTTCGTGGGCCATTACCCTGTAAGTTGAGCACACTTTCAGCCCTGTCTTTCGACTGATGGCAGCCCGTTGTAGTGGTTTGGAACTTACAATCAACTCGACAAGTCCCTTCCCCAGCCATCGACCATCGGCCAGCAGATTTTGAGACAGGCGCTTATTGGCTTCATCGCATCTGTCATCTCTGATACTGTTTCGAACTCACTGCGCGTTATCAAGACATACAGGCAAGTAGACGAAACCCGGATTGGATACCTTGACGCTGCTCGTGCCGTCGTTGCGACGGATGGCGTACGTGGACTGTTGGGGCGTGGGTTGAAAACGAGGATAATAGCAAACGGCGCACAAGGCCTGATGTTCAGCGTGTTGTGGAAGTTCTTCATGAATATGTGAGTTATGGCCTACATGTTAGTGTTGGTATTCCTGATTGCTAATGTCTCTGCCTAGCTGGGAGAAGGAGGCAAAGAAATGAACCATATTATGAAACACTTGCGTTTGTACACTGACTTAGTCTACAATAGATCATCATTGTGGCTCGCTCACTGCCGGCACATGCGACGGATCAACTGATCATTGAAGCGCCCAACAAGTAGTGGTCCCCTCCGTAACTGCCCGTTGCAGCGTTCTCTTGATCATTGATCCTGATTACAAATAAGCCCTATTCCCGCGCCAAGCGGTGAGGACTCAACTCTAGAGTACTAGGGGTTGGCATATAAATACAGTTGGTTGAATGAAGACCGCTCAAACACTGCACCCTCAGTATTGGAATGCCCGACCTCATCGACCTCCCCAATGAGCTCCTCATCCACATTTTTTCCCATCTACATATTTCCGATCTCGGTTCGTGTTTATTGACGTGTCACAGAGCAAACGATACTATCGCGAACTCTCTTCTCCTTCAATACCTCATTCGTACCGCGCTCGCTGGCGTTTGCGACCCACTTTTATCGTTCGAGCCCCCCCTCCCACATCGCCTTGAAGCTCTTGGGCGCTGGTCTACTGCTTGGCATCAGCCCAACGATTCTTTGCGCTCACCCTCACGCATCTTCACGCGCCGGAGCGAGGTCAACACAGAGTCCCTGGTATCCGATGATTACCTAGTCGTTATGGACTTCGGGGGCAGACTCGGATACAGACATTCTGCTAGCTACGAATGGCTAGACCTGAGGCAATCTGGTGACAAGTGGACGAAAGTATTTTTTGAGGATAATTTGGTGCCTCTGTCATTCACCGTTGATGCGGCTCGGCAGAATTTGCTCGCCGTCTTGTTTGGGTGAGTTGTACGTAAGCAGTCTCCATTGGGTCATTGATCAAAGTGGATCTGTAGGCGTCCAGAATCCTCCACCTTCCAGTTACGTCTACTGGGATTTCGGGACGGCACACCTCACCCTCTAGCGTTACGCCCCTCCGTAGACATCGAGCTGCCTACCAAGGAAACACACTATATTGGACTCAAGGCGCGCATATCGACAATCGGATCATATATTATCATTGCGGTTGGGCTAGCACCCGAGGTCAACGGCACAGATGTAATTCTCCTGTTGGACTGGCAAAAGGGGAACCTCGCAACGGTTAGTCCACCGGGTGCGATTTTGAAAATTGCTGACTCGAGTCCGAAGGTTCGCACCACCTCAACACGAACTTACCTTACGGACTTCGTTGTCGTGTCCGATAACGTTTTAGCTCTCATTAGGGGTCCAGGAAATGCTGTCGAGCTTTGTCGGCTTACCAGCGGCCCAACACCCTCCTTGCAAACCATTCGCCTTCTAGAACTCCCACCTCTCCTACCGTATGTCCAGCTGGTCGCAGCTAGTTCGAAGACCGAGCACCACACAAGCGTCGTAGACACCCATCGACAGACGCGCCCGCCTCCAAGATATCCCTTCAGCCCCTCACAAGATGATACACTTGTCCTTCTCTCTCTCTCTGCCCGAATAAGTGGCTCAGCTTTCGTGGGAATGAAAACATACACCCTGGCTACTCAAGCGA
Organism: Lactarius indigo; assembly: GCA_025766275.1. NCBI lineage: Eukaryota > Fungi > Basidiomycota > Agaricomycetes > Russulales > Russulaceae > Lactarius > Lactarius indigo. Next base: position 1,452,543 of record JAFKAC010000010.1, on the reverse strand, counting down.
GTACCCTTCTGTCTTTCGCCAACTGCCGTTCTCAAGACTCGTCCTGTCTTGTCGTACCTTGGGATGCATGGGGCCCGCTCTCCTCGCGCTGCTTCGATGGGCACAGTGGTAAATCGGCGGCGGTAGTAGCGGGACAGCGCTGGATCGCGCAAGGAGCTATTCGTGACTTCTGTCCGCGCCGTGTGCGTGCTTCGAACGGCATCATTCAGCGCAGCAAAATACCGGCAGACCGTGTGTTCGCGCGCAACGTTGAGACTGCATTGCCTTATCATGAGGTTTCACTTGGTGGAAATGAGGGCGCGATCATGTATGATGCGTTGGTTGACAGTGAGAGGATAATGCTCCTTGTCCCTGAGGTAAATGACACCCACACGCCATCTTACCTCTGCTGATTGTAATTTCTGTAGCCTGGTCGCGAAGCATACACTATTTGCGTGCACACGATGGGATAACCATTTAAATTTGTCCTACTCCCATCAAAGCTCTTGATGGACAAGTCCCTTGGGCAACAAGCTGTCACCAATCAAATCAGACCTGTTTACAAGCCTCGAGTTGCTATCGTGAATTCATACAACTCCACAGGCGGCGTGACTACCTTGTTCACCTGCATTCGAGTTTCATCTGTGTATATTTGGGTGTGTCCGATGCCACTAAGACAGGGCCGATGGGCGCACAAGAAAAACATAATACCTTTTGATTATTATTTCCCGCCCTTGCTTTATTTTAGAACGTGTAGCTTATATTACCGTAACACATCATCCATCAGGCCTCACGACGTCAGGCTATCGCGCTTCTCAACTGCATCAGGCTTATCTGAATGTCCTGATAACGTCATTGTTCTCAACTAGTTACAGGCGTTGATCAAACAAACTTTATGCTTCTCCCCTGGGGGCCGTGCGCAGTGCGCCTGCTCATTTACGAGTTGGTGCCTGGATTATGTAAGTTATATATTTTTCACGCAAGGCCTCGTATGGCCTGGGTGGGGCACATTCGAGCTTGGTATGTTCTGCTTGTTGTAAATGCTCCTGTCCTCTAAATTTCTGATTTTTTGATTGACGTGAGCGACGGGAGGTGACGCGGGGCCACCAGTATTGAGGTCATCATCGTAACGTCGATGGGGAAGTTGCCAAGTTGACACAAATTCTGATTGCTCCGGTCCCTTCGCCGATTCTGCCAATAACAACATTACTGCACAAGATACATGCCCCATTGCGACGAATTCATGAATATGTACTGCAGTTCGGTCTCGTAACTCATAGGGTGTGTTACTGTAACTTACGAGATTGCATCCTTCGTTCCATGAGATTGGGTAACACATCGGAATTCTCACACCTCGGACACAGTTTCACTAATTTTTTGGATCCCGAAGTTACAGCACTTGGAGACGGAGACAAAACATCACCGAGGCCTCATGGTGCGATAGGAGACTGGCCCGGATAGCCTCATGGCAGCCGTTGAGTTGTGAAACTTTCTTATCTTGGAGTCAACTTCGGTTTTGGTTGTGGTCCATGCACCTCAAAGGCATGTCCATGAAAGCAGGGGCCGTGTTTTGCGCCCTACCAGAGAGACTGAGCGCCCGCCCATTTCCTATCTCTTGAAACAGGGATCAGTAGATGGTCCAAGTGTAGATGATGTTCTGCTCCAGGCCCCACGAGCGTTGGTCATCGGTGGGGTCCAGCCTCACAGGTGCCGTCACGATGGCGACCCTCATTAGGTCTCAACCCAAATAATTCAAATATCGATGGGGGTACGTATCCATTATGGGTTATCGCAGACTTAGGGATATGATATGTAAATTTCAGCCTAGTAATTGGACGGACCTATCTATCACAATGAGTTATGTTGTAGTAAGGGATGGTGTGGGTATCGGGGATGGGTAAGTTACTCTGAATTGTGAAGATTCTACTCCACCCTATTTTTAGGGCCGTCATGAGAGAAGCTTGGAGAGAAGCACGGGAAGTTTTCTAAAAAGTCCGGGTTTGCATTGGTAACCTCCATGGAGCTGTCTCACCCTCTTGAGTGAGTTCAGATTTCGAGTTGGAACGACGCTTTCAAGTAGGTTTCAACAGGTAAGAGTGCCGTCACTGTGGCGCGGGGACTGCCTGGTCCAAGTACTGTAATGGTTCTTTTTGTGGGGTAATGATACGGTGTACATGGTAGGCGCCGCTTTCCAATCAAGTACTTACTGTCAAGCAATATATAATTTATTCCCCATCGCTTCCACTACTGAGAGATATTGGGAATGCTCTTCTGATGAAGCCAAAAACGCGCACCATCGTTGCTAGGGGTGACGCCAGGAATTCCACTTTGAGTGTTGTCCGCGAACTTTGACATGCGCTACACTTGGGCGAGTCAGTTCGAGTTCAGTAATGATCGAAGCAACAGGCAGCATCCTTGGTGTTGAGGTCCGCGAGGTGCGTCGACCTGGCAATGGGCGACACCCTCTCTGGCACGCTGAGCATGGCGGTTGATCCTGGCATTCTCAGAGAAGCAGTAGGTGTAGCCGCGGATAGCAGAGCACTCGCACAAGTCGGAGCCGAGTAACTTAGAGCTTGAGGGATGCCGGCCTTCTTCGCCGCGGAGCACGGTACAGTACTAGGCGCAGGCGTGACCGCTCGGACTCAGAGAGAAGCGCGAACTCGGCAGATTCCGAGCGGTGCCCGCCGGGAATCCGGCGGAGGGTCTGGCGACTTTCTTCCGGAAGCGCGTGGCACAGTGCGTGTGCTTAGCAAGGAGCGAGTCCTTTGCGGCCTGGATGGGGAGGGTGCAGCGGCCGGGGACGAGCTCGCCCCATAGGCGGGTGTACGACCGAAAGACATCACCCGACGATGACTTTGTCCAGGTCGGCCCCTTTTTTGTTGTCAGCGAAGAGGCTCGTATAAACCCCCAATAAATAATTGAAACACCTTATGTGCAACGAGGTTAGTATGAAATTTGCCCTGTGCAGCGCAGCGCTTAGCCATTTCATGCGCGCGTTCCGCCGCTTCGCGGATGACTGTAGCCTTGATGAGTACAGCAAATCTGCTTGATAGAATAAGTGGCCGTAGGATCGGAAGATATGGGCGCAACCTCATGGAACCAAGCCCCGAGGATGCGGGGGGAGGCAATGACGTGTAGATTGCCCGCTGTTGCGCAGGGAAGCAGAATATCGCAATCTTCTCTCCGCGGGGATCAGCGGAGCGAGTATGTACCAACAAGTTACGTGGTGTGTTTGAGGCCAGTAACGCAGGGACCAGTCAAGACGAAGGAACCAATTGGGGTGCATCAAATTGCGCCCCACCAGGCAGCGCGGGCATCGCCAGGGGCTTCAAGGGAGTCTCCAAGAAGAGTGGCGGGGGTAGCATGACTTGGTTGAAGGGCGCCATCGCGAAATCGAGGTGAGAAGCGCCACTGCGAAGGGGCAGGCAGATGGAGATGAAACCAGGATATGGTTCACGGTTTTTTCAAACCGAAACAAGGAAGGTCCCCCTGTCTTCTCCTTTGATGATCAGACGGGTCATCACAAGAGCGACTTTGTTGACACCGAAAGCGGGGTTGGAAGCGGGCACGAACCTGAGTGAAAAGACCAGTGAACTATATTGGCTGTGACAGCGGAGCTCAACACAGTTGGTGGTCTCTTCATGGACATAGCCGGCGTCCGAGTCTTCTTGCTGATATCCAGCTGTTTCATATCGATGGTATCGATGCCGTGACCACGCTCAGATTCGGAGAGAAGGAAAGGGCTGATAATGCCGTCGTTGAGGAGAATTTACAAATGAAAAGAGGTCGGGGCGGCTCGTTAAGAAGCAGAAAAGGGTACCGACGGTCGAGTTGATTTGTGTGGCAAGGGTTGTGAAAATACCATAGTTAGTCGAGTGCAATGTTGGGGGTCATTGTGCGTTTCCCAGAACTTTGGCTTCGTTTTAAGGACATCATCAGACGTCGAGTCTATGTGCCAGCACCTTAACAAGTGATCAAGAGGAGGGTAAAAGTAGTTATACTGTAGGTGCGCAGGACGAGAACCACGCGTCGGTAGGCCAAAGCGATGAGCTTACTGAATAGGAGTGGGCTAACATCGGCAGCAAAGAATGGGCGTGTGGGGATCTGCTCGGAGAGAATCGATCGACAATCCTTTGGAGACGGGACAGACGGCGAAGATAAAGGAATATCACGTGCATCGGACAATATCCCCTTCGCGTCATTTTCATCAGAGCGCCACTGGGAGAGCGAGAATCGGTTAATGCTAGGCGCACAATGCTGGATATCTCCGCCAAGCGTGAGATTCCACAGGCAGTTCTTGAGCACCCTTTAGGCAGTTTAGAAATCTTGGGTGCCCGATCACCGGCATGAGGGGTATAACGACCCAGATACCTACATGCGGAGTCATTAAAAGGGATTGTCAATGAGCAAGTCTGAGAAACTGTGCGACCTTTGCCATTGTCGTAGGACACGACATTCGTCAAGGCCCAACCCAATTAACTCTTGCGCGACGATGTATGTGACTGGACAGCCCAGAACTAATCTCCTTATACTTGTGCAGACTCTGCAGGGTCACTAGTCCAGGGGCTGCCCCCGGCTCGCAAAGGGACGGTGGAAAAAATAGAGAATAGGCCCCGCGGCCCAATGCGGCGTGAGAAGCAGGAATTGCAGCCGAGTCTTTGCGAGTCCAGCATGCCAATAGAATGGAGAAGGAGATGGGGTGGGAACGTGACAACGCAATGGAGGTGAGAGGACTCCGAAGGAACAGGCGTGAGAGTATTGGGGAGGAGTGGGAGCTCAGCCTGTGGTAAAGGTACCACAATACACACTAGTAACACTGTTGGTGACGGCGTGCATGCGCTAAAATCACAATCACAAAGATTAGGAGTCCTCCCGCCTTACTACGCAGGCAAAAAGAGACATAGTAGGAAAAAATTTGTCGCTCTCAGGCTCTTGGTGGTACCGATGACGAGTGGCCCTATACGATGTTGGCTAATAGACTGGTATGCGCAAGGACTCATGCAAATGGGCTTGGGTGATGGAGAGTCCAGCCTGGCACCGGCACAGCCACGTATGGTGGAACCCCGCGTCAAAGAGAAATGTCAGATCGACGTGATCCCGGTGAGACTTTACCGTGAGACCGTGAGCGGCATAGGCCATAAGAGGAATAGCGTCGTGAAGCTGTCAGTTGTTGTTCTCTTGATTGTTCCCCACAATGTCTTCCAGCGCCCGCCGACGCCATGACAGTTCCTGTAGAGCAGGTGGCTTGTCGAAGCTAGAATATTGCCCCGCAGCCGCCACATATTCCCTCGATCCCAGTGGGGGTGTCGCCGGCACCTACAGCCACGTAGCGTAGTTGTACAGTACTTTTATGTAGCAGGGTTTAAACGCTTGTATAAACGCTGATTCTCTTTTAAAGAAGTTTGCCAATTCTGAGCCAATCGATTTGAAAACAGAAGCCACGAATTAAATTTACAGTACTCTAATTCGAAATTGATGATGAGGGGAGCCCAAAATTCGGGCACCCCCGGCCCTGTTTTTTGTGTGTTTTTCCTTTGATGTCAACGCCACACACAGCCGGCATCAACGTTCCTAATTTCTAATATTCGCTTTCTCAAAGCTTCCTTTCCTTTGGTGTATCTATGAGTGCTCGGGGCCCGTGCCCTTCCCCAGTAAGTGCCATTCTATCACAAGGACAACTTTTTTTTTTTTTGGCCGTGGCGTAGTGCAGGCAGCTGGCTTGCGCCGTGTGCAAATTCCAGCAGGGGAAGGAGCCGCACACTTCTGGTTTGCGCCTGACATCCTTGTAGAGGTCGCCAAGGATGCGATATCGGTCCCAGTAGTTTACGGAGTTCAGGGAACCCAGCGTCTACTTCACCTTGGTCTCGTTCGCACCCACAGCTCGGATTTTCCGGACTATAAGTCCACCTCATGCACCTCGTTCTTCCTCTTTGTGTTTCCGCTTTGTCCTCGACACTTGATCAATGGCTGAGCTATCTTCCGCTGACATCGTCAAACTGTAAGTTCGGCTTTATTTAGCTGTTTGCCTCTCACCCCTCATCTTTTTGGTAGAGCAACCCCTCTGGTATGATCGGCCTAGTTATTTTGACCATGCAACTGATATTTCAAACTGCACACGTAGCTCTTCGGAGCGCTTTTTAACTGGGCGCTTTACGGCGTTCTCTGCGTCCAGATTTGTAGGAGACCATATCCCTCAGGAGAGGTCTATTCCACTAACCTTTGTCCAGACCTATATAGTTACAATTTCCCAAATGACAGTCGATCCTTGAAATTTCTAGGTGGGTCTTCTAACGCCGCTCAGAAGCATTGTTGATGTCAAGGCAAACTTTGATCAGTTTATTTCATGCTCGCACTGGAGACCGTCCAGACGGCGCTGACTGGGGCAGACGTCTACTATTGGTTTATTGCCGGATTTGGCGACATGGAACGTCTCAAGAGTTCACATTATGCCCCCATAGACATTGCTATCATCCACGCAATCGTTTCGTTAATCGTTCAGGAATACTTCTGCTATCGGATCTGGACGCTGAATCGACAGTCTTCGTGGTTCTGCTTGATCATTGCTGTTGTATGTATACCTGACTTCCCCACGCTCTTCAGCCGCTTGACGTTTTCCTGAATGTAGATTGCTGTTGTCCAATCGGTTGGGGCGGCATGGGGGGGTTTTAGGGTAAGTTTTCAACAACACGCGTCATCTTCCACGCAATTCTTCCACGTAATCCAGTCACTCGTGGTCGGAAAGTACGCGGTTTCCAGGGCGGCTCTATATGTACGCACACTCGTTCTAAGTCTTGGTCGCCGTACTACCTCACACTTCGTCGAACTAGTTATGGTCGTTGCCGAGTGCCCTGGCAGACATTCTGATTGCGGTGGCAATGACGCTACTGGTACGAAATGACCCCAATTGGTCTTTTACTACGTTGACGGAGTTCCTGTTATGCAGCTTAGACGAACAGACAAAGGTCGATTCTCTAATTTTGTATTGGTTCGCGTGGTACGCCTCACCATAGAAACGAACACGCTTACTGGTATCTATCTCCCGGGTGATTCTACACACTTGCAGACGACCATCTAACTTCCTATTGAGCTAGCGTGGCCATCGCTTCCTTCGTAGTTTTTGTCGCCTTTCCCGTAAGTGTGGAACCCAGATGTGCACGTTCCATCTCCTGACCCAGTGTATCCACAGAATGAGATATATTACACATTCACGTACGCTCTGTTCCGTCGCTGTGCATAACCTTGACTGATATGAGAAAAAGCGCTGGGGTCATCGGAAAACTGTGGGTGGCATGCACAACGTGTGGGCCAAAACGCTCACACTCATCCCAGGTACTCCAACACCCTCATGGTGACTCTCAACAATCGTGTCTACTTCCGTGACCACCCGCCGCCCCAACTTGCCGACAGCGCACGCTTCGCCGCCTCCGGACGGGTTCGTGCTGCTACCACACTCACATCGCTCAGTTTTGCCGTCGATCCGCAGTCACAAGCGTCAACGGGTGAGAGTTTCAAGCTAGACACCATTTCCCAGTCAGTGGACCTAGAAAAACAGAAAAGTGATGCCGCCAGTACGAGCTCCCAGCCGGTATGTGCATTTTCCCATTACAGCCGGGATCCAGTCCAACGCTTTTGAACAGATCAGTTTCGCTATGCGACCAACTTCGGAATGACAGTTGCTTCAAGTCGCGACGTGGCCCAGTCTACAGTAGGCGCGAGTGAGTAGGGGTTCGAGAGGTATGACGATGAGATGTTGAGTGATTGTTGTTGTAATGTGCCTTGGATGCTGTCTCGGTCACCTATACTGTTAGATGTATTTCTTTACTGTACTTCATCGCCTGCGAAGATTCACCGGACTCAAGAGTTAGTTAATATAAGCTCGGTCATCCCTTGGATACATCACACCGCACTTCGGTTTGGCGTGGATAGAACACGAGATATACTTACTATTCGTGAATGATAAGAGCTGTAAAGGCTGGGGCAACAAGAGACGGCGAAAACTTAGAAGATCAAAACGCTAAGCCGAGCGCGGTCATCGAAGGAAGGTAGGGCATTGCAATGAGGTTATCGAGGCAAAGAGATTGAAAAGGAACTTGGAAATAACAGTGAAGGGTGTACATACTCCAAACTGTATGCCACAAAATAATTTATAGTCCAGTACTGGACAGTCTGACCGAAAGTCAGAAGTCAGGTCACCGACTCGTGGCCGTTCGGGAGTAGGAACGAGCGGCGGCCCGTGCCTAGGGAGTGAACGGCACGTGCTCGTCCCTTTTCACTGTCAGTTGACCTTAGTTCTCGACTGGTTCAAGTTCAGGCTCCAAGCTTCAAGCTTCAAGAACTAGAACACTTTTCTTTCTCAGCTAGTTCAACCGCGTGCTCTGCTAGACGTAGACGATCAGCACGTTACACTGATAACATCCTACGTGACTGCGAAGAGCGTGTGTGACCTTCTTGTGCAGCTCGGCGCTCACGGCGTCAGCCTACCTCTCGAGTGGTAGTTCAGATGTGAGAGCGTAGACTACAAGAAGAAACGACGCTGCTCTGGCGTTGCTGACGCTCACCCTTTCTTCAACTTGTCTGTGGGCTACAGTGTTGCGGGCCGACTCGGTGGAACGACGAGTCAAGGCCCCAAAGCTGCGGCGAGCTAACCATCGATATACGGCTCTAAGGCGTTATGACGATGCACAAGTGACACCTATACTCGCAATGGCCTGCAATGGAAACCCGTGGGTCTCTGGATAAGGGTGTCAAGCCCTGCATAGTACCCGGGTTACCCGCGCCATGACTGCCTAGCTTTACATGCTTCAATTATGACCCGCCCCTCAACTGCCCCTCAGAAGGCATACCCACCACGGACAAACCTCCACCAGGTATGGGGGGGCTCGGAATATGAAACGGTTCGACAGAGACAACCGGGAAGGAGAGTGGGCAAGGTCCATAATAACGGATTGTTTTTCCCCTCTATTTCTCAAATTCCCACATCTTGGGGACGTCAAGTAGGCCAAAGATCGCTATTTGCGAATTATGCTATCGTTATACCCCAACGTTCAGGATACTACAGCCCCGGTTCGGATCAAGGACAGGGACATAATAATATAGGGCTAGCACTTGGCTAGCGCTTGTCTTCCTACGTCCACCAATTTGAAGATGACCTCTACTACAATAAATCATCACGGCGTGTATATATTACATGGTTCTAGTGGAATAGTCAGAACCTACAGTTTTGTGGATTGCAACCGCTAGTAAAAAAAACCCGAATTTCATCTCCCTGGGCGTCACAGTGTTCTCGGCATTATATTACAGTACTCCACTTTGGGCTGACCATAGGGGAAAGTCCGATTAGGTCCTTTTCAATCGTATTCTGAGTCCGTGCTGAGTGCATACTATAGTTCTGACGTTTCCAGCAGAAATCCCACACCTGCGCCTATCAACACCGAACAGGCAATCGAATACGAGCCTTGGTCGCACTTGTGGTCGCGCGCTCTCCATCACCTGGATCGATTCCTGTGATACCCCCACCTGAACTCACAAGCGCAGGGAACCTTGACGGTGGTCACGCTCATTAATAGTACTGGACCCACGTCAGATCTGAAAGACGCCTTCAAGCCCATTATGCAGACTCATTCGCAGTCGCCTATCCCACCTCCCACGCCGAGGGACGCACTGCAAGGCTCTGGTCCCAAGTCCAATGAATTGCCTGCGCGTCATCCCCTTGATCCACTTTCCGCGGAGGAGGTACGTATGCGCACGTTGGATCATATCACCGTACCGACAATGGTGCGAATCGGATCCAGATCGTCGCAGTGTCCCTATCTGTGCGCCATCACCTTGCCGCGCACACCCCCGTCAAGGCTGTGAGATTCATCACAAACTATCTTCTCCCACCCCCGAAGCGAGCCGTTCTCGCACACCTCGGTATCCCACTCGCGACTGGTGAACCGGTGAAGGACGAAGATCGCGTACCGATAGTGCGCAAAGCCGAAGTCGATGTGAGTTGCGTTCGTTGGTTGACCGTATGCTCTGGCTCCTGGTAGATGTCGGGCTATATGTACCGCCGTCCCCAATGCTGTCCGGCGGAGGTCCGAGTGACCACGCAGCAACCCCGCTTCGCGCTGCGCGTCTCTTGCGTACCCGTACCTTCTGTCCGAAGTTCCTTCGTGGATAGCGGAGGCACAGTAGGGCAGACGGAGCGAGGGCTTTACGTTCTCAATTTGATTTGTGACCAATCGTCGAGTGGGCCTTGCGCCAATCACTAATCAACACTGACCACTTGCTTCTTCTTTCTTAGTTCATAGACGTCACTTCCGGGTAAGTGGTATTACTCACTAAAGTCCACCCCCCACGGACGGAAGCACCAACTGACATTGGAACCTCACGGCAGTGATGCCTACAACACAATCGTGGCACTTGACAGCGCCAAAGGCACCTGGAGCGTTGAAAGTATTGTCAAGCTCCCTGAGGGCACCCAGCCCCAAATATCCCCCGAGGAACTCCTTGCGTGCGAAGATATTGTGAAGAATGACCCAGGCGTGCAGGCCCTCGCCAAGCAAGTTGGTAAGCTCGCCCGCCTAGTGTCTCCCCCCAACCTGGATATCAACTGAGTTCCATGACGAGCAGGCATCGAGCCTCACCAGATCTTCGTCGATGGATGGTCGGTTGGATACGACGACCGCTTCCCAGTGTCACTCCGTCTCCAACAAGGGCTGCTTTTTGCGCGCTTCTCGCAGCACGAAAACCTCTACGCGCATCCTCTGGTATCGATCTTTCTCTTTTGTACCCCACTTTTGCGTTGTTAACAACACAAAAAGGACTTCATCCCCATAGTAGACATGAATGCACAAAAAGTCATCCACATAGATTTCCCCGGTGTCTATCCCAATGTCCCAGCGTCGACACAGCCGCCCCAGTTGAACGAGGACCAGCTTCAAAGTGCTCAACGTCCCCGTATCCCTCCTCCGCTTTCTTCTCAGGACTTTCTCCCGGACCTCATCGCAGCTTCCGCAAAGGAAGAGGGAAAGGAATGGAAGCAGCGCGAAGCTCCCAAACCGCTGCACATTGTGCAACCTGAAGGCGTTAGCTTCAAGATAGACGGTCACGTACTCGAATGGCAGAAGTGGAAGATGCATGTCGGTAGGCTGGCCTTGATATCTCAACGACCTACCTACACTCGCTGATATCGTCCCCCGCATTGCGTCCATGGTAGCTTTCAGCCATCGTGAAGGGATCGCGCTTTCCACGATCACTTATAACGACGACGGCGTCGTACGCCCTCTGTTCTACCGTCTATCTCTGGCAGAGATGGTGGTGCCCTACGGCGCACCCGAACACCCCCATCCGCGAAAATTTGCTTTTGATACGTGCGTCTACTGAATGTCACGCAAATAACGATCGGGTTGCATTGGATTTCTACAGGGGCGAATACGGAATGGGAACAATGGCAAACGAACTCTCACTCGGGTGTGACTGTGTAGGACAAATTCACTACCTGGTACGAAGCGCGGTCATCTTGTCCGGGTGCTATCCCCCCTAATACCTGGGCTAGCCTGGGGCGTATACCGGGAACAATGGTTTGCCGGTCGTCATAAAGAATGTCATATGCATACACGAGGAGGACGCAGGGCTATTGTGGAAGCATACCGATTATCGTATTGGGGGACGCTCGCACTCTGTCCGGAGCCGTCGCCTAGTGATAAGCATGGTCTGCACCCTCGCGAATTACGGTACCCTTTGTTTTTTCACCTCAGGTCAATTTCCGGTGTCGCCTCTAATGAATTCACATGTACCACAGAATATGTCTGGAATTACTTTTTCTACCAAGACGGCTCCATCGAGTTCGAGATCCGGCTTACTGGGATCCTCCAGGTCTACGTCGCAGGTCCGAACGAACCCGCACCGTACGCGACTCGCGTCGCCCCTGGTATCAATGCGCATTTCCACCAGCACCTCTTCTCTTTCCGAATCGACCCGATGGTGGACGGTCTCGCTAACAGCGTCGTCGAGACGGACGTTCTCCCCGCAGCTGCGAATTACGGATCTCCAGAGAACTACGCCGGAAACTCGTTCCAGATACGCGACCGCGTTCTGCGGCTCGCGAACGAAGGTGCGCGCGAGTGGGATGCGTCCACTGACCGCCGCTGGCGCATCGTAAGCGCGGGAAAAACCCACTACTCTTCTGGGCAGCATACGGGATACGCTGTCGGCGTGAAGGGCGGCACAACGCCGTTCCTGCCGCGCCCGGAAGGCTGGGTCGGCCGCCGTGCAACGTTCGCACACAATGCGCTATGGGTCGTCCGCGAGAAGGAGGACGCACGGGAGGGCGGAAGGATGTGGCCCTCGGGCAAGTTCGTGCCCCAGGCACGCGACGAACCCGTGGATAGCCTTGCGCGATGGTTGCGCGACGACGGGGACGCTAAGATCGAGAACGAGGACGTGCTTGTCTATGTCACGGTTGGGACGACCCACATCCCACGTCCTGAAGATTGGCCTGTGTACGTCTCTGTCTTGGTGTTCCGATTCTCGTTGCCATGGCTTGCTGATTGACAAGGGATGTAGGATGCCCGTAGACCACGTTCGGCTTACACTCAAGCCGAATAGCTTCTTCACGGCCAACCCGAGCCTGGATGTCCCAGGAATCAAAGACGAGAAAAGCGTGCCCGCCTTTGGCTCTAATGCGGCTGTTGGGGGAGGGGCCACTGTGGCTGAATGTGAGAGCCATCGAACTTAGGCGTCTGTAAAGGAATCCAATGAAGAAGTAAATGATGTTGTATTAGACCGTGTCACAACCGTGCTATCGAAAAAAAAAAAAACCTGCCTCTGGGGCATGAGTGCACAGCCGTTAGTAGGGGTGACGGTAGGGCAAGTAGATATCGAATATGCTCAACTTCGTCATTTGTTCCGCCCTTGGACGTGGCCCTCGGCGGCATGATGAGTTAAACGCCCATGTTGACAGCCAAGAGGGTGCTTCAACGCGCTAGAAATGACTGTGTCAAGGCAGGATACCACTAACGAAGGCGGGTACGTCACTTCTGAGCATCCCCAGAGACATGGTAGGATCTATGATGGAGTTTCTGAGCCGGCGATACCCAGAGCGACGTCAAAGCAAATTACCGGCTTCCGACTTGCCGTCGGCGAAACAGGTCAAGTCAAGACCGTTATGATCCTCAAATCCTGACCAGAAAACCACCTTGGCAAGTTGTAACAGCAAACCCAACTGGTGGTAATCAACTTACAAGTCATGGATGGACTGTCAAGGCTCGGGACCTCTGGTTGCGTCCAGGGGTCACAGCGAGTAACGTAACGGGTCTCTTGAGGGTCCCCGTCCGAGTCCGAGCCCCCGAAGCCCGACCTACCTAGCCTTGATCGGCCTAATTTGTCAGTCGCCGCGTAGGTCATAGAGTAAGGTCAGCGCCTCGTCTTCGGAGTACCGACGGTGTTCCGCCAGAGAAGCGCTGTCGCTTGGTGCTCTAGAAGTTTTCACCTCCGACGAAGTCCATGAGGGCACAGACCAAGTCGCCGCTCTATAACAGCACCAACTAGCAGCATCGGTGACTTGAGCCTGTGGGTGAGCGTTTCAGTACATCGACTCTCAAGACCTGGCTACGACCTACCATAAGCGTATGAGATAGACTTAGAGCCAAACCGACACCATCATTCTCACAAATGAGAACTGCCCGACAACCAGCACATCGCACTCCGAGTCTGCGGTCACGCTGGCACGTATGCTGTAGGCCGGCCAAGCGCCACGGGCTCAGTATACTCACGCACGTATAGACACGACCTCATCGACAGCCCCACATAAGCCAACAGAGCCGCTGGAATACCTAAAAATTGCTTGAATCCAACCACACAGGGTCTAGATCTCAAGGAAGGTCCCGTGAACGTTTACCTGCCTCGACTCACACCTGAGACCTGAATCCTCAACGTGTGCCTCACCCGTGTCCATGCAGGAGGCCCGTCTACAGGCCGGTTTTTGGTCTGTGGCGTGGCCATGATCCATAACCCATGATGCCCGAAGGGGTAATGTGATCATTCAAAGCTATAAGCATCGGGGCGCGTTCGCTTGTGTCTCTAAAAGGAGTTCCTCTCTCCTCTGTCCAGACTCCTGCTTGAGTCAGGAGTCCATTAGCCACGTAAGCGATATTCGCACTCAGAATGTATATTCAGCTCACAACTTGAGACCGTATATACCAACTCGGTGAATCCATACGGGACGCTCCAACAGGTAAAGGGTACATCCGCAAGGGTCCTGCATATCTGCGGCCGGTATAAAAATTGCGGTTCAGTGAGTATCAGTGTATGTCACAAAGCCCCTTTCCCCGGAGCGCTGGTCTCTGATCTTCTCGCCGTATGAAGAGTGGGCACGCTGTTCGATAAGGATGTACCCTAAACAACTTCCCAAATTCATCCCGCCAAATCAATCGTGACTTTATCGTGGTGACTACTTGCCGGTATTGGCGCGATGAAGGGTCAGATTAGATTATGGGGGAGTTCACGGAGGCGATAGGGTGTTGTGGGGAATCCAGGATCCGGACCATAGATAAATTCAAGGGTGAACAAGAGGACGGGGATATGGTCACTTGACCTGTCGCCGTACTCCTGAGTCTGAGGGCAAGCCCAGGGATAGGCACCCAGGACGGCAGCCGGGCGGGTGCGCCTGACCAACCGAGTGTAATGCCACGAGATGGTTTTCAAGTTCCGCCGGTAAGTAATGGGTCCACAAAGATTGCATGCGGCTTCCTTCTTACAAGTACCGGCGGATCTTGAGCAAGGTGCAGCGCCACCGATCCCGAAAGACAGGCCAAAAGTAGAAACAGTCACATTCAGGATGCACCCACGGCACGCGTACACGTACCAGCAGATCGTGCTGATGAGTGCGATTGTGACATGGCGCCTGAATTCCCAGCTCTCCACACCCCGCACCGCACCACTCCGCTGCCGGAAGGCTCCGAGTCACACTTCCAATCGTGGAAGTTGCGACGCAAGGAGGAGAGGAGGCGGCCGAAAGGACAATGACGTCCCACAGCCGGCCACGTCAGAAGCTGAGGCCCTGCGTTGACGCAGAAGCAGGCGAGCCGCTGAGTGCCCAGACTGCTTGCCCCTTTTTCTTTGCGCCCACATTCTGACCGCCAGCCGTGTCTTCGTTCAGGTCAGGGCCGTCCTCGACTGCTACCGCTGGAGCGGGTTGCAGGCGGGCACGCACGCCGAACGAGGCGCACATCACCTTGTATCGCGAACGGATAAGGCGTAGTTGTGCACCCATATCGACGCCATCCTCATCTGGGCGGGGATTCTTGCGTGGGAATCGCTCGATGAGTGCGAGGAGCGCGGATGCGTGGTGTGCCCCGCGGCTGTATGCAAAGAAAAAGCGAAGAAAGAAGAGACTTTTGATCTGCGACACTCGAAACAGGGGTAGGTAAGGACGCACCTATCCACACTGCCAGCGTCGGTCGAGGCGGCGGCGGTCCAAAGGCGCGCAGCACCTTCGTAGAAGCCGAGTTCTTCCCAGAGCTCGAATCCCTTCTCCGCGCCGAGCGCACGACCCTCGACTAACCCGTGTAGGCGACCGTGTGCATACCCGTCTTCATATCCTACCTTGTAGAATCTTTTTTTTAGTCAAAAAGAAAGTGTCAGTATATTTTTCCTCGCGTGTATTAAAGGAGATAATAATAAAAAAGATCCACACGTTTCCTCCACATGGACAAGCTCCTCGAGGTCAAAGTGTTGCTTATCGGCGTCTGTGTGGGTCCGATCTGGGGATGTCATTGGAGGTTGTCGTAAGAGGAGGGTAGCGAGTAGGAGAGGGATAGTGAGCGTTGAGAGAGAGACAGAGTCCTGGTCGCGGAGATGGCGTCATAACTGGATCCCCGCTAATTGAATTGGCAGAATGTACCCCTGGACTGACGAGCTACTAGCCGAGCCCGGCGTTTGACTGCTTCCCGCTTCGTTTTCCATGCAACGAACCTACAGACAAGAAGAGACGCTCGCTCCTTGAAGAGCATGAACCTTGCCCTGCTTCGCTTCGACGTCGCCGCGAAGATCCCTCGGACATCGAAGTACAACAAACCAAGTAAATATGTCCCCCGGAGACTGATTTGCCAAACACGGTGCGATATCTAATGCCACCATAATAGTGCGATGTGCACGGAGAAGATAAACTCGACGGAAAACAATATAGGGAAGAGCCGGACAACACTGGTGTAGATGATGCAATATGTGGGGGTACATGCATGCGTGGAAAGAAAAAAAAGGACATGACAGGGTATCCTTGAAGTAATTGCACGCCAACAACGGCGGATGCACAATAAGGACTTTTGTCAAAAGCTGCCGCAGTCCCTGCTCTCAAAGGGTGTGCTGACTCCTATCCCGTCGTTGCTCTCGGCAGCACCCGCACCAGGAAGGAGCATGAATCCCAGTAAACCAAGATTAGACCTGCCACAGCCAAATCAAGGGTAGTTAGTCACCGATAACAGTTCATCAGGAAGAAGCTATGCGCACCAGGCTGAGCTCAAGTGTCCATACACGGCGTGCCCACAACTTGATGATCCGTGGGGTATCTTCGCCAGCCTGCTTCAACTCCACCTCAATTCCATCCCACCAACACTTGCGCTGCAGATCACAACAGGAGAAACGCGATTGGTCACATCCCATGATAATGAGGAATGGAGATAAAGATAACGCACCGCGGGCTTCCTCCAAAAGAGCAGGAGTTTTTGTGCTGTGGCCATCTGGTTATAGTCAATAGTGACTTGCTTCTCGCCCGACGTTGCTGGGTGGTGGATACCAGTCTTAAGCAAGACTAGAGCTATGGAAGATATACAACAGCGTGAAGGCTCGAAGCGCCCTAAAGCCCCATTCGTCCTCGCGGTCAAAACCACTGAACGGAGTGCGAAATGCATGAGTGAGAATGAGGATAAGATGATGATGGGCATGCGGCTACCTCATGCACAACATGTCGATTAGATGCTGCTCCGCAATGTTGTTCTCCTTGTTGACATTGCGCTGCAGTGCAGTAAATATGCTCCTCTTTTCGAGAAGGTATTTGCCACAATCACGCTTAAGGTCAAGCATGCTCTCGTTGGCGATTCCATTCACATCTGTGGAAGCCTTGCCACCTTTGGGGGGTATGGAAAAATACTCCAATTCTTCCCGTAGAACGATAATTGCTTGCTTCGAGAGGAGAGGGTTCTGGTTAGGAGCAAAGTCGGAAGTCGGTGATGTATCGATAAGGTGTTGTTGAGCATGATAAAGGCCAGGCGATGTATCGGTCCCATAGAAGGCATCGGAGGCGGAGCGAAAGAATTGAAGGACAAAGGAAAAACAATCGGGGTCAAACTGTGAAGAGGGGAAGAGGTAATGTATTTAGCTGCGCTTGCTAAATTGAGGTGCTGGATAGGGGGAGAGAGTAGAATCCGTGGACGCACGTCAACACCATAGACCTCCTCCTCTTCGGAATTTTCTCCTCCATCTCCTAATGAAGTCGCCTGGCGGCTGAGGACAAGGCCATTTGGGAAGAGGCATAGAAGAACGGATTCGGGAAGGTTCATGATGGTTTCGCGGTCAACAGAGAAACGTTTTCCTCTGAGTTCTAAGGAGAGGCGAGTGAGAAGAGGGGGTTGTATATGCGCTTGCACTGGAGTCTGGGATACTTGAGTGATGATGCCAGCCATGACTGAGTGACCGTCGACGACGACAACAACGAACGGTTGCGGGCGTTGGGCGTAGTGACGTTAAGAGGGTTAATGGTATAAAATAATTCAAAATAGTTATATAATTAAATAAATAAATATAAATGGCCCAGTTCCCGGTAATAGTATTTGGAACAGTAGCAGGCAAGTGACAATTGAAATGGCCTTTCTGAGAAACGTCTCCGCGTTGTGTTCTTCAAATGGATTTCTGGCCGGTCCAATGACTGTCGACGGGCGGCAGGGGACCGTTTATGTTCTACGCTCTGATTGGGTGCAATGTTCAGAATATATTATTCTGATGTGCCAGATTACAGTAAGAAAGACATCCCGGTCTTTGCTTTTCAACTTCAAGCTCAAGGCGGCTTGTCTCGTCGTTCCCCCGCGGCTCTGACTTGAGATTAACTATATTCCTCTCTTGTTAATCCGGGTCTGGGCAGGCCTTCACCCCAGCCCTACCCTTTCTTTCCCTCTTGGTCTCTCCCTCCACTGTCGACCTCCACCTCACGGCTGTTCCACCACCCCTCCACTGCCATGTCCACCTCACCTCCACCTGGCCTATTCAAACCCGCTCAACAAGGTCACACCGTCGCCACCCTAGTCCTCATCGAGAATTCCGCTGCAATGGTAGAACGTTGGCCTGATCTCAGAGATCGCCATCTCCCCACTCTTCTGGGCACTATGCGCATGGCCAATCCAGTCGTCCCGGTACGTTGCAATGCTCCTACCCCCCCTCCTCTACCCGCTAACATCTATCCCTCTGTGTCCTAATACAGATTCAAGTGCTCTGGCTCACTAGCTGCCCAGTTTCTCCGTCTGAAGAGGGCATCGCCCATTCCAACGGCTCACGACAGTACAATCAACTACCAGAGGTCCGTTTTAACCAGCAACCCAACAATAGGATAACAGCCGCAACCTTGCTCCACGTTACCGATGTGAGCGTTGCTTGTCTTTACCTGACTGGCTTGCACCCCTCGCTTATCTTCCCATTTTTAGTTGCTCATGAAGGCCTTCCCTGACACACCTACAACCCGTCACTTGTTTGTCGTCGCCGCATCTGGTCCATCGGGAAATACGGACGTACCAAGTCTCCCAGGTGCAGATCCGCAGACTGTCTGGCAGACACTAGGCACCAAACTAAAAAAGGCTGGTTCACCGCTCACGTGCTCACGGCATGTGCTGACATCCATGATAGGCAAACATTCATCTTCACATGATACTGAATCCAAAGGTGGAAGAATCTGCGAATTTTGACCGACTGTTCTATGACATTGTACGTACCCCCAGATTGTTTTCTCCTTCCCGCGGATGCGACTTATGCCTCCCTTCCAGCTCGATATGCAGGGTTTCCAAGAATCGGTGACCTGGTTCCCAGCCAACACGGAAAAGTACCGCTTTCGCCTATCTATGCGGCCCCAGGACCATCAAGAGGGTGCAGGCGGGCCTCTTCCTTCCACATCTTCACACCACACTCCCGTCGAGTATGCGGTCACCGCACCGGCAGGTAAGCCCTACTCCTCTGACTCCTACTTCCGGCGTTTCTGGCTTGTCGCTTGCATCACCAATTACAGGGCCGTTTCCAGATCCCTCCGCGCTCCCCCCACCCCCGCCTTTACACCATTCACACCCACCCCGGGTCCCTCTTCCTAGGAATAACTCTTTTCCTCCTGCTAACGCCAACGGGCGCCCTGCCCTGCGTCATACAGCTACCTCCTCCACAAATAATTCACCTCCACAGTCTGTAGCAACCATTCCCTCTGGGACCGATGTGGAAGTAAAACCGAGCCTCGTGAAGCACTTACAAAAGATCCACGGTCTCACAAAGAAGCGAAATTACGGCCTGCAGTCGTCTCGTGCTCCGTTCTTCCGTGACGAAACAACATCCGCCTTGCCATACCCACAAGTCCTCTCTACCGAGGCAGCAGGCACTCGCCCGCGGCGTAATACCGGCGTGCACGCGAGTAAGAGCAGAACGGGTGATGATCCTCGGCGACCTCGGCGAGGTTCCATCCACTTTACCCTCCCAGACTCCGCGCGCGTATCCTCGCCGGACTCGGACTCATCCGCAAGCGTCAGCGCGCCGTCTCCAACCGCCACGGTAGCTGGTGTACTTGCGTCACCGACGGTCCCGGTGGCTGTTGGGATGCAGATGAGTATGCCTTTATCGTCCCCTCAGGTCAACCATGCAGAGAGCGCCTATGCCTCTGTGCCTCCACCCCCTGGTCCGCCGCCTTTGTGGCAGGGCGAAACGCTAGTGCAAGCTGGACCGCCTAACCCGGCTCCGACTTTCACGGACCTTCTCCCACCCCAACAACAACTACCGCCTCAAGCGCATGCACTTTCTCCCGCTCAGGTACAAGCTCAGGTGCACGCTCACGCTCAAGCGCGTGCAGCGGCACCGTTAGCTTCGTCTAGTTTCGCCAACATTCCCCACGGTAACGCAGACGCGCCTGTTGCTTATGCCGCAGCGGCTCCGATGGCTGAACCGCAGTATGGCTCCCAGTTATCCACACAACATACACCCCCTCCTGCCCCTGCGACAGACGATGGTGATAAGCCATTCATCTTTTACCCAGAGTATGAGGCGGCCCTTGCGCCAGCGCCGCCGCCTTTTTTTGCCTCACCAGCCCAAGCTACACATGTGGCGCAATATTGGCAGACGGCAAGCGCGGATTACTCACATTTCCTTAACCCCGCCGTTTCTCCTGCACTACAATGCACGAACCCCCCTCCTGTTTACGACATTCCCATGTGCGACTCACCCGCTCACTCTCCACCTGCTCATTTACATGCCAGCTCTTACGGTGCACCCGGAGGTGTCTATTCAAGCGAGCAGAGCTCGTCACTACAGAGCTGGGCCGGCTACTGATTAATTACCCGCTTATTTCTTTTCTTTTTTTTTTTTTGATCGGTTGCTCACTTCACCCCTCCTTACCCCTTCGAATTTTTTGACGATACTCCCCAGGTTCACAGGTTCACGTTTGTTAAGTATATCCTGCGTTGCGTACCCATCTCATCTCGGCCACTGCACATGTGACAATTTTACCTCACCTCTTCTGCTCTCTTCCGCTTTGCCCATTGCTGTGCTAACATTCAGTCCATTCTTGCCACGTCCCTCTCAAACTAGGGTGACCAATGTAACTAAGGTACAATACGTATGTATAGATCTCGCTCATATGTATGTATGTATCCATCTTTTGTCCTCTCACCTAGAGTGCTCTTTGTACCGGGATTCACCCAAGAAAATGAATTTCACACTAACTTAGTTGAGATTGGCGGCTGTGTCACCTGAGCGCGGCGGCGGAAAACACCAGAAAACCGTTAGCGGCGTCTCCCGAAAGCCCGAAGTGGAAACCCCGTTCGGGTGCTAGATAGCTACTTATAGAGTGCAGTCCTCCTCTCTCGTGGCCAGGCAGCCTGGTGCGTGTCAAGTATGGTTCCCATTTGGCCCGGCCCGCTCTTCGACAGCCTGCTTCTTCACTGATACGACGCAACATTATTATCAGTACCCACGACCCCACAAAGAGTCAACTCGGTGGAGCTTACTCTGACAGCCAGACCCGCGCTTCTCTCCCCTCCCCCACGCCCTCCCCACTGCGCGCCACCCGCCTCAATATGATAAAGGCAATACAGATATATGATCTGATGCCGCCCGCGTGTGCACTGCGCTAGTGATTGGCACCCTTGTTGTCCTTTCTTGTTTATGTTGCCGTTATTGGTACCTTGGCACGCATGGGAGCTGTTGATGCGCGTCTTGCCCCCCCGCGCCGCGGTGGCGGGTATGACCATGGGAGCGTAGACGAGTCAGGAAGGGGACTGGACGAGTTGGATACGCGTGCGCGGGTTGCCGACGGCGATGAAGCCCGTCGCTGGGTCTCCCATCTCCCCCAAACGAGCAAGTCTTGAGTCTACGACAAAAGGCTTTTTTCCCCGGTGGTATCAGGCCGGAAACTGCAAGTCGCCGGTGTCCCCCACTGGCATATGCCATCGCAGTTATGCCCATCGGTCTCTGGTAGCCGCTTAGTCAGCCTTTGTGCGGGCGTGCTGGGGTATTGGGAATATTATCGTAAAAGTTTCATTTTCTGTGGGGGGTTTAACGTGGCGTCATTTTGTCGTGATTGTTCTCCTAGGACTGCACCCGCTCATTTTTAGTTTATCTGGCCTGATACGCGGTGCGCTGCTATAGACCCCGCGGGCTTCGTGCCCCGGCAGAACGGGAGGGGTGGGTTTAATTTCGCTTCATTGATGTCTTGTGTCCCAAAACGAAGGGACAGGACTGCACTGAAGTAGTCGAAGTAGATCCGATGACCACGTCGCGAGTTCGGGCGGTGAATGATGACGGGACACCAGCAAGCGCTGCGGGGCAGGTACAGCCACGACTCCACTCGACGCAGGACACGCTGTCGATTTTTTTTTGAATTGATGTCGAGCGACAACGGCAGATGGCGTGAGCCTTATCTCATGTCACTTGTTCTCACACACGTTGCCACTGAACTGACCCATCTCCAAGTAAGAAAGGTTATTGTTTCTCGCTCGCATTGACTCACTCATATCACTCCGAGATCGCTTATCGGCAGTTTAATACCGATTGAAAGTACGTGGCTGATTGTCGCAAACACATCGGGGGGTGGATATATAGACTCCTAGGGCGCTCATGGCCAAGAAGGAAAAAAAAACTGCAGGCGGTTTAGCAAAGACTCGGGAAAGAAGAGAAAATTGAAATGAAACAAGGTTACCTTCAGAAGCCATGTTTGAGTGTGTGCGACCCCCGTTCGAAGATTGGTAGACAAAAAATCTGGTAACCAGCGGCATCAAATGATCAATCTGTGACCGAACACTCTAAAGGAAGTCTGATCTGAATGGTGAATCGTATTTCAGCCCATTTATTTTTATTTTATCTTCGCCGGGGGCAGAAAGGGACACCGGAAACGGCGCTCCTATAATGAATTGGCGCTGAGACAGGGTTGGGCGTGTGTCCTTGTCAGGTTGCGTGTTACGCGGGCATCGCGGGCTCACTCCCAAAAGCGAGGAACATCGTCTCGCAAAATTCAAATTGCGCTCCAACTTCGTGTAGTCGTCCCAACACTCTCCGCCTCTTCATCAGGGCGGGACGCAGGGGGGCAGACCAACGCGAGCAGCCTGCTGACGATGTGCACACCACGAACGTGTCGCGCTGTATATTGGCAACTTGGTTTCTCCATTTGACGGATATTCACTTCGGGGGTAGCGTCGGACCGACAGTGGGAAGCCGAGAACCACAACAGACGGTGCAGCACCAAGAAGGCCAATTATTCGCGTCCATTAGCGAAAGACGCTTCGTGAGAAAGATGTGGTTGTCCCATCCACGGGGTAGAGAGGTTCGGTCTCACGTTCCTCCGTATCGGGAATGAAGAAATAAAATCTGTACACCTTTCGGTGATTAACGCAATATACTACGTTCGCCAAGTCCGTTAGAAGTGACAGACCTTTAGCGGAAGGCGCTGGCCAAACAACAACACGATTTGGAGGCGTGGTTGGCCATCCTTGGTTTGTCCAAGATCAGCCAGCAAAAACGGTAGTAAGACGACGAGATCTTACGTTTCACCGCAAGGCTGATCCGAAAGTGCGCACAAACAGCCCGGTCACCGCGTGATAGTAGCAATATTTGTTCCATCGTGTCGCCACGTGTAGCATGCCGTTGATCCTGGAGAGAACTGCAAGTGGACGCGTTGTCGATAAAATTTGGCGAAGCAATGGCCAGAGCGGCACACTACCGAAACACTCCCCAGGTGTTTGACCTTGGCCCGAACGGAGGATTTACGGGTAATCTCTTTCGGGTCCATGCTTACAAAGTCGGAAATTCAACGGCGAGGGCATAGCGAAGACTTCCATGAAGCGATATATGTCCCAAAGCCGACCGGCTGGATGCTTTGGGCAGCGCTAGGAAAGACGTGATAATGACCGCAAGAAGTGGTAAGGTGCGCAGCTGGGCACAACAACAAGGCCATTAATTTACTAGGAAGGCGTAGTGCACTCACACGCGACCCGCCTAGCTTTGCGATGGCCAAGGCAACGAGGAAGTCATCGTCCTTGTAGGGGAACGGGCTGTGCGCCGCACTTTACGTCATGCCTTCCATCGTAAAGTCGCCTTTGACTTGTACTTGAGCCGCGGAGTCCTGTGATGTAGGGAGGGCGGCAGGGGTAGTATTAATGCGGGGTTCCTGCGGACTTGAACTTACACAGAACCTACTAACGCAGGAGGTTGTGGCACTCACTCTCCCCTACTTCAGCGCTGGCGTGTCCACATTCTGATGGAAGTGGCGTTTCCTACCGCCACGAAGGTCTGAGGATTTTTGGTGGCAAACCCACGAGGGCACGTTCAACTATATTGCCACCTAAGTCAGCATTAGCAACACCCAAAAAGGGATCATATTGTTTCCGATTGCCGTAGCCCTCGGCCTAGAATATGCTGTTAGCATTCAAGAACAATCTGGAACAAGTCCTTCTGGTCGTTTGACTGAAACCGAAGCCACCATTCTTATCCGTGTCATGGGTCAAGACACCTCGCGGAGACTTCCAGGAGGGTGCAGAAGCTAGCACTAGGACTTGGCACCCGCAACATACAGCAGACGCGAGGCAGACCACGAGATTCAGACACCTCAATAGTCCCGCTTCCTCTCCGCTCAATCACCTCATGATTGACCATCACGGCGGCGGTTTCGCGCTGTGATATCGATGGAAAGAATAGAATCCCTGTTCGCGAAGTTCCTTTACAGTGATGAAAAGGAGGACTGACAGCGGAACAGAAAACAGACCTTCCAGTGACGTGAGGCTCATCCGGCCCGGAAACTGAAAAAATCGCTCGTCATCCTAAACAGCGATCAGGAGTTATGAAATTTCCGCAGAGTCAGGAACATACCGGTAACGGGAAAGCATGCAGTGCGGTAATATCACATACGAGAGGCAGACTCAACAAAAGGCCTTGAAGGGATACTGCCAATACTAAATCTGGACTCATTGGAGTCTGATACTCGAAAGAGAGAATTTTTCCAGGACACTGTGCTAAGTCTGACGTGCTTGCACTTCAGACACTCTCGTGACATGCACGAAGTTCATGTAGGGGGACTGTCATAGTCCCACAATATAAGGTTAGGTTGTATTTCTATAGTGGCTGAAGTCAGAGAAAAAGGCACGGAACTGAAAAATCTGAGTTCATCCCATGACCCGCCTTATGACTCGTCTACGCGGTCAGTCTTGGCCGGTCAACACTTACAGCGATTCAGATTGGGAGGAGAAAGTTGTGAGGCAGAAACAAGGCTGCCCCAATAACTCGAAGGTTTTCGCCCGCATCCAAGAAACGATTCACGTTGTGACACCACAGAAACCATCTAACCCGATCTGGAGTAGTCACGGAATGAATAACTAAGGTCTGACTCATCAGGCCTACATCAGGCTGGGGGGCAAGAAAAAAAAGGAAAAACCTTTCAAGAACTACAGTACTTTGACTGACCCAATGCCGCACACATCGGAGCAATGTAGGTAAGTTAGTCGCTTGAATCCGGCGCTTTGGCCCCAGCACTGAGGAAGCCAGCATGCGAAGATAGCCCATCACGGGATCGTTTGGGAAGTACACACATTTTATAACGCTTCGTCAACTTTCACGAAAACCAGGGGATTCGCGGCGCTCAGAGCCAATTTCCAGGGAAATACCCGGGGTGTGCCGTCCACGATAAGTCCTCAATGCGAATATGGTATAATGCAAGGTTGGTCGCATGGATCTCCTACCTCGTGGAGGTTGCACGATCGTGCATGACTACCTGATTTGAGATAGTCCACAGCGGCCTTGGGACGCTCGTTGATCCTTATCGAACACCATCTTGCGCCTCACCAGACTCCGAGGGAATGGCCAAGCCATCTGGACCTGATGAGGCCGACCATGAGTATTTTCTGATGGGAAAGCCGGACAAGAAAGTAGGCAGGGTCGCAACCTTATTGGGTTCGCAGTATCGTATCACGAAAGGGGCGATGCAATTGGTGTGGGTCAAGGGTGATGCCTAGTCATCGTGCGTTGGGGCCTATCAAATCCTCGCATCTCCGTTGCACCAACAGAGGGGTGACGAGTCTTGATTGACTTTGGTTACAAAATAAGAAAATAAGAATATGCGTCTTCAGCACGTGTGATACTTTATACGGAAGAAGTGTTCCAATCAGTATCCCTGTGTCAACCGAAGCACCTCAGCAGTCAGTCGGTAAAGCCTTGGGTACTGCCGGAACGCACTATTGCCAGAATATACCCCATTTGTTCTTACATGTCAACTCGACCCATCAAGCCCGCTGGTACGGGCGCTTAATCACAATCGGCATGTCCCGACCGCGCCACATATGTTCTTTTTGCGTGCCGCAATAGTGCAACGATGCCCTTCGGTGTCATCCCTTCCATTCGTTTTGCGGCGCCCTACCACGGGTGTCATTGGGATGAAACGTATAGATAAGGTTGGAGCCCACGATAGAAGCGGGACGGACACGCGCAAGTCGCTCGTGTTCTTCCGAACTAAGTCCGATTACTTGTGTGTAGTCAAGGGTAGGCTGTAACAAGAGACTCTCGTCCGCGAGGAAAAGGCGAACGTCTGCATCTTGGCGCCGTAAGTGCGCTGCGTAGCGCCCTACGTGGAAAACTCTATAAGGTCGTGAAACACAGGGTGAATATGACAGCACACCGTCGATATCCAGGCGTGCCAGGATACGAGGATCGATCGCACCAAGGGCAGGAATCAGATCCACAAAGTCGGCGCTTCTAATATGAGGGTGGCTCAACATATCGAAGGCACTGTAGGTCGGTTTAAGGGTGAGGCGTTTCAACTTCAACAGAAAAGATGGACCGTCATACCTGCGCAAGTTCCCATCCAACTTTACCACAAATCCACGGTTTTTCCAAGCTTGTGGACTGAATGCCGTTCCCCGCAGTAGAGTCTCCGCACGAGCCAGCTCATCGCGCTCACGATTGAACGATGACCAACGAGCCGCGGACACGATACCGACAGCGCGGCCCTTCTCAGTGAGGCGAAGGTCTGCGTTGTCGCTCCGCAGCGTCATGCGATATTCGCTTCGGGAGGTAAACATACGATACGGCTCCTCTGCACCGCGCGTTATGAGGTCGTCAATCATAACCCCGATATACCCGTCTGCACGGGATAGGACCAATGGGACAGCAAATCGGGCTGCGAGTCCGGCGTTGATGCCTGAGATGGTACCTTGAGCGGCTGCTTCTTCATACCCAGTTGTGCCATTTATCTGCCCCGCCAAGAAAAGCCCCTGAAGAAGAGTCGGCGTTAAGTCCTCTTTAGTTTGTACAGAAAGATAGTACCTTTATGCGCTTTGTCTCAAGCGTCGCTGCCGGCAAACTATGTCTATAACGGAGGGATAAAATGGCCAGAGTACGCACGAGCCAACTCTCTAGGGTCGACGAAGTCATACTCCACCCCATACGCTGGTCGTACCATCTTTACCTTGTCAAGCCCAGGCACCGTGCGTAACATCGCCTCCTGAAGTTCCTCGGGCATACTGTTCGATAGCCCATTAGGATAGAAAATCTCTTGAGAGAAATCATTTTTGTGCCATGATACCGAGAAACAAATGTTACCAGAGTCGTACCCTTCCGGCTCTAGCCAGACCGTATGTCGGTCGCGTTGTGCAAAACGAGTGACCTTCGCCTCGAGTGAGGGGCAATAGCGCGGGCCTATGATATTGTCAAGTAAATTGACGCGGCGTCGGTTTGATGTAACGCCAATGTTGACCTTTTTTGGTTTCTTGAATATGAACGCTCAGATGTATGCTATTACGAATCATGCGGTGCGTCTCTGGCGTTGTGTGGGTTTTGTAACACATCACTTGTTTGTCCTGCTCAAGATTAGTAGTCCATTTCGGTGGGCACACACATTGTAGCTTGCCTTGTTCGCAACAGTGGTGTTCAAAAAACTGAAAGGTAGAGGGTCAGCGTCGCCTTCCTGCATCTCCATGCCTTCGAGATTGACTGTGCGCGCATCAAGCCTGGCTGGGGTCCCTGTCTGCAGCCTCCCGAGCTTGAAGCCCGCTCTCGCAAGGGATTCAGAGAGGCCACGTGCTGGGGCATCACCCATCCTTCCCGCGGGAAAGCGCTTCATGCCTAGAAAACAACAAAGTTAGGTATTACAGTGACGACATACAAAGATGGTGCACCAGCGCACCGATGTGTATTTCCCCAGACAAGAATGTGCCAGTGCAGATAACGACCTGAGTACATTTAATTATTTCGCCCGTATCTTTGATATATCAATATAACTCAGGGGCAGACGTGAAAAGTCCTACCTAGCCTTATGCCGTCTATTGTAGCCCAAACGTTCTGGTCAGGCACATAGGAAGGGGGTTTGGTGTGGTTAAGGACAAGGTCAAAAACACTTCCGGCGCGAACATCGAGATTTGGATAGTGGAGAATGGTATGCTGCATATGCTTTTTATAGAGTGTGCGGTCTATTTGGGCCCGGGGCCCCTGCATGGAGCATTGAGGTTAGCGAAGAACACGGAAGCACCAAGACGTACCCAAACAGCAGCGCCCTTTGAGCGGTTCAAGATTTGAAACTGGATACCAGCAACATCTAAGCGTTGGTGTGGAACAGGAAAGATAAGGCGACGATAAGCGAAAACGTAGCGACTGTAATTGACTTTAACCCACCCGCAACGCGTCCCATTAGACCATCAAGCGCGTCGACTTCTCGAACCAGGGTGCCCTTTCCAATTCCGCCAATGGATGGATTGCACGACATCTCGCCAATTGCATCAATTCTTTGGGTTAGGAGCAGAGTCCGAGCTCCTGCTCTCGCCGCACCAGCCGCGGCTTCACACCCTGCATGACCTCCTCCAACGACGCATACTAAAGAAACGTGAGCATAAGTAAAAAATGCGGATGCAAACGAACCGTCGTAGCTGTCGGAGTAAGCTTCGCTGGCTAGAGTGCGCGTTTGAAAATGTACGCGCCGACCCAAGTGTCGTGCAAGACGAAGCATAAAAGTAAGACAAAACATAAACGGTTAATTTTGATTGGATATATTATATAATAACATATAAGCGTTACATGCCCAAAAATTGGAGATAACGGTCACAGTAAGAGCCACGTCAGCATCGCCTAGCCTAGTATCTTGGGTCAGTTGTATCTAGTGTTTCAACCCGTTCCTGTAAAGCGTGTCGAACATGAGCACGAGATAAAAGAAATTCGCTCTGAAGTCAAGTGAAATGATAAGTTCGTGAGAGTAGAGTAACCTTGGCTGAAAGAACCATCATTTTTGTCGTTCACGCGTCAATCTGAGGTAGTACCGTCTCTTCGCTCGCTTCCACCATGGCGGACACTGCGGATCCCGTTGCCGATAAATCTGGCTTCCTTTGCACATACATGTCCTCCCACCCCGACACGCTTGTCGCATACGCTAAGTATTTTGGAAAGGTCGATGGCCATGTAGTTTCAGCCAAGATGTTGTCTATTGACTCCAAGGTAGTCGCACGCTCGGTATTCCAGAACGATAGTTGAAGCCTTTCCTTTTGCAGGGTACGAACCTAGAGTATTATACCAAGAACTCATCGAACAGGCCGCAGATCGTGCGCGTCGAGTTTGACCCGCCTCTTCTTGGATACGAGGAAGTAAAGCCCCGTCTCCTTGGTATGAAAGCCGACGCAGATGAGGCCCTTGGTATTGTACGTGAACAGCACCTTATCCCCTGAGCGCCACGCCCATCTGCCATCTCATTTCTCAACGAATAATCTCCTTCAGGCCAAGGCACCGCAGATCACGCATTTCGAGATGCCCTTCCAGATTTGGATCACTTCGTCACTCCTCCTTCTCTTTACCTATGGAACGTGTATGCCGTCAAATCCCCAAGGCGCATTCTGGTGGCTGGCACGCACGCTGAGATCCAGAGTTATTCCGGATGCGTTTTTCCCTCTTACGTGGGCGATAGTGGTTATTTTGCACGTCAGCGAGGGACTGTACGCAACAACCCTTGTGCGCAAACATCGTATGCCATGGAACATCGGAGTGCGTGCCTTCTCTCGTTTGTATTGGCCATCGTAACGTAACCTGGCTTCCGCAGGTTGCTTGGGTTGTCTCAGTGACGATTTTCGGATTACCTGTTTTGATGAGGATTCGCCGTCTGGTCAAGGAAGCGCGGATCGAGTCGATCATGAAGGGCCGATGACACACGAGCTTTTCGCACGCCTCATCTATATTCTCTTGGTTGTGATGAGCCGGTTGTAGACTGCGCCCGCTGTATTCCCTTTGTGTTTGTTGATGTTGTTGCAGTCCGTCTACACTTGACCCGATCATATGGTCACTCATTTCAAGTTGACGCGAGCCGATAATCGCATGCATAGAAGATGTCAAAGAAACTTGTGTCCTTACAAACCGAGCTGCGGTTATTTTACAAGTTAGCTACAGTTCAGTAATGGGCGTTCACAACGTCCGAGTCTACATTCCATGCCCAACGTACCGGAGCGCCCCGCGGCAGGGTGATTACAACCAACTGGAACTGAGCGCTGGGCATCTGAAGTACGCGAAAGCATTTTCATTAGAACGTGTGCCATCAGAGGTCGAACAAGACATGGCACCGGGTACCCAAACTCTAAAATTGGTCGTCTAATCACAAATAATAATCATAATATTGCACACAAACATGAGACTGAAGTGCCTTCAAAGTTAGGTGACGTCCATTCGCTCCCAGACACATTGGATGTGTCGCCTCGTCTGGGCTCGGGTTCAGGGTCTTTCGTCGAAAGTGAATGCCCCATCTGTATCCACAGCGTGCCATAGTGTCCTTACGTCCAATATGTCTTTCGAGTTGGACTAGGCACGCTACACAGAAACCGTAAGTGTGATGGGTTCAGGTTGGTGATTGACACGCAGACCACGGTCCTTAGGCTCAAATAGCGGTCCTTGACGGTACGACCACCCAGCACCCAGCACCAGCATGCGGCACCAAGTGTACATTCCGTGACTGCCCCAGACACTGTCGTGCACCGTGGCAGCTCTCGGGTGTCTCCTGGCCTCCATGCGTCCCAGGGAGCAAAACCGCCGAACGGGTGCGGGTAGACACAAGATAAGAGGACTTGTGCGGAGTCTGTGGGCGTATAGCGTCGCTTTCTGAGTGGTCTATCTCGCCCCAACCATGACTTTAAGACTTACAATCTCAAGACGACGAGTTGGTCAAAAAGATTGGAGCAGAAGTATTCAGAGGTACAATACCTCACTCTCGTATGCAGAGATGCCTTCAATCCCGCTCCTGCAGTACAAAGACCAGATGTTCTCCATGACCAGGCTCAATCGTCGCGTAAGACGTTCTACGCTCGGATAGAATATGCCGTCTGCATGTGTGCGAAAAGCGGCCTCTCCCGAGGTTATTCCACTTGATCAAGATCCAGCTCTTGCAGGGAACCAAGTCTTACCTACCGGTAGTCCAATCACAAATATGCGAGTGTAGGGACCCACTGGGAGTACTGCTCACAGCCCGGGCATAGAAAAAGACTGGCAAGCGACTCAGGATAACAGATCTTGTGACATGCTGAGCGTGGAAAGTAAATCGAGCGAGTTGCCGATGAGACACCCGTGCATGAATTGTTAGGGTTCATCGACGCTAAAGCACCAGTTCACCTCGACATGTAAACCGCGGCGTGTGAAAGACGAGACCACGGCGAGTCCCCTCCAGGCACCTGTTTATAAGTCGCCAATGACACAATACCCTCGATCTACTGGAATACTCCAGGGAATGCCAGTGCTAAACTAGCAGCCACGGATTCTGTTCAAGTTGTCATTGCAGGACCACGAGGTTGTTCATGAGATGACAGGTCTGCGACAGCAAGAATTGTTATGTCTAGATAATCCCACCAGAACTGTGTGGATCTGCTGACACGCCAAAATGGGTCTACAGATACTGTAAAATTCCCATCGGAAGACCTTGATTAGGTCTCGGATAACCAGTTATCTCCATTCTCTGCTTGCCCAGCTTTGTCGTTGCAAAATTCCATTGGGAATATAAGAATTGTAACCGATCATAAAATTATTATAATATCATTATAAGTAGATATAAGGAGAGATTATATTATACTGTAAGACTTTTGCAATTGGTTATAATTCTTATATTCTCAACAGAATTTTGGGACAAGTAGTATAACTGAGTAAACACTATGACATAAGGACTAAGATCTCGACAAAATTTTTTGTCATTCCTTGTGTCATCCATCAGCCGGGCGGCAGAAAACATGCCACCAACAAAATACATTGCAGCCCTGATAGCAGCAGAAGTAACCCACCGCGGTTATTGAAACGATCAAGTGAAGTCCGATCTATACGAAAGAGTCCAACTGGATTCGGCAATCTCCGAAGATGCATCGTGGTTCGTATCCGCCATTGAGAGGTTTTTTCCCGTTTCCCGCGGACCCTTGTATTCCAATCTAAACCCGAACAAATCCAGATACCAAAGATGTGAGCTGGCCGTTGCTAGTGGAAATTCGAGAATGCCTTCGAATGTATGGGACTACATTAATTAACGCCGGGCCTCTTCATTGGCGCCCACTATCCTCTTATACCTGACGCTTTTGGCTCTCCCGCGTTCGGATTCTTTGCGGCGAGAGTTCATGTGCAATTTTTGGCTATTGAATCTCTCGTGCACCTTGCTAGCATGGCGTATTATTTTATTTCCGCGGAGATCACAAATTTTCTGGGTACCTGGACTGTGGTCGAGTTATTTTCTCCAAACGACACCTTTTGCACCTCAGGATTTGCGTTAGCTATGCCGCGGAATCGAAGACGCATCTACTGGCATGATAGGACATGTGAGCAAAGTTTCTAATATTCCCCGTAGACCCTCCCCTCACGTATTTGACTGAATGGTTAGACTTCCACCCATGGCAGTCGCGGCACCATCCAAGTTACACATTTAGCAACACCATTTCGGATTGGTAGTCGGGTGCTTAGGTGCGGGCGTCCCCAAGATATGACGATTCCAGACCGAACGACCGCCAGCACACCGACAGCAAATATTCTTCAATGAAGGCGCTAGAAGGCGCTAGAAGAACTGTGGTTCTGTCGGAAATGGCGGTCGATTTCGCTCGCCAAGTCACGCTCAGGCGAAATGAAACATCCGGCTGGGAGCCTGGGAGTGCCAGTTTCCTTGTTGGTGGCCTTTCCGTGCAGAAAGAACCACATACTCGGACTTGGACGCACTATTTCCATCACGTTCCCTGATACTTGGTACTTGATTCACTACGCAGCCTTTGCTCTGGCGGAACCTTTATACCACACTAGTAGTACTAACCGTTCTCAGGGATGTTATCTCGTCGCCGGCACAATATGACTTCTTTTTCCTTTCTAAAATCAGTTATCGTGTGCCTCAAGGCAGATAACCCTATGTGGCACTTCATAACAAGTATACTACGTCCGCGTTCGCCTTTAATCTACGTGTTCCTAGGCCCCCACTCCCATCCCGGGAGTAGCTTGGCTTCTCGTCAAGTGTTGAAGTTGGGACGGCGCAGTGAGCGCCGAACGCTGAATGTACTTCTTTTGAGGGTGCTGCCCAAGCGAGGGTTATGCCGCAGGCATGGCGAACACCGCAGTATGTCGACCTGTATAGAGGCCGTGAGGTGACGGGATAGAAAAATCTAGAAGGTGAATGTGCAAGATGGGCGGAAGATATGCTATTGAAACCGAGTATCGAAAGTGGCCCCAACGGGTCTTCGGGAAGTTCACGCCCGACCCCACGCGTTGAGAACCACCCCTTCCTGACGTTCAGATTTATATCCTTGAGATACATATGAGCCTGGTGAGAAACTCCGACAAGTTAGGTCATTTCTTTGCGTAGGCCCGAGAAGACTTACTGGTCAGAGGGGGTATTGGGTTGAGAAGGAAAAAAGCAACGAATCCCGGATGAGGTCGGCGGTCGGCGACAGTGAATCACGGACGGATGTGCGATGGCGTTCGTCTCCATTGGATGCTAGACGCCACATGCCCACCTCTATGCACGGCGGGGATGGCGCAGGTGTTAAAGAGTCGTGTTTCACTGTACTGCCAGTGGGACGTGTTCCACGCGGTCTTCGAGCCTCAAAGTGGGTGTTGAACGCAAGAAAATGGATCGAAAATACGTAAGAGCCGCGCAGGGCGGCACCCCGCCAGAGAGTGAAAATCAACTCCAAAATCAGCTGCTTTTCTTGTCCAGCAGATCCGATTTGCCTTGCCCACAGCAGAGATGATGTGGGTGTATTTCAAATAACTGGTGTTGATCAAAAACCAATAGGTTCTGCTTACCTGTATTTATATCAGTGAACATGGACTTTCATGGGTCTTGCCATAATAAGCAAGCTTCCCGTGAACTTACAAAACCTTACAAAAGTGTGACATCCAGAAACAACTGCGTCACAATGTGGATCACCTCTTGTAACCTCAGAATAACCTTTGTAACTAAGAATATTGTTCTTGCTTCTTCAATACAATTGAATCTTATGAAATATGTGGTCAATCTGAAACACCACGTACTTCAAGGGATTCAATTGTATGAGTAAGCAAGGACAATATTCTTGGCTAAAAAAGGCTATTCTGTGATCAGTGGTCTGGTGATGAAGTCATAGCAGAGCTTCGCAATTTTGAGATATGGATAGTTTGTCTTTTGCTATGGGTCCACATATAGGAAGCTTCTCAGTTCCTAGTCATATCCCTGTATATCATTTACAGCAGTTTTGAATACTTATATTCCAAAGCAGTTATGCCGAAACTAACAGGAAACTGCACAATCAGGCCCTCCCAACTCCTTCCATATCCTAAGGTCCTAACGATAAATCAACGAATAACCTTCACCGATCTAGAGGCCGTGATCGTACCAGTAATGTCAACGGCTAGCTTTGGCAAGTTATTTGGCCCTCTCGGCACGGTTTCTACATCGCGCAAGGTCGAGCCGCGCATCCCATCAATCATGCCAAACACGACGTGCGTCCAGTTGAGAGGATCGCACGATGCCGTCATGATGAAGAACTAAGGCCCAACAATCAGATATGTACGGCGTGGGGAAATGTCATGCTTTGGACGCGAACCTGACAGTCGTTCGTGTTGGCCTATCTCAGAGCGATTATCAACAACCAGCACGCTACGATACTCGTCATTGACAGAAGACCGGGATCAGTGTGTTTCACCTGGAAATTTTCATGTGGGCAGGGGGGGGTAAGTCGTTGGGTGGGAGAAGTGACGGCAAAAATTGCGATTGGGAAACGTACAGGAAACTTGTCTCCATCTATCGAGAACGACACAGTGCCGTTCCGCTTGAGGAACTAACGGCAATTTTCGCCTGTATCAGTGGCAACTTTCGAGGAACACCAAAGTTTTTCTCACCTCGACACATAAAATTCGGACTGATCAATCACCAGACCTTCGCCAGACAGCTGACACAAGAATTGACCTGGCCTAAACTGACTCGATGAGAAAGAGTATGTGGGCCCATGCAGCAATGTTCAAGGAGCTAGTTGTCATTCTGGGTGCTAGCTCGATTGTGGTTACGGGCGACGATAGAAGATAAGAAAGGCGGCATTCGCCGTGCCGTCCTCACATGCTTACTAATCAAGTCGGGGGAGATCCGGTGGTCTGAGTCAATCACCCCCGATTCATTTTTCACTGTAAAGCTTTGACCATACTCCAACTTGAAAGCTAGTGCCCATGGGTGCCTATTACGACGAGATCGAAATTGAGGATATGGCCTGGGACGAAGAGAAGGGAGTGTTCCACTACCCATGTCCGTGCGGAGACCGCTTCGAAATTTCGCGCAAGCAACTAGCGAACTGTGAGGACATCGCGACATGTCCGAGTTGTAGCCTCATAATTCGTGTCATTTACGACCCAGTGCGTAGCTTACGCCCGATCCATAAAATCGGAATTCTGATGATCGTAGCTTGATTTTGAGGATGAACCGCCCGATGACGAGGACGCCGGTGCAAGTGAGCAGGAAGAAGACGACGGGGTGGACAGCGATGATGAAGACGCGTTCGAGGACGCGATGGAGAATCTGGCTATTTCAGAGAAGCCGAGGCTCGTTGCTGCCACTGCGTGACGAGTAGGGGTGTTGCATCCTAGCCGCAAGGTGAGTTGTAAAGTGTCAAACCCGGCGTGCGTAGGCTGATTTTGGCCTCGGTGACCTCGTGTTTGAACAGGAGATCCTCTGAGTCGCATCGTGAATGTACTTTCGCTATATGGCACATCTGGTTCTGCCCATGTATTCCTGTCAAAATTATAATAGTGTAGGTATAAATCCCTAGTTGGTTAAGACGATGGCGCCGTTGGTCATATCCACCGGGGCTACTAATGAGAAATCTTGTTGCACTCTATCAATTGGGAATGCTAGACTACGAAATTACTTTACAGAGAAAAAGACGAAGGCATAAGAGATTGGCGCTTCCTTAATACCTGTAGCGTGTGGAATAGTCTTTCGGGTGTATGTCAGCGCCAATGTGAAGTAGAGTAGATTTAGAGTGGACACATACCCTTCGGTGAAACGACGAGACCGCGTCCCTTGGACGCACCGCGGTAAACTGTCTCTATGATATCAATCAACTTTTGAATGCGTCAGTTGAAGATCCCTTCGAAAAGCGAAACTGGGGACGCACCTCTTGTTTGTTATCCATAGCCCAATTACTGATGCCGAGTAGAGTTCAACATTCGATGATGGTCGCCGCGGCAATAGGAGAGTGACTCACATCTTATTGTTGTTACCAGTCCCCAAGTCGATCATGATGTGCTTGTTACTGGAGTTGGACGGGGGTCAGCCTAGTTCCGTCTACACGATGCCGCATTACGAACCGATAGAAGAACATCACGGTGCAAGGGTCATACAGCTCGTACATCTACGTTCGTGGGCGACACGGGTTAGTAAGTCTACGGGTAGGATGAAAGAAGATAAAAGGCAGACGCGCCTTGTTGAAATCCGGTACCTCCGTGATGTCGCAGAGGTAGATGACGGCAAAGTTCTGCACTTTCTCAGCGACGGAGTAGAGCGTCTCGTCCATCACCATGCACTGCGTATCCCAGTCGTGCCCAAAGCGAATGACAACGACGCGGTCCTCTTCGGATTTGATCGCCTCATCAACGTGCCAGCCAGAAGGGAGATGCGGCAGAAAGTACGACATTTTGGGTTGGGGGTTTTGAACAAGAGGATAGCAGAACGAGGCGCACAACGCAAGGGGGAACCCGGACCGGCGTTGGCGCGTCCGACAAACAGCGACAGCGGGCGCGGTTCTTCCCCACACACTATGTCGTCCTCAGCGCAGCGACCAATCGTCTTTATGGATATAAACATCGGGGAGACCCCCGCAGGGAGGTTAAAGATGGAGCTCTTCAGCGATGTCGTCCCAAAGTTCGTTGCCCTGCGTCGTCTCGATGTGATTCGTCTGACACTATCCGCTACCCACATAGGACCGCAGAGAACTTTCGCCAGCTCTGCACGGGAGAGTACAGGGTAAACTCACGACCGCAGGGCTACAAAGGTGCTACCTTCCATCGGTGAGGTTATCTCTTGCGCTGGTGCCTCCGAATTGTCTCACGTTTACTGACTAGTCAATGTTGATAGTGTGTGAGTGCATACCTCGTCCTGTTTTGTCTGAACATTCAACATTTAACGAAATTGCATAGCGTCCCAAATTTTATGTGTCAAGGTAAGAATAACGGCGTTCCTTGAAAGCTGCGACTGATACAAGCAGAATAGGCGGCGACTTCCTCAAGGGGGATGGGACGGGATCCTTCTCGATATATGGCGACAAGTTCCCTGTGCGTTTCCCTGTGGTGATTTTATTTTCCACCCGACGACTTATGCCCTCGTCCTCTAGGATGAAAATTTCCAGGTGAAACACACCGGTCCCGGTCTTTTGTCAATGGCGAGTACCTTCGCGTGCTGGGGAGTTGGTTGCTCACTCTGAAATAGGCCAACTCAGGACCCAATACGAATGGCTGTCAGGTTCGTCCAAAGCAAACTTCTCGCGTCGCACGCTACTGATATTCGGGTCTTAGTTCTTCGTCACGACGGCACCGTGCGATTTCCTCGATGGGAAGCACGTCGTGTTTGGCAAGGTGATCGACGGGATGCTTACATTGCGCAAGATAGAAAATGTGCCAACGGGGCCAAATAACCGGCCCAAGCTGGCTGTAAAAATTACTGGTATGATCATGGCCCTAGACCGGAGAGGGTTATTTACTGATTTTATTGTCAAATTCTTCAGAATGCGGAGAGATGTAAGGAACCGGCAGGGGTCTGGTTGTTTCCCGTTATTATCGGCATACCGTATGGTTGTTGCCCTGAGTAAGGAGACAAAAAGAATCAAGCTTCCGAACTCCACGTCTATGCTACTGTACCCGTTGTGACGGGGCCGGGAGCCAAATCCCAGGCTTCCTGATGTCTCCCACCACACAGTGACCCTAGACATTTCTCCCCTGAGTGAAAATTAGATCGCAATGACTGATACCGGATCAGTTCTCGGGACCACTGGGACATCGAGCTAGTGCCAACATTCGGCCCTGAATTGACTTCTCGAATAACGCACGCAAATACTGTACAGGTTCTTGTATTTGTGATACAGTACTGTCCCGGAATAAAATGGTTCAAATAAAAAATAATTACTGTACAGGGTTGAAAAGGCTAGGTCAAAGCCAAGCCGACTATCCTTTACTTGTATAGAGGCTGCCGCGAGTCGTGGAACCGGCACGTCAAACCTCCTGCGCCTCTGCTCCATTTCCGGGGTTCGAATCGGCGAGGAAGTTACCAAGAATGCCGAAGTACTTTTCTGGCTCCTCCCAGAATCCCGTGCGACTACTTGAGCCTAGCGTGACCCATTTTACCTTCTTGATGCCATAAAATAGCGGCGCCATTGATGACCAGCGTCGGGCAGGAGACTTCGCCAAGTTTGGGATGACAGTCCAGTCCTTGAGTATATCTGTCATAATAAATTCATTGATGGCGAGCCTGTGCAACGGTGCGCAACTATGAGCCCAGGAACTGCACTGTGGGAGGAAATAAGAACTAAGGTCGAGAAAGGTGAGTGTACGTACATTTCTTTGTATACCGTCGAATCCTCGCCCATCTGCGTCAGTGACTTGGCCGCCTCCGGGGGTCACACCTCGAGGATGAGTATGTGCTCCCCGTAGAACCACACGAGCCCCTCCTGGTACTCCTGCGCGTCGGTCGTTCCCCCGCGCTCGTGGCGGCTCATCATGTCTTAGTATTCCCATAGCATCTCGAGTGCAAGACCGTGACCGCCGCCCTTCACAGCGGATACGAAGCGGCGCCGTTCGTGAGGACGAGGTGTTTGAACCCCTGCGGCCGGTGCGCCGTGACGTACTCGGTGGCGAGCGTGACACCCCAGGACTGCCCGAGCAGGTCAAAGTCGCGCTCGGTGCGGGGGTGCCGGACGAGGTTGTCCAGCTCGGTGACGAAGAGCGCCGGCGTGAAAAAATTAGCGGGCTTGTCGCACAGGTGGGGTGGACTCACCCATGCCGAGCTGGTCGCACAGGACGACCGGCTGGCCATGCGTCTTGTGCAGATCGGCGTGCGGGAGCATGTACCAGTGGGGTAGGCCCGGGCCGCCGTTCAAAACTATGAGGGGGCGCGTTCCGGAATTGAGGTCGCCAAAGACCGTGTACGACGTCTGGAGCAACTCCGAGCCAAAGCACGAATGTGACAGAATTAGAGGCCGTGGTAGTCTGTAGGTGTATGGCCGTGAATGTCCTATTCGGCGCAATAGGAAGAGATGTACCAAAAATTGTTGAACCCTCTTGCGATAGCCCGCCTTTATGCGGAGACCCAGGGAAGATCCTGGCATTGCATTGGATCGTAAGGGACCTAATTACGTGTTTCGTAGGCGCAAGCAAACGCGTCTCTTCCGAATTGCTGACTTGAAAGTAACCGGCTCAGGTAACAACTGTAGCAGGAGAAGTGACGTGGAGGCATAGAGGGTGTTCTAGGGTGTTTAACATGTGTAGTCTTCATAGAGCGCACGATGTTATTCGGCGACCGGGATGCAAGAGCGCCAATGATCAGAAAGAGTCATATTCGTACGGTGGCATTATTGCTAGGTCTATGAGCCAAAAAAGAGCGGACGGAGACCAAAAGGTATTGCATGCAGCTACCCCAGACCGCCAACCGACGCAAACAAGCCCTAAGAGGGACAAAGAAAGAGGGTGAAGCTGCGGGAGCAGGAACGAATATCCTTGACTTGTATTAGTACAGTAAGAGATGGTGCTCGGGTCCCAAGCGGGATCTGATGACACTTGGCACGAGATAGAGGTTGGTTTGGTTCCCGGCGAGATACAGGATATACTTCACCTCTCGCAAGGTTACGACTAAATATAGAGTTGATAAGGCTACCGGCCGGAGAAGCAGTTCGAGAAGCCCAGTGGCGGACATGACGACACGAAACACTTACAGTAATGGGGAACCTGGAGCACCTGAGCGGGCAGAGTCAGCGCCGCAATTGGACTAAATGGAGCCACAATCCATTCAGTTTAAGG
This sequence comes from Lactarius indigo, assembly GCA_025766275.1. NCBI lineage: Eukaryota > Fungi > Basidiomycota > Agaricomycetes > Russulales > Russulaceae > Lactarius > Lactarius indigo. Next base: position 1,412,361 of record JAFKAC010000010.1, on the reverse strand, counting down.
TACATACTCGTGACCCTGCACAGTCCAAACGGCCAGGCTCTTGCTGTAGGGAGGAGGGAGGTCTCGATCATCGACCGATCGATATCCTGGTGCGTGGTATCAGTTGACCAGTGTCGCATGCAACAAGTCCCCTGGATGCTAATCGAGGCCCTGACGTGACCAGAGCTGGAGTCTGTGGTGGATGATAAGCAAACGAAGTTTTTTCAATTGTTTTTTGACGCCCGCGATAGCGTGTGTATCAGGGAAGCTGTCCGAAGGGGAGCTTCTCTTTGTTACAGGGTTCCTATTGGCCCGGATTTGTTTCCAAGCGCCCCACCAACTGCTATAATCGCTGGCGTCTTTCGGTTTATTTATCGGACGCCCAGGAGCGACTGTGCACCTTCATTCCGTCTTCGATGACCTCGCCACGCATAGACTCGATGACGAAGGATAGCCAAATGGCTGAGGCGGGAGGCGTTCACACTGGAGACGAGGCGGAGCTGGCGAGGATGGGTTACAAGCAGGAGCTAAAGTGAGTTCACACCAGGAGTACCCGCCGCGCAGAGACGTGAATTCTGACCCTCTCCCAGACGTGATTTGACATTGGTGCAGGTGAGTGGTTGTGAAAGTGAATCGCCTGCACCTGGACGGTCACTGAACTGATGGACACGCATAGAATTTTGGTGTCTCGTTCTCTATTATCAGCGTCATTACGGGTATCCCATCCCTCTTCTATTTTGGTCTGGTGAGTCACTCCTTCGAGTTTTGGACGTCCCTGAAGTATTGCAGACGACCGGTGGGCCAGCTGTTATGGTCTGGGGTTGGGTCGTCGTCGGTAAGGGAGCTATTCTTTTCTCGAGTACAAAGTCAACGATAACGATAAACCGGTGCCTAGCCTTCTTCACAATGCTGGTCGGGTTGGCCATGGCAGGCAAGTTTAATTGACATCTGTCATTTATCCTCGCACGTGACACATCCTCTAGAGATATGCAGCGCGCATCCGACGAGCGGCGGCCCCTATTTCTGGGCAGCGATGATTGCCAAGCCGCAAGGCGCTGCCTTTGCGTCCTGGATCACAGGCTGGTTTAACCTTCTGGGACAGGTCGCAGTGACCACGGGGATCAGGTGCGTTTACTGATCTGAGCACCCGCGCGAACTTGACTCGACTCGCACCGTCCTACTAGCTTCGCATGTGCCAACTTCATCTCCACCGCATGTACCATCGGCACCGATTTCCAGTCTAGCTCGGGCAAGACCATCGGTATCTACGCCGCTGTCCTGTTCGCCCAAGGTCAGTCAAGTCAACGTTTGTAGATTCCGTGTTGCCGACTAGTAGTGACAAAACGCAGGCATGATCAACACCTTTGGCGTGCGCATCCTCAAGTACCTGAACAACGTCTCTGTGTGGTGGCATGCCCTCGGCACAACCTCGCTCGTCATCGCGATCCTCGCAGCGGCACCGAAGCACCAGAGCGGCAAGTTCGTCTTCCGGACGTTCATAGACGGTACCGGCGTCGACGGCGTCGGCTGGTCGGAGCGCGCGAGCCCTGCCTACGTCGCAGTGATCGGCATTCTCATGGCTCAATACACGCTGACAGGTCCGTGTGATCCTTGGCACGCTTTTTTTATTTTATATTTTTGAAAATCTTTTGATAATAGGATTCGATGCGAGCGCGCACATGACGGAAGAAACGCACAATGCGGCCATGGCGGGGTCCATAGGCATCGTCATGTCCATCGGTGTCTCCGCGATCCTCGGATGGTTCCTCATACTAGGACTGCTCTTCTCGATCCAAGATTATGAGAACACCATCGCGTCTTCGACAGGCCAGCCCGTAACACAGATCTTCTTGGACACCGTCGGCCAGAACGGCGCGATCGTCTTGATGGTGCGTCCATCTACACCAATGCAAAGAAAACATTTCCATTTTGTTTTTTTTCGCAGGTCATCATCATCGGTGCGATGTTCTTCTGCGGGTACAGACCAGTTCCTCTGTTTTTTCCATACACAACTCACGCTTCCCCGCAGGACCTTCTCCGTGACGTCCAATTCGCGTATGATGTACGCCTTCAGCCGCGACGGCGCGATCCCCGGCTCAAGTTTCCTCCACAAAGTCGACCGACGATGGCGCTCCCCGATCCGCACAGGTTCCGTCCTTCCTTCCGCCCCGTTTCTCTCATTGGAAAAAAAAAACTGACGTGTGACTTCCTTCTAATACATACAGTATGGCTTGCCTGCACGCTCAGTTTCATCCTCGCCCTGCCCAGTCTGGGAAGCTCGGTCGCCTTTTCCGCTGCCACGTCCATCGCCACAATCGGGCTCTACATCTCCTACGGTGCGCCTTCCTTCTCTCGTCACTCACCTTACTTACGCGCGTGTCTGTAGGGATTCCCATAGCGCTGCGCGTGGTCTATGCGGACCGCTTCGTGCGCGGGCCGTTCCATCTCGGCAAGCTCTCGCTCCCCGTCGCGGGTGCAGCGGTGCTCTGGATCGCGTTCATAGCGGTCGTATTCTGTCTCCCGGAGCTTAACCCCGTCAACTCCCAGACGCTCAACTATGCGCCCGTGGCCGTCGGGATCGTTGTCGCGTACTCGCTTGGCTTTTGGCTCGTCTCGGCGCGCAAGTGGTTCGCTGGGCCTATCAAGCAGATCATCCAAGGTGATGGTGATAACTGTTGGTCTAGTTTTTAAAAACTGACAGAAATTGACAGAGGAGATGGGCGTCGATATCACAGATCCAGCGGCGATCGAGGCAGACAAGCCGAGATCATCGGAAAAGAGTTTTTGAGAGTGAACTACATGGTTCCTCGCCCATTCTGTAAAGACTTGTACCAACTCACCACCTACAGTACAACTGTAATTATTACCAATCTCATTTATCTCCGGGCTCAGCAGCCCTTTTCTTTCTTTTTTTGTTCGATTTTTGCGACCAACACTCGGTGTTTAAAATGGGAAGAAGACGTTTATTCATGACCCGTAAAAAACAAGTCGACACACAGCCGTAGCTGAAAATGCGATGTGTGGGACGGGTAAAACCACCACTAGTCAGTAGAAGGAATCGTACGTGAATAAAGGCGTCAAATTAGGTCAGGAAGAGCTTTTACAAGACGTCGGGGGTTCGTCGGACGATCAGGTGAGAGGGCGTTAGCGGGAAGAGGGAGGAAGGAGAAACGCATGTATAGGTGTAAGTGAAACCATAAATGTAAGTGGGCTGTTGTAGGGGGGGAACATGTAGGAGTAACGTGTAGGAGTAGGGTTTGGGGGACTAAGTGTAAGATGGGGTCTAATAGAAATATAAACACTAAATACTTGCAGCAGGGGGGGTTGAGAGCATGATGGAAAATGTGAGGAGGAAAAGGAAAAGAAAAGAGATCCCAGGGAAAAGAAATCAGAGAGACACTACATACGCCCCCAAGCAAAGGGGTGCGCGGGCCATTAACGTTAACGTCATGGACGTTTTCGGGCGTTTCACCGAGGCATAAAAGTGTTCTGAGCATGTGGCGGGGCATAATGCTCCATTCCGCCCAGGCTTCTTGGCGTGCGCCCACTCGAGTCCGTCGTCTCGCTCGCGATCGTCGGCGGCGTCGTCACAAGCGATGCCGCTGCGGTGCTCACGTCCGGTTCCGGCTGCGTCTGCGCCTGGGGGATCGGCATACCGGCAGGTGTCTGCGTCTGCGTCTGTGTCGAGCCGTCAGACCGTACCGAGTGCGTCAGAATCGACGGCGGTGAGCCCTGCTCCGACGCGAACGAGCGCGCAGTCTGCAAGCCGGCACCGAGACCAAGACGGGCGTTTGCGTGAGCCCGCGCACGCTGCGACGAAGCAGACGAGGCGGACGACGACGCGCTACGCGTACGTGATGCGGCTGCTGCTGCTGCTGCTACCCTTGACGCTACGCCACTCCTCGCTGACGACGATGAAACCGAGACGGACGAAACAGGCGAGACGGGCGGTGAGGGGGCAGTGGTGGTCTCAAGCGTGCGCGCGCGCATGCCCGCACGGCGCGGGAGCGCAGTTCCAGCGCCGCCAACGACGGGCATACCAAACGTGTGGTTCTCAGGATTGCTGAGAGCGCCTCCGTCGCTTGCGCTCGCGTCTGCGTCCGATACGTCGCCGAGTCGCATGGCACCGAAGCCGGGTTGCGACGACGGTGTGCGTCCGAGCACGAGCTCGACGCTCGACCGAGATGCGCCCGCGATGCTCTGTATGAGGCTGTGCGCGCGAGCGCGGTGTCCACCGAGGGCGAGAGAGACGCTCGACAGCGAGACGTGCGAGTTATGTCGCGAGCTCGCGCCGCTACCCGAGCCCGTTCCAGAGCCCGAGCTGGTGTGCCGCGACCGGGAGCGTGGGCGGAAGGCACCACTGATGCGCGCGAGCGAGGCGGCACTGCCATTGCGAGAGCGGGAACCAAGGAGGGACACGCGCGGGCTGGACTGGGATGAGGGCGGGGACGGCGAGAGGAGGCCGACCGAGTCCTCGCGTTCGCGTGCCTCGAGGGAACCGTCAGGGGAGGGCTGTCCTGAGCGGGACGCGTGGTCGTCCTCGCGATCTGAGCCTGAGCCGATGCTTTCCGTCTGGAAGTGCTGCTGCTGCTGCTCGCTGAATAACGCTGCCTGCTGGCGAGGCCGCCTCGCCGTAATGGCACCCGGTGGGGTCGGGGACACAGGGACCGGCACGGTGCCTGCTCGCTGGCGACCACTTGCACCTGCGGCTGGGTGGCGCGGGGGCATAGGCATGCCACTGATGGGGTCCGGGCTGTACGCGGATGAACTTGCGGCACCGACGGAGACTGGTGAGCCGGCGTCCGGAGAGGACGATGCATTCGTGGTAGTCTCCACGTTGCCAGTGCTGCGGGTCTCGCGGGACGCGCGCGTGGACGTGCTCTTGCTCTGCGGTGTCGCAGTGGCGCGTGAGAAGGCGAAGGGCGGGGAGCCCGTGGACGAGATGCTGCCACCGCGGCCAGGGTGGCGGAATGAAAAGGGGTAGCGGCCGGGGATGGGCTGGCCAAGACTCGAGAGCGAGTTGGACGCACGGCCCGAGAATGAGGACGGCTCATCACTCGTGCGCGGCTGCGCTTCCTCCTCTTCGAACTCCACTTCTTCTCCTTCGTCGTCGACCTCCACCACGATGTCACCTTCCTCACCCTCTTCTCCCTCGTCTTCACCATCGTGCTCTCCTTCGCCCTCGTCTGGTAAGCCAGGTGACGGCGGGAACGGGATCTGTTCTTGCTCGCTGCTCTCTCGGGGACCAAAGCCAGGGAAGGGATAGGGCAGGGTCTTGATCGGGGCGTGCTTGCCGCCCTCCATTGTCGTTTCGCGCACGTGGGCCTCTGGCAGGGGCGGCACGACTTCCTGTCCTTGTCCTTGTCCATGTCCGTTTGCTGGGCTACTCTTGCGCGACGGGGCATCCTTCGGGCTCTCGAACAAGTCCCGCGAGAGCATGCCTCTGCGTCCCTGCGGGGGTTGCGTGGTCGCCCCACCAAGCCCAACGGCAGCAAACACCTTCTCGATGCCATCGAAACCGCCCTCTTGGGGTTGTTGCCCCGCCACCTGCGCCTGGCGCGGTGCACGGAGCGTGAGGCAAAAGTCGTACGCCTCTTGCACGCGCAGGAGAGTGCACTCTTTCCAACTCCAGGGAAGCGACTCAGTGCCACTGGCACCCGCGCCTGCATCGGACTTTTCGCTATAAATGGATGCTGAACGACCGAATTCTTCCTCCTCCATTCGAGAACGGGGCCCGCAGAGCCCCGCGCAGCCATGCCCGCTGAATATCCAGAGACCGACCCTGGAGTTGAAGGTAAACAGGAGGGACACGGAGGGGAGACCGTAGGAACGTACCAACTGAACAGCAGGACCAGGGTCCTCCATGCCGTCCAGGCGGCATTGGCGATCAACACACCCTTGGCGTAGCTAGAAAGTGCGCCGGTGCTCTTGTTGAAGAAGGTTCCATCGCGGCGCGCGATACTCTGATCGACGTCTGAGAGCGATAACCCACCGGGGAGATGCTCAGGACTGAAGAACGAGAGGAGGAGCGCGAGGGCCAAGCCTGCGCGCGGGAGGAGGGTCACGACGGTCGGAAGGTTCTGGGCATAAAAATAGCAAGTCTCTGCGAGCGCGTCGCGCAGCGAGCCCTCGGCTGACGGGAGGACGGCACTCGGGTTGACACGGGGAAATGCCGAGTTGCGGATGTGCTGGAGGAAGCAAAAGTGGTTGTAGGATGCCATGGAGACGAAATTGAAAGCCGGAGACGAGAGGTAGATTGGGAGGATGAGAGGGCGACCTGATGAAAGTTTGAGGTGAGTCCGTGTGGGAAAAATAAAAGGGGGGTTCACTCACGGAAGCGCCAACGGCGATAGAAGGAGTAAAAGAGCTCGTATCCAAGAAAGATGCCGAAAAACCAAACGACCCAGGATGCGATGTAGGCGGCGGCGCCCAAGGCCCAGTTGCGACCAGAACCGGGCACTCCGGGGGCGTCAGGATTCGGGAATCTCGCCACTCTATATGCCGTCGTCAATCGAAACGAACCTAGACCAAAAACACAAACGACTCACTCGATCAAAATAAATACGGCGTTAAAATCAAGAAACGTCTGTATCGGGATATGGGCAAGGACGAGCAAGGGGAACAGGTAAAAGTGGAGACGCGTCTTCCACGACGGATCGCGTAGCAGCTCGAGATGGAGCCCGGGCGAGCGAAACTTGGGCTGGGCCGCGCTTGCCGCCGCTGCCGCGGCAGCAGCAGCAGCAGCGGAGCGGAGGCGTGCGTGCGAATGGGAGTGCGCGGCATCCGGTGTCTGAGAAAGAAGCGTGGGCGAGTGTCCGAGAGGGGTTGCGGTGGCGCGGGACCAGATACGGGACCCAAACCCGAACGGGAAGCTGCTTACCCGCGTCGTCGTCTGATCCGTCTCCCTGCGCGACACCATGCCAGCGCTGCCAGATGCTGCCGCGGCCGCCGAGTCCTGCATGCTGACGATGCGGACGGAGCGCGGTGTAGGCCTGCGGCCGCCGATGAAGGGCGCTGGCGGCGGCTGTGGCGTCGTCACTTGGACATGTTCGCTGCCGTGTGGGCTGCCAGTTGGGATATCCGTGGCGGGCCCAGCGTCGGGGCCGAACATGACCAGCGAGTGGAGAGTGGAACCTGGTGCTGGGGGCGGTGGCCGCTTGGGAAGCCATGAAGGGTAGCCCTCGCTGCCTGGGATTGAGGCTGTCGGGGTCGACGGGATAGAGGACTGGGCTGCGGCTGGTGCACTGGGGTCCGGGTTGTCGTCTCGGGGATGGCGTGAGTCGGTGGGCGAAGAGGCATTAGAAGGGTGAGACCGTGTCATGACTGTAGTAGAGTATACAACTGCGAGGAAACAAGTTTAAAGGTCCAAGTGTGTTGGGTGTCGCCAAGGGTGGTTGTTGTTTTTCCGGTATTTTGCAATAATTTTTTTTTGTTTTTAATTTTGGTAGCGAAGAATGGCGCGCGAGGGAGGAGAGCGCGAGCAAGAGAGCGCGAGAGAACGCGGGGACTCACGAACGCAGCTTGCGGGGGAGATGACGGTAGATAGCTGCCTCGTGTTTGGGGGAAGGGGGCAGCAACGCGGCATACACGAGCTCGCCCTGGTTGAAAAAAGACCAACATCGGTTACGCGCTAAGCTAATTCCGTCATCGTGTGGAAAAATAGAATAAATACAAGAAATACATAGAACCCTATTACGTCAATTCACAGCTAATCACACGTCGTATTGTTGCTACCCAAGGGCGCGTCACACAATTGGAATACATAACTGCTTCGCGTTCACGATCGGCATGATCACGATCGAATACCAACTCTGTACATTTGCATCCGTGGGCCTCGCCATAGCTACTGGTCCGGGGGAGAATAAGAATAAGCACCAATCGCGTCTGGGAAGAACAACCACCTACTCGTTTCAAAACGTGTATACGTCCACATCGCCCAGGTCACCATCCGTAAACGGGCTCGCCTAGTATTCTCACGTATGATTGGCCCTGTCCCGAAGACAAAGGTACAACGCACCTTAAGTCCGAGCAATCTCTGCTCGTCGATCATATATCCCACATACGACTCTCCTTGACCTGGTGCGGGAACAGAGTAGTACGGCAACCTAGTCACCACCTCCTTCGCGAATACCCCGCCTGCAGGGAATACCGACGGCTCACACACTAGCCGCGAACCCTCAACCGGCTTCTCCAGATCGATTCCCAGACGCGAAGCAGCATGCTTCTCCGCCGCGGTCGGGGCCCGCGACGCATGTACATTCATGTCCAACACTTCGACCCGGCTCTCGCCGGAAGGCTGCAGAACGGGGCACACTACGCGCGTCCCGTGCACATAGCTACCATATCACATCAGCTCCCCGCCGTTGCACCCCGCACATCCACTCACCGAAGCCACTGGAATCCATTGGCAAGAACGAAGAATCGCGTCCCCGCTGGACCCCATTCCTCCCATGGCACATCCATCGCGCTAGCGTAATCATCCTGATATGTCTCCACATAGCTCATCAGGGTCCG